>JAWZYU010000005.1:92862500-93487500 GCA_038380435.1 Ryuthela nishihirai | reverse complement strand
TTCAGGCATCATCTTTTCAAGTGGACCTTTTCAAGAACCAGAATCTAGATAGAAACTGACCTGCCTGAGACACATTACTCCAGTGTAGGATTGGCGATGCCCAACTAGCTAAGTGATATAACCAGCTAAGTGAAAAACAACTAGCCTGATAAGAGGCCATTGCAGGTACCTGCGATGGTCTCTTATCAGGATTATCCATCAGCTGATAAAAGGTATCTTGCACATCTGTTCACTTAGGGCTGGCAACTCACAGGTAAACAGAAAACACAGTGGCAGATTTTCCCTCAACAGAGGCCTACCAGTGCACCAGGTCCAAGAACCATAATCAAGCTCAAAGCCATAAACCATTCCAGTGGGGTCAGCAGGACAGAAAACAAAAAGTCAATAGGTGACCAGAGCAGTAGGCTACCCTGATCTGGTAGCCCCTCCCCTTTCATTCCCTTCCAGAAGGAAATATCTCTTTTGAAAGGTTCTAGGGATCAGACATTAGGCACTAGGCCTGGCTGGTTCTGTGTATCATCAATGGGGATTGGTACATACAGGGTTTATCAAAATAATGTAAACATGTACTGTTTGTGGAGAACATTTTATTAATAAGCTGTAGGCCCACTCGGGTATTCAGAACAGATGCAATTTGACATGGAATAGACTTACAAGTCATGCACATATGGTAATGGAATGTGGGACCATTCTTCCTGTTAAATATGGCCCAACTGTACCAGTGATGCTGGAGATGAAAAGTGTGATCTGACCTTTGCTCCAGATATTCTCACAAATGTTCAATAATATCGAGGTCTGGAGATTGAGGTGGCCAGGGTAGCTGCTGTACCTCATCCTCTGCAAACCACACCTTGATACATTTTGCAGTGTGCATTATCCCCTTGGGGTGCATTATCTGCTTGAAACCAGGGACTGTCATTAGGGAACAATGTCTGCAACATTGGATGCTGATGGTCCCCAAGAATGGATTCATTCATTGCAGATGTAACACAACTCTGCGGAATAACTAATGGCATCATCCCTGTGATCCCTGATGCTAAGGAATGTCATAGCACCCCACAGCATCAGGGATCCACCTCCATGCTTCACAGTCGGAACCAAACAATCAGATGGTATGCTTCTGCAGGTTTTTGCCAGATGCACACTCTACCAGTGATGGGAAACAATGTGTAGCATGATTCATCAGTCCAGATGACACATTGCCAGTCTTTAGCATCCCAGTTTTCATGTGCTTTGCCCCACCTTACACGTTTTATTGCATTGATGTTGGTAATTTGAATTTGTGGATTTCTGCACAGCCATAAATACTGGCATGTTGAAGTTCCTGACAAACTGCTATGATGGAAATGGGATCATTCTGACTGGTATTCAACTCTGCTGTTATTTGGAGTACTGTGGTCTTGTGCTTCTGTTGTACAGTCAGTGGCAATGTTCACATATTCCTATCTGACAACTTTGTATGGAGTCTACAATTTGCATGTGTGGAGGCAATGTCCTGTCTTTTTGTCAGTCATAATCTTCGATACATTTCCTTGTGTTACACCTAATATTTCCACCGTTCTGGTTACTGAAGCTCCTGCAAGATATACCAGTGATCTTGCTTTTGGGTGTCACTGAAATCTGACATGGTCAACAATTACACCACAACAGTGTGGTGCTGCTATGTGATAGCCATCATACTTTTCCCCTTTATATACCTCACATCGTGGGTGATGTAAGAATTTATTTAAAAAGAAATTAAAGCACAAATAATAATTATTGGAAAAAGCCATTTATTGAAATAAACATAATTATAGGAGTTTCACATAATAGTTCTTTCAGTTTTCATCAGGTGTTAAGAAATTTTTAGGACAAACATAAAAGCAGCATCTGCTGTTAATGTTACAGCTTTGATGATTCTTTAACTATTAAATGAATAGAGCTGAAAATTAAGATTTAGAAAGATTTTAGGGAGATGTACAATTTATCTCCAGTGAAAGTTTTCCACAGAAATCTTATTTTGAAAGTTAGGGAGCTTTCAATGTGTTGCTTTTGATTTAAAGAGCATAGAATTTGTGGATGATTTTGGTAATATAATTTTTGTATTGTACACATTTGGTGCATTTCTTATTCTTCTAAATGTGCCAATGCAGCAGTAGTTATTTTGTTACATTAGTACTGTTACATGTAGGAAGGCACATTTGAATTACAGGAGGTCCTCATTATCTGTGGTTAATTGGGACTGGAAAATACCCACTTAAAGCAAATCCCATTTAAGCAGGAAATTTTAGCCCATAAAAATAAAAGTTAATTAGGGTCAGATCATCTGATTTAAACATTTGATTACATTTTTTTAAAAAGAAATTACCTTGACTACTCTCATCATAAGTTACTGATCTATTTATCTTAAAAATAAGACATATTTTTATGGTCAATGTGTGTTTGCTTATGTGTTTTATTTTTAAAGAGAAATGTTAGGCATGAACAATTTGTTTCAATAAATTATTTTATTACATGAGTGATTTTTCTTATCTTACCTTCAGAAGTATTGTTGTTAGGCTTGATTGGATGAATGAAGGTTGATTTTCGCAGAGAATTAGGAGGAAATGGAGAGGTAGGACCAGTAGGGGAGTCATCTACTGCCATCTCATCCCCTTCTTGGGATGTCAGGTGAAAACTGGAAAGACCTCATATGGTTCTTATTCTTCTTGTGATAGGTTTATGTTTTGCAAAGAACAGGACTAAAGTTGTTTGGGTTCCATCTTGCATTTCTGCTTTTAAAATTAATATGTAGTGTGACAAAGCATCTCCTAGCTCATGTTTAACATTGTTACGCGATCATAGAGGGAATCATGATTTCTAAAAGTAATCCACAACCTCGTCCATTTTTCTACAGACTACTCTTAAGCATTTAATTGTTAAGTCTTCTGAAATGGCATAGTCATCATCATTCATGGTTCCTGGATGTGATTCAGAAGTGCAGGAAACTTTTATGTATAGTACCTCAATAATTTGGTCCCATATATGCAGGGAAATGGATAACAGGGACCTCCTTCCTGTGTTAAAGGAATTGGAAATGGATTTTCCAACTTAAATTCTGCCAATACAGCTAACAGGTATTGTTATTTGTGAAAATTTAGGATCGTCACACTTATGATGATTTATCTACATCAGTAGTTCTCTACCTTTTTGATCTGAGCTCTAATTTTATTAAGCAAATGCTCTCTTTATGAAAATTAACCCTTCCCAGGTCTAGCTATTTTTTCACTCTGATCAGGCAAAAAAATTAACTTTATAACTTTTTTGCCAAATAGCTAATGAAAGTAATTATGGCATATTATATGCCAAATTAATCAACATTTAATTCTGGATTTTCTGAAAATAAAATATTTAACAAAAAATGACTAATTTTATTTTAATAGGAATTTTTAGTCACATAAAAATGCATCTGGCAACACAAATAAAAAATTGTTTATAAAACACTAATAGACAGAAATGATTATAATGCACATGAATAAAACGGCTATTTATTTCTGAATAACAAAAAAAATTTAATTTTCTTGTTTAAAGTAAATATTTCTTCCATTTTGTAATTTTTTTCACCTTAGTGTACTTTGACAAAAATCCATGATTGTTGCAAAGTCCAATAAACAAGTCAACTTTAGAATATTTTTAATAAATAACTAATCAACAGAAATAGGTCATGTTATATACCAAATTACAGAGAATTTAATTCTGAATTTTATTGAAGTTAACAAGTTTGAACATTGTAGT
This sequence comes from Ryuthela nishihirai, assembly GCA_038380435.1. Lineage (NCBI taxonomy): Eukaryota > Metazoa > Arthropoda > Arachnida > Araneae > Heptathelidae > Ryuthela > Ryuthela nishihirai. The sequence continues at coordinate 93,483,747 of JAWZYU010000005.1, read as the reverse complement.
AGCATTATTAATTTTAATAACACTTTTTACAGTGGTAGACCATAAAAATAGGTACATATTTCATAATTACTTCCAAAATCTTCCATTTTTAAAAATAGCAGTTTTCTTGTTAATTTTTAGATTATCAAAAATTTAAGGAAAAATATGTTTGTTAATAGTTCAAATCAAACTTGTGAGCTTAAATCAGGTGATTGCTTCAATACAGAGTAACGTTAACAAACAAATCGCCAATATACCATATAGTGCTTCTAAAATATGGCAATCAGATGGCTTTATCAAATTATTTATATTGTTCCACAAAATTCCAAGTTTACATTGTGTAATTTCATATGGAGAATATTAAATTTTTTATAGAGGTTTCAAAATCTGGAATTTCATTATTATTATACATTATATTAGTAAAAGATTAGAACATTTCACTAAGATGTTAATGAAAAGTCAAATTTGATGCTTCACTTTTGATATTTAATGTATGTTGAATAATTTTAAAAACATGTACTAAAAGCTTTCAAGTAATTTTCTTGGTTTTATAATTTCAAATTATCCTATCATTAAGCGTTAGTGCTTTTTAAATTCTTGTGAATATGTGTTAAAATGTTCCAAAAATGTTTTAATCATGATTTCTTAGTAGATTTTTTGCTGATGTTTATTATGGATGCTCTTTAATTCAAGATTGGTTTTCATGACAAATTGTGATCGAGGCTCATTTCTCTGTGATAACATATGTAGTAATTAATAAAGTCAAAAGTTCTTGATTTAAGTTATTATTTGTTTTAATTATAAATAAAAAATATATAGTACTTTTATGGCATATGATTTAAGTAAATGGAAGAAAATGTTTATCTAAAAATGAAATAGTATGCATTCACTAATAATGACCAGTGTTTTTTTTTTTTTCAGATCTTGAATTCTCTTCAAAGAAGAAATTTACTGCATCTGAACATTTCCTGTGTAGCAAGTATTTCTGAACTAAATATGGCAGTATCAGAGTTTTGCATCATGTGATTCTATTTGAGTTTGTGTGTGTGTGTACATAAAATGTGGGCTTTTAATGTGACTTGAGCAGAAAAATGCTCTATAGCTTCAAAGGAAGCTAAAATGGCATCATTTAGCCAAGAAGTCAGAACAAGTACCATAATTTTAAGCCGACCTGTACAGGCTTCTTGTTTAACAGATGGTCTAGTTGGATCTACAGATGTTAAAAGTATGGGTCCAGCAGAAGGGATGCCATGTTCTGGATTGTCAAATTGCCGGACAAAGGACTTTCCTGGAGTGAACATTACATATACACCTGAATCTTGCATTATTCCAGTTTCATCACAATCTCATGTACAGGAAAAGAAATTTAAGGAGAGCACTTTTATTTGCATTCCATCCTCTGTTTCTCTGGATGGACTTGGAGATCAGTCTACTAGTACTTCAAACAGAATTGATGGAAATGTTAATAATATGCTTCTCCATCCAATTATGGTTCAACAAGAAAGGAAAATGTGTGAAACACAATCATTTTCTGTTAACCATAAACAGACTGTTGAAGGGAATGTCTTCTCTCAGTCACATGTGACTACTGAGAGGGCAAGTGGAAATTTCATAACTGTGCCCTTTGGTTGGAAAAGAATCATTTCAAGTGGAAAAGTTCACTATATTAGGTTTGTGTTGATATTATTCTATAAGAGTAAGTTTTTGTTTTGCAAAATATATATTTATTTCAAAGCTGATAAAATTATAATTTACTTAGATAGTGTTAATGTAAGCCTCACAACTTAGTGTTAGAAAAATTTATTTTACCTTTAAACAATTTTTAAAAGCATAAAAATTATTGATTTATAGACATTAAAAATCAACAGGTAACTCTGTGATTGTCATTTATTGTTAAAATCATTAATAACACCAATAGTGTGAAGTGACTTGATAATTTTTTTCCATCTTAGCGCAGTAAAAAAATAGTTGTCATCCGAGATCATAGGTGGATTTTCATCACCTACACTTGGGTGTAGGTGATGAAAATCACGAGAAAAGAGTGAAAAGTCATACTTAGTGGAAAAAAGACAGCTGGTATTAGTCCAGTGGTAGAATACTCTGGCAGGTTTCTGGAGAGATGTAGATTTGAGTCCTGTATGTCAGAATTTTTTTTTCCACAAAACATTTATTGATAAAAATGTATGTGAAAAGAGTTACAAGAAGTGAGAAAAAAAAATTGTTAAGGAAAATAAAATTTTGAAAATCCTAAAGTATGTTTAAAGTGGGAAATTTAACACCATTTGCATCTAGTTATAAAATATCCTTACAAAAAAATTTCATAAAAATTTTATCGTATCAAAATTGCTAAATAAGATTTAAAAATAAATAAAAATGGGTCTGATTATAGCTGTATGTAACTGTCATCATAAAAATACTAATATTAGCACAATTCCATTCAAAGCTTTATAGTGTGGGCAGGAAATTGTGCTATGTTGCAGCTGACTCCAGATAAAATTAAAAATAATTTTTCTTTGAAATTGAATCATTGCTCTAAATTATGAATTAACCTAATGATGAAAAATAATTTTTGAAATAGCAACGGCAGTTTTAAAACATAGAGAGTAGTAAAATAGAAAGCAAAAATCAATGTATGTTAAATGATTCGATCTCTAATTATCATAAGATATGTTAATTTTTATTTATAAATTTTTTTTGAAACATTTAGCAAACAAAGTGTGAATGGTAACAGTAAAAATCAAACTCTTAACTGTTAAGTTTAGTACTTCATTTTGAAATGGTGTTAATGTAGATGATGGTGATAACTTATTTTACGATCTTATAATGAAGGCAGAATGGCGATATAGATTATCTGTGCCAGCACCCATCAAATTTTATAAATTAAAAAAGTTAACATATATATATGTTAACCATATATTTTTGTGAAATATGTGTAAAAAAATTCTAAGCTGAGAATTAAAAAAAAATTATTGTGCATGTGAGGCCATCATTTTGAAACACCCACCAATACTAGTTATTGGGAAAGGTTAACCAGAAAGTGACCTTTTCACTATATATTTTTTCAGATCTAGATGCATGTGTACACTGTTAAGATTCTTTTCATTTTATGGGGACTGATATTCTTTGCTCTCCTTCTATATTGATCAGTTTTTCAGTTGAAGCTAAAAATTCTAAATAAGCATCATCATCATCATCCTCAAGTAGCCATGGGCTAGGGAGGTCCGACCAGACCATGCAATTTAATTCTCCAAGCATATCTGTCCTGAGCTACATCTGCTGCATCCGGCCACTGTACACCAATTCTAACAAAGGTCCTATTTGACATTGTCCGCCCACCGCATCCTAGGTCTCCCCCTGCTTCTGAGGCCTCTAGGCACACTGTTCATAACCCTATTCGCCAATCTATAATTAATCTATTTTCTCCACACTACGGGCAACATGGCCAAACCAGCGGAGTCTCTCTCTGCACAATATGCTGCTTAAAGGAGGTTGCATACTCCTTTGCTTAACCTCATCATTAGTTACAAAGTTAAACCACCTAATACCCAAGATACTACATAAGCATCTAGAATCAAAAGCATCTAGTTTCCTGTTAGCTTGTTTACACAGCGCCCAAGTTTCACTACCATAACTAACCCTAGAAAGAACCAAACTATTATACAGTCTAATTTTAGTCTTTAGGTGTATACGCCTATTTCTCCACACTCTCCATAGATTCTTAAAAAGTCCCGGCAGCAATCCCTATTTGTCTGTTAATCTCATGCTGCATATCACCAGAATTTGTTACATAGCTCCCAAGGTAATTAAACTGTGACACCTGCTCAAGACTGCAACCATTCAGATTAACTGAATCACAGCCTGCCTGACCAATTTTCATCACTTTAGTTTTCTCTATGTTTATAACCAAACCTATTCTACTACCAGTCTCATCAACAGCTCGAATGAAAGAGTTCATCTCATCAGCATCATTTGCCAAAAGGGCTAAATCATCAGCATAATCTAAATCAGAAATTTTAGTATCTCCAGCCCATTTAAGACCAAAATCTTTTCCTTGCAATGAATTTCGCATAACGTAATCAATAACTAAACTAAAGAGAAAAGGAGACAAAATGCACCCTTGTCGAACACCAGAAGTAATGCTAAACCAATTGCTACAAGCCTTACCAACTCTCACACACGACTCAGTGTTATTATAGAGAGCTTTCATTATGTTAACTAACTTGTCTGGTATACCATATGATCTCACAATCAACCACAAATTATATCATCAACAGAGTCAAAAGTCTTTTTGAAATCAACAAAGCTAGCAACCAAAGGTTTCTGAAACTCTAAACATTTCTCAAGAATCTGCCTAAGTGAAAATATCTGATCCACACATCCCCTACCACTTCTGAATCCACATTGTACATCATGCACTTGACTATCAACCAGATTCTTAATTCCATTAAGCACAATCATGGAAAGAACTTTACCTGGAACAGAGAGTAGGCTGATACCCCTATAGTTATCACAAGAACGGCGATCACCTTTTTTAAAAATAGGAATAACAATAGCTCTGTAAAATCTTTAGGAACCATGCCTTTATCATAAAAGATATTCAAAATTTCAGTAATCCAAGCAGTAACCGAAACATTCCCAGCTCTAAGCATTTCTGTAGTAATTTCATCTACCCCTGGTGATTTATGAAGTTGAAGTTTAGAAATAACCAAAATAACTTCAGATTGTGTTATAGGGCCAACATTAAAGCCACCAATGCATCTATCATCATTGCAAACAATGGGAGTAGAACTAACCACAATTTTTAGAACATCACTGAAATGCTCAGCCCACCTAGCTATGACAAAATCCTCACCTTCTATAACCTTATCTTGTTTATCCCTCAATCCCTGTATACCTGTCCGTTTTCTACTACACAAAACATTAACTATCTGGTACATCTCTAAGCTGTTGTGCTATCTAACTGCTTCCTTGGCTTTGTCAGCCAAGCCATCAAGCCAAAGATTCTTATCAGCAGCTAACTGATCCTTGTTTATTAAGCTCTCTGTAATGCTTTCTATTAGGACTAGTAGGGTATTGATTAAGGACATTCCTGCAGTTCTTTCTTTCTGAAATAAGCTCAAGTGCCTTATCACTCAAATAATTCTGCCTCCTCTGCTCCTTTTCCCTAAAAGAGTACTGTTAGTTTCCGAAAAAGCCTATTTAAAATGGTCCCATTCTTCCTCAGCTTCAGTAGTAAGCAAACTATGACTGTCATAATGACTAAGTAACCTATCATGGCAAGCTTTGGCTATAACTAGGTCTTTCAGAGCTTCAGATTAAAGGCAATGTTTTTAACCCTAGCACAACACTTTTTAAGTTTAAGTTGCAAGACACTTTTAACAAGGTAATGGTCGGATCCAATTTCAGCTCCCCTATATGCCCTGGTATTTCTAACAGAACTAGCCCATTTGCTGTTAATTAATATATAATCAATCATATTCGTATGCAGTCCATCAGGTGAAACCCAGGTGTATTTATGTATGTCACGGTGTTTGTAATAAGTGTTAGTTATTCTCAAACCATTAAGTTTACTTATCTGTAGGAGATGTTGCCCATTGCCATTGCAGCTATCAATACCAAAATGACCTATAACCCCTCACCAAAGGTCAGAGTCAGTACCAACTTTGGCATTGAAGTCACCTAGAACAAGGGTAATATCTCCTTTCTTGACAGAATTCAAAATATCCAGAAGTTGTCTGTAAAACCTATCCTTCTCATCCTCATCCTCAGTGGGGGCATAACAGCAGATAACATTCAAGTCTTTAATGCTTGTCTGAAATTTTGCTGTAAGAAACCTTTCATTAATGCACTCATATCCTAGAAGAGCATCATTAGCATGTGTGCTGAGCAGCAGACCTACGCCTTGGTGATGCTTTCCATCCTCCCTCCATGTAATGAGAAATTTAAAGTTATTTTTAAGTATCTCACCTTTACCTGTCCATCTGGTCTCTTGCAGGCCTAGAATATCTAGGTTATAGCACTGGAATTCCTGCGTGAGGACATCAAGAGAATAATCTCTGTATAATGTCATGTTCCACGTTCCTGCAGAGAGAAAAATGATTAGTATGATTTTTAAAGAAACATGGTTTATTGAGATAGGTATGGCCAACAATATCAAACAGTCCCCTGATCGCAGGCATGGGGCAAAGACCTGTTCCTTCTCCGCTAAAGGCTGAAGTCCACCAATGCTGGTAGGAACTTCAGGCGCCACCTTTTCAAGTGGACTTTTTCAAGAGCCATATAGCCTGCCTGAGACACATTACTCCAGTTTAGGCTTGACGATGCCCAACTAGCTAAGTAAGGTCACCAGAAAACCATAAATTTATCATTTTCTCATATTGGGTGATAACAAGCACAGACAAGAAGATGCAAGACTATTGCTTAGCAGAAATGCCATTGATGCTGTTTTACAATATGAATGCATCAATAAAAAAAAATTCTTAGTTCTGAATTTGAAATGGCTATTAAAGATATGAATGTTATCTGCTACTATGCAACCACTGAAAACTGATGAGAATGAGAAAAATTGGTTTTATGAATAGCTTCAAGATATGTTGAATTCTTTTAGGGAGGAGACATTACTCTTATGCTAGGTGACTTTAGTTCCAAAGTTGTTACTTGACTGGAATGGTAAGTCATTTTGCTGTTGGCAGTTTCAATAGCAATGTTTAGCATCTCCTATATGTAAATAAAGGAATGGTTTCAGAATAACTAACATTTGTTTTAGGGGGAAAAAGCATTTATAAACATATATTGGTGTCACCGAACTGGTCAGATAAAAACATAATTATATATTTATTGATAATAAATGGGCTAGCTGGGTTAGGAATGCATGGTATTGTTGAGGAGCTGATATTAGGTCTTATCATTACCATATTAATAGAGTTTTACAACTGAAGCTTAAAAATGCTGTGTAAAGCTTAAAGGAATTAATTATCTTTAACATTAAAGCTCGAAAAGATTCAGAAAAGAGCCAAGGCTTACCATGAAAGGTTTCGTTTAGTGATTATGACACTCATTCTTAACTATTCCAGGGTCCCCATTGATTATACATATTGATAGAATCTGAAATGAGAGGCCAGAAACAGCTATATCTGTTTTTAGTACTTTGATCTTTTAAAAACAGAAATACCAATTTAAAATTTTTACTATTTGTATTATGATGTACACAAAAAAACATTTTGAAGGTGTTAAAAAATACCATTTTAATTTATGATGAATTTTTATCTGAAGTTATGCAAAAAAAGCTGTGCTGTGTTTCTAATTACTATTCATGGAGCACATATCATGGAATCACTGCACTCTCTTTTTTATGAAACAAAACTTTCCCTGCCACTAAATTTGTGGTTAAGATTATGATCTAAGTTGCTGCAATCCACATTTTTCTTAAAATGTTTTAGAAACTTCCAAAAATAAATTATAGAATTAAAAAATTTTTTCAGAGCAGTTTGAAAGCATTTAACAACCATGTACATATACTTCTACTCGGTTTTCATTTTACTCTTTCCGTTTTTACTTTTATTATTTTGCAATTTAAATTTATTTCAATATTATTTTACTTTTTACTTTTGTGCTTTAAATTTATTTCAGGTAATTATTCGGAACAGAATACTGATGCCACCATTTGGATTTTTTTGCTTTAGAAAAAATTTGGTGAATGTAGTCCCATTTTCTCCATAACCTCTAAACCAAAATTTTACTTATATCATGGCCTCATACAAAAAATGTTTTCCAAAAATTTTTACAAAATATCCTAAAAGCAAAAATGCCCAAATTCATAAACAAGGAACTGCCATTTTACACTCGAAAATAGCTCCAGGGGTTAAATAATTAAATGTGCTAAAACAAGTATGAAAGCATCCAAAATCGTAAACAATGAAGGGTGGAGGTGGCTCAGTCGGTAGCACAGGCTTGTAATCTGCAGTTCCTAGGTTCGAGTCCCAGCTGGGTCAGCGTTGAGATTTATCTCCGCAAAATTCCCCGCCCTGCCCACGGTCAGTAGGGGACACCGATGGGCTTGGAAAGGCCGCCGTCCGTCGGATGGGACGTTAAGCCGTGGCCCCGTGTTTGGGAGAGCCATACCCTGTGCACGTTAAAGAACATGCTGGATGGCCTTGACGGAAGACTACCATCTGTCTCCCAACAGCTGTTCCAGTGGGTCCCCTCCCCCAACCTTCTCTGAGCCTTCAGGGTCCATGTGACCTGGCCATTTAGCCCATGGTGTGAAAAAAAGTGCCACTCAGAGGTAAAACAACCCAACCCTACTAACTGATTGCTACTATCTGACATTGTGACCTAATGTTGCTTAGTATATGTGCTGCGTGCAACTGACGTATGTTGCATGCTTGGAAAAACATTTGCATAAACTTACGATCGCACTAGCAAGAGGGTGTGTGTTCTTAATCTGTGCATTAGCGGCTGTCAATCAAAACTCGGAGTTGCGAATGTGCAACTTCTTTAGTGGCTGGGTGAAAGAAATGATGTCCAACTTAAGAATAAGCCCAAAAATGATAAATATAATGTAAATCAAATAACACTTGTTAAGGAAAAGTAAAAGTGAATGTGTGGACCATCACACCTGAGCATAGGGAGAAAATCCAGCCTCTGGATGTAAACCAGTTTTTAGTCTGAGCCCTGAAAGGGTTAAAAGCAAATGAAAATCTGAATAAAAATGCTTGCATTACTGCTTAACTTGATCATATGTACATGATATCTACAGATGACACAGTGAAACATAAGAATCTAAAATTTCACAATCATGTTCAACATTGAATTAGAAATGTTTCACAAAGTTGAAAACATAAATAAGCAAAATAGAAATATTTTGGTATTAAAGGGTTAGTACATTGAATTGTCAAAAGCACCTTCATGTTAAATTAAATTTTCTTGAAGTGTCTGAATTAAAAAAGCATTAATGTTGAATTAAACTTTTATCTTACGAATTAAATGGTAAAAAAGCTCTAATGTTTATGGTTTGAATGCAAAATCCAGAATTAACAAAATTACATACATCATATAAGTATTAAAAAAATATGCAGTTTCTTGCAGTGCACAACTCAGTGCCAGTTGCTTGTATTATTTTATTTAAAAGGCTATTCTTTTGGAGTATATCATTCCAAATGATGCACATCATTGCTGTCTTAAACTGATTATGCTGCTCAAAGGAGGTTGCTGACTCTTTGCCTAACCTCATCATTACTTACAAAGTTGAACTACCTGGTGATTGTCATTCACCAACAGCTTTTAGTTATGTCAAAGTTTGAATACTGCTTTGATGGCATCACTCCATGCTGACCATTTTGTTTCTAATGCACTTTTTACAACAAATATATTTTCTTTGTTTTCTACCAATTGCACCATCTCTGGAGATAAAGCTGACAAGAAAATCATCATGGCTACTGAAGTCAAACCAGATTGTGCAGTTAAGTTCTCCAAACACATCTGTCCTGAGCTGTACCTACTGCATCTGACTACTAATTTTTCTAATTTTTATCTTCCAGTTCCAAATTCCCAGCTCTAAGCATTTTAGTAGTAATTTTATCTACCCATGGGGATTTATGTAGTCAAAATAACTTGTCTGTGTTATAGGGCCAACATTAAAGCCAGTAATGCATTTATAATCATTGCAAACAATGGGAGTAGAATTAACCACATTGTTTAGAATATCACTGAAATGCTCAGTCCACCTAGCATGACAGAATCCTCACCTTCAATAACCTTACCTTGTTTATCTTTGAATCCTCGTATACCTGCCCGTTTTTTCCCACATGAAACATTTAACTATCTGGTACAGCTGTTATGCTGTCTAGCTGCTTTACTCTGCTTTATCAGCCAAGCTATCAAGCCAAATATTCTTATCAGCTGTTAATTGATCCTTTACATGTTTATTAAGTTCTTTTATAATGCTTTGTGTTAGGACTAGTAGGGTATGCAGGAATATGGATATTCCTGCAGTTCTTTCTTTCTGAAATAAGCTCCAGTGCCTTATCACTCAATTAATTTTACCTCTTCTACTCCTTTTCACCCAAAAGAGTATTGTTAGTTCTGTATAAATGGCCCCATTCTTCCTCAGCTTCAGTAGTAAGTAAAGCATGACTGTCATAATGACTAAGTAACATATCATGGCAAGGTTTGGCTGTAATTGGGTCTTTCAGAGCTTCAGTATTAAAGGAAACTTTTTTAACCTTAGCACAACATGTCTTAAGTTCAAGTTGAAACCACTTTTAACAAGGTAATGGTCAGATCCAATTTCAGCTCCCCTATATGACTTAGTATTTCTCACAGTAGCCCATTATCTGTTAAATAATATATAATCAATCATAGTTTTATGCAGCCCATCTAGTGAAGTTCATGTGTACTTACATGTAACAGATTAAACAGATCCTCCTCCTCAAGCAGACATGGGCTGCAGAGGTCCAACCATACTGTAGAATTTAGTTCTCCAAGCATATCTGTCTCCTGAGCTACATCCGACCACTGCACACCAATTCTAACAAGGTTCTGTTTGACATTATCTGACCACTGCATCCTAGGTCTCCGCCTCTTTCTGAGACCTTTAGGCACACTGTTCATAACCCTATTTGCTAAACTATAATTATCCATATGAGTAACATGGCCAAACTAATGGAGTCTCTCACTGCACAATATGCTGCTTAAATATGGTTGCCAACTCTTTTGCCTAACCTCATCATTACTTACAAAGTTGAACCACCTAATGCCCAAGATACTGCATAAGCATCTAAAATCAAAAGCATCAAGTTTCCTGTTATCTTGCATACGAAGCATCAGAGTTTCACTATCATAATTAATCCTAGAAAGAACGAACTATTACACAGTCTAATTTTAGTCTTTAGATGTATACGACTATTTCTTCACTCTCTCCAGAGATTCTTAAAAGCCCCGGCAGCAATCCTTATTCATCTGTTATTTTCATGCCACACACCACCAGTATCTGTTACATAGCTCCCAAGATAATTAAACTGTGACACCTGCTCAAGACTGCAACCATTCTGATTAACTTTATCACACACACAACTTTTATCACACTCTGTAACACTTTATCTGATTAACTTTATCAGTTAATTCTGATTAACTTTATCACACACAACTTTTTCACACATTACACATGATCTCTGACCAATTTTTATTGCTTTAGTTTTCTCTTTGTTTATCACCAAATCTATTCTACTACCAGTCTCATCAATAGCTCAAATGAAAGAGTTCATCTCACCAACATCATTTGAAAAAAAAAGAGCTAAATCATCAGAATCAGATTAATCATCATAATCTAAATCAGAAATTTTCATATCTCAAGAACATTTAAGGCCAAAATCTTTCCCTTGCATTAAAATTTGCATTACATAATCAGTAACCAAACTAAAGAGAAAAGGAGACAAAATGTACCTTTTGTCAAACACCAGAATCAATGCTATACCAATGGCTACAAGCCTTAACAACTCTCACACATGACTCAGTGTTTTTATAGAGAGCTTTCATTATGTTAACTGGCTTGTCTGGTATGCCATATGATCTCTCAATCAACCACAAATCATGATGATCAATATAGTCAAAGACTATTTTGAAATCTAGTAAACAATGTTTTCTAAAACACTAAAAATTTCTTAAAAATCTGCCCAAGGGAAAAAAATCTGATCTACACATCCCCTACCACTTCTGAATCCACACTGCTCATCATGCAATTGCCTGTTAATCAGATCCTTAATTCTATTAAGCACAATCATGTAAAGAACTTTATATGAAGTAGAAAGTAGGCTGATACCCCTATAATTATCACAAGAACTGTGATCACCTTTTTAAAAATAGGGATAGTAACAGCTCTGGTAAAATCCTTAGGAACAATACCTTTAACATAAAAGATATTCAAAATTTCAGTCATCCATGTGGTAACCGAAACATTCCCAGCTCTATGTATTTCACTAATAATTTTATCTACCCCTTGGGAGTTATGTTGTTTAAGATTAGAAATAGCCCAAATAACTATGTCTGTGTTCTAGGGCCAACATTAAAGCCAGTAATGCGTTTATCATCATTATTACAAACAATGGGAGTAGAATTAACATAAGTTCCTAACCATGACAGAATCCTCACCTTCTATAACCTTACCTAGTTTATCCTTCGATCCCTGTATACCTGTTTGTTTTCTACCACCCAAAATATTAACTATATGGTACAGTTCTCTGCTGTTGAGCTAACTGCTTCCTTGGCTTTGTCAGCCAAGCCATCAAGCCAAAGCTTCTTATCAACTGCTAATTGATCCTTTGCATGTTTATTAAACTCTCTGTAATGATTTCTATTAGGACTAGTAGAGTGTTAATTAAGGACATTCCTGCAGTTCTTTTTTTCTGTAATATGTTCCAGTTCCTTATCACTCAAATAATTTTGCCTCCTCTGCACCTTTTTTCCTAAAATAATACTGTTAGTTTCAAGAAATGCCTGTTTAAAATGGTCCCATTGTTCCCCAACTTCAGTAGTAAGCAAACATGATTGTCATAATGAATAAGTAACCTATCATGGTGTGCTTTACCTGTAATTGAGCCTTTCAGAGACAGAAAAAATTCAGAATTAAAGATAATTTTTTTTAACCCTAGCACAAACTTGTTTAATTTGCAAGACACTTTTAACATGGTAATGGTCAGATCCAATTTCAGCTCCCCTATATGACTTGGTATTCCTAACAGAACTAGCCCATTTGCTGTTAATTAATATATAATAAATCATATTCTTATGCAGCCCATCGGGTGAAACCCATGTGTACTTATGTATGTCGCGGTGTTTGTAATAAGTGTTAGTTATTCTGAATCCATTGAGTTTATTTACCTGTAGGGATGTTGCCCTCCTTAAAGGTCAGAGTCAGCACCAACTTTGGCATTGAAGTCACCTAGAACAAGGGTAATATCTCCTTTCTTGATAGAATTCAAAATATCCTGACGTCCGTAAAACCCATCCTTCTCATCCTCATCAGCATCCTCAGTGGGGGCATAACAACAGATAATATTCAGAAATTTAGCTGTCAGAAACCTTTCGTTAATGCACTCGTATCCTAGAAGCGTATCACTAGCGTGTCTGCTGAGAAGCAAAGCTACGTCTTGGAGATGCTTTTTATCTTCCCTCCCTGTGAAGAAATTTTTAAGATTATTTTTAAGAATCTGACTTTTATTTGTCCATCTGGTGTCATGCAAGCTGAGAATATCAAGGTTATAATAGTGGAATTATTGTGTGAGGACATCAAGAGAATAATTTCTGTGCAGGGTCCTCACATCACAAGAACCTTGGAGAGAAGATGGTTAGTGGGAGAGAGGGAATGTCGACAATATCAAACAGCCCCCTAATCGCAGCTTAGGACAAAGACCCATTCCCCCACTACTAAAGTCTGAAGCCATCTACACTGGAAGACTTCCTCCATTGAAGTATTTGATGATGCTTGTAGAAGCAAGAGTTCAGGTGCCCGCCAGCTGATAAAACAAATTCTGTGATTCTATTCACCTGTGGTTGTCAACCCACAAACAAAAAGAAAACACAGCAGATTTTCCCTCTACAGAAGTCCACCAGTGCAGCAAATTTAGAATTCATAATCAAGCTCAGAGCCTTATTCTATAATGTATATATGGTTAGTATATATGGTCAGCATATATCCAGTTAGTATATATGGTCAGCACCTGATGGGCTAGGAAAGGCCTCCCCCCTATGTGATTGACCACTCCTCAGCAGAGGAGAAATAAAGGGAAGTAGCTCATCATTAGGCCACACTGATCTGACAGCCCTCCTCTTCTGTTCACTTCCCCAAGAGAGTATCTCTTTTGAAAGGTACTAGTGGTCTGCACCATGAGAAGGTGGGATTGGACATTAGGTGCTAAGTCTGGCCAGTTCTGTGCATCATTACAGAGGATTGGTGCATAGCTCTCCTTCCAGGGACTACCTAGCTATTTATATAATGCTGTGAGCGTGAGTGACAAATATTACTACCATCATATGTGGCAGCTGATTCCTGACATATATGGTGCCACTGGCAAATCAGTAAAATTGCAGGAATGCTTAAATGTCACATTGTTGAAGAGGTGTTTAGTTTCTGGTGGCTTAGCTGTTAAGATGCCTGGCATGTTTCTGGGAGATGTGGGTTCGCATCTTACTCAGGACAACTAATTTTTTTCAACTAATTATTTTCCAGTGTTTCTTGTCTACAGGACATTTTCCTGTGATACCTGGTTAATGCTTACACTTAACCTTGCATACACCTAATCCTAATAGATTCATTTCCACAAAACTCCCTGTCCTGCCCTTGGTCACAGGGCAGGGCCCCCTAGGTCAGTAGGGGCCACTGATGGACTAGGAAGGCCCTTCATCTATTGGATGGGACGTTAAGCTGCAGCCCCTTAGGTGGGAGAGCCATTCTCTTTGCACATTAAAGAACATAGTGGATGGTCTTGATGGGAGGCTACCATCTGTCTCCCAACAGATGTCCAGTGGGTCCCTCCCCCCTAACCTTTCCTGATCCCTTGGGGTAATTGTGACCTGGCCATTTAGCCCATTGTGTTCAAAAAAATGCTGCTCAACAAAACAATCCTAATGAAAACAAACCATTGAAAATGTAATGTCATCAGCTACCAACCTATCAGTACTCCTGGAAGTAGGACACATATTTATTAGAATGGGGTCTGGATTATATACTGTGTGATGTAGATATAGAGAAGTGAACAGATTCGCTATACTGTGTATAGGTGAACAACTCTGCTTGATGAGCAGGGGTGGGGGTGGCTCAGTCGGTAGCACGTCAGATTCGTAATCTGTAGTTCCCAGGTTCGAGTCCCAGCTGGGTCAGCGTTGAGATTTATCTCCGCAAAATTCCCCGCCCTGCCCACGGTCAGTAGGGGACACCGATGGGCTTGGAAAGACCACCGTCCGTCAGATGGAACATTAAGCCGTGGCCCCACGTGTGGGAGAGCTATACCCTGTGCACGTTAAAGAACATGCTGGATGGCCTTGACGGGAGGCTACCATCTGTTTCCCAACAGCTGCTCCAGTGGGTCTCCTCCCCCAACCTTCTCTGAGCCTTCGGGGTCCGTGTGACCTGACCATTTAGCCCATTGTGTGCAAAAAAAGTGCCGCTCAGAGGTAAAACAACCCAACTGCTTGATGAGCGGAACTTGGACATGCATTGTGCAATACAATACAGTAGGAGTTGAAATGGATTTTTCATATGTTTTCAGTTCAGCTTGCCTGGCAGTTTGACATTTCTAATTATTACATAGTGAAATATGACAGGAAATTAGCAAAATATTACAGAAATCTAAAAGATGCATTAGAATGACCATATTGAGGTTAAGAAAACACTGTTACATCTATATAAAAATGTGTACATCTTAACATACATTTCAAATAACTATTAAGAAATTTAAAGGAAGTATTGCTTCTGTTGCTCTCATGGACACTTCACTGATTGTATTGTCTTGTACACATGTTGCAATTCAGAAATTTATCTGTGCCCTTTAAGTGGGGTAAGCTGGTAAGCCCTTTTGGGCAATGGAAGATGAAAATAACAGCTGGGTATTATTCTACCTCATTCTTTATCTGTCTTGAGTGTTTTTAGCTACAGGGAGTGATGGGATAAAATCCTATAAAAACTTAAAACCCGATGGGATAAAACTTCATAAAGAAATCTAGTCATACTAGTGGTAAAAAAAAGAGCATTAAGCTTTCAGTGAAACAAAATATGTGTATGCTGGGTTATTAATCAATGTGGGGCTTAATCACTTTTGTGGGTGTCAGTAAGAAAGTATTGCCTAGAATCTGGTATGTGCTGGTAACTTAGCTATACCAAGAGATTCAATGTTTAGTCACATAAGGTGTTTTCTAGTTCTTTGTGTTTTGGAAGCACATTAAGGCTGTCAGTAAGGGGAATTGACATACATTGTCACATGAAATTTATAATCAGTTATAAACTTGTCCTTTGAGCAACATTTTGAACCTTTAAATAGGATTTTGATCCTTTATATAGGATTTTTATCCATTTGTTTGAAATGACTGAGCCGTATGGTAAAAATATATTATTTGACAAAAGCTTACCTATTGTATTGTAGAGAAAGCAATATTACATATACACTACATCTTGAGAATGTTTGATATTTCTTGTGTTAAGAAAACACTGTTACATCTATATAAAATTAAAATGAGATTGATTTAAATATTGCTAGTTTTAAGAACTTGTCCATATTTTTCCCCTGATAAAAACTTTTCATTTTAAGTAATACATAGATCTCAGGTTGCTAATGGGAGATTTTTAAAATGTGTCGTGGAAATTTGCAAAGTTTAGCCCAGATTAGAAAAGCTGTTCACCAGTTTTTTGTAATTAATAATTAAGTACAAAAAAGTGTGTAAATAATTTTTTTATCTTCATTGATTGATAAATTCAATATTGCATTGTAAATATTGTATAATATCTTGTCTAGTTTGCATCCATGTGTCATGACTTAAAAGTTGGAAAGCTTTGACATAGATGATATAATTTGCATGCTGATATTGTTTCAGAATGACTTTATAACTTGGTTACTGAATGTATTGTTACTTGTTCAAAATTTGCTTTGCAAACAATGTATGTGACAAAGTAATGCCATTTTGACATAATAAGCTTATAAGTTCCTATAATATTCTATATGAGCTAAGTGCTTGAATGTTTATATCAGTTTTAGTGGTATGAATTGAAATTTTAAAATTATGAATTGAAAAATATTTATATACAGCTTTATTTAATTTCTGTTCTTACATAATTTCTTTACAGCCCCAGTGATTATTATCTTCATTCTCTCCAAGAAGTTGCAATATACCTTCAAACTGAAGGTACCTGCAAGTGTGGACTGGAGTGTCCTCTGATGATAAATAAAGTCTTTAGCTTTGATCCAACCACAATCTCTAAATCGTGGAATGTTACAGACTTTTCATGGAATGATCCAACTAAGTTGTGTAACCACAAGAGAAAAATACTTGCAATGGCAACATTTCAAAATAGTACAAACCCCCAGTCAACACTAGCACCAGTCAAAGATTCCAATGCACTGCTGGTGGAACCAGCATTCAAAAAAGGTGGATATAATTTATTTAAAAATATATAAATTTAGATATATAAACTGTATGACTTGCATGCAAATTTGAATTGAATGTTAGCATATTATTTTTTTGTTTTCAAGTAACAAAAAAACTTTATGAAACATTTTCCCAAAGTAACTTAGAAATAGATACATGATGTTATATGCGTATTGCACTAGTGCAATGAAATAATAGGAATTCTGAAGTAAAGAAAGATTATAGGTAAATTCTTTTCTGACAAAGATTAATTTTGCTTTTTTTTTTTTACTTTAATTTCAGTAAAAAAATGCTTTTAATTCTACTTTTTTTTTTTACAATTTGTTCAGCATGAGCCTTAAGTAGTCCATAAATGGACAAAAAATATGGGCATCCTAACCAAAAATTATTTCATTTCTGCAATATAAATGTTTCTATTATTTATTCCTAATTTTTTAGTTCCATATGCACTAGATACAATCAATAGTGTCACAATTGGCATTGATATGAAAGAGCCATTGATGGTTTAGGGGTCAGAAATACCTGGCATATAACTGGGAGACATGGGTTCAAGTCCCACTCATGGTGAAACTGATGTTTTTAGCTAAATTGTTATTTGACTTCAGATATAATGCACATAAATCCATTTAGTAGCAAACATCAATGTAGAGTTAATAACTTAGTGCAAAGAATAATTTAAATTGCTTTGACAACAAATTAATATTAAAATATTTTAAGAAATTTATGTAGAAGAACAAAGGATCTGAAAGAAAAAATGTTGCAGAGTATATTAACATAATATTTTCAATAATATAAAGTTAATAATGATAGTAAAGTGGTGAGCTGAATTCAACACCAGTTTAATCAAGTTCAAAATGAAAATTTCCATTATGAAAGCATTGTTTTTTTTTAAAATCTGAACTACTAAATAAGATTAAAGGGTTCACTTGCTCATGATGTTCCTCATGCATATGCATGATTTCATGACATTTTTTGATTAAATATGGAGGGTATGAACTCTGAAGAATGAAGAAAATGTATGACTATTTAACCTAAACTTCACTGCACTGATCTATGACCATCAATTACCACATTAGTGTCAATGAGCCAATCATTTGTTGTGATAACATGTGACTAGTCCAGCACCTACAGTGTTTATAGATTTAACTTTAAATAAATAAATACCTCCTCAAGCAGCTACTTGCCACAGAGGTCTGACAGGAGCTTGTCAGTTTAATACGCCATAGTAGAGGGATCTGTGAGGATGGTGGGTCCTCAGCAGATTTTTATGCCAACTGCACACGGTGGTTCCCAGGTAGTCACCCTCCCAGGTACTGACTATGCCCAAAGCTGCTAACTTTGGTGATCAGATGAGAACTGGTGTTTTCAGCTTGGTACTGCTGTTGGCTGAGTTAATCTATTTTAATTCTCTTATTAACTTTGTGGGGTTGCAGTTTCCATGTAGCATGGTGTGAATTAAAAAAGTTACCTTAGGCATGTAGATTGTGGTTACCAGTATGCTAAAATTGATTGAAGAGTCAATTATATGTAAAATTTTTATATTTTAAAAGTTCTAAGTATTTTATATAAATGTTCTTACTTTTTTTTCTAAACTGGAAATTCATTTCTTTCTGATTTAAAATGTATGATATTGATATTCCAGATGTCTGCCTTACAAGTAAAAGAAAACGATTAAAGGGCAAGAATCGCAGCCCATTTGATGGGGTATTAGTGTCACAGTTACTGGCTCAGAGAGATAGACTTGGACTTCGTAAAGAAAGAAGAGATGAGTCTGGATGTTCTAAAGCAGAGTTTGTTGAAGTACCAAGTCAGCAATGTAATCATCAGGGGCTACAAATGATGCAAAAAGAAACACAAAGCAATCTTTTGCATGATACAGGAAGGTATCAATCATCAGACCAGAGCAAAAATTCTTCAAAATTCACATCACTTGTTCCTTTAGAGGAGCATGCACCTGTTCTGACAAAGCTTGGAAATAGTTCTGAATATCATAATATTAGTGTGAACCAAAATTTTTATGTATCTGACAATTTTTTCCCAGATAAAGGCTCACAAAGCTGCATACAGTCAGTGCAACAATGCTCTTCAGATAATGAAAGCACATCTCTTGTCTTTCATAAACATTTGTCTACAACTCTACCTTGTGTTTTACCTGAGCAGATTTTATCCAGAAACTTGGAAAACACCATATGTAGCAAAAATGTTCCTGTAGTTACTACTGTTGGACAACCAAACTTGCGACCATCTATTCAGCAGCATTTATATAGCCCCTCACAACAATTTGTTCAAGCAGGTAATACAGTACCTGCTAATTTAACACTTAACTGTGGTAGTGTGGCTACTCATAATGTAACTGGACAAGTAATTAGCACACAACTTCCAATAAATCAGTGCATTGGCATTAGTAATCATTGCCAAGCATCAGCAAATATAATCACTGCTATGCCACAGGCCTCTAACACTGGTACGTTTCTTTTCAGAGCTGAAACTCCAAATCAGCCTGTAACTGCCAGTAATGTTCTCTCTTCAAATTTTGTAAGTCCAGGTTGCAATCAACATTTTACACCTGCAGTGCAGAATTCTCACCCACTATCACCTATTGGATTTGGTTGCCCAAGGTCTTCACAAGCAAATGAGGATTCTTTGGGAATTATATCACGGCAGAAAGTGAAAAAGTTAAACAAAACTAAAAACAATAAATTAAATTGCGTTCTTGATCGAGGATCTCCTTGTCCAAATGTAGATGTTCGACAGATTCCTCCTGAACATCATCGACCTCCTCCTGAAGCACTTGCAGCTATAGTCAACAATAACACAACTGGAAATGTTACCACAGTGATGGCTGGGCAAGCTACACTTTTGCATCAGTTACCTGGTGGAAATACAATACAATCTGTCTTTCCAGCTGATTCACTTCTTCAGCCTTATTCAAGTAGCCCTTCTGTTTCTGTTCATTCTCCAAGCTTACAAAGTACATTATGTAGAACACCCATACAGAATACCAATTTTTTCACTTCTGCCAAAACACCTGAAATATCCACCATGTGTGGTAATTCACCTTTCTTACACAATTCAAATGCAAGTAGCAAAAACCTGAATAATTCTTTCCTTTCTTTTCAAGGCTCCAGCCCTTATAATCCATCAAATAAACCTCCAGTACCATCTATTACTGCTAACAGTGATGGATCTCTTATTAGGACCAATACTCATGCAGCAGTGAGCAATGACACATGTTCAAGTCTTCAGCTTACCAGTTCTGTATATCCCCCTCATTCTGTATCATCAGCTACAATGGCAGCTAAACTTCAGTGTATAGTAAACCATGGAAGCCCTGGTGGCATTTTACCAACACAGTGCAATGTGCAAATGCGAAATTTTGATGATCAGCATTCTGGTAATTTGAGTATGTGCAGTACTGGAATTCAGGGTAAGTCATTGACACCAGAAATTAAAGGAGCTGATGTGATAACCTCAGGAACCCAACCTTTTGGTTCTGCAAGCTGTGCAGTATCTTCTTGCTCAATGCCCTCTGTTATTATGCCTGTTTCAAGCAATAACATGCCAACAGTAAACTTTCAGCAAGCACCTAATGGTCAAACAGTGTATACTTCTTCTGTTCATCCCAGCATTATTAATTTTCCATTAAGCTCTGTTGCTCCACAAGCTCAGGTAAACACAAATTTCAATATTCGCTCTCCTCAAGGGTTGAATGCTTGCCACCAACAAGTAAGACCAGGTATTGCAATGGCTCAGCAGCCACTTGTTTACAATGGTACAACCCTGTCAAATAGCAGTCATCAACGAAATGATGCAGCAACTAACTTGTTTATGCCAGGAACAGCAACTGTAGATGGAATGACAACTCTTCGTCCATCAATTGTTCAGCAAGATGCTTCAGGAATATTAGTACAACAAGTTCTTAGTCAAAAGATATCGTCAGAATATTCACCTGGTAATATATTTTCTTCTACTGCAAGAGCTCAGGTGGTGCAACAAGTAAGTGGAATGGTTTTACCAGCAACTCCCCCATCAGCTGCTAATCCTCAGCAGGTAGTTCTTACCCCAACACAAGTACGGATGTCAGGGCCAGGGGGATTAATTACAATGTTGCCAACTGGAATGACTGGCAATTCTGTGGTTACTGGAACACAAGTTTTGACTGCACCAGCACAGCAGTTGGGACCACAAATGGTCATTCCAGACAGTGTTCGGCCAAATATGGTTAGCCCACATCAACAGCTTATTCAGAACAACTGTTTTATTATGAGCCCCTCTCAACCTGCATTTGTAACACGACCACCACAGACAGCAATAGTTGCAGGATGTCCAGTGTCTTGCCATACTAGTGCACCATTATCTCTATCAAGTGGGAATACAGGAAATTGCTATACTTCATCTCAGGACCAAAACATTACTGGCCCTTCTCTTATTGCTGGATCTTTAGTTCACAAGACTCAAGATGCAAATGAATTGCTTCAGCAGCGCTTAAATTGCAGTGATATTCAGGCATTGTCTGATGGTAAAGAACAAAATGCATTTACAGGTAATTTTCATGTTTTACAATCTCCAACACAAAGATTATCTGGGCAAAAAACTGATGGCTGTGAAATCATACAAGAAGGGTGGCCTGTAAATCAGGAAATAAAAAGTACCTCAAATGATTTTGGTAGTCATGTTACAAGAACAATTCTTGGTAATGTTCCAACATCTGCTAAGTCAGGTTCAGTGCCTTCAAATATTTCTGGCCATACAGTGTTATCCAGCTGTGGTCAAGTATTTATTAGTGGCGATGGTAACGGTGGTCAACCACATTCAGTAACTGGATCTAATATGGCTAGTATGACTGGTGTGATACCATTAGTTGGAGGACAGTGTGCCATGAATTCACCAATGCCTCCATTATCAATACCTAATGTTACAACTGTAACTACCACAATGACTCAAATGATTCCAGCTGTTGGAATAGCACCACAGATTTTAGGTCAACCAGTACAGCCTGTGGTGCAAGTCATTAACACTGTTCCCTTTAATTCTATGCAAAATGCTGTTCTTGTTCCTGGAGGTCATAATGTACTGTCTCAGACTGTGCGTCTTGATGCTTTGCAAACATCACCTGTTGTTGGCACTCCAACCCCAAGTGTTTTTAATGGTGTTGTTATACCTCCTAATACTATGGGTTGTGTTCAAGCTTCTCCCATGGCCACAGCAGTATCCCTTGGTTCTCATCATCCTGGAATCTCATTTACAAATCATTGTGAGGATGGAAAAAGTGTAGTAGAAAATGGCCATGAAACAAGGGGAACACCTGGTTCCAATTCATCCTGCAGTACACCAGCCTCAAGCTGTAGTTCCACACCAGTTCCATCTAGTAATGATGCACAGAGTGCAGCATTGCGCGCATTATCTCCTGCTGTAAGGAAAAGAAGTCGAGATGGTAAGCGTAAAACTAATAATCAGACAGTTGCATCAATGCTACAGTATGGTTCACAGTCTTCATCTGTCACAATTAATGGCGCTACAGGAGCAGTGTCGCAGCAGCAACAGTCACAGCAACATCCACCCCCACAACCAGCACAACAGTTCCTGCAGCCACCAGTTTTACAAACTCTTACCGTCCTGCCACCTCAACCCAGACCTTTATTGCAACAGCCTGTAATGAATTATAATAGTATTGGTTCAGTGGGTGGTCACCAGATCCTTACTACAGGATTAACAAGTCCACTTGGTATTGTTCAGCCATTGAGTATGCTAGGAGTAACTCCAGCAGGAACTACTGTCATCCAAAATATACCTGTTCAGCAAGTTGTTCCTGGCCCACATTTTCAGTCTCTTACAGTATTGCAGGGCCCTCATACTGTGAATTCACTCCCTCAGGAACAGTCAGTGGTAGTCAATGACACCTCTGCTATTGGGGTTCATCCGACACACTTACATAGTGCCTTTGCAGGTGGTTCTATTGTTCCTAACATGGTTACAGCCAATTCAGTGATAGGCACCCCGGTAGGGGGAACTGAGGTGCTAGTTAACACCACCTTGCAGTCTTCATCAACGGTAGCAGCTTTGTCTCGAACCCCATCTTTGCCACAACAGTATCCCTCTGTTCTACCACAATTGATGCCTCCAGTAGCTCAGTCTCTGTCTCCTACAACGGGTCCAGGTAATACAAAAATTTGTAGAACTAGCGTGACAACAACTTGTGCCGTCTCTACAACAGGAACTTCTGTTACCACACCTTCTGGTGTAGTTGTATCTTCTGTAAATAATTGTAATATACTTAGTACTGATGTACAGGGGAAATCACAGTTAAAATCAAATAACTGTGAAATGTCCCATGAAGCCAACCAAAAAGCTCGTAGCATTGGGGTACAGAGTGGGGATATGGAACAAAATGTTTCAGTGCAAACAGTGGCATCAACAGATGTAACAATAAACCCGGTGAATACATCAACACCTACTTCAGCATCAGCTATTTCAGAAGATAGTCAGAGTACAAAGCATAGTTTGCAGGACTCTTGTTTGGAAGAGTCAAAACAAAAGTGTGATGGTGAAAATAGTAACACACTTCCATCATCAGAGGGTGAATCCTGTGAATCACCTTGGCCTGACCCGGTAAATCTTTCAGCAGCTGTCAGAGCAGTTGTACAAGAACAGACAGATAGTAACGATGATACATTATCTGATAATCCTTCCAGTTCTTCTGGCAATAAAATGCAAGACTTTACAGAAGATATAAAGTGCAGTACACCTGTTCATGATGACATGTCTGAGCAGCTGCAGAATAGTATGGGATCTGACAGTGTAGAGGAGAGCAATGATGGCAATTCTGTGCTTGATTTACGCACAGCATCAACTTCTCAAGATTTGGAAGAAAACCCTTCATCTTCACAAGAAGTTTTAAATGATAATGCCTGCTGTGAGGAATTCAGGGATGGGGAAACTGAAACTAGTATTGTGAATTTAGATGAATGGAATGAACATGAAATGCCAGTTATACAATCTGAATCAGGAGATAATGCAGCTGAAAATGCTTCTACAGCATCTGATACCTCAGAGCAGACTAGTACTGATAGCCATGTAACCAGTGACTCTGGGGTGGAATCCAGTCAGGAGCCAATGAATCTTGCTTGTATTAGAGAAGATAGAGGTGATGATGAAATAGAAATGGCAGGTTGTGTTCCAGATGCTGAAGAGGGTGATGTGACTGTTTTTGTTTCCTTTGATGATTCTGTTAATAAACAAGAGTTGAATGATAGAATCTCAAGGAAACGAGGCATTAAAAGACATAAAAGGGAAATAATGCTTTCTCAAGAAGGGCGAAAAGAGCAGGAATCTGAAGGTAAGGCAATTTTACCATTAGAATCAGTATGCACTGCCTAGTCAAAAATTTTCATAATTTCCATGATATGCCCATGGAAAATGAAATTTGATAATCTGTAAACTTATAAGATTTATATGGAAAAGTGGGGCTGAAGATAAATGGAAGATATTAATCAAATCTATCCAAATCTCAGTTTTCAACAATATTTATTCAGGCTTAATTGTTTAACATCAGTACCAGTCATATGAATTTATCACAGAAGTTAAAACTTAATTACAGTGAGTTCCATATTGCAGACTATTAGTGACTCAAAGTTTACTTATCATTGCCTAAAATAATCTGCTTGCATCACACTATTTGACTTGGTTAAATGTATACTTTGCCATTATGGATGAAGTTTGTCGATATTACTATGGTGCTTATAAAACTAAAAAGAAAAGTTTTGAGCAGTTAATTTTGCATTATTGTTTTAAATGTCAATAGAGAGAAAATAGAGAGAAAAAATTAATTTCAAAATCCAGCTGAGAAGGCAGAGTTAAGAAGAGTTAAAGGTAAAGGTGAGATACTTAAAAATAACTTTAAATTTCTCTTTTCAGGGAGGGAGGATGGAAAGTATCTCCCAGGTGTAGGTTTGCTTCTCAGGATATGACTGCATTAATGTTCATCTCTTCATAGCATGCATCATGCTCTTCTAGGATATGGCTGCATTAACCCGTCCAGTGTCCAGGCTGAAAAACAGGTTTCCATCCAGTGGCCAAGCTATTCTCTCGCTATGCTCAGCCAAAAAAAAATTTTAACTTTAGAACTTTTTTCCCAAATAAGTAATGAAAGGAATTGTCATGTTGTATACCAAATTAGCCGTCCCGTGGCCGAGTGGTTAGCACGCTTGGCTACTGATCTAAGGGACCTGGGTTCGAGCCCCGGAATTAGGCATGGATGTGTGTGTCATTTTTCTGCTGAGGTCCTGCCATCCTCTCAGATCTCCTACTGTGGCCTATAAACTGACAGGCTCCTGTCAGACCTCTGTGGCAAGCAGCTGCTTGAGGGGGTATTTATTATTATATATTATACCAAATTAATCAGCATTTAATTCTGGATTTTCTGAAAATTAAGTATTTAACAAAACAAACTATGTTTAATTTTAATAGGACTTTTTTAGAGTCATGTAGTAAAAAATGCATCTGTCAACACAAAAATTTATTAAAAAAAAAACAAACTAATAGACAGAAATGATTACAATGCACATGAATAGAATGACTATATATTTCTGAATAACAAAAAAATTACTAATTTGGTTTTAAGTAAATATTTTTCTCGTTCTATAATTTTTTTCTCGGTACCATGCTTTGAAAAAATTCCAGGCTTTTAGCCAACTGTGCTGAGTCAGATTATCATCTATATTTAAAAAATAACCAATCAATGGAAATAGGTCATGTTATATACCAAATTAAACAGAATTTAATTGCGAATTTTATGAAAATAAATAATATAAACAAATTTGCAAGCATATTGATTTTAATAAGCCTTTTGCAATGTGGTATGATAAAAAAATAAGATTTCACTACACAATTAAGGCTTGATTTTGGAAAACCCGCTGAATGAAAATAGTTAAATTATATATTTATCGAAAGGAAATTTCCTCCCAAATAGTATAATATTCAACTTGAAATATGATTTTCATTTCTTTTGATGATTATTTTCAGTATTGTATATTTTGAACACGGCCAGTGTTATACACATGTGACTTGGCCCTTCTCACATTCACAGGATTTTCTGAACTGGTTATGAAATAGAAATAAAAAACTTCCTTGGCTGCTTTTTTTTACTAAACATTATGAATTTTTTCTTTGGGTGTTGAAGTGTGTCAATCTTGGCTAAGTGCAGAAAGGTTTGTGCACCAAGGACCAGCCCTTCCCGAAATTGCCTTCCCAAATGATGGCCAATTTTCTTAGCAAGGAAGTCCATTTTGCTTCCGTATCCAAGACATTCAGTTTCAGAAAACGGTACAAACTCAAATTTTTTTGTTAAAAAACCCAGAAATAATAGAATAAAAATTACATATAACCTAATGGGATGTTAAATAAAATATCCGCAATAACTTTTAAGCTGGCCTCCAATCTAGCATAACTCGGAAAGATTGATAAATCAGCTGATTGAAGATCGCTAACTAACGGAAGTAAATATACAGAAATGAATTTGCTTTCATATCCAAGACCTCATTTATTTTCAGAAAATGATACTATATCAAAGTTTTACTGGAAAAGTAATAAATAATAAAATAAAAATTAACATATAGCCTAATGCAAAGTTAAAATATCCTCAGCAACAAGTTGTAGGCCAGCCATATGATATAACTATGAAAAAATTAATACTTATCAATCAGCCAAAAGATCACTAATTTCTGAAAATAAATCTACTAAAATGAAAACTAACTAAGGTTTAAATATAAAAAAAATAAATACTAACTTTACAAAGGGTATCCAATATGCTGCACCAAAACTGTGAACAATGTGGGAGCCACTTATATAACACGGATCTGCATCCTGTTTGACTTTAATCATAACTAATTAAATGCAGGTACAACCAGAATTTCTAAGAAGAATGTGTTTACTTTCAGTTTCGATTTGAAGGATGCTGGGAAAAATGATAAAAATAACTTGGGAATACTGAAATAGGTTTATGACAGAAAAGAGTGTGAAATGGGAAAAAAAATTGCGGTACATATTTTGTAATTACTTCCAAAAATCTATTGTTTTTAAAAAGAGCATTTTTTTTGTTAATTTTTAGGAAATTTTGGAAAATTAAAATTTTTTTTGTTGATAATAGCTCAAATCAAACTTGTGAGCTTAAATCAGAAGGTTGCTTCAGGAAATAGGAATGTTAACAAGCAAATTGGCAATATCATTTAGTGCTTCTAAGAAATGGCAATCAGATGGCTTTATAAAATTATTTATATTGTAGTTTAATAAAATATGCATCAAATTAAAAAACAAAATATTATTTTTGAAGCCTAAATTATATATTTTTATAAGTTATATATAAAAAAAAATGCAATGGCAATTTAAAAATTGATATATTTTTGTTGTACTAAATGTCAACATACGTCATTGGCCCCTCAGTTCAGATTCTCCGTATGTATACAATGAATCTCTTTTGTTGTGATCTTATGCAACCACGGCAATTCCCGGTTCCGCTTGTACAGCACTACCTGGTTATGAAAAGCCGTGCTTATCTAGAGCTGGGGGCAAGGAATACGCCCTATAGGCGCACCTCAACCCCAGCCTCACATGGCAGCAGTCCTATAGAAGGAAAGCTGACCACCGGAAGAAACCTTACTTTAATCTATTCCCCGGTTAGCCATGAACGAGGATATATAGATCCAAGTTCGAACGTCGTCCGGGGTGGAGACTCTTAGTAAGACCCAGACTTTTTGGACAGCTCGTGCCTACAGGCGGGTTCAGACCTTTCGGCAGAGCCGTCGAACAGACCACACAGGTCTCCTGAGAGGTGAGGTCTCCAACGCCGTCACCACCCGACCGGCAATCAAGCTGGCCAGCAGCGTCTTCAACCTCGGTTGGCTTCAGCAATGCTCCAGCCGGGGACCACCCCACCCGGCAAAACCTTGGAATGCTCCAGCTGTTGCCCACTACAGCTGGCAAATCCTTTGGCCTGCTCCAGCTGGGGATCATCCCGACCAGCAAAGCCTCAGCCGGGTTGCTGGGCCCTAGGCCCCCCCACCACGACAAGGTGGTCCCCTATTGGGGGGGTCCATATGTATACAGATGGCTTGGACACTGGAAGGGTCCACAAAATTCCCCGCCCTGCCCACGGTCAGTAGGGGACACCGATGGGCTTGAAAAGGCCGCCGTCCGTCGGATGGGACGTTAAGCCGTGGCCCCGTGTGCGGGAGAGCCATACCCTGTGCACGTTAAAGAACACGCTGGATGGCCTTGACGGGAGGCTACCATCTGTCTCCCAACAGCTGTTCCAGTGGGTCCCCTCCCCCAACCTTCTCTGAGCCTTCGGGGTCCATGTGACCTGGCCATTTAGCCCATCGTGTGCAAAAAAGTGCCGTTCAGAGGTAACCCAACCCAACACTGGAAGGGTTAAGCTTCAGCTGCAAGACACTTTTGACCAGGTAATGGTCAGACCCAATTTTGGCTCTCCTGTATGATCTGGTATTCCTAACTGAACTAGCCCATTTCCTGTTAATTAAAATATAATCTATCAGATTTCTGTACAACTGATCAGGTGAAACCCATGTATATTTATAAATGTCCCGATGTTTGTAGTATGTGTTAGTTATTCGTAAACCATTAAGTTTACTTACTTGTGGGAGATGTTCCCCATTGTCATTGGAACTATTAATGCCAAAGGGACCTAAAACTCCTGTCCAAAGGTCAGAGTCAGTACCAACTTTAGCATTGAAATCATCTAGCACAAGAGAAATATCTCCTTTCTTCACAGAATTCAAAATATCCTGAAACTGGCTGTAAAACGTATCCTTCTTGTTCTCATCAGAGCCCTTTGTGGGGGCATAACAACAGATGACATTCAAGTCTTTAATTTTTGTTTTAAATTTTGCTCTAAGAAATCTTTCATTAATGCAGTCATATCCTAGAAGAGCATCACTGGTGTGTCTGCTGAGAAGCAAACCTACACCTTGGAGATGCTTTCCATCCTCCCTCCCTGAAAAGAGAAATTTAAAGTTATTTTTAAGTATCTGACCTTTACCTGTTCATCTGGTCTCTTGCAAGTCTAGAATATCTAGGTTATAGCGCTGGAATTCCTGCTTGAGGACATCAATAATCTCTGTGTATTGTCCTCACATTCCACCTTCCTGCAGAGAGAAAATGATTAGTAGGATTTTTAAAGAAACTAGGTTTATTGAGGTAGGTAGGGCCAACAATATCAAACAGCCCCCTGATTGCAGGCATGGGGTAAAGACCTGTTCCTCCTCCACTAACAGCTGAAGTCACCGATGCTGGTAGGAACTTCAGGCACCACCTTTTCAAGTGGACTTTTTCTGGAGGCCTGCCTGAGACACATTACTCCAATTTAGGATTGACGATGCCCAACTAACTAAGTGAGGTTCAGGTACCTGCGATGGCCTCTTATCAGGATTATCCACCAATTGATAAAAGGTATCCCATGCCTCTGTTCACTTAGGGCTGGCAACCCAGAAGCAAACAGAAAACACAGTGACAGATTCTCCCTGAACAGAGGTCCACCAGTGCAGCAAGTCTAGAATCCATAATCAAACTCAAATCCATTAAACAAGTCCAATCTCGTAGATATAAATGGCCAGCTCCAGGACCCTGTGAAGTTGACCACTCCTCATCAGGGTTGAAAAAAAAAAAGACCAAATCAGTAGGCCATACTGAACTGGCAGCCCTCCCCTTCTGTTCCCTTCAAAAAAAGAATATCTCTTTAGAAAAGGTACTAATAGCCTGCACCACAAAAAGGCAAGGTCAGACTTAGGTGCTAGACCTGACTGGTTCTGTGCATCATCACTAGGGATTGTTACACAGCTCTCCTTCCAGTTTATGCCTATAATTTTATCTATCTATACAAGGGGTACACCAGTTACACACACATTTCCAGGGGGTACATGAAGCATAAAAGGTTGAGAATCATTGTTCTAGAGATATCAAAATTTCTGATATAGATAAATGGAGATGATTTGGCCCTGTTGGCTAATGCTGTTGATGAGATGAATTCGTTCATTAGGGCTGTTGATGAGACTGGTAATAGAGTAGGTTTGGTGATAAACAGAGGAAAAAACTAAAATGATGAAAATTGGTCAGGCAGAAAGTGCTTCAATTGCTTGAATGGTTGCACTCTTGAGGAAGTGTCTCAGTTTAATTATCTTAGGAGATAAATAGATGAATAGGAATTAGGCATGAGATAAATAGATGAATAGGGATTGCTGCTGGGGCTTTTAAGAATCGAGAGTGTGGAAAAATAGGTGTATACACTTAAAGACTAAAATTAGGATGAATAATAGTTTGGTTCTTTCTAAGATAAGTTATGGTAGTGAAACCTGTGACCCATTTTAAGCAGGATAACAAGAAACTTGATGCCCTTGATTCTAGATGCTTGCGCAGTATCTTGGACATTAGGTGGTTTGATTTTGTAAGTAATGATGAGGTTACAAGGAGTCATCAGCCTCCTTTGAGCAGCATTTTGTGCAGAGAGAGACTGCCTTGGTTTGGCCATGTTACCCTGTATGTATAGCTGCATATTGGCAAACAAGATTATGAACAGTGTGCCTAAAGGCTTCAGGAAAAGGGGAAGACCTAGAATGCGATGGGCAGACAATGTCAAACAGGACATTGCTAGAATTGCCCTACAGTGGCCAAAGACAGTAGCTGTAGCTCAGAACAGACTTGTCTGGAGAGGAAAATTACACATCTGGTAGGACCTCCATAGTCTGTGACTGTATAAGGATTTTATATGTATGCATATAGAAATATAACTAACAAAAGCAAGGTCTTCTATAATAAGTATACCCTGGGCCTGTTAAAGAACTCACGGAATGACCTTGATGGAAGACTACTATTTATCCTAACAGCTGCCCAGTTGTTACCCTCTCAACCTTCTCTGAACATTATATATTATAGTATTCACCATTTATCCTATTGTATGAAAAAAAAAGTGCTGTTGAGAGGTAAAATAACCCTACCCAACTCTGTAATAAGTATCGTTACAGCCATTTAATAAAAAATGTGTATTTTAAATAATTATTTAAATATTCATCATTTTTGTATATTTGTCAGGGCACATTGTTGTTAAATATTCCATCTTTCATAATTCTTTAAATACTTGGTTCTTTCTTAGATTAGTTATGGTAGTGAAATGGTAAGATTAGTTATGGTATTTTTAAATACTGACTGAATACGTTTTAAATTCAGGAATTAGATATTTTTAATATAGTTTTTAATTTATGTTCAGTCACATTTTTTCCATAAAAAGTTTATTTTAGAAGTTTGAAAACATCAAATGTGGTTTTTCACTGACATAACATAAACATCTATTTTTCTAATTTTTTTTCTGTCTAGGCAAGTGTAGTTTTATTTTGTGATTAAGAGTTGTGTTAGTGTATATATGCATGTATTTTTCTAATACCAATGGGTTACAGTAAGCTAATCAAATGTAAATTGTTTGATTGTTTTCAGTATGATTTTATGTTCATTATGTTGGTAAATATATGATTATGACCAGGGCTTTAAATTTTCCAATTTGCAAAATGTGTGAAGTACAAGCCAAATTGTTGCCTCAAAAATCTTTACAGACGAAAAAAGTAAACATTATTGTTTATAAATTAAAATTTTGCAGTGTGTACTTTAAAATTTTGTAAATTATGAAATTTCCTATTCATATCTATTTCTACATATATAAGTCCTCCTAGAAGGACAGCAGAATTAGTCATTAAATCTAACTTACAACTACAACAAACAGGAAATCCAGCATGAATTTGATTAGAGCTACCTAGGACTACAACAGACACATCTGTGTTACTAACTACCAGTAACTACAAATTGCTAGAGGTAGGTTATGTTCATAGTAGTTAATGTTAAGATTTCCCACATGTACAACTGCAAGGCTTATGTGGTGCAGAAAGACAATAATTGCACAGCATTCTGTGATGTTTAGCAGTCAATCCTGTTTTGGTTCATATAGAAGAATGCCTTCATATCAAACAGTACACAAATGAAAGATCAAACCAACCCCTTTGGAAATATAATGTGCAGAGCAAAGCCTCTCTCTAATGGAATTCATGATACTGAGAGATAATTCTGTGTTGCTAACTACCAGTAATTACAAATTGCTAGAAGTATGTTATATTCACACCTTTGCAAGCCAAGGTTTTTTAAAAATATAATTCAACTTTTATTAAATATTTAATTAACAATATCACTGTATTTTTAAAAGTACCTGTCAAAAATCTAGGAGTGAAAGCTCCAAATGATCATTGCCACTCTGATTGGCTTACATTAAGAGTTGCAAAACTTAGCGTTATTCATATAATGAATAAAGTCCACTTTTGCTTCTTGATGTCATTCCAATGAGAGAACTATACAATTCCTTTTTGCAGGCAAAGAAATCCAAATTGTCATCATCTTGAGCATGCTTTTTTTTTTTATGTATTCCAGTGTTCAAAGAGTTATTGGCTTGTTGTTATTGTCTTAGCAGTATGAGTACATATTTGTCAGCCAGCACATTGCCACATGTTGAAGATATTATTTTCTGAACTTGATATGTATAGATCAGATGCAACAGACAATGTGATGCCATCAATGACATGGGAATACGCCAGCCAACAACTATGTACTTATACTGTTAAGACAATAACAAGGAGCAGTAAGCCTTTGAACATGGAATGCATCAGTAGAGAAGCATACACAATATGATGAAAGTGGATTTCTTGTAAGTTTTGCCACTTTTAATGTATGATAATCAGAGGGGCATAACTCATTTGGAGTTTACTTCTTGATTTTTAACATGTACTTTTGCAAATTCAATGGAATTGTTAATTAAATATTTAATAGTATTACACTATAATTCATTTAAATTTATTAACTTTCATCAACTCAGTGTCCATGTCATCTGTATATGTTCGCAGAATCTGTAATGAGAGGCTGAGGATGGCTGTATACGTTTTTAGTATCGCAAAAAAAATTGATTTTTAGCTCGTTTTCAAAGAAAATGAGGGAATAAAAATCTATTATCTAATTTTCAAAGAAAACTAAATAATAGTTTGGTTTTATCGTAAGTCTGTCTGTCCATAGACATTAAACTTTTTTATTTACAGAGATAAATTAAAAATTCTTTTTGTGTTAGATAGGTATTGATGAAATATTATGATATGCACTCTCCAAATCTCTAAAGTTATAATTATGCCCTCTAGTAGTAGAAAAAGTTGAAAATTCCAAAATTTCAAACAAATGTTGCAAATGATGTATTTATGCTAGAATTTTGAAATTTTGGTCTTAAAATGTGAAAGTCGAAGTTTCCACTGCCAACAGTGAGTTGACCCTTTAGACCTAGAAGAGGTGGAAAAACACACCTTTTCAGTTTTAGCAGATAATTGTTTGTTTTTAGAGATAAATGAAAAATTCTTTTTGGTTAGATAGGAATTGATAAAATATTAAGATTCACACTTTTTAAATCTTCCGAAAACTATAATTGTGTCCTCTAAGGACCATAGAAGACTGGAAGAGGGTTGCATGGTCAGACGAATCCTATTTTCTGTTACACCATGTGGATGGATGAGCTTGTGTGTGACATTTACCCACAGAAACCTTCTCACCTGGATGCACTGTGGGATGGATCCAGGCTGCTGGAGGGAGTGTGATGGTCTGGGCAATATTTTCTTGGGAAACACTTGGACCAATTATCCCTGTAGAGCAAATTCTGACAGCTATCACATACCCAAACACGTGGCTGACCATGTACACCCCTTGATGGCGACTGTATTCCCTGGCAGAGATGATGTCTTTCAGCAAGACAATGCCCCATGTCACACTGCGAAGAAGGTTCAGGAAGGTTCCTAGAACTTGATGAGGAATTCCATTTATTGCTATGGCCCCCAAATTTTGCTGGACATGAATCCTATTGAGCATTTGTGGTTTGAGTTGGAGAAATGGATATGAGCAGCATCATCCCAACCACGTAATTTAAGGGAACTGCGGGATCTTCTGTTGCAGTCATGGTGCCAAATATCAAGTGACACCTACTAACATCTCTTTGAATCTATGCCTCATTGGGTTGAAAGCTCCCTGGTGGCAAGAGGAGGACCTACAGCATATTAGGTAGGTGGTTTTAATGTTTCGGCTGATCGGTGTATGTTCTTTACAGATCACTGAAATGATGAAATGGCAGAACTATTATTGAGTTTTACAAATAATATGTATAGAATAGAAATTTGAAAAAAATATGATAGTTTTTAAGAGATATTCCACTGACAACAATAGTCTACCCACTTTTCTGAGAGAGTTGTGGGAAATGCAACTTTTTAGATTTAAGAATTTAAAGATGAATACTTTTATGTTGTATAATTACTGATGAAATACCATTTTCATTTTTCCCATCATCTGCTAGCCCAAATTAAAACTTTTAAGGAATGAAACAGTAGGTAAAGGAAAAACTTCTTTCTCTTTGAAAATGAGATTCTCGTATGTGCCAGAGGCAATATGCATCCTTCTAGTTTGAAAATAAAAATTGCAGTTGTAAATATTTTTTATGTATATGTTATAAAAATATATAAATTCAGGCATGAAAAATAATATTTTGTTTTTTCATTTGATGCATATTTTATTAAACTACAATATAAATCACATGTTAAAGCAATCTAATTGCCATTTCTTAGAAGTGTTATATGTTACTGCCAATTTGTTAATGTTACCCTACAGGGAATCATGGCCGACTAAGATTAGCTTACAGATTTAGAAACCAGAAATGCGGTAGACAGCATGAGACTACTAATAATGGGAAAAAATTAATATATCATTTTTTTTTTTTTATTTTTTTCGATATCTAGATCAGTTTTATCACATTTAACTGTGGTGCATTGCTCTGAAATAAAATAGTTGTTTACAAATAACTTCCCTCTGATCTTAGTATCTTACTAACTGATTTCAAATCTCTTTCATTGATAAAAGTGTTATTTCTGCCATTCAAACGTAAATACTAATTTTTTTAATTTTAAATGTTGCACTGTTTTCATTCAGGAAAAAATTGCTTATCGCCATTTTTATGCGAAGCATAAATGTGGAAATTTCAATCAAAAGCAATTTTATTTACCTAATAGAGCATATTGTTAATTGTTATAACATGTTGCTCCCATCGTGAACTTTTCCTTTTCATATTACAAAACTGTTCTTAAAGTTTGAATTTTTTCAAAATATGTTGTGTAGGTTTTTCTATTTCAATACAATACTGTATATTATTATTTTCCTGCTCATACCTCAAATATCACTAATTTTGCAGCTATACTCATTTTTAATATTTTACACTGAGATGCATGAAATGAAAATTTATAATATCTATTTGTATTTAAATATTACAAGAAAAAAAAGATCTCCCCTTCTCCTGCCAAGAGAAACACAAAGGCCTATGGGAACAATGTTTATGCCAAATGAAAGCTTAGAGCAGAGATAATATTACATTCTGAAATTAACATTTCCTATCCCCCTTCTTTCTTCCAGAAAAGGGTTAGAGTAAACTGTTGTTCTGCTATATCTCACTAACATGAGTCGACCATAATTAATTATATGTGAGATGAATACTGCTTACATGGGGAGTAATATAGGTTTTAAAATCACCTCCCCCTCACCATTCTTAAAAGAGAAATTTCCACAGTTTTCAGTAGAAAGCAAAAATAAAGTGCATAAATTAAAAAAAAAATTCTCATAAATGAGGCCTGGATAGGAACAGGGGCATTGTGAAGCGACTAGGATTGTGGGTAGGGAGAAAACGAAAAATTTTTATATGAGAAAATAAGCCAGTTACATAAGTTCAATTATATCTCTGTCAGGGATATACTGAGGATTTAGTCCAGGGAGGAGAGGGGATCAGCTCCCCAAGATTCTGCCAACTCACCATATTTTTTACAAAAAATATCCCAGTTTTTATATCGCACCAGAATTTTTCCAAGATACTTTGAATTTTGCCAACTCTTAAATTTGCCAAGTTGCCTCGAGATTTTGCCAATTTCCCATAATTCTACAAAACAGAAATCCCAATTGTCAACTCACCTGGATTTTACAAAGTCGATTAGCAATTTTGCAACTCTCTAGAGTTTGCCAACTTCGATTTACTTAAGGGTGGGATTAGGGGAATTTTCTCCCATAGCTAAACCCCTGGATAGGAAAAAATGAGACATATTGCCAGATCATTTGCTCAGTTCATATTAATTCAAAATGAAAAATAGGACACCAAAACAGATATATTTCAACCACGAAAAAAACAACAACAGCTGTCATTGTTTCTCTGAATATAATATGAATTGAGCAAGAGACTTCATCAATCGTAATATCCAGTGGTGGACACTTGGTGCCAAAAGCTAGATTAGTACCCCATTTAGGTTCAAACAAGGGTAATTTAGATATTCCTAAGAAAAGAAGCAACGTTCCAGTACTTTTCCCTCTCTGCGACTTGCATAGAGGAGTGGAACAGTAAACCATGATTTAAAATAACTGATGAAAAGATAAAAAAAATTAAGCTTCTATAGAAAAAAAAACATGCAATTTTCACTGTGAAATCGAGAACGAACTAACATTATTTCCATGCCAGCACTATTTTCTGTAAATAAGAGAATGCTAGAGCACGGCTACAGGTTGGCGATCAATAATTATCAATTTTTCAGAGTTATGCTACATTGGGTAGCTGGCTTACAACTTGTTGCTGTGGATATTTTATTTTACATCACATTAAGTTATCTATTAAATTTTCTTTTATTATTTATTACTTTTCCAGTAAAATAAACTCTGTTCTAGTGGGTCATTCCATGTAATTCAACCAGGCCAGTTTACCATCCATCATAGATTTCAATGATCTTTGGCATAAATGTTAGTATACATAAGATATCTAATTGTCCGAAATATTTTGAGTCAAAAAAATTTTTATAAGTGTTATAATCGTTTAACCTAAGGGGAAAATATACAAATTGTGATTATGACTAAATGTTTTTCTTTTTTTCTTCTATGGTAGATGAGACCAGACTTGGTGTACTGATGTAGATTTTGATTATAAATTCGTTAAAAATATCAAATTAAAAAAAATGTAATTTGGTTTTGAAAAAAACTGAAAATTTTAAAATATGAAAAAAAGTGATATGGCCCCCATATATAAAAAAATTAAAACTGCCTTATGTTGTATATTATGCTCTATAGAAATGTACAAAAATTTGAGTATGGTCATTTCTTTGATAGCGAGTAAAAAAAAAAATTGAAATTTTACTAATGTTATGGTTAATGATGCACTTCAGGGAACTGCATTGATGCTCTTGCGCACTAAATGGAGAGGTTATTGACTGGGTACCGACGTGCTTTGCTGCTTGCACTCAAACGCGACTTGGTAACTCCCAATACCATCGGCTGCTACTCACAGCTATAATGCTATGAATATTCTTTGATAAAGATGAGCAATTGATAAAATCATGTTTTTGAGGGAACAAATTTAGGAATACAAATGTTGAATGATTTGATGATATGTAGTGAGGGTGGCCAAATTTCAATTAGTAAAATCTGGAACAGTTTAGTAAATGTTACAATTTCAGTTTACTGAAAACTGGAGCATTTTTTCTTAAAAGTGTAACTTGGGAAAATTTAACTAAATCAGTTGTGGAATGGCACAATAGGTATGACGGATAATTCATAGTTGGTGGGTGAGTTCACCCAATCTAAGCCAGTTGAGTATAGATTTCAGTTATTCTGCGTAGATTGATGATAAGTATATATATTTCAGAAGTGCGATTTCTCTCTTGGCATGGTTAAATTCAAAGCATGTGTATGCCTTTGGCAGTTTGTATGTATGTGCGTATTGTTTTTCTGCTGAGGTCCTGCCACCCTCTCAGATCTTCTACTATGGCATATAAACTGACAGGCTCCTGTCAGACCTCTGTGGCAAGCAGCTGCTTGAGGGGGTATTTATTTTTTTTTACCTCAAAAACAAAACAAAAAATTCACATAAAGTTGGAAAAAATATAGTTTCTATTATTTGATTTAAACCTGTCACAGTAATCTGGGGTACCACCATTGCCTTTGTACAGCTCTGTTCTTAAGATATCAGTAAAGAAATATTTTATCTCAAAGATTAAAAAAGGTAGGGCTATCCATGGGTAATTACACCAACTGTTCACATATTGTGGAATGTTTTTGGTTATTAATTATTTTAGAACAATTCACAAAAAAAGCATAATTTACCATTTTCAAGTTATTCAAACTGGGAGATTTAAATAACCTGTCCCAGCTTTTACCAATTGAAATCTGGTTACCTTGTGTTACCTAGTTATCCTGGTTACAACTGGAATTATCCATCATACTGTTGCACCTTTCTACAACTGCCTTAGTTAAATTTTCCCTGGGGTTACACTTTTGGAAAAAAAATGTTCCAGTTTCAATTTGCTGAAACTGGAGCATTTACTAAACTGTTCCAGATTTTACTAATTCAAATCTGGTCACCCCCACTACTTATCATCAAATCACTCAATATTTGTATTCCTAACTTTGTTCCCTCAAAAACTTGACTTTATCGATTGCTCATCTGTACCAAAGGATACTCGCAGCATTATAGCTGTGAGTAGCAATTGAATGGTGCTGGGAGTTACAAAGTCGCATTTGAATGCAAGCAGCAAAACATGTCAGTAACCAGTCAGTAGGTAGCCTCTCTATTTAGTATGCAGGCACAAGTGTGTCAGTGTGGTCCCCTGAAATGCACCATTAACCATAACATTAGTAAAATTAAAAATTTTTTTTACTCGTTATCAAAGAAATGACCATATTCCAAATTTTCTACAACGTTTCTCTGGAGCATAATGTACAACATATGTCAGTTTTAATTTTTCATATATGGGGCCACATCACCTTTTTTCACATTTTAAAATTTTCAGTTTTTTTTCAATTTTTTTTTTCAAAACCATATTACATTTTTTAAATTTTAATTTTTTAAACGAATTTATAAACCAAATCTACATCAGTACACCAAGTTTAATCTTCTCATCTGCCATAGAAGCAAAGAAAAAAAGGGGAAAACGTTTAGTCACAATCACAATTTGTATATTTTCCCATTAGGTTAAATGATTATAACTCCTTACAAAAACTTTTTTTGGCTCAAAATATTTCGGACAATTAGACATCTTATGTGTATTAATGTTTATGCCAAAGATCATTGAAATCTGTGATGGCTGGTGAACTTTTTCCAAAATTTTGGTTGATTTGACATGGAATGATCCTAGTATCATTTTCTGAAAATGAATGAGGTTTTGGATACTGAAGCAAATGTATTTCTGTTGATTTATTTCCATAAATTAGCGATCTTTCAGTCAGCTGATGTAGTATAACTTTTCTGAGTTATGCTACATCAGCTGACTGATCAATCTTTCTCGATCGATAAATCGGATGGCCAGTTTAAAAGTTGTTACAAATATTTTATTTAAAAATCCCATTATGTTATATGTGATTATTCTTTTATTATTTCTTGGGTTTTTAGTAAAAAAACTTGTACCGTTTTCTAAAAATTGAAGGAGGTCTTGGATATGGAAGCAAAATGGACTTCCTTGGCACAAAATCAGTCCTTGAGTATGGGAGGGCAATTTCGGGAGGGGTTTTACCACCACACCTGCTAAACTTACCGTGAACATTTCACTCTTCCCCCCCCCCCCTTTAGAAAAATGTCCTTTAAAAATATTGCAAGTTTTATATTGAATGATTTTAAAAGCATCCCCTAGTCTTCGTGGCTGTGTCATTCTGATGATATATATATATATTTTTTGCTTTGGTGCACAAACATTTCTGCACTTAGCCAAGATCGCCAAACTTCAACACCCAAAGAAATAATTCATAATGTTTAATAAAAAAAAGCAGCCAAGAAAGTTTTTTCCCATTTCATAACCAGTTCAGAAAATCCCATGAATATGAGACGTCCAAGTCGCTTCGTATAACACTCTGGCTGTGTTTAAAATATACAATACTGAAAGGAATCATTGAAAGAAATAAAAATCATGTTTCAGGTTAAATATTATATTATTCAGGAGGAAATTTCCTTTTGATTAATAAATAATTTAACTATTTTTATTCATCAGGTTTTCCAAAATTGAGTCTTAATTGTATAGTGCAATCTCATTTTTTACTATATATTGAAAAAGGCTTATTAAAATCAATATGCTTGTAAATTTGTTTGTATTATTTATTTTCATAAAATTCGTAATTAAATTCTGTTTGAATTTGATTTATAATAACCTAT
Organism: Ryuthela nishihirai; assembly: GCA_038380435.1. Classification (NCBI taxonomy): domain Eukaryota; kingdom Metazoa; phylum Arthropoda; class Arachnida; order Araneae; family Heptathelidae; genus Ryuthela; species Ryuthela nishihirai. The sequence continues at coordinate 93,443,351 of JAWZYU010000005.1, read as the reverse complement.
TTCCATTGATTGGTTATTTAAAAAAAAATTCTACAGTTGACTTGTTTGTCTGACTCAGCACATTGGCTAAAAGCCTGGAATTTTCTCAAAGTATGGTACTGAGAAAAAAAATATTACAGAATGAGAGAAACATTTCCTTGAAATAACAAATTTTTTTTTTGTTATTCAGAAATAGCCTTTCTATTTGCATGCATTATAATCATTTCTTTCTGTCTATTAGTTTTTTAAAATAAATTTTTATTTGTGTTGCCAGATGGATTTTTTTTACTACACGACTCTAAAAAAAGTCCTACTAGAATAAAACTAGTCTTTTTTTGTTAAATATTATGTTTTCAGAAAATCCAGAATTAAATGCTGATTGATTTGGCATATGACATGTCTTAATTCCTTTCATTAGTTATTTGGCAAAAAAGTTCTAAATTAATTTTTTTTTTTTGCTGAGCATAGGGAGAAAAATAGCTTGGCTCTGGATGGAAACAAATTTTTTAGGCTGAACAAAGGATTAATGAACAGAAATAATTCATATACATACCAAAAGAAAGGACATTTAATTCTCAACAATTGTATATACACAGTTGTATCAGAATAATATGACCACCTACCATAGTATAGGTATAGTAGGTGGTCATATTATTCTGATACGACTGTATACAGGGTGAATCTGAAAAAGTGGGCAAAACTTTACGGGGTGGTAGAATGCAACTATATGAGCAATATTCGTCAAAGAAAGTATGGGCGGAACGCAAACGGCGAGCTGCTAGGTGGCGTTGGAAATAGTATAAAAGGGTCGGTCCTCGCACCCAATGGCATTTCTACCGTGGATTGCCGAGAGGATGGCTGGTTATACTAACCACAAAATGGCGGATATGCACTTTGTGTACGGTGCGGCGGACGGGAATGCAAGTGAGGCACAGAGATGTTACCGTGACCGGTTTCCGATGAGATGCACTCCAGATCGGAAAACCTTCAAGTGTTTGCATCGGCGGCTGTGTGAAACGGGATCCTTCGCTGCGGCCAAGCAAGACGCAGGGCGTGAAAGGAGTGTCAGGACGCCGCAACTTGCAGAGGACATTCTGCGTAGGGTGGAAGAGCGACAGGGATGTAGCACCCGAGCGGTTTCCTGTGCAGTACACGTGTCCCAAATGTCGGTTTGCCGTGTGCTACAGGAGGAAGGAATGCACCCCTATCGTACGCAGAAGGTACAAGCGTTGTCACCGGCGGACTATCAGCCACGTGTTGATTTCGTACGTTGGTACCTCCAGCAGAATGCAGCGCAGCCGGATTTTGGTGCACATGTTCTGTTTACGGATGAGTGCACTTTCACCCGTGAGGGCGTTTTGAATACCCACAATTCAGACACGTGGGCATCTACGAACCCGCATGCCACACGTCCTCATTCGTTCCAGCAGCGGTTCTCCATAAATGTTTGGGCAGAGATCCTCCATGACCATTTGGTTGGCCCATACCTCCTGCCACACCATCTGGACGGCAAATCGTATAACACATTCCTACGAGAGGTGTTGCTGGAGCTGCAGCGTCCGATTCCAACCCCAGCAGGTCGAGAATGTGGTTTCAGCACGACGGTGCGCTTGCACACTTCAGCTTAGATGTGCAGAACACTTTACATGCAACGTTCCCATGGCGATCGATTGGTCGAGGTGGTCCCATAGCTTGGCCACCAAGATCGCCGGATCTCTCGTGTTTGGACTTTTTCCTGTGGGGCCATATGAAAAGCCTAATCTACGAGTGCCCCATTAAAACAGATATGGATCTAGTCGCTAGGATCGCCGTTGTTGCCGGCGATATTCGAGAAATGCCTGGTGTCTTCGCAAATGTGCGTCGGTCCCTATCCCGCAGGTGTGAAGCCTGCATTACAGCTGGCGGCAGCTCTTTTGAGCAATTTCTTTGAGCATGTACCTCAATTACATTCCTGTTAATAAAATGTTTTCTGAAGTATCTCCTCTCCTTCTTGTGTTCATTCTTTAAATGTGACAGTGGAAAACTACCTTTTAACTTCTCACCGCTTGCGTTCCGACCATACATTCTATGATGAATATTGCTCGTATAGCTGCGTTCTACCACCCCGTAAAGTTTTGCCCACTTTTCCAGATTCACCCTGTATATATATGGAAAATTAAAAGGGGGAAGAAAGGTCTATACATTTGAATTTCCATGTCAGTGGCACAATGGTAATGCAGAGCTGCCAACTACTATGATTTTTGGTTTAAAATCCGAATTTGTCTTTGAAAATTTGATTATTTAGGTGTGTTTTTTTAGTTTTACACAAGGAAATCGGCCTCTAAATTGTACAGTATTTTTGCCCTTTTCCTAAAAGGTGAATGTTAATGAAATGGAAGAATTGTTTCTGATTTAGCTCTTTTACTGTACTAAAGATTACAGCTATGTCCCCACTCCCTAATCTGTGCTTGCTTGTGGACTCGCCTATCACCAATCACCGGAAATCTATCAAGACTCCAGCTGACCATTTCCTGACAGAACACATGGCAAAGCCCACACCTAAATTCTTTTACGGAGTTGAAGGTCGTAGATTGTTCTGAATGAGTGTGTATTGAACCTATACCCAACTCATATAGCTGTGGCTTCAACACCAGTACTAACCCTAATTGGATTACTTAGAATCAGAAACTTCAGAGTGAAGGAAATAATACGTTTAGAGAATTCCCTATCTGTAGGCCATTGAACTTGAATGGGTCTTGTGCATGTCTGTTTTGACAATAACTCTGCATTTTATGGCACTCAGCTCATTAGATGACGCCACGAGTAGCTGTGTAAAGTAAGGTTAAAAGTGCTAATGTTTGTTTTTATTAGGATTAAAAAACGTATGTGAATTTATATAGCATGATCACTTTTCATCGTATCGAACGATTTTATTTGATTCTCAGTATGTTTTGTGCATCCTCTGGTTCTTGATTATTTGTTTTTGCAGATCTAACTTTCTAAAGTAAATAAAAGAATTTTATTTTCAGAACCAAAACTTTCCTAATAAATGCAGATTTAAGTAACATATAATTGTATTTTTTAAATGCAATTTGGATTTAATTCCTATATATGTAAAATAAAGGTTATAAATTTTGCCTCAAGTATTGAAAGTTGCAGATGGTTTATGATATTTTAATCTTTAGCAGTGTTTTAAATTCTCCATTTAAAAGTTCTACTTAAAATAGTGTGTTAAAAAACTTTTTAAAATGGTTGTTTCTGATGAGATTATCTCGTGCTGAGTATTTTTTAATAATGCAAATGGCTGTGCATTGTTTACGATCATGGTTTTTAGGCTTGTTTTCTCTGATTTTTTATGGAAGTAATATTAAAAAACTTGGTATAATTCTGAAAAAATGAAATTTTTTTCCATTGGAAGTTAAAAGTGTTCCGTTAAAAAAATGGCACCTGACCACCATAAACTGCAGAACTACCTTTGCTCCGATTTCTTCCGATTTTTTACTCTCCCAAATCGTAATTTTTGTCATGCAAGGTTGGCAGCTCTGGTAATGCATTGATTTGTAGTGATACTGTAACTACTGGGATCAGTCAAGTCCTGGGGTGGCATGGTTTGTGTGCTGTTAGCTCTTACTGAGACAGTCACTAGCAGTGACTTCAGTCTTATTGAGGCATGCCCTTGCACAAGAATGCCTGTGCAAATTAGGAGTTGTATCAAGGACCCTTCTCCATCCTATAACTTGCAAAAAAAAACTTATAGTTTTTGTTTTTGGCAGCTTCAAGTAAATGATTATAATTTTTTTTATACTTCAAAAATTCCAATGCAGTTACCCTTATTATTGCTGTAAACCATGGTTTTCTTAAAGTAAATTAATTTCTTAAGAATAAAATTTGACCAACTTCCATCTGGTTATTTAACCTTTCCAGTGTCCAGTCTGAAAAACGGGTTTCTATCCAGAGGCCAAACTATTTCCTCCCTATGCTCAGCCAAAAAAAACTTCAACTTTAGAACTTTTTTGCCAAATAACTAATGAAAGGAATTATGGCATGTTGTATGTCAAATTAATCAGTATTTAATTCTGGATTTTCTGAAAATAAAGTATTTAAAAAAAGAAAGATGCGTTTTATTTTAATAGAATTTTTTTAGAGTCATGTAATAAAAAAATTCATCTGGCAACAAATAAAAAATTATTTAAAAAAAACGAATACACAGAAATGATTACAATACACATGAGTAGAATGACTATATATTTCTGAATAACAAAGAACTTATTTTTTTTTGGTTTTAAGTAAATATTTCTCTCATTTTGCCATTTTTTTCTCAGTACCATACTTTGAGAAAATTCCAGACTTTTAGCCAGTTGTGCTGAGTCAAATAAACAAGTCAATTTTAGAATTTAAAACAAATAGTCAATTAAAGGAAATAGGTCATGCTATATAATATATATAGGTCATAACTATGAAAAATCAATACTTTTCGATCGGCCAAAAGATCAGAAATTTATGACAATAAATTGTTGTCATGATCATGGACCAGACGTTCAATTGTGGACAGATCTGGAGAACGCACAGGCTAAGGCAGATGTCACATGGTGGCTATCCAGGAATTGTTGGACGATGCATGCCACATGTGGTCGAGCATTGTCCTGTTGGTAAATGGCACCATAGAGCCCCTGAAGATAAGGTATGACCACAGGCTCCAACACCTCAGTGATGTAACGCTGGCTGTTCAAAGTACTGGTAATGCGCACAAGGCGTGTGCGTGAGTGTAGTCCAATGGCACCCCATACCATAACACCAAGGGACAGACCTGTATGGTGCTGCATCATGCATGTCTCACTGAACCTGTCACCACGCTACTGCCAGATACAGATTCATCCATCATGGTGCTGCATACTGAAGTGGGATTCATCTGAAAAGATGATGCGATGCCATTCGCACATCCATGTGTGATGTTCTTAGCACCATTACAGTCACATATGCCTGTGTTGTAGAGTCAGTGGTAACCGAAGCAGTGGCTGCCTAGCAAAGATGCCCCAATGCTGCAGACGACATCGAACCATACATGTGGACACTGGTTGATGTGCAACACACCCTAACTGTTGAGTTAAGGTATTTGATGTGACTGTACGATCATTCAAAGCCATGCACATGAGATGTTTTTTCTGTCCTTCGTTTCCATGACAGGGCCATTGAGATCCCTCACATCGGTGCGTTCGTTCCTCCTCTACCCACTGACACCATATTCTCATCACTGTGTCAGCATTCCATCAAACATGAGCACCGATGTCTCGGTACGATAATCCGCCTTCCCGTAATCCCACAATTCTCCCTCAATCAACCTAACTGTTGAGCTAAGGTATTTGATGTGGCTGTACGATCATTCAAAGCCATGCACACGAGATGTTTTTTCTGTCCTTCGTTTCCATGACAGGGCCATTGAGATCCCTCACATCGGTGAGTTCGTTCCTCCTCTACCCACTGACACCATATTCTCATCACTGTGTCAGCATTCCATCAAACATGAGCACCGATGTCTCGGTACAATAATCCGCTTTCCTGTAATCCCACAATTCTCCCTCAATCAAAGTTGGAAACCTGTCGTATGGATGCTGTGTTGTTTGATGGGGCATACTTGATCATTTAGTGTGCAAGAACTATGAACAAACATAATTCCAGTGCTTTACACCAGCTCTTTATAATCTCCTCTTATACCACTTCCAGGGGGCATTACTATCACACGTGATGTGCGTATGTGCTGTGTTTGGAATCGTTTACATGTTCTTCTATGGGCTACACATCTTGTGTATTTCGGGACAATCTGACGAGTTCTTCCTGGTGTTGCACTTTTAATGGCCAGCAGTGTACTAAACAGTATTTGTTTTGAACATTTTCATTTTATGCTCACAGTGACTGAGTGGCTACTGTGCTTGGTCAATGCCATCTAGAGAGAAGGCTTGACTGCTCACACCCACTTTCTTGGTGATGTAATGACTAGGTGACCAAGGCAAAATAATATAAATCATGAGTGCATGATTCGACATTGTACATTTTTGACAAAATATGTCCTACTGCTGTCCAACTCAACATTTTTTTTTTTCTTCAATTCCAAAAATTTCAACTTAATAATGATATTGTGATTTATAAAAAAGAGATTGTCAGTTTTACTTAATATTCTGTTTAAATGTTCTTATGGTCTGTAGTTGAAGTTAATAATTTTTTAAGGTATGGAAAGTTAAAGTTTTGCCTTTCTTTTAATGCTCTGCAAAAAATTGATCTTTGATAATTCAGTTATTTAGAGCAGCCCATCCAACCCCTCAGCTCATTGCAAAGAAACTTACAGTTAATAAAGCTAATAATATACTGAATTTGGCTCATTCCTTCTGATTTTTTGGCTAACCATAAGTGATTTTCTCAATTTATTAAAAACGTATACATTTGATTTTTAAGCACAATATTTTCTTTATTCCTTAAAAATAGTGTGTTTTCTCCAATTCTCTGCTTATTAGAAATGCATGTTATTGTTTTTAAGTAGAAAACTTTTCCTGTGGCTCTTTAAGAATATAATTTTTTCCCCTTCTTGCTCTTCACTAAGTTTGTGTTTGACAGGTCTGATTTAGAGCTACTATTTAGGTAAATAGTCTTTTTGGGTTTTTATGTCTGTATCATTTTTGTCATTGAACCTGAAAGCTTGAATCATGTCTAAAATGCTGTATATTGATATTAATTACTTCTAATGTATTTGTTTAAAATTATTAAGCAATAAATTGTAATTTAGGAAAACAAGTTACAGGGAAATATTACTATTGTATCTATAATAAAATAAATAAATACCCTGTATCTGTTTTATGTTGAAAAATAATGTCTGGATCAATACTGATACTTTGGGGTATATTGTCAAGCTGGATTTTGACTAAATGATTGCAGTTAAAATTTGTTATATTTAAATTGCATCATTATGGCTGACCAGTATGGGGTTGTGTAAAACTTTGTTGCTATTGTACTTCGAAAAATGGTTTCAATACTAAAATTTTGGTAAACTGTATTTCAGAAGGCTTGCAGATGAAAAGAGCTTATTGCAATGATGCAAACATGTATCTTTAAATGAACTTCGGACTGCATTTGAAAATTGTGCAATTATTTTAACTTTAACAATTATAATTGGTTTTGTGAAAGTAGTCATGTTTTCTTAAGTGTCATACATTAATAACACTAGGAAAATATATTGCCTCTAGTGAATATGGGATGTCCATTTTCAAAAAGGTAGTTTTTACATTCTGTCTCTACCATGTTGAAACAGTGTAAATTCACTAATGTATGATTATGGAAATATGAATGTTAAGATTATGTTTAGTACATAAAGATTTTTCATTTCACTTGAAACAAAAAAAACTGAAATTATTGTCCTAAGGTTTAAGTGGTCAAATCTTATGGACATAAACTTTGACCAACTCAGAAATCTACCCAACAAATCAAAAAATATCTCTAAATATGAAAAAAAGTGGAATGGGCAAAGCCAGACAATAAAGTGAAAACATTAGGTAGTTTTTTCTTTGAAATCTAGCTAAAAGTTATGCATAATTAGGTAGAGATATGCACAATCAAAAGGCTAAAGTTTATCCTTCAAACTATTTGCATGTTAAAAGTTTTTAGGAGAAAACTCAGTAGCTTTTCAGAGCATGGACAGTGCTCCATCTTCAGTGAAGTGACACTATGTGGTGGTGATGGGGCTGTTTAGAGCTTCTTTTAACATGTGAAAGGTGATTCCAGTGTCAGTTGCAGGTGAGGTTGGGTGAGGTCATTATTTCAGTAGCCTCGCAGAATGCTTCTGTAGAAAGTGGATGCACATGCAAGCAGTGTGGCATGCTCACAGTCTATTGTTGCTGCGTGTTGTACTGCTAGCTTAGCAGTGGCTGTCATCAAACAGATGTCAGCCAAAACAAGCTAACAATGGCCATTGCCAAGCTAGCAGTACAACACGCGGCAACAATAGACGGGACACGCTACACTGCTTGCATGCGCATCCACTTTCTATAAACCATAGTCCGTGAAGCTATTGAAATAATGACCTCGCCCATCCCCAATGCAACCGAGACACTGGAATTACCCATCATGACATGGAAAGAAGCTCTAAACAGCCCTGAAGTCACCACATAGTGTCACTTCACTGAAGATGAGTGCTGTCCTTGTTCTGAAAAGCTTCCGAGTTTTCTCCTAAAATCTTGAACATGCAAATAGTTTGAAGGATAAATTTAAAATTTTTTTTGCTCAATGACAGAATTTTAAGTTATTTTTAATAGGTAAAGATATTATAAGTTATTTTTGAAAAAAAAAGTGAATCCCTTAAATAAATCACATAAAAAATATGCAATATATAAACTTTTAAACTATTTGCAATTTAATTTATGACAAAAAATATAAACATCATTCAAAGTTTAGTAATAGGCAGTGATTACAATGTTGGAGAGTTACTCTCTGTTCTCACTCCTGGTCTGCTTCTGTGACATCATTGGACAAGTGCCATGGCCTTCTCTCCAGGGGACACTGGCTTGATTGGGGATCAAAGGGATTTTGTTTCAAGCCCTGGATAAGGCATGGATTTTTTTTTTTTGTATGCTGTCTTTCTGTTGAGGTCTTGCCTTCTCATAAACTTTCCTTGTAATGTATTCAGAAATATGAGGAGCATTCAAAAAGTTCTTGACATGCATCTGCAGAATGAAATTTATTGCCCTTACCTCAACAAAACTTTTACTGTCTTTCATACTCCTGTTGGAGTCCGTAACTCTAAATGAATGCATTTTGCAAGGTTCCCCAAGATTTTGTCAAGTGACTCAATATAAGTGACCCCTTTGGATTTTGCTTTAACTGCACAAAACCAATCCCAATTTTCACAACTTGCCTGTATTTTATCAAGTGGCTTGGAATTTGCCAACTTCTCTAGATTTTGCCAACTCACCATAATTTTACAGAAAAAAATTCAATTCTCCCCTGAATTTGCAAAGTCCCTTTTAAAGACTTAAAGAGTTGGCAAAAGAATTTTGCCAACTCTCTTTAATTACACAAAGACCATCCCAATTTTCATAGCTTGCCTGTATTTTACCAAGTGACTTTGAATTTTGCCAAGTTGTGTCGATTGTACCAACTCTCCTTAATTTCAGGAAACCAATATCAATTTTGTCAACTCTCCTTAATTTCACAAAACCAATCCCAATTTCTGAAACTCATCTGTATTTTACCAAGTGGTTTAAAATTTTGCCAACTGCTCTAGATCAGGGGTGGGCAATTGTTTTCGGATCTACACTGTGCATGCGTATTGATGTGGCCGTCCTAGTGGAAAATACGAGACGAATCTTCAGTCGCGCACGGGAAGGAAATCTCGGTTCAAGGTGGATTTTTCTGACTGTCTTGGCAGGTCACAAAAAACTCTTAGCGGGCCGAATGCGGCCCGCAGTCCGCTATTTGCCCACCCCTGCTCTAGATTTTGCCAAGTTGCTTCAATTTTGACAACTACCTTAGATTTTGCCAAGTTGTCTAGATTTTAAATATAGGTCTAGATTTTAAATCATAGCATTACCTGGTGACATTTTAATGTCAATATATCAATAAATATTTTGTGGAAAAAATTTCACCAACACACGGGACTTGAATCCGCATCTCTCCAGAAACATGCCAGAGTATTCTTACCGATTGAACTAATGCCAGCTCATCTTTCTTTCCACAAATTTAAGACTTTAAATCTTTCACCGATGATTTTTGGTGCCAACCATTGACGCCATCTATGATCAGCGGGTGGCAACTATTTCTTTTTATATTGTACTGAGTGAGATGGAAATAATAAAGTCTCTTCATGCTATTTAAATTAGTGGAAAAAAGATGAGCTGGCATTAGTTCAATCGGTAAGAATACTCTGGCATGTTTCTGGAGAGATGCGGGTTCAAGTCCCATATGTTGGCGAAATTTTTTCCACAAAATATTTATATGTCTAGGTTTTGCTAACTCCCCTTAATTTTACACAAAAAAATTACAATTTTCACAACTCACCTGGATTTTATGAAGTTGCTTCAGATTGTGCCAACTCCTATTTGCTTTGGGGGGGGGGGGGAGAATATCCCCTCATTGGCTACACCCCTGCCAATGATATATATATTTCATAAATATTTTGTGTTAATCATTTACTAGGAGGCATGAATCATGGGTAGAGTAGAAGAAGAGAAGTATCAAGAAAAATAGGAGAAAAATTTTGAAAAAATTTGAATCGACTTCAAAGTGCTGATTTATTAGTAGATATTGAATATGTCGAGTTTATTTTATTATTTATGATTAGCATACTTCTAAGACTTGCTTTCCATCTATATGGCAAATAGAAAGCTGCTTGTGGCTAGATTGCCCGAATAGCGCCTATACGTGGCATAATAGGAATGTTCATAGCGTTAATTAGAGGAGATCTTGATCAGTGGCCAGTAGCACAACGGTCCAGAGCACCTGACATGTTATCAGGAGGTCGTGGGTTTGTATCCCACCCAGCTCAAGACAATTTTTCCTCTAAAATTTGAATCGACTTCAGAGTGCTGATTTATTAGTAGATATTGAATATGTTGAGTTTATTTCATTATTTATTATAAAAATTAGAAGCTACAATATTAAAAAAAATTAATGTGTTAAATTTGAAAAATTTAATTTTTCCAGTATTAGTATAAAATTAATGCATGCATACATATCTACCTAATGACTGACATATCGATCTTCTGGCTGACTGACCATGTTCTTGCTTACAAAAGATCCAAGTTTTACTACCATAAGTGATTTTATAAAGGACCAGAGAATTGTATAGTTTAATTTTAGTCTAATGTATATACCTATTTTCCCACAATCTCCACAAATTCTTAAAAGTCCCAGCAGCAATCCTTATTCTTCTGTAGCCCCAGGTAAGGAATGGATGTTTGTGTTGTCTTTCTGTGAGCTTCCGTCATCCTCACAGGTCTTCAACTGGCATATTAAACTGACAGGCTCCTGTCAGATCTCTGTGGCAAGTAGCTGATTGAGGGGTTATTTATTTATTATTTATTACCATATGTCTTGGATCACCAGCATATGTTTACACAGCTCCTGGAACAATTAAATAGAGACACTTGTTTAAGGTGCAACCATTCGAAACATCTGAAGCATCTCCTGGCTGACCATTTTTTATCACTTAAAATTTTCTCTGCTTTTCACCAAACCTATCCTATTTACCGGGGGGGGGGGGGGGGGGGGGGGGGGGGTTAGTCGGTAGTGCACCAGGCTCATAATCTGCAGTTCCCAGGTTTGAGTCCCATCTGGGTCAGCGTTGAGATTTATCTCTGCAGAACTCCCCACCCTGCCCACGGTCAGTAGGGGACACCAATGGGCTTGGAAAGGCCGTCGTCCGTCGGATGGGATGTTAAGCCGTGGCTCCATGTGCGGAAGAGCATACCCTGTGCATGTTAAAGAACACGCTGGATGGCCTTGACGGGAGGCTACCATCTGTCTCCCAACAGCTGTTCCAGTGGGTCCCCTCCCCCAACCTTCTCTGAGCCTTCAGGGTCCTTGTGACCTGGCCATTTAGCCCATGGTGTGCAAGAATGTGCCGTTCAGAGGTAAAACAACCCAATCCTATTTACCAATCTCCTCAATAGTTGCAATGAAAAGATAATGAAAAGGAGTCACTTACCAAAAGGCCAATTCATCAGCATAATTTAATTCGCAAATTTTCAAATATAGCGACCATTTAACACAAAGTATTCCTCATGCAGTGAATTCTGCATAACCTAATCAATAAACAAAGGAAAAGAGTCAAAATGCACCCTCAAACTACAGGAGGAATGCTAAACCAATTGCTGCCTTACCAACTCTTCCATGATGCTAAACAACTTCTCAGGTATGTCAAAAGATCAGATGATCAACCACAAATTATGATAACAAAGTCAAAAGCATTTTTTGAAATCTATGAAACTTGCACCCACAGGTTACTGAAACTCTTAAACATTTCTCAATAATATAAGTGAAAACATTTTATCTATACATTATCTACCAGGTCTGTAAATGGTAGCTAGGTAGTCACTGGAAGGAGAGCTATGCACCAATTCCCTGTGATGATGCATAGAACCGGCCAGGCCTAGCACCTAATGTCCGACCCTGCCTTCTCGTAGTGCGGACCGTTAGTAACTTTCAAAAGAGATACTCTCTTGTGGAAGTGAACGGAAGGGGAGGGCTGCCAGATTAGTGTGGCCTACTGATCTGGACAACTATGGCTACTTTTCTTTTTTTTCTACCCTGCTGAGGAGTGGTCAACCACAAGGGTCCTGGTGCTGACCATATAAACCTACTGGACTGGACAGATGTATGGCTCTGAGCTTGATTATGGATCCTGATTTTGCTGCACTGGTGGGCTTCTGTGGAGGGAAAATCTTCTGCTGTGTTTTCTGTTTGTTTGTGGGTTGACAGCCCCAAGTGAATAGATTCACAGGATATGTTTATCAGCTGGTGGATAATCCTGAGCAGAAGTCATCGCAGGCACCTGAACTCTTTGCTTCTATTGGCATCGTCAAATTCTACATTGGAGGAAGTCTTCCAGTGTAGATAGCTTCAGCCTTTAGTAGTGGGGGAACGGGTCTTTGCCCCATGTCTGCGATTAGGGGGCTGTTTGATATTGTCGGCATTCCCTCTCTCAATAAACATAGTTTCTTTAAACATCCCACTAACCATTTTCTCTCCATAGGTAGTTGGAATGTGAAGACTCTGCACAGAGCTTTTTCTCTTGATGTCCTCACACAAGAATTCCACCATTATAATTTAGATATTCTCGGCTTGCAAGAGACCAGATGGACAGATAAAGGTCAGATTCTTAAAAATAATCTTAAATTTCTCTTTTCAGGGAGGGACGACAATAAGCATCACCAAGGCGTGGGTATGCTTCTCAGCAGACACGCTAGCGATGCTCTTCTAGGATATGAGTGCATTAATGAAAGGTTTCTTACAGCAAAATTTCAGACAAGCGTTAAAGACTTGAATGTTATCTGCTGTTATGCCCCCACTGAGGATGCCGATGAGGATGAGAAGGATAGGTTTTATGAACAACTTCAGGATATTTTGAATTCTGTCAAGAAAGGAGATATTACCCTTGTTCTTGGTGACTTCAATGCCAAAGTTGGTATTGACTCTGACCTTTGGGGAGGAGTAATAGGCCCTTTTGGTATTGGTAGCTGCAATGGCAATGGGCAACGTCTCCTACAGGTAAGTAAACTCAATGGATTCAGAATAACTAACACTTATTACAAACACCGCGACATACATAAGTACACATGGGTTTCACCTGATGGGCTGCATAAGAATATGATTGATTACATATTAATTACCAGCAAATGGGCTAGTTCTGTTAGGAATACCAGGGCATATAGGGGAGCTGAAATTGGATCTGACCATTATCTTGCTAAAAGTGTTTTGCAACTTAAACTTAAAAAGTGTTGTGCTAGGGTTAAAAAATTTACTTTTAATACTGAAGCTCTGAAAGATCCAGTTATAGCCAAAGCTTACCATGATAGGTTACTTAGTCATTATGACAGTCATGGTTTGCTTACTACTGAAGTTGAGGAAGAATGGGATCATTTTAAACAGGCTTTTTTGGACACTAACAGTACTCTTTTAGGAAAAAAGGAGCAGAAGAGACAGAATTATCTGAGTGATAAGGCACTTGAGCTTATTTTGGAAAGAAAGAACTGCAGGAATGTCTTTAATCAATACCCTACTAGTCCTAATAGAAAGCATTACAGAGAACTAAAAAAATGTGTAAAAGATCAGTTAGCTGCTGATAAGAATCTTTGGCTTGATGGTTTGGCTGACAAAGCCGAGGAAGCAGTTAGACAGCACAACAGCAGAGAGCTGTACCAGATAGTTAATGTTTTGTGTGGTAGAAAACGGACAGGCATACAAGGATTGAAGGATAAACAAGGTAATAGAAGGGGAGGATTCTGTCATGGGCTAGGTGGGCTGAGCATTTCAGTGATGTTCTAAACAATGTAGTTAGTTCTACTCCCATTGTTTGCAATGATGATAGATGCATTGGTGGCTTTAATGTTGGCCCTATAACACAATCTGAAGTTATTTTGGCTATCTCTAAACTTAAACTTCATAAATCCCCAGGGGTAGATGAAATTACTACGGAAATGCTTAGAGCTGGGAATGTTTCGGTTACCACTTGGATGACTGAAATTCTGAATATCTTTTATGATAAAGGCATGGTTCCTAAGGATTTTACCAGAGCTATTGTTATCCCTATTTTCAAAAAAGGTGATCGCAGTTCTTGTGATAACTATAGGGGTATCAGTCTACTCTCTGTTCCTGGTAAAGTTCTTTCCATGATTGTGCTTAATAGAATTAAGAATCTGGTTGACAGTCAATTGCGTGATGAGCAATGTGGATTCAGAAGTGGTAGGGGATGTGTGGATCAGATATTTTCACTTAGGCAGATTCTTGAGAAATGTTTAGAGTTTCAGAAACCTTTGGTTGCTAGCTTTGTTGATTTCAAAAAGGCTTTCAACTCTGTTGATCGTCATAATTTGTGGTTGATTGTGAGATCATATGGTATACCAGACAAGTTAGTTAACATTATGAAAGCTCTCTATAATAACACTGAGTCGTGTGTGAGAGTTGGTAAGGCTTGTAGCAATTGGTTTAGCATTACTTCTGGTGTTCGACAAGGGTGCATTTTGTCTCCTTTTCTCTTTAGCCTTGGTTATTGATTATGTTATGCGAAATTCACTTCAAGGGAAAGATTTTGGCCTTAAATGGGCTGGAGATACGAAAATTTCTGATTTAGATTATGCTGATGATTTAGCTCTTTTGGCAAATGATGTTGATGAGATGAACTCTTTCATTCGAGCTGTTGATGAGAACTGGTAGTAGAGTAGGTTTGGTTACAAACAGAGAGAAAAATAAAGTGATGAAAATTGGTCAGGCAGGCTGTGATTCAGTTAATCTGAATGGTTGCAGTCTTGAGCAGGTGTCACAGTTTAATTATCTTGGAAGCTATGTAACAGATAATGGTGATGTGCGGCATGAGATTAACAGACGAATAGGGATTGCTGCCGGGACTTTTAAGAATCTATGGAGAGTGTGGAGAAATAGGCGTATACACCTAAAGACTAAAATTAGACTGTATAATAGTTTGGTTCTTTCTAGGGTTAGTTATGGTAGTGAAACTTGGACACTTTGTAAACAATATAACAGGAAACTAGATGCTTTTGATTCCAGATGCTTACGCAGTATCTTGGGCATTAGGTGGTTCAACTTTGTAACTAATGATGAGGTTAGGCAAAGGAGTTTGCAACCTCCTTTAAGTAGCATATTGTGCAGAGAGAGACTCCGTTGGTTTGGCCATGTTGCCCGTATGAATAATTATAGATTGCGAATAGGATTATGAACAGTGTGCCTAAAGGCCTCAGAAAGAAGGGGAGACCTAGGATGCGGTGGGCTGACAATGTCAAACAGGACCTTGTTAGAATTGGTGTGCAGTGGCCAGATGCAGTAGATGTAGCTCAGGATAGACTTGCTTGGAGAACTAAATTGCACAGTCTGGTTGGACCTCCGTAGCCCATGGCTGCTTGAGGATGATGATGATGATGATTATCTACCACTTCTGAATCCACACTGTTCTTCATGCAGTTGTCTTTCAACCAAATTCTTAATTCTATTAAGCACAATAATGCAAAGAACTTTATCTGGAATAAGAAGTAGGCTGATTCCCCTATAATTATCACAAGAACTGCGATCGCTTTTTTTAAAATAGAAATAATAATAGCTGTAGTAAATCCTTAGGAACAACACTTTTATCATAAAAGATATTCATAATTTCAGTTAGCCATATGATAACAGAAACATTACCAGCTCTAAGCATTTCAGTAGTAATTTCATCTACCCCTGGGGATTTATGTAGTTTAAGTTTAGAAATAACCAAAATTACTTCTGACTGTTATATATGGCAAACATTAAAGCCAGTAATGCATCTATCCTCATTACAAACAATGGAAATATAGCTAACCACATTGTTTAGAACATCTCTGAAATGCTCAGCCCACAGCCATGACAGAATAGTCCCCTTCAATAATCTTACCTTGTTTATCCTTCAACCCGAGTATACCTGTCCATTTTTCCCACATAAAACATTAACTATCTGGTACAGGTATCTGTTGTTGTGCTGTCCAGCTGCTTCCTCAACTTTGTCAGCTAAGCCATTTAGCCAAAGATTCTTCAGCTGCTAATGATTCTTTACAAGTTTATTAAGTTCTCTGTAATGCTTTCTGTTAACTAGTAGGGTATTTATTAAGGACATTCCTGCAGTTCTTTCTTTCCAAAATAAGTTCCAGTACCTTATCACTCAAATAATTTTGCCACCTCTGCTCCCTTTTACCTAAGAGAGAATTCAAGAAAAGCCTGTTTAAAATGGTCCCATTCTACCTCAACTTCAGTAGTAAGCAAACCATGATTGTTATAATGACTAAGTAATCTGTCATGGTAAGCTTTAGCCTATAACTGGATCTTTCAGAACTTCAGTGTTAAAGGTAACTTTTTTAACCTTAGCAGAACACTTAAGTTTAAGTTGCAAGAAACTTTTAACAAGGTAATGATCAGCTAATAGAACTAACCTATTATATAATCAATCTTATTCCTATGCAACCCATCTGGTGAAACCCATGTGAATTTGCAAATGTTGCAGGGTTTGTAATAAGTGCTGGTTATCTGCAAACAATTAAGTTTACATCTACCTGTAAGAGACGTTCCCCATTGCCATTGTAACTACCAATGTCAAAAGGACCTATTACCCTTCTCAAAAAGTCAGGACCATTTTAGCATTGAAGTCACCTAGCATTAGAGTAATATCTATTTTCTTGACAGAATTCAAAATATAATAAGCTGTCTTACTCATTTTCATCTGAGTCCTCAGTCGGGGAATAGCAACAGATAAATTCAAGTCTACAATCTTAGTTTTAAATTTAGTTGTAAGAAACTTTTAATGGGGTCATATCCTAGAAGAGAATCACTGGCATGTCTGCTGAAAAGTAGACCAATGCCTTGCAGATGATTTCTGTCTTTTTTACCTTAAAAGAATAATTTTAAATTAATTTTAGCATCTGATCTTTACTTGTACCTCGTCTTTTGCAAGCCCAGATTATCTAGGTTATTACAGTGGAATTCCCGTGGGAGGGCATCAAGAGAATAATCTCCATGAAGTGTCCTCACATTCAATGTACCTGTGGGGGGAAAATGATTAAGGAATTTTTAAAGAAACCATGTTTATCAAGAGAGCTAACAATATTAAACATCCCATTAATTGCAGACATGAAAAAGACTTCCCCTATGCTAAAGGCTTAAGCTACCCATATTGGTGGAAATTTCCTCCATTTTAGGTTTTGAAATTCCTGTAGAGGCAATAGTTCAGGTACCTGCAGTAGCCTCTGATCATGATTATCCACCAGCTTATATAAGGTATCATATGCAGCTGCTGTTCACTGGGACTATCAATTCACAAGCAGAAAACTTAGCAATAGATTTACCCTCAACAGAAGCCCAACAGTGCAGCAAGTTCAGTATCCATAATCATACTCAAAACCATTGCATATTCCAGTTGTATAAGTGGTGGTCATCACTAAGACACTGTAAAGTTGATCACTCCTCAGTAGGGTAGGAAAAATATGGAAGTGGCCATAGTAGTCCAGATCAATAAGTTACACTGATCTGGCACACTCTTTTCCTTTCCAGAAGAGAATCTCTGTAGAAAAGTTCCTTACAACTTGCATCACGAGAAGGTGAGATTGGATCTTAGATGCTAGGCGAGGCTGGTTTTGTGCATCATAGGAGATTGGTACACAGCTCTCTTTTCAGTGTATACCTAAATAGATAATAATTTACTTAATGTGAAGTGAATAAAAATCATCTGCCCTATATGAATTTCTCTCTTTTGGCTTCCATTCACATTTAAGCTTATCCTCCTTGTGCTCAAGAAAAATATTTATAAATCTATAGAAGAACAATAATTAAAAATAATAATAAATATCTCCTCAGCAGCTGCTTGCCACAGAGTTATGACAGGAGCTAATCAGTTTATATGCCAAAGTAGAAAGTCTGTTAGAATGCGGGACCAGCAGAAAAACAACACATCCATGTCTTACCTGGGCTCGAATCCAGATCTCTGTGATCAGTAGCCAAGCGCGCTAATCACTCGGCCATGGGACGGCTACATTCCAGTTACC
The DNA here is from genome assembly GCA_038380435.1 of Ryuthela nishihirai. Classification (NCBI taxonomy): domain Eukaryota; kingdom Metazoa; phylum Arthropoda; class Arachnida; order Araneae; family Heptathelidae; genus Ryuthela; species Ryuthela nishihirai. The sequence goes on along the minus strand of JAWZYU010000005.1, from coordinate 93,425,133 downwards.
ACATATTATTACAAATTGAGGTTCATGAGTTACGAATATTATTTACAGCTGCAAGTAATAAAAACTAGGGGAGGGAATGGCTCAGTCAATAGCATGCCAGGCTCATAATCTGCAGTTCACAAGTTCAAGTCCCAGCTGGGCTAGCATTGAGATTTATCTCCGCAAAACTCCCCACATGCCCATGGTCAGTAGGGGACACCGATGGGCTCGGAAAAGCTGCTGTCCATCATATGGGACATTAAGTCATTGGTCCATATGCAGGAGAGCCATGCCCTGTGCACATTAAAGAGCATGCTTTCAATCAATTCAAAAAATGAGGATGAGAAGATTAAAAATGAGAGGATTAAAATCATTTAAGTTAATGTGGAAAAAAATCTTTGTACTTGCAGGGCTTAAAATGTTGATGATGATGATATGTGAATTTAAACTATGTAGTTTTAGCAGGTGTTTGTTGTTGTTTTAAGTTCTAGTAACTAAGAGCAAAACTAATAAATTCCTTGAAGTTCAAAGGTTGACAATACTGATTTGCTGCCATACCTGTTAACTAAATGGCATTGACTGGAAGCTACCATCTGTCTCCTAACAGCTATCCAGTGGGTTCCCTCCCCCCAACCTACTCTGAGTCCTCGGGGTGCTTGTGACCTGGCCATTTAGCTCATTGTGTGCCAAAAAAGTGCCACTCAGTGGTAAAACAACACAACCCTAATAAAAACCAGGCTGGTGTAATCATACAGATAATGCACTAAATGGGTTGTCAAAAACAATGTCTAATAAACCATAATTATATTCTGTCAAGGCTGATATAACTGATACCCAATAATTATATCTCTTATGAAAAATGTAATTTCAAGCAATTCAAAAAATGACAATGAGAGGATTGAAACCTCATTTAGTTAATGTGGTAATCTTTGCAAGCTGCATGGCTTAAAATGTTGGATGATGATAATATATGAAGTTAGACTATGCATTTTTAGCAGGTGTTTGTTGTTGTTTTAAGTTGTAGTAACCAAGAACAAAATTAATAAATTCTCTGAAGTTCAAAGGTTGACTATACTGATTTGCAACCATACCTAACTTCGCAGCCTTTACCTGTTTGCCTTCCTTTCTTCCAAAGAAACATATCACTTATCCGACTACTTCTAATTCCCCAGAATTATGTTATTTGAAGAAAAGAAAATAGATTTTCTTGATATTTGAACATAGTTGCAACTCATTGAAGGGACCAGATGTTGCTAGAATGAAGCATCATTAGAATGAATCATTGTAGACTACCTTGATATATTAATTATCCCATTGTAAACCTGATGCACAAAATGAGTTTGGCATGCCTGTCTGCCTGTCTTAGAGGCTTTTTTACACCTCATATCAAGTGTGATTTTTGATGATCACAAGAAATTGTTACTAAATCTGTTAGGTAAGAAGTTATATATGTGAATATTTTGCAATATTTATAAAATCAGTTCAGATTATACCATTATTGACTAATTTATATGTATTGTTTAAAACTTTTATTTCTACAGGCTTAGGAATGATTGTGTAATTATGTTTGGCAGATATAATGAAATTAATTTCTAATATGAAATATGGTTCACAGTTGAACCTATGTTTTCAGTGAAATTAAATACACTGAGATTTAAATAAACTATTTTTGTGATAGCTTTTAGTTATTTATTTTTATAATTCTTCACCTAATCGAGGAAAAAAAAAGTGTTTAACTCATTTGTTAAATGTTAATTATTGCGGCTGTCTTTACAAAATGTTTCTCAAGTCATTTGTTATATATATATATTTTTTTCTTTAGATGATACACCTAGTTCTCCTCCATTGCCTCCTCAGCCACGCACATTTAACGTAGGAGATTTAGTTTGGGGCCAAATTCGTGGCTTCCCTTCTTGGCCTGGAAAGCTAGTTAGAGAAGAAGAAGTGAAAGGTACTCACAAGTCGGAAGAAGGCAAGGTAAGCCAATAAAACTTTTTCCTCTAATCAGATGGTAATATATGCACATTTTAAAATCTGACTGTGAGTAGAAATAGGTTGAAATGTTTTGTCCATTTTCAACACACTTGAAGTTCCACACTAACATTTCACAATTAATAATTATAAGAGATTTTTGTGGACTGTGGCTAGAAGTAGAAATTGGAGTTCTAGCATCAAATTTGATACAACTTCCAGCTAATTAATATATACACTGCTTGACATTGAAAGTGCCCCACCCAGAAGGACATGTCATACAAATATGCAAATAGAAGGGTGGGTGTATGCAGTTGAGATATGCAAATGAAGATAATCCGGAGCCAATGACGTGTGTTACTCAAGAGATAAAAAGGTGCAAGAAGGACCAGGGATGGTATTGTGTTTATGCAGGTGGAAGTCGTGTGAACAGTTTAGATTAGGTGGTTCTGCTTGGAAATTGTTCGGTGAAGGCCAAAAATGCCTGGTGCACACCATCAGCAGGTTTATCACCATTTGGATGCTTTTGAGAGAGGAAGAATTAATTTTAGGTCTGTGAAGCTTGATGAACTACACGTTGTGTTGCTGCCCATGTTCATTGGGATGTACGAACTGTTGGATGCTGTTGGCAACAGTGGCGAAATGAAGGTTCTAGTGTATGTTGCAAAGAGAGTGGTGCCGTCCGACAGACATCAGCAATGCTTGATAGGTCGATTTTTTGACATGCTCATTTGTCATCACAGAGCACTGCAGGTGATATTCAACAGGCTGTGTCACCAGCCATGGATGTCCCCATAACAACCCAAACTGTAAACTGAAGGTTGCATGAGGCACACTTGCACTCTTGGCAACCATTAGGTCAACTGCCATTGACTGCAAACCATCACAGTGCTTGTCTGGCTTGGTGCTGAAGTCATGCTAACTGAGGTCATGAATGGAACACTGTTGTATTTAGTGATGAATCCTGTTTCTGTCTGGGTGCTGATGTCTGGGGGTCTGTGTATGGCAACAACCTGGCGAGAGGACTGATCCAGCTTTTGTTTGCCACTGACATACCGCACGTCAGCCAGGCATAATGGTATGGAGTGCTATTGGATATGACAGCAGGTCACCTCTTGTCCGTATCACTGGAACACTGACAGCTGCATGATACATTAATGTGATTCTGTAGCCTGTTTTTACCATTTGTGGGAGGCATGCAGCAGTCCATTTTCCAGCATGACAATGCATGTGTACACACTGCTAGGATCTCCAGACAATGTTTGCAACATGTTCAAGTATTGCCATGGCCAGCACAATCTCCAGATTTATCCCCAATAGGAAATCTGTGGGACCACATCGGATGATGTGTGCCATCCTCTCACCAGCCAGTGTGGAATCTCGATGAATTATGGGAGCAAGTGAACGCTGCTTTGTGTGCAATTCATCAGGACCATCTCTTTCGACCGTATGACTCCATGCCCTGCCATATAGGGGCGGGGGTGGCTCAGTCGGTAGAGCGCCAGGCTCGTAATCTGTAGTTCCCAGGTTTGAGTCCCAGCTGGGTCAACGTTGAGATTTATCTCTGCAAAATTCCCCCACCCTGCCCACGGTCAGTAGGGGACACCGGTGGGCTTGGAAAGGCCGTCGTCCGTCAGATGGGACGTTAAGCCGTGGCCCCGTGTGCAGGAGAGCCATACCCTGTGCACGTTAAAGAACACGCTGAATGGCCTTGACGGGAGGCTACCATCTGTCTCCCAACAGCTGTTCCAGTGGGTCCCCTCCCCCAACCTTCTCTGAGCCTTCGGGGTCCATGTGACCTGGCCAATTTAGCCCATGGTGTGCAGAAAAGTGCCGCTCAGAGGTAAAACAACCCAACCCAAGCTGTATTGCTGTTCACGACGGTGCAACCACCTACTGAGGCAGTCACATTGTACTGCATTATCTCATCTAACCGCTGTAAGTGGCTGCAAATTAAATCATGGTATACCAATATGTATTGCTATGTGTGTGCTACATTTCACCCCTATCCCCTTACACCTGATGAATAAAAATAGTTAAATCATATTTTAATCAAAAGGAAATTTCTTCCCAAATAATATAATATTCAACCTTTATTTCTTGTAATGATTCAGTATTGTATATTTAAAATATGGCCAGTGTTCTGCAAGGTGACTTGGACTTCTCACAATCCTGCCTCCCCTTCTACCCCTTCCACTTCTGCTGTCCCTCTACCCCTGAGACATCCCCTCCTCCTCCGCATGAAAATTTAATATTTACTTTTTTTTTTACATTTAAACTTTAGTTTTCATTTCAGTAGATTAAGTATCGGAAATTAGTGATCTTTTGGCCGATCGATAAGTATTGATTTTTCATAGTTATGCTACATCATATGGCTGGCATACAACTTGTTACTCTGGATATTTTAACATTGCATTAGGTTATATGTTAATTTTTATTTTCTTACACTTGCAGCCACTTACAGCGGTTAGATGAGATAATGTGTAAACATAGAAGATGATGAGGATGAAGACCCTGACGATCCACTGCTCGAATAAATGACAATAATACAGCACAGTTACAATAAACATTGTTTGGATGTGTGTTTGTGTGTACTGTAAGTCTCATAACTGTACAGCAAGAATGGTGTGTCAGAAGTGTTTGTATTTCATCATCACTAGCCTAGTTATCGTGTGAAAGACGAAGAAAAATTTAAAGCATAAAATTATTAAAGTTTTATAAAACACAATACTGTATTGTACTGTGTTTTATAAACTTTAATAATTTTACAGCTATCTAAATACTGTACATGTATTGCATCACATACTGTACATGTATTGTATTACCTCTCTCTCACTCTCTCTGTGTTTGTGTTAGCCTACATTGTTCATAGTGTAATTTTAAATTTATAAAGCATACTGTTGCAGTACAATGTATTGTTTTACTTTTTTTGTGTGTGAAATATGGTTAACAGTATTAATGAACATCCCTAATGAAAGAATTCATCTCATTAACATCATTAGCCAACAATGCCAAATCATCTGCATAATCTAAATCAGAAATTTTGAAATCTTTAGACCAATTAAGGCCAGAATCTTTCTCTTGCAAAGAATTCGCATAACAAAATCGATAACCGAACTAAAGAGAAAAGGGGACAAAATACACCCTTGTCTAACTCCACTAGCAATACTAAACCAATTGCTTCAAGACTTACAACTCTCACATACAACTCAGTGTTATTATATAGAGCTTTCATTACACTTAACTAACTTATCAGGTATTCCATATGATCTAACGATCAACCACAAATTATGCAATCAACTGAGTCAAAAGCCGTTTTGAAATCTAAAAACTAGTAACCACAGGTGTCTGAAACTCTAAACATTTCTCAAGAATCTGTCAGCTGGTGGATAAACAGGATTATTCACCAGCTGATATAAGTGCTTGCAAACCCACAAGCAAACAGGAAACATAACAGCAGCCTCTCCCTCAGCAGAGGCCCACCAGTGCACCACACCCAAAATGAAGCTCAAAGCCATAAACCAATCCAGTGTAGTAGATATAAATGGCCAGCACCAGGACCCTGTGAAGTTGACCACTCAGCAGGGCAGGAAAAAAAAGAAAAGAAAAAAGTGGCCATAGATGATGAGATCAGTAGGCCACACTGAACTGGCAGCCCTTCGTTCCAAAAGAGAATATCTCTTTTGAAAGGTACTAATAACCTCTACCATGAGAAGGCTGGGTCAGACATTAGGTGTTAGACCTGGCTGGCTTTGTGCATCATCACTGGGGATCGAGTACACAGCTCTTCTTCTAGTTTATGCCTAGCTACACCAAATATATAGTTATGCAAATTTAATATAAAAATAAGGTAGTAACTGAGCAAATGCACATATCCAACTTAAGATAAAGTATTCTGAATTTAATAAACACCAAAATCCTTGTTTTAGCCTCTTCCCACTTCTTGTGGGTTGGGGTGAGGTTTGGCTCAGTCGGTAGTGCACCAAGTTTGTAATCTGTAGTTTCCAAGTTCGAGTTCCATCTGGGCCAGTGTTGAGATTTGTCTACACTTAACCCCCACCCTGCTCTGTCAGAAAGTGTCACTGGTGGTCTTGGAAAGAATACTGTGTTGGATGGGTAATAAAGCCATGGCCCTGCATGCAGGAGAGCCATACTCTGTACACATTGAAGAACATACTTGATGGCTGTGACATGAGGCTCCATCTGTCTTGTAACAGCTGTCCAATGTGTCTCCTTCCCCAACCTTCTCTGAGCCCTTGGTGTCCTTGTTATCTGGTCATTTAGCCCATTGCATGCAAAACATGACACTCAGAGGTAAAACAATTCACCATTAGTGATTACTCTTAGTATGCAGCTGCCCCTTCCATTCACCACAAGTAATTGGTTTTCTATGGTTAAGCAGAGTAACATTCCAAGAATTGGTTTCAGTTTTAGATTTATGGCTGATTAGGATTAAGAAAAATATGGTTTTTGAATTAACAATACACATCTAATGAATAAAAGTACTTACAGAAGAAAAAAAATGAATAGATAATAAAATGTAAAGGCAAAATAAATCTTTTAATTTGTGCATGTTTTGAAATCATAGTAAATTGTTTCTTCAACTCATTATAATTACCAATTGATTATAAGAACAAATATTAATGTTTTTGAAAAAAATTATGGCAACAATTCAGAATGCATTGCTAATTGATTTCATTATGAACTTTTGCCAGCTGTGGAAAACACGTAGTATTATCAGCTCACCAAAATCATGCCAGCTTCTTTGTGGGATTATTTAATATATCATCATCCTCAAGCAGCCATGGGCTATGGAGGTCCAACCAGACCGTGCAAATATGTCATAAACTAATTAAATATATAAATTAGCTTAATATTTTTTATTTTGAAATTCAATTTATTTTTCAGATGCAATTAAATACATATATCAGAAAAGATTACTTCATTCCAATAAAGCAAATTTTTTCTTAACATAATAATATTATACAAATGATATTTTGTGAAATGACATCTGTAGTCATTTTAGTATCAATGACATCATTGGGCTCTCAATGAAATATCTGACACTTTAGGAGTTAACTGCATAAGGATATTTCTTTACCTTTAATGTCATTTTATTCTACATTTAGGCAATTTACAGTTTTTTTTTAAACTTTTAAGTGTGTTAAAAAATTTTAATATTTCAGCATAATAAAACTAAAGTTTGTATACTCTTATAAGGAAATATTTTTATCTATGTAGTTTGGCTTTCATCAAGATAAAAGTTTTTTCTTGTAAAGAATTGAGTTTAATAAAATGATGTTATTAACAGCTTTGGGTGAAATGGTTTGGAGATCATACTTTTACTCAAGTTGAACCAGAGAAATTGAAAACTTTATCAGAGGGATTAGAAGCCCACCATAGAGCAAGAAAGAAGCATAGACGGTAAAATTTTAATTTACACTATTTATAATAATGTGTTAATAATAAAAAGAATTTAATGTGAGGAATATTTATATTAAATGAATGATATTGTTGGCAGAAATGTGTATGTGTAATGAAATCAAAATTTGGTATTGGACTTTTTTCTGTCACCTTGTAGTTAGCAAAACTATCCAAAATTCCTGTTCTCTTGGCTTATTACACCATGAAAAGCATTATGAGGAATTCTAACCCAATTAATCAAATTGATATAAATAAGGAAATGGTAATGACAGTGATGAATTATAGATGACATTAGTTTTAGGCTTGTAATCTCATAGTGGACAAGTCATTAGTAGTAATGAATCCTAATGCAGATAGGGAATTTTAAATTAACAGTGTAGTCCCGACAAATTTTCTAGAGGTCACCTCTTGAATTATTTTCCCAGTAGCAGACTTCATATTGAGTATAATTTCCTGAGTGACTGATGGACATTCTTTCAAAGTTTTAAGGCCCTAATCAGATACTGAGAAGGGCTGGAGCTTTCATAAAAAAATCTTGTCATTGGGTAAGAATAACGCAAAACTAGTATCGCCATAATAAATGCAATCTGTATACCATTGTTTTCCAACTGGCATTCTGCAAGCATGGCCTGTTTCCATGAAGTGTCCCACTGAAAATTAAATTTTTCTATTAATTTAGATATTTTAATAAATATTATTGCCAAAAGGGTGATTTTTCACTGGATGATAACCCCCCCTATAATTAATTGCCAAGAGTATCAAAAATTAAATTCCTTATAAAAGAAATATATTATCACAAGTTTCATGTTAAAATTTTTACCTTATTTATCTTCATAAAATTGTATGAATTAAGGTATTTTGTTTCTAGCCGTAATACTAAATATTTATTTGGTTAATCTATTTTGTATAAAATTATACTTTTATTTCTATTGAATACAGAAATTTGCGAAATCACTTTGATTCTTTTAGTGACAATTCTAATAAGTGAAAATTACAAGAACAACATCTACAGTGGAAAAATTATACACATTATAAAATTGTAAAATTTAGCTTTATTGCAAACTTATAAGAAAAAGGAGAAAGCTAAAATGTAAAATTAAAAATGCTAATACAGGGTGTAACATTTATATCTGACTCATTTGTAATCCTTATGGCTGGAAGCAATATTGTTTTTTTTCTATGCCAGGGGTGGGCAACCTTTTTAAGTGTGTGTGCCAAAATCACCAATTTTTGGTGCAAAAAAAACAAAATTTTGGGAGCATATTATTTGGTATCTTTTTAAGTATTGGGAGAACCTTTTCAAATAATCAAAAATCACACTAGAATGGTAAAATCAAAGAATATTGTAAGAGTGATTATTGTAAGTCATGTAAGATTGAATGAACGTAAAAATTAGTGATGTAATTTTTATTTAAAAGTCCTCCCCTGTTGATAGTGTTGTACATTATTAGTCCTTTGTACACCAAATCCACCTCATTCAATAGATTGAAATTGTCCTTTATTCAAAGCACATGCAGAAATGTACTTAACAACCTTGGTTACTGTTTGCATCACTTCTTGAAGTTCCTTTAGGTTAGCTTTTGCACATAAAGTCTCCTCATATATGATGCACTGAAAACTTATCAGTGGATGACCAACATATTTTGCAAACTGATTTACAAATCCTGCTTCCTTACCAATCATGCTGGGTGCACCATCTGTTGTGACAGATACCACTTTTGAAATATAATTTTGCCGAATAGATAATTCGTTCATAACTGCTTTACACATTTCAACCCCAGTGGTATGCTCAGGTAGTAAAAAAATAAATAAATAAATACCCCCTCAAGCAGCTGCTTGCCACAGAGGTCTGACAGGAGCCTGTCAGTTTATATGCCACAGTAGAAGGTCTGAGAGGATGGCAGGACCTCAGCAGAAAAACAACACGAACATCCATGCCTTACCCGGGACTCGAACCCGGGTCCCTTAGATCAGTAGCCAAGCTCGGTAACCACTCAGTGTTACAAGGTTAATCATTCTTTGCATACTTTTCAACCCTACAAAATCAAGTAAAGATTGCTAACCTAGCTGATGATGTAAATGTCTGTGTTCTCATCAACACAAATAGAAAAGAACTTACATGAAGCCAAATCTCTTATTAATTGTTCTGCTGTATTCCTTTTCAACTTAAGTATCCTATCCTTAACTGTTTTTCTACTCACAGACAAATCTTTAATGTGCTGAATAATTTTTTCCTTTTCTGAAAGATTGTCAAAAAGGAAAGGAGCACATTCTAGCCATGCATCTTTAATACACTCCCCATCACTGAGTGGTTTTCCATGTTGGGAAGTAACTTTTGAAACCTCAAAACTAGCAGCAACTAAGTTGGAACTAGGCCTACCTGAAATAAATTTCATCAAAGTATCGGAATTTGTTTTTTGTCTTTCTCAATTCACGAGAAATTAATTCTCTTTGTTCTTGCTCACTTTTATTGCTTAAGTTCTTATGTACAGTTTCAAAATGTCTCTTTACAGAAGAAGTCCTACAAACAACTGATTCAGAACATAAAATTCATAATGCTTTATTATCTTTCTTAATCATACCAAATTTTTCAGTCCAGTATTCTTTAAATTCTCTAATATCCTCTTCATTTGAATGTCTATGTTTCTTTGCTGCTGGTTGTGACATTCTATACAATCTGTCAAGGGCAAGACACAAATAAAAATATATGATAATGGTATATTTATATATAGCATAAATATGAATAGAAAAAAGAAGGAAGAAAGGAAGTCAAGAAGGGAAATAAAATGAAAGGCAAAAGGAAAAGAGCAAATTACAACTGAATGACCAAAGTTGTACAACCACAAGGTACATACAAAAAATAATTGCATTCTTCATACAGCTTCCAACTTTAATGAAAATCGGATCATGGGGTGTAAAAATGTGGACAGAGATGTATGGACACTGAGAAAAATTTTAATTTGGACTCAGAAAATCTCATCATAATCACTCTCTACATATACCTACCAAGTTTAAGGAAACCAAAAATTAGTACAATTGTAAGCCTATCTACACATATATGCAAATGAAAGAGAAGGGTACACATTCCATCTAATCACATGCAGATAACACTTCATAATCCTGAATACTGATAATACATTTCACAGAGCTTTAACAATAACTTATGTTTATGGCAATGCAAAGAAAATTTTCATTTATATCTAATAAATTAAACATATTAATTGACAATAAATACTTCCAACCCATATTTTAATGACTTACGATTTAATTAAATCCAAATTCACATATATGCACACTTTAGAAAACTGATAAATTTTTTCGAAACATGAAAAAATATATAAAATGATGGTAAAAGAGTCACGCCATGTCCAGCTACCTGGTGAATGATGCAACAACTGAATGGGACAAAACTTGTACATCAGTATATCTTGGAGATAGATGGCTTGGAAATAGGATGTTTGTTTCATTTTCTTATTACTAAAACAGTTGATAGTGTTTGTTTCTTTATTGCATTTTTATTTGGTATCGCTCTTCTTAATAAAATTTATTCTGTTAAGTTAAAATATACAATTCAGTGAAGATGTTGGATATTTATTTATCTAATTATTTTTTAAAGTGAGCCCTGAGTTGAATGCCGGAAAAAAGTCATTGGCATGCCACGTTTGGCACCCATGCCAAGGGTTCCCCACCCCTGTTCTATGCAATAGGTGAGACCCTAGAGTTTTGAGTGATGGAGCTTGACAACATTATTCACCTGGTTAAACTTTACATTCCAACTGGCTCCATTACCATAATACAGCACTCTTTTCAAGGGACATTTCTAGGCAGACGAGTCACTTGTCATAACACCATTCTGTCTTCCTTGAGAAAGATAAGAGTATTCAGTCAGCTCTCCACGTGGGATGGTTTACAGTGAGGATGCAAGAGACAATTGCTGCTGTAATCATGAGAAGTCCAAATAAGTAAATCAGTCACCTGCCAGTGTAAACTAGTGTTAGTGTTAAGGAGTCTAGTTCATGTTCTCCACAATGAGATAAACTTTGTGGCCTTACAAAATCCAGATTGTGCTGCAACTGAATGATGGTGACATTGAGAAATGGCATGATTTCTGTCATTGGTGGCTTCACAAACATAATGGGAATGCACATTTCATCAGCAATCTCATGAGAGACATCCCATTTCATTTAGCAGATTTTGGACACAAGGTTGTTTTATTTCTGAGTGATACTATATTTCACATAGTGGTCTAAATGATCAAGTAACAGAGCTCAAAGAAAGTAGGAGAAGGCGAGACATTGGACAGCTTTTAGGAGATAGAAGCCTCTCATCAAGGCCATCCATCGTGTTCTTTAATGTGCATCAGGTATGGCTCTGCTGCATGGAGCCACAGTTTAATGTCCCATTCAACGAACAGCAGTCTTTCAAAGCTCATCTGTGTTCCTTTCTGGGGTATATGACAATTGGATGGAATAAATGATTAGAGATAATTTCAGATTATTAAGCCTAATTCTTAAATATCTGCTGTGGAGCAAACAAAATCAATACTTCTCCAAAGTCACTTCAATCTGGCACTTTATTAAAAAAATTATTTAAAAATCATCATAGACAATATTTGCATCTATTCCCTCTAAACTGACATCAAATGCAGCAAATTTTTAAAGAAATCTATTCTTTTTAGCCAAAACAATCCAAATCAAATAAACACAAGGCAAGAAACCAGCAGAGCCAGTATTTGTATATAGTCTTTCTAATTTGTCATTCAATAAAGGGTTCACATCTATTATCTCTAATCTGACATTTCACTGAAATGTATTTTTTTCCCAGCTCTTTTCCTTCTAAAAGTTGCAAACAGAAAGAAAAGAAATGCATTAGAGGGAATCAAACTGTATATATTATTTGCATTCTCACTAATTAGACATTCAATAAAATGAATTTTTCAGAAGTTCTTATTTCTGAAAAGAATTTTAGATCAAAGGGTTGATGGTTCAACAGGAAATAGAGAAATAGTCACTATTTGCATACATTCTTGGTAGTCTGATTATATATAAATGGATTTTTATACCTATATTCCATTCTGTTCCAAATGGAACAATCTGAAATCAAGCAATTCACTGCAAAGATCAAATAGCATAAAACTGTCTTGTATTTTTCTCACTAATCCAATATTCAATTTTATGATTTTTTTTTTCAGTTCCTTCTGAGCAAAATAATTTTAAATCAAAGGGATGCATTACAGGAAACTGGAGTAGTCAGTATTTGCATGCATTCTGTTTCTTCTGAATGCAACAATCTGAAATCAAAGAGACTACATAAAAGCAAACACAAAACAGTATCTGTATTTTTACTAATCCAACACTGAATAAAAAAATTTTTAAAACATTCTTTTCCTTTTCAACAAATCAGTTGGAAATAAATGCAGTATTTAAATAGGAACCAAAGCAAACAATATTTACATCTATTGTTTTTAATCCAACTTTGGGGCAATTTTTATATTTCTATTGCATTCTGATACTTTTAAATGGAACAATCTCAAGTCCAAGGAATGGACTGCAGGAAACCAACCAAAATATGATTATCAAGATTCTCACTAATTCCATATTCCTTCAATTGAATTTTGTAAAGATCCTTTTTATTTCTAAATAAAACAATCTGAAATCAAAGGAGTGCATTACAGGAAACCAGAACAACTGATATTTACTTCTGGTCTTGCTAATCTGAATTTGGTTAAAATAGATTTTTAAACTTACATTCCATTTTTTTCTTCTTCTAAATGCATCAATCTCAAATTGAAGGAGTGTATTACAGGATACACCATAAGATTATACATGTATATTTCACTAATCTGAAATTCAGTAAAATGAACTTTTGAAAAGTCCCCATTTTCTGAACAAGAGAATTTCAAATCAAAAGGACACATTGCATGAAACTGAAATAGTGAATAATTACATACACTCTCATTAATCCAAATTTACTTAAAATGGATATTTATACTTTAACTCATTCTCTTCCTTCTAAGTGGCAGGGGTGACTCAGTTGATAGTGCACTAGGCTTGTGATCTGCAGTTACCAGGTTCTAGTCCCAGCTGGGCCAACATTAAGATTTATCTCCATAAAACTTCCTGACCTGCCATCTGTCAGTAGAGGGACACCAATGGGGTTGAAAAGGCTACCGTCTGTTGGTTGGACCCTGTGCACTTTAAAGAATATACCAGATAGTTTTGATGGGGAAACTACCATCTGTCTCCTAACAGCTGTCCAGTGGGTCCTATTCATTCATTCAGAAAATAAGGATCTTTGAAAAATTCATTTCATTGAATGTTTGATTAGTGTAGTGCATTTCTTTTAGTTCTGTTTGCTACATTTAGAAGGAACAGGCTTTGAAAAAACATCTGTTTTAGTGAAATATTGGATTAGAGAAAGTAGATAGGAGGCTTTAATTGAATGACAGATTAGAGAAGATAGATAATAATAATGGCTCTGGTGGTTTCTAGCATTGCATTCTTTTGATTTGGAATTGTTTTGGTCAGAAAGAAAATATTTGTTTAGAAATTTTCTGCATTTGATGTCAGATTAGAGATGTAAATGTAAATATCACCTATATTTATTTTTAAATAATTTTGTTTAATAAAATGCCATATTGAGGTGACCTTTGAGAAGTGTTAATTTTGTTTGCTCCTTGGTAGATGTTTTAGAATTAGGCTTAATAATTCAAAATTATCTCTCATCATTTATTTTTCTAACCAAATGTATTCTCTCAATTGTTGCATCCACCCAATTACCATTCACCCAAATGTTGCCCACCCAATTGTCCCAGTTATCTACCCAATTGTCACGCTCCCTCCTTTCTGGCCAAGGGCAAGATGGGAGTTTATCGGAGATAAATCTCAATACTGGTATAGTTGTGACTTGAACCTCGGAACTACAGATTATGAACTTGGCATGCTACTGAATGAGCAAACCCCCACCCTTTTGGGCATAGGAAAAATCCCATAACTTTGCATCGAAAAAGCCTGCACCCTCTGGAAGTGACAGTGTGATGTGCTTTCATGTTTGGATTTGTTATTGGTCCTTACATTTTCAAGAAGAACAGTTGAATTGTTAATACTAAACATTGCTTCCACATGCTGCAGGACTGTTGTTTCTTTCCTGAACTGCAGTGGAAGAACACTGTGTGAAGATGTGTGATTTTAAGTAGATGATGCTGTGAGCTACATTGCAAGAACTGTCTGGATTTCTGTGCCATCAGTTTGAAGACACTATCATCCTCATTTTGGGCACTGTCCTTGGCCACCTGACTCACCATATTTGACCCTGACAAATTTCTTCTCTGAGGATTTATGAAGAGCCAGGTTTGCTGTGAACCTGAATGCAAACATGAACTGAAGGCAAACATCATTGCATCCATCTGTGTTATTGAAGACACACTGATGCAGCAATATAGAATGTGTTGATTTGCAGTCTACTCCAATGGTACCATTTGAAAGATGTAATTTTTAAGAGTAGACTGTTATATCACAACGTAATCTCTTATCAATGTTCTTTTCCATCCATTGCTATACATAATATTTGCATTGTTCAGCATTGTTTATAGTGCTAAGAAATGTGTCAGATGCAAATGCCATCACACCTTTACATTCTAGTAATTGCAATTTCAAACAGCCATTTTAGTTTGCTCTGCATTGTCACTATAAATTCTGTTGATGGAGTTTTCAATGCTGTATATCAATTTATACTCAAATCAGTTATTCTAGCTTCTTTGAGTGCTCTACTCAGGATGACAATAGCTTCACAATTTTGCATTTGCTATCTGGAATTCATTCAAGTTCATTGTCACTTTCCTTGTTTTCCTCCTCCTCGGGTGACTCTCGGTGATAGATTGGACAATTTCTTCTTCTGTTAAGGCTGTACTGACTTGTAGATCATGATCTATTTCCCTCTAATGATTAAACTCTTGTTCGCCCATGTATCGTCAGGCCACATGATTCATCTCTTACATAGCCATTATATTGAGTTCATTGAATTCCATTGCAACACACTAATCCTGCTTTTTTGAAGGAAATTGTTCGTACATGTGTCAGAAACTTTGTTCCAAGCATTCATTGTGTTATGAAATTGCATCTAGAATCAATTTCTGCTTTACGACATTGGATGAAATTCCAAGATCATAATAAAGATTGGATGTTTTTTGTCTCATGCCCAATCTATAAAAAGTCTTGGAAAGTTTTTTTAATTCCCTGGTTGAGAGGCTGATCAACGGTGTGTTGGGAGGTAGAAAAATTAGTTCCTTATTTCTTAAGTTCAACCTTTGATGAACTGGTCAGTTGCCCAATAATAGGTTTTTTTTTTTTCTTGTCCAGTTGCTTATTCCATCTTCAAGAGTATTTTTTTCTTGTCCAGTTGCTTATTCCATCTGCAAAAGGAATCTTCAAATATAGAGGCTGTCATCCAATCATTGTTGCAGTCAGAATATTCAACAGGTAAATCTTGTACTACTTTGGAACATCTAGATTTAACTCTTGTGTATCATTAAAGGCTTCAACTTGAGTATCCATGTTATGTTGCAAATTACAAGACTAACTCTAACTTTAATCTTTTTTCCTGAAGAAGCGGGGTATTTTTAAAAAGCATGCAGTGTTCCAGGGTAGCCCTGTAGTATAGCTCAGTTTCCTGTTTTAAAGATATCCTATGGATTGTAAGAGTTTAACACAGTTTACCAAGCAGTTCATAGCCAGTTTTTGACAGCTGACTCATCAGAATCTTGTTTTTCTCTATGGAGTGTTTTGTAAACAATACCATGCTTCTCCTTCCATCATGTTAGCCATCCATCAGTCACTTGAAATCCATTTAAATTTTCACCAAAATCATTGGCTTTTTGTAAAAGAATGCTGCAATTTATAGGAGCTTTAACTGAGTTGGTATGTTTAAGCCAAATGAATAGTGCTTCATCTACCTCATTGCTTTTCCCTTCTAACTTTCATTTTCTCTTTACTCTAGTTACACTATTGTTTAACATGTCATGAGATTTCAGTAATTTTGATAAAGATGAACAGTATTTCTAACCTAGCAGTTATTTCTCTTTGAGACAGGATGTTTAAATTTAACTTGTCATATTTGTCTCTAAGATACAACTTATCTGTTACACACACGTCTGTTCTGTTCTTATTCGCTGACATTTTTTATAAAAATGTTTAAAATGTGAAACAATGAAAAAAATCAGCCACCAATCAGTGATGACTATCACCAACAGAGCAAACAAGTGTGGTTAGGGTGTACTTACGGTCTTTAGCAAAGAATATGATGCTATTTATTCTTTGTCTTTGATGAAACTAAGGCAACACAAGACAGTGCTGATGACTTCATGTGTATGGAGGCTCTAATAAAATCCTCCCCATCATACATGTGCATTTTGTTCTTAAAGCCACTCCTTAAGTACCTCAGATAACACTGGTTTACAAGGTTTTTTTTTATAACATGAGCAATTGTAGCTGCCTTTAATTATTTTTCAGGTTCTGATTTCAGATCTGGCCTTAAAAAATGGCCAGCATGTCACATTTTTATGTTATTGGTCATTCTGACTCCTATTAAAATCTTCCTATACCAACACTTCCAGGCAACTGGGAGGATACTAGTTGTTTTACTTTTTTTGGCTGGCAACACTGATTGCCAAGTGGGAGAAAACATGTAACAGTAACCTAACCTCAGACCACCATTCTTGTTGTTTTCATTGTAGGAGGAACACATGTTGTACATTGAAGAGTGAATTTTGGTGATTAAATGGCACAAAGGCAGCGTCGCGGATGTGTTAATGTGCCAGATAAGTTTTGTCTGATAAGCATGTGTGTGGAAATTATATTTTAAAATCCCAGGGTCATTCTGAAACAGAAAAAGATTTGAAACTGAAACTGAAAAGACTCACCCTGAAACAGAAAAGTTGAAAAAGATTGTGAAGAAAGCTATAATTTGTATTATTTTAGATTCATGTTAGAGATCAGGACAAAACATGGGCTCCACATGTGTGCTGCATTTCATGCTTTGTTGGCCTGAGTGAATGGTTGAAAGGTAAGATAAAATCCATGCCCTTTGCAGTTCCAATGGTTTGGCATGACCCAGTCACTTGCATGATTGCTATTTTTGTTTAACTAAAGTGTCAGACTTTTCAAAAAAGAGCAAAAGCAAAATATGATATCCAAATGTGCCTTCAGTTGTAAGGCCAGTTCCTCATGAAGATCTTCCTATACCAACACCTTTAACCAACTGGGAGGAGATGGATTCACATTCATCAGAGGAAAACTGCGAGGCACATACAGATCCTGATCCTACATACACTCCTAAAAAGTTAGATGAGCCTCATTTGATTTAGCAAAATGAACTAAATGATCTTGTTCGACACCTAGTACTTTCCAAACAAGCTGAGGTTCAAGACTTCAAGAGTGGAATCTTCTGGCCAAGGGTACCAGAGTTTCTCTGTTCAGATAGAGAAATTTGGCTTTATTTGTTTATTATGAGATGCGAGATGCTTTGTGTTTCTGCACAGATAGGGGCGGGGGTGGCTCAGTCGGTAGCGCGCCAGGCTCGTAATCTGCAGTTCCCAGGTTCAAGTCCCAGCTGGGTCAGCGTTGAGATTCATCTCCGCAAAAATTCCCCGCCCTGCCCACGGTCAGTAGGGGACACCAATGGGCTTGGAAAGGCCGCCGTCCGTCGGATGGGACGTTAAGCCATGGCCCCGTGTGCGGGAGAGACATACCCTGTGCACGTTAAAGAACACGCTGAATGGCCTTGACGGGAGGCTACCATCTGTCTCCCAACAGCTGTTCCAGTGGGTCCCCTCCCCCAACCTTCTCTGAGCCTTCGGGGTCCATGTAACCTGGCCATTTAGCCCATGGTGTGCAAAAAAGTGCCGCTCAGAGGTAAAACAACCCAACACTCTGCACAGATATTTCAGGGCTGATGGAAATAATTGGAACAACTTACGACCTTAAAGGAATCGCATCTATTTATAGATTTGCCAAAATTCATCTTAAAAGCTGTCCTTTTGCATAAAGGAAACCAAAAAACCTTCCATTCCAGTGACATGCTGTGGGAATGAAGGAAACTTATGAAAGCATGGAAAAAATACTCACTGGTATAAAATATGACCAGTTTAAGTGGGCAATATATGGTGACCTAAAAGTAGTATCTTTCTTGCTCGGGCTTCAAGGAGGCTTCGCAAAATTTTGCTGTTTTCTGTGTTTGTGGGACAGTAGGACCAAACAAAAACTGGCCCAAAAGAGATGTTTTTATTCCTGGAAAGAGTAATGTGAGGTATAAGCCTGTAGTTGACCCCTCTGATGTTCTATTCCCACCACTACACATCAAACTGGGGCTTATGAAAAACTTTGTAAAGACTGGACAAAACGTCCATAACCTTTGCAAAGTTTTTCATAAAAACATAATGTAAAGGGTTTTTGCACTTGAAGGAAAAATTTCCAAAACTAAGTGATGTCAAACTCGAAGAAGGGATCTTTGTTGGCCCTCAGATCAGGAAGCTAGTGAATGATACTGTCTTCAAAGAAAAACTGAATATGAACGAGCATGCTGCATGGAAATTTTTCACGTCTGTGGTCCAGGGTTTTCTGGGGAATCACAAAGAGGAAAACTACCATCAGCTCATTCAAGATTTTCTGAAAAACTATGAAAATCTTGGCTTCCGAATGTCTTTGAAGATCCATTTCTTGCACTTGCATCTCGACTTCTTTCCCAAGAACTTAGTAGCTGTCAGTGATGAGCAAGGGGAAAGATTTCCCCAGGATATCCGAACCACATAGGAGAGATACCAAGGCAGGTGGGACCCAGCAATGATGGGTCCCACCTGCCTTGGTATACCTCTCTTCATTGTTGTATCATTGTTGTTTGAAGTGAACACAGTCTTTCCTGTATTGTAATATATCAGAGGCCACACTGCAGATCATAATGGAGCAGCATGGAGCGGTATTCAATAATGGAGCAACTGGAAAGGTTTGTGCAAAGATCATTCAATGTACAATGGCACTACTGGGTTATGGTGCACCAGGCTCATAATCTACAGTTCCCAGGTTCGAGTCCCACCAGGAACAGGTGGAGATTTATCTCCAAAAACTCCCTGCCTGGCCCTCAGTCAGTAGCAGACACCAATGGGCTTGTCTGTCTGATGGGATGTTAAGCTATGGTCACGTGTGGGAGAGCTATACCCTTTACATATTAAAGAACATGCTGATGGGAGGCTACGATCTGTCTCCCAATAGCTGTCCACTGGGTCCCATCTCCCAACCTTTTCTGAGCTCTTGAGGTCCTTTTGACCTGGCCATTTGGCCCATTGTGCAAAATATTGCCACTCAGAGGTAAAACAATCAACCCAGCAACTCTTGCAGATAGCCAGCCTGGAATTATGGACACAATACCACCATGTTTCCATTACCTGATAGAGTCCATGCTATGACATGTTGCTGCTGTTGTCAGGGTGAAAGGGAAAACAACACATTAGGTGGGTGTGTATAATAAATTGTTCTTTCAGTGTATATTGCCTATAATCATATATTAAAATAACTTAAAATTTTCTATCATTGAGCAATTATTTTTTTAAGTTTATCCTTCAAACTATTTGCATGCTAAAAGTTTTTAGGGGAAAACTCTAAAGCTTTTTGGAGCAAGGACAATGCTCTTGTCTGCAGTGAAGTTGTAATGGTTCAATTACCTTTAGCACTCTCAGTAAAAATATATTTTGCTTATAATTGTAATCATACTGAGACTTAATTGTTTAATTAATTGCTAATAATTTTAGCTCTGTGTTACTTAAAGTGACAATTCCCCCCCCCCCTCTCCCCAGATAGTTATCTGTTAATTGTTAAAACAATTTCGCACTTAATTTTTTTAGCATTATTTTACAATATGTTCCATAATATCCACTTTAATTGTTCTTCATTTATGTAACTATTATAACATTTTTATGAAACATTCAAAACTTTCTTGAGGCATAACTGAGTCAGAGAGACTACATTAGTGTAACTTCCCTGTAGGTTTTAGGTAGATAGGATAAGCACTGTAATACAGGAACTGTGAGAATGGATAATCATGACTTTGTATCAGGTATCACCAACATTATGGAGTGAATGAAGCTGAATAAATTTATATATAATAAATTATATACCTAAATAGATGTGAACCTTTTTCATTATTCAACTTTAGCACATTTTAGGAAGAATATGGTGTTATGCACTTCATTCTTTATTGTGTGCTTTTTTTTTCTAAATGAAAATTTTATTATTTTCAGAAGTTTCTGCATGTAATTATGGATTTATAGGTGTAATACAAAGTCCAGTAGTTAGACTGTGTTAGCATATTTGCAAAATCCTTAACAGTGATTTTGAACAAAGTATAGCATATATGCTACTAATTATATAGTGATATGTTGACTATATGAAAAGTTAAGGTAAGGTAGTAGTGTGGCCAGATAAAGGGAACAAGCAGGGCAAATTGCAGTGTGAAAAAAAGGAAAAAGTACTGTATTTCTGGCAGTTTAAAGGAACTTAGTTTGAAGTATATGTGCAGTGACAGCAGAGGTGTCACAATTGCAACTGCATTAGACACCACTTTTTAAAAAAACTTGCTTGTATAATATTTTAAGAGCAGGTTTGGGGAAAATATTGAATACCATCTTAGTGAGAGAAAACGTTGCACTATATTTGCTATTAATAAAGTTTTTTTTTTCACTAACTGCCAATAATTGTGATCTGGTGCAATAACTTTTTGTGTACATTAACTTTGTATATACCATACTGAAAAGTACAGTAGTTTTAGAAGAAGCAAACGTTTGGTGAAAAAGTCATAAAAGAAAGAAATATTGTAAGTTTGTATCTTAATTTGACAAAATGAACTGTTAAAACTTTTTGAATTGTAAGAGATGTCATGCACCCTATGTTTTCGACTAATCCTGAGTGCCAGAAGCACATAAACTATTTGCCCAGTGTTTCAGCTAATGTTGAAAATTGCAGCATATATTACTTCATTTTTTTAAAATTTTTTTAACTGAAATTGTTCTGATTTGAATAATATATATTTAATTTTACAATAAAAGCTGTAGATATTAGAGATGGCTTTTGACAATTGATTGTTATCAGGAGTTTGTTGGAGATATTGCATTGACCTGATTACCTTAAAAAGTGTATCAAAATTTTATATGACAGTAGATAATTATTTCAGTCTGAAAATAATTTTGCTAATTTAAGTTGATAAATATAAAGTAAGTAAAAGATATTCGTTATGCTGAATTTGTGTATTATGAAGATGTACGGGCATTTGGGAATAATATTCTTATCATGGATATGTATAATTGATATATGCATCCATGATAGCATTATGAGGAACTCAAATTGTTTTGTATCAGGAATGAATGCACTGTGGAAGAGATCTTATGTATCCAGTTACATATCACAATGTGGAACTTTCACATTAGCATAAAGAATATATCCATTGTATCATAGTAATTGCCATCATAGCAAATCAGTTGAAGGATTAGTAAATTTATCACTTGAATTTTTCATTAGCTTTCAAAATAAAGCATTTGTGAATTCAGGTTAATAAAAAAAGTAACTCAAGGTTATATTATTGTTTTAAGCTGTAAAAGAAAAGTGAACAAAAGTTTAAGATAACTCTGAAAATTTGTGAGATTTTTACAAATTGGTATTTATATAATGATTTAAAATATATCTTATTAAACAATGCATCAATATTGGGTATTTTTGTTTTTTGCATTGCAGTGGCAGAAAGATGAACACTCATTTGGAAAATGCCATTCAGGAAGCAATGCTTGAATTAGATAGGCAGACATCAGCTGTGGTTGCTGGTGAACATGATGTTGGAACTTTCCTATCTGCTACCATCACTAACATTACCACTGTTGCCATCAGTACTAGTTCTACTACAAATCCGAGGACAAGCAGGGCCAGAGGGCACCGGCGTAGCAGATAACATACCCCAGTGTGTACATGTGTTTAGTGGCTGCTGCTTGTTGAAACATTGTTGACTGATGTTTAAAGAGTACCATTTTGGTGTGCCTCACTGATTCACTAGAAGATATGAACAGTCCATTCTGCAGAGCATGCCTGAGTTTAAGCACCTAGAATTGTTTTTGTTTATTTGGGATATTTTAAAAATGTCTGTTGCCGTTGAAGCTTGTAGTTTATAAGCTAATCATGTGTATAAAAAAAAATCCCTCATTTCTCTGTACACTCTCATAGACACCAAAGACACTATTGGTGTTAATGCATTTTGCTCTGTAGCATGGTCTTCTAAAGACCATGGTGCAGGATCAACCAAGTTCATGACTCAGCACTACCAGCTGGTTTTAGTTACATCATAGGGGAATCTGTTATGGATGAAATGAGCTGTCAAGTGGCTTGTTTTTCTCTGATCAAGAATGTAAAAGTTGAAATTGTGTGAAAAGCCATTGTTTCTGTTTTATATGCCTCAGCATAGGGTGATGCGTCCAAGCTCAATGTAGTCTATTTCTCTTTATGGATTTGGTTGTTACCGCATGATGTTGTGTGTGGATGTGCTTTGTGCACCCATTTTTAGTAAGATGTTCTTTAAGAGATTAAAATCTTATGCACATAAATGAAACGTTTATATCCAGAACTACTTTATTTTTCTGCCATTTATTTGATGTTATTATTGTGGTCAATATTATTTTTGCTTGAAATATATAGTTTTGAACTTCTCTTAAGGCAGGATCTAATTTTGAGTTAAGCAGTAAAGCTAAGATGTACAATAGTTGTACAGATAAATAAACAATGAAAATTGCAAATTATACATGTAATAAACATTTTTTTTCTCCATTGAGGTTATAATTAAATGTTTTTCATAGCTTTTAAGTGAATTGCATTAAAACCAAAAGTTGCTCTTTTCAGTTATTTTATTGAAATTCATGCATAATATGAAAAAATTTTAACATAATATATCAAGTTGTGTGATGTTGCAGTTTATTGATTTCTTTTATAATTCCAATTATTTCGTGAAAAATGCCAAAAATAACATTTTTAATCAGTGATGTAGAAGTAGAAAAAAAGGGTGCTGTTTTACAGGTAAAGTGTTTTACCTGTATTTTTAGTTATTTGCTACAAAAAATAGTGGGTTTTTCCAAAAAGTTAATTTTCCTGCTAAAAGTAAAAGTTAACCTCCTTGGTTTTTACTAATTTTTCTCAGTAAGTTTTTTTTTTAATATATGTTGTAAATTGGATAAAGTAGTTAGGATCCAGAAAGTTTAAAAAAATTTTTTTTTATACATAGAATTTAAGCTCATCCCAACTGTGTGTACAGGCCAACCATTGATTTTAATTTACATGTAATTGGTTTAATTAGCAAATCTAACTCTTTTTTTTTTTTTCAAAACGTTAACTTTGCTGTTGAAAATATGAGTTCCCTCCTGAGTTTTTTAAATGTATTTATTATTTTAGCACATCAATAACTGTGCAGGCATTTCTACATCATTGGTTTTAATTTCCAAGTAATTGGCTGCATTAACAAATATTATTATTTCGAAATGACAACAGAAAGGTATAAATCAGATTAATGAAGGAATCAGATATATATCGACAAGGAAAACAAATTCGCCAATAAGAAAAACAAGTTTTTAACTTTGAAACCAACAAAGTACTTTTTTTCCCACTGTAAGTTGAAACGGTCTACATTGATTAAATAATGGTGAGTTGTTGCTGTTCCTTAACTCTTTGCACTCCACAGATTCCAATGAATTGCTCTACAACTCCAAGAAAAGGTAAAAAATTAAGGAAGTGAAAAAATATATACTTCAAATAGCACAGAGACACATCAATATTCACTTGAAAATGATATATTTTGGATAGTCTAGTTTTATGTACTTTTCACAAATTATACACTGTTCAAAGTGGAAATCACAACTCCAAGAAGGAATGGAAGTAGAGATATGTAAATTGCGGGAGGCAATCTTTCATCAGAGATATGCAAATGAGCAAAGTTTCGCAGTGAATGGACATGTGATACCCAGCTGAGCTGTGTATAAATACTGGGTGCCATGAGCTCATATCATAAGCACAACTGACAGTGAAGTTGGAGCACATGCTGCGAAAATGTTCAGAACATGCCTTGGAGACGATGGTGGGAACCTTTATGTGCAATTGCCACCTTCTGAGAGAGAGAGCGAATTGTTGATATGTGAGAGTTCAGGTTGAGCCTTCAAGTGATATGCTGACTGCTACAGCTACTGTGGTCTCCGTGCAAACTGTTAAACAGTTTTTGCATGATGCAGAAATGAGGGCGAGATGTCCAGTCCAGCATCTGCTGTTGTAGCAACATCACATTACATCCAGTTACACCATCTCTACTGATCTCGAGTGAGGCAACAATGGACTATGGAATAGAGGAGAGTTGCTTACATACCAGTCCAGATTCTGTATTGGCATGCCAAATGGCTGTTTTTCTGCATGGCTAGCCGTCCTGTGGTTGAATGGTTAGCACGCTTGTCTACTGATCTAAGAAACCTGTGTTCGGGCCCCGGGTAAGGCATGGATGTGTGTGTGTTGTTTTTCTGCTGAGATCCTTCCATCTTCTCAGACCTACTATGGCATATAAACTCACAGGCTCCTGTCAGACCTCTGTGGCAAGCAGCTGCTTGAGGGGGTATTGGTGTCATCAACAACAAGAGGAAGCCTATTCCATTAGCAACCATACAGCTTTCCACCATGGTAGAATGGTATAGGGTGTCATCACATGTGGTGGCCGGACACCTCTGCTCCATCTTTCTGGCCCACTAATGGAGAGATGTTACATTGATGACATTGTTAATCCTGTGGACATGACCCTTTCTAAGACCATGCCTGGACTGATTCTTATGTACATAAATGGAATGTTTACCACCATGCCTAGGCTGATTTTTATACAGGACACTGCAACCCCACACACTGCACATGCAACAATGGGCTGTCTCCAAGTGTTAACATTCTCCCATGGCCACCATATTTCCTAGACTTGTCACTAATTGAGCATGAGTCGGACCTTATGGGTCACCTCCTTCACCAGCTCCCTCTGGCAGCAAACTTGGTACAGTTGTGTGCCAAATTGGATGCTGTTTGGAACACCATACCTAAGGACACTGTTAACCATCTGTTTGATGGAATGGCGAGATGTCTACAGACTTGTATAATCGTCCGAAGTGGGCCTACTATGTACTGATGAATCTGCAATAAATGAATATATCTTGCGTCTTCACATTCCCGTTTTTGATCATTTGCACATTTATACCCATAGCTGTGTCCTGTCGGTTTTGGGTGTATACATCACTTCTTTCATGGTGTTGCGATTTCTACTTTGAGCAGTGTGTATACAATTTCCCAGTATGATATTTATTGAAACAAATTCCAGTATGCAATCCTGGAAAGTGAGTATATGTTTAACTGAACCAATCTGTTTTGTGCCCTTATTTAAATTTCTGTTGCTACAGATGACATGGTAGTTCTTGTTGGAATTTTCATATTTCATATCAGCTGCCTCGGTGTAATGGTATTGCATTGGCTCATAGTGACACTGCAATTGTCATGGTCTGGATTCAAGTCCTGGGACAGCAGGGCTGTGTATTTGTGTATGTATTTTGTATGAGAAACCAGGACAAGCCCTAATAGAGCTTCTAAATTATCTTTGTCTCTTTTTTTTTTTGGAAAAATTAGAAGCTTGTTAGAGGCTTTGTTATGAACTTGATGATTGAGATGACCTATAAAGCCTTCTTCCAAAGATTTTGCACTCCTTTTTTTTTTCCTTTTTGTTGAGTAACAAAGAAAAATTTCTCAGTCATTTCTATGATGTAGATGTAAATGAATAATAGCACATAAATAATCAGACCTGTTGATTGCTCTCATGTGCTGAGTATAATCACATATCATTATTGGATTTCCAATATTGACTGTTCCATATTCTATGTAAGTTTACATTTCCTTACTGTGTTAAGCAGAAATCACAGTACTGTTCCCTAGCTTTCCAAGACCTGAATCATATTCTCTTTGTCAGTCTTGAACCCAGTCATTCCATGTTAATGCCAGTTCTTTGCACCACTTTTTCTCTTGAATTTGTTTTGTATCTATTGGTTTCCTGAACACATTCGAAAACTCATCAGTAAAAAAGTATTGAAAATATTCCAGTTATATACTTGGAAATGTTGCAGTTATTCCTTCTAAAAACCAGGATTTTGTACTATAAGTGGTAAATGTGCGAGCTTATTGAATGTTACACTCCACCTGTCAAATTGTATCAAATTGAGTACCTCCAGAACTTGAATAAGAAATTTCATGCTTATTTGAGCTGCAATAATTGTAAATTATTTCATCCTCACTTTTCAGAAAGATCAGTTTCATAATCACAGCAGAATCTTCAAACCTTGCTAATATTTTTTCTCTTGTGAAATATTTCTTTTGCAAAGTTGGCACCATGGTTATTTTGATACTGAACAGATAGATCTCTAATATAAAAAATAAATACCCCTTCAAGCAGCTGCTTGCCACAGAGGTCTGACAAGAGGGGGTGTTTTAATAAATAAAATTCATGGGAAAAATCCAGTTTTGGAAATTAATCTTATACAAGAGATGCCAGCACTAATGTCAAGTTTTTTTCCCTGCTAGAATTGATGAAAAAATTAAACATTTGTCAACTTTCTAGATTATTATTTCGAAATCTCCAAATAGGAGAATAGGATGGGTTTCGCAACAGCCTGCTTCTCGACTGCCTGGAGATCTACCGACCCTCCAGGGTCAAGGTCAGCCCTTGTGGCTCGACTGTTTCTCCCCCATAGTGGAGAAGTACTAACTGTTCTACTGAGTTACAGATATCCTAAGGCTTAGCCTGGCTCTGCCAAAGGAAGTTTACCTCTAAAATGTTCAATGAAGTGAAATAAATGCAGTGGAATGTTTAATTTACAGTGTCATGTGATATAAAAGTTTAACAAGTTAAGAATTAATGACAAGTTTTTTTTGTCTGATGCGTCATGAAAAGACTCCAGGTGCAGTATGGCATTTTTAATGCACCTTGAAGGTATACTAAAAATCTTGTGCCTATTTAACAAGTGACGGCACATATTCTTGGCAACTAGAGATTCTCGCTTTTCACTTGTTAAAGAAATTAAATTCTCTAGAAACTACATTTTTCAAAATTTATGTGTTTTCATTTCAAGGACTATTAAATATTGAATGTTCAGTTTGAATTATAAATGTAAAGAAATATACATAAACACATTTCTTTGATGTCATTCTTAATACAGTAAAGAAATTTAAGTCTGATGCACACTCACTATATTCACCTTTTATTTTTGCACATCAGCATATGAGGGACCAAATTAAACCATGTAATGTGTTAAAAAATCTTAATAGGCTAAAGAGCTTTTAAATTTTGTTTAATTATAAATGGAACATAAGTTTTTGGGCAGTATTTTTTACACATATTTCAGATGTTTTTACCAACATCAAATGTAGCAGAATATGATCTAAATAATTTTTTTATTATGCCTCAAAATTATTCAGATTATATAAAATCTGCAAAAAAAAACTACCATAACAAAGGAAAAAAAAACTATGCTTTGTAATACAAATTTTTGTTGCATTTATTATGCAAATCTAAATGTTCCTCGAGGAATTTTTGCCAAGCATTTTTGTTAATTATTATGTGTGTAATGTAAGAAATTCGCTTCTCTAGAGTGCTTTTGATATATTTTTTACCCATGATTGAACTGATGATGCTGTTTGTTATTGTATAGTACTGAGAACAACATAAATAGTCATTTTGAGTGGCACTGTTGAGGATAAAAATTTGAAGCATGACAGTAACTTGTAAAAATCAGTCAAGTGTGAAAAAATCCACCCAACTCCGCCTGGAGTCTAGTCAGGATTTCCTGGTTACATGCCAGTTGCTCTGCAATTGAGTAAGGTGGGAGTAATTCACACCCCCTTAACCAACCTTTAATAACCATATCAAGTAATAATATATCTTGGGCTATTTGGATGCACAGCATCGAAACATTTGTTGGTAATAACCTTTCATACTGTAGGCCAGCAACAAATTGAATATGAAGGAATGAATCTCATTGCAGTGATAACCATTTTGTTGTAATTGGCAAGTGGGAAAAAAAAATCTACTATAAAATAGTGCACGAGTTCCTTGACATATAGACCCACATGGAAGAGCGTCACAACAAAACCATTATAACTTCCCTTAAATAGGTATAATTTACTCTCACCTTAGCTCAACTGGTAAGAGCAACTGGCATGTAACTAGGAGATCCTACTTTCTAGTCTGAAAAGTGGATTTTTTTATACTTGCCTAATTACTACAGAATGATTATCACTCTAATGAGATTCATTCCTTCTTATGACAATATCTTGATTACACGAGGATATAAAATCAAGAATGTTGATATGATAGGTGTAACACATTAGAATATGTTTCCAAGAGACATATTCTATAATAAATGCAATATAATAGTTGAAGAGCTGATATATGAAGCACAATTGTCATTGGTTAGTTTTAGTTGCAGCTGTTATACCTTTCTTGTGGAATATCAGTTTGAGGTGTGTTTACTGATGTGTATACTACAGGTTTTGTGGGAAATGTAATAGTAGTGCTATCCATTTGGAAATTCAATGGAAACAATACTAGCAAATTTCCCATTAAAAATTCAGCGAATACTTGAAGTAAAAAAATAAAAGTGGTTTTAATCTTGAACTTGGGTTTTTATCGGAAGTAGGGACTTGAATTTTTACTGCAATATGAGGTGGCCAGGTGGAAACTTATACAAAGAATTTGGGATTAGATGATCAAGTATTTGGGAAGTTGCAGGGAATGGGTATAGTTTGAAATTGCATTCTGTGATAGGCAGGGACTTGATTTATTTAATCAATATGGGTGGAACAGAAAGTCTAAGTGCAAATTTCTGGAGCTAACAATAAAATCTCAGAAATTACAGGAGACCAAAATATGTTTTTTTTTAAAGCAACCTCTTTAGTACTGAAAAAAAGTGGCATACACCTCTGTCTTGTGGGAGGAATGCTGAGTTCTACATCAACTCATTATCACTGGTAGCACTGACATTGCATGGGAAATAAGTGAACAATTCCCTGGAGTCATCCACTAGAAATGAATTTCTTATTTATACTAAATTCCACGTGTGTTGAGGGGAGGGGGTGTTAGGCATCACAAATGTATTTGAGTGTTAATTTTCACTGTTAAAAATAATTTAAAATTCTCTGTCGTTGAGCAATAAAATTTTAGAGTTTATGCTTCAAACTATTTGCATGTTGAAATTTCTTAGGAGAAAACTCTCAGAAGCTTTTCGGAGCAAAGACTCGGAGCGCTGTCTCTGCTCCGAAAAGCTTCTGAGAGTTTTCTCCTAAGAAATTTCAACATGCAAATAGTTTGAAGCATAAACTCTAAAATTTTATTGCTCAACGACAGAGAATTTTAAATTATTTTTAATTAATTTCTAAGCAAAAAGGTCTTTTTAATTGTATTTTCACTGTTATCCCCCCCACCCCACCCCCCGATACTGTTATTGGAGTGGAGGTAATGTGGATATTGGGGAGTTTGGGTGAATCACACAGCTTTAGTACTATTTGCACCTGATATCATGATTCCACTGTTCTTTTTATGAACCTAAAGCTTTGGTATATATTTCAGACATCTTCGTATTAGTGTATTTTTCTTTTATGCTGATCAGCCAGATATGAACTCAAAAAAACTTGCTTTCGATAGCCAGCAAAAGACAAGGTAATTCGTTACTGTATAGTGGTAATTTATTATTAATACATTAACATTCTGAAATGAGCTGAGTATTTTAGAAACTAGAATACAGCGAACAAATAAAAAAGGTGAGTATTTCAGTTTGAACTGGGCAGTATTTTTGAATGCATTTCTTGGTGTGGATGTTCACTAGACTAAAGAAGGCATTATAACTAAGTACAATTTTCTTAAGATTATGAGACAAACCGTATATGGCCCTCTAACATCAGAGTCTTTTTTTCTAAATAATTCATTTATAGTAAAGGTCATTTTTCATAGGATTTCCATTGTGAGATGAAGGGACTCACAACAAGGTGTAAGATCCAACCATAAATATGAAATTGTACTTTGTATTTTGTAATTGCAATGAATATTATCAGTAATGTCAAAGAGTGCAATTAGTTCATTCATAAATGAGACAATAGCTGAAATATTAATAGGTGTGCACACATTAATCTGATCATAACTATCACAGGTTATACAAATGTTGAGTGTGTCTCACCTATAGCTATCTAAAGTAATTTCATTTTGTGAGGACATATTCTCATTCCCATGCTGCTTAGAGGATGGAGTACCACTTTAGCACACCTGCAGTATTATGAAATATGGTGTAACAGGGCATTTAGATCTATAATTATTGTTGTCCAGCTTAAGAGTATTTAGAATAATGCTATAAGTCACAACTACATCACCACGGGTGTGTGCTTTACACCGACTTGCTTAGTTTGCTACAGGCCTTTGATCTTGGTGAGGCATCGACCTCACCCTGTTCTGCCCAAGATCTGTGAGCAGCCACATCATCTGACAGCAATAACCACCTTCTGTTCGATGCCTGGTCACGTTGGGGTCAAGGACAATGACTTGGCAGAGCTGCTGTCAGTTTGACCATGCCCCTTTCCGACTCTCCACTGTAGGTTCTATACCTGGACTTCCATCGGTGTTTTTACACTGAGCTCTGGGCACAGTAGGGGAGATCTTGGTCTGGATAGGCTGGTAATAAACTTTCGAGATCAAGCCTATTGTCAAACCGTGAGTCATGTTTTCGCAAGAATCGCAAGGCGGAAGTTGTACTTGCTCAGCTCCACTTAGGTATTCATTTATTATTTATTCATTCCTTCTTCAATTGGACGACAAACTAAGTGCGAGTTTTGTGGCACCATTTTTACAATTAAACATATTTTATTTGACTGAATAGCTTATAATTGTGAACGTCATTTATATTTTAGTTCAGTGTATTTACCGTCCTAGCCCATTATACTCGGACATATTTTATCTGATGATTCAATGTTAACCCCAATCTTTGAATTTTATGCTATTGCGGTTATTTTTACTGATTATAACATTTTACACTTATTTCTTATATGGGCCTTCTACACCCGTTGTTTCTAATTTTTATACATGCCTCTTTTTTCTTACATTGTCCATTTTATTGACTTGTGCTGTATTTTATCACTTTTGCATGCTGCTTTTAACTTTGGTTGTGGAATTCCATAATTTTTATCTGTTTGTACTTTTACCAATCGTCTTGTTTGTCGCAACGTGGTCTTCATTGTCCTTGCGCCATAACACCCCAAACAACCAAACCATAGTATGCGGAGGGCATGTTCCCCTGCCTCTCTTTAAATATTATTATTGAATTGAATTTATGTTAATAATATTAGAACACAGGTAAAAAAAATGCTAAGAATATTCTGCAAGAAACAATTTATTAAAGACTACAAAAAGTGGGTAATTTTTCTTAGTCCTTTCTGGATAATCCAGTCGTTTTCTTCCTCCCACCCACTCTTGTTTACAGATCCAAGCCTGGTTACAACAGTCATGGCTAGTTTTTGTCTACTAGGAGCTCTTCAGTGGTCATTAGACTCTTGAGTGTTGCACTAGTTATCTACAAGTCGTTGGATATTTATGTTCAGTTATCTTTCATATGTTGCATTTTGTCATCTTCCACATTTATTCTTTGATAAGTGAAGTTACTTGCATAATGTACTCATATTTCCAGACATAAGGACAGGGTTGGTTAGCAACACTTTTATAGGGTTGGTTAGCAACACTTTTTTTGTACGCAATAGTCTAAATGGTCAGGACACAAGGACCCCGATTTCTCTTAAAAGGTTGGCCTTTAGAAGGTCACCACTATTAGCTGTTAGGAGACAGATGGTAGTCTCCTGTCAAGGCCTTCCAGCATGTTCTCGAATGTGCGGGGTGGCTCATTCTGTAGCACGCCAGGCTTGTAATCTACCGTTCCCAGGTTCTAGTCCCAGTTGGGCCAGCATTGAGATTTATCTCGCAAAGCTTCCTGCCCTGGCCTCAGTCAATAGTCGACATCAGTGGGCTTGGAAAGGCAACTTCCCATCGGATGGGACGTTAAGCCTTGCCCCTGAGCACATTAAAGAACACTCGATGGCCTAGACGGGATCTGTCTCACAACAGCTGTTTCAGTGGGTTCTCCCCCAACCTTCTCAGCATTTGGGGTCCTTGTGACCTGGCTATTTTAGCCCATTGTGTGCAAAAAAGTGCTTCTCTGAGGTAAAATAACCCAACTTTAATGTGCTCTTCCACACACAGTGCCTGGCTTAATGTCTCATCCGAAGGACAGCAGACTTTCCTAACGACCGACCTGCCGACCTATCGACCGAGGGCAGGATGGAGAGTTTTGCAATGTTAAATGTCAACACTGGCCTAGATAGGACTCGAACCTGGGAAATGCAGATTACGAAACTAGTGTGCTACCAGCTGAGCCAACCCCATACAAATAGGAGTGACAATGAAATATAAAAAAAAGTGAGCGTGTTCTTGAACTTGCAAAGGGTATGACTTTCTGGAGGTTTTTTCTCCTTGTTTTAAAGACGGCCAAATCTAGGGGGGGACATTGACCCCCCCCCCTAGATTTGGCCCAGTCTTTAAAACATCACTGTATGCATTACTGTTCATATTGCCAAAAGCAGGGCCGACTAAGATTAGCTTACAGGCTACTCCACGAGAGGAAATCGCCTTTTTTTTTTATCGCGTATATGTTTTCCAACGGTTCTGCACTTGTTTGTCGCCAGATGGCACTCCCACCACACTAGTTCGGTAATATTTACATTTAGAAACGAGAAATGTAATAGACAGTATGAGACTACGAACGATGGGGAAAGAATACATCGTTTTTTTTTCGATCACTAGGTCAGTTTTATCATATTTAGCTGGACCTCATTGCTCTGAAATAAACATTAGAATATTTGCTTACAAATAACTTCCCTCTAATCTTAATATCTTACTAACTGATGATTCCAAATCTCTTTTGTTGATAAAAATTATATTTCTGCAATTTAAACCTAAATACTAATTTTTTGATTGTAAATGTTACACTGTTTTCATCCGTTAGGAAAAAATTGCTCATCGTCATTTTTATGCAAAACAAAAATATCATGCGAAAGCAATTTTGTTTACATAATATACTATGTTGTCAGTCGTTATAACATGTTGCTCCCATCGCGAACTTTTCATACTGCAAAACCCCTTTTGAATTTTTTCAAAATATGATGTGTAGATTTTTTTACTTCGATACAATACTGTATTTCATTATTTTCCTGCTCATACCTCAAATATCGCTAACTGTGAAGCTATACTCATTTTAACTATTGTATCGTCTATTTGTATTTGAACATTACAAGAAGAAAATTACCCCCCGCAATTGAAACACGAAGGAAATGAAAACTTAAAGTGGAGATAATGTTATTTTCTGAAATTAACATTCCCTATCCCCTTTCAGAAAAAGGTTAGAGTGTAAACTGTTGTTCTGCTATATCTCACTAACATGAGCCGACCATAACGAAATTACATGTCAGATGAAAACTTGGGGAATAATATAGGTTTTAAATTCACGCCCCCTCCCACCATTCTTTAAAAGGAAAATTTCCACAGTTTTCAGTAGAAAGCAAGAATTAATTAAAACAGTTTTCAGTAGAAAGCAAGAAAAAAATATATATTCTCATAAATGAGGCCTAGATAGGAACTATATAGGTCTTAGCATTTAGATAGGCATAGTGAAACGACTATGGTTGGGAAAGGGGAAGAGAAAGAAACTTTTCCACCTCGGAAATAAAATTTTGCCAATTGAGAAAATAAGCAGTTTGCACAAATTTAAATGGGGCGGGGGTGACTCAGTCGGTAGTGCGCCAGACTCGTAATCTAGTTCCCAGGTTCGAGTCCCAGCTGGGTCAGCGTTGAGATTTATCTGCGCAAAATTCCCCGCCCTGCACACGGTCAGTAGGGGATATCGATGGGCTTGGAAAGGCCGCTGTCCGTCGGATGGGATGTTAGGCCGTGGCCTCGTGTGCGGGAGAGCCATACCCTGTGCACGTTAAAGAACACGCTGGATGGCCTTGACGGGAGGCTACCATCTGTCTCCCAACAGCTGTCCCAGTGGGTCCCCTCCCCCAACCTTCTCCGAGCCTTCGGGGTCCATGTGACCTGGCCATTTAGCCCATGGTGCACAAAAAAGTGCCGCTCAGAGTTAACCCACAAATTTAATTATATCTCTATCAGGGACTTGCTCAGAATTTTAGTTCGGAGGGGTGGGGAAAGGGCTTCTCAAGATTTTGGCAAGTTTCCTCGATTTTTCCAACTCTATATTTTGATAAACAAATACCAATTTTATATCTCACCTGAATTTTGCCAAGTCACTCGAATGTTGCAACTCCCTGGAGTTTGCCAACTTCGATTTGCTTAAGAGGGGGATTAGGGAAAGTTTTCCCCTATAGCTACGCCACTGGATAGGAAAAAATAAAACATTGCCAAATCATTTGCTCAATTCATATTAAAAATAAAAAATAGGACAGCAAAACATATACACTGCTGGCCACTAAAAATGCAACAGCAGGAAGAACTCGTCAGATTGCCCGAAATATGCAAGATTGGTAACCCAGGGAGAGCATGTAAATGATTCAAAGCGCAGCACATATGCACATCATGTGTGACAATAATGCCCCCTGGAAGTGGTATAAGAGGATATTACAAAGACCCTGTGTAAAGCACTGGAATTGTGTTTGCTTGCAGTTCTTGCGCACTTAAAAGATCAAGTATGCCCCGTCGAAGAACACTGCATCCATATGACCAGGTTTCCGACTTTGATCGAGGGAGAATTGTGGGAAGGAGGATTATCATACTGAGACATCAATGCTCGTGTTGAACGGAATGCTGCCACAGTGATGAGAATATGCCATCAGTGGGTAGAGGAGGAACGAACTCGCCGACGTGAGGGATCTCAATGGCCCTGTCACACAAACTAACGAGGGAACACATCTCGTGCACATGGCTACGAATTAACATACAACCACATCGAACACCTTAGCTCAACAGTTAGTGTTGTACATCAACCAGTGTCCGCACGTATGGTTCGACGTCTGCAGCATTGGAGCATCTTTGCTAGGCGGCCATTGCTTCGTCTACCATTGACTCGACAACACAGGCATATGCGAGACTGCAATGGTGCCAAGAAAGTTGCGTATGGATGTGTGAATGGCATCGCATTGTCTTTTCAGACAAATCTTGCTTCAGTATACAATGCCATGATGAACGAATCTGTATCTGCGGCAACAGGCTCAGTGAGACATGCATGATACAGTGCCATACCGCTCCAGCCCCTGGTGTTGTGGTATGGGGTGCCATTGGACTCTACTCACGCACTCGCCTCGTACGCATTACCAGTACTATGAACAGCCAGCGTTACATCACAGGTTTTGGAGCCTGTGGTCACACCTTATCTTGAGGGGCTCTCTTGTGCCATTTACCAACAGGACAATGCCCGACCACATGTGGCATGTATTGTCCAACAATTCCTGGATAGCCACAATGTGAAGCTTCTGCC
This sequence comes from Ryuthela nishihirai, assembly GCA_038380435.1. Taxonomy (NCBI): domain Eukaryota; kingdom Metazoa; phylum Arthropoda; class Arachnida; order Araneae; family Heptathelidae; genus Ryuthela; species Ryuthela nishihirai. Next base: position 93,389,108 of record JAWZYU010000005.1, on the reverse strand, counting down.
TTGGCCTGCACGTTCACTGGATCTGCCCCCAATTGAACATATCTGGTCCATGATCTCACGATGACTAGCACACCAGCAGCTGCTACAACAGATGGACTTTGGCTACAGATCGAAAATGCATGAACTGTCATTCCCCAAACACATCCGACGTCTCATCCTCTCAATGCCAGCCCATGTAGCAGCAGTTATTGCCGCTCATAGTGGCTACACAAGATACTGATTTTCTTGTATTGCACAAATCTAACCGAGTTGTATTTATAATCATTTGATTCTTGTAACGTAAGTTATGTATTCACTTAATATGGCTTTGATATTTCTTGTCTTTCCTGGTGCTGCATTTTATGGCCAGTAGTATATTTTAATCAGGAAAAAAACTGTCATTCTTTTTCTGCAGTTAATATGGATTGAATAAGAGACTTCATTGATCGTAATATCCAGTGGGAGACATTTGGAGTACCCCTTCAGGTTCAAACAAGGATAATTCAGATATTCCTAAGAAAAAAAACATTCCAGTACTTTTCCCTCTCTGTGACTTGCACATAGGAGGGGAATAGTAAACCACGATTTAAAATAACTGATGAAAAGAAAAACAAAATTAAGCTTCTATAGAAGTAAAACATGCAATTTTCACTGTGAAATCGAGAACGAACAAACATCACTTACCACCAGCACTATTTTCTGTAAATAAGAGATAGGCCAGAAGAGACCCGCTTGAAATAGGCTACAGGTTGGCCGTGGCTACAGTGTGGTGGTAGCGCCACCTACAATTTTGGGCTTGAAAATTGAATACGCACTCTTTGGGCTGTGAGCAGGCCTGTAGGGTAATTACAGTTTGCCGTGGCCAAAAGCAATAAGTCTGGCGTCCAAATTGAGAACCTACAATAAATTTTCAGATCCTATCCCCTGTGGTTGCTTCAGAGTAAATAGGTGGCAAAGATCGGAATCTCCATTGCATCGTTGCACAACGTGCATTGCAATGGTATCTAGGAAATAAGAACACTAGTTTTAACACGTCAAAGAACTTTTGTTTCATCGCTCTGGAGTGCAGTTAATCCATTCAGTGCGTAATTTTTACTTTCAGTCGATTGCTGCTCAACTGATTAATGAGGATAACTTTATTTAAATAAATTCTTATGTGGAAAAAATTATTGCCGATGGTGTGGGATATGAACCCACTCATCTCTTAGTGCATACCAGAGTGCTCTAACTTCTAAACGAACCATTAGACAATAATTTGTTTCCACAATGTGACCTTTCGTTGAATACCGCGTACCTTGGATGAGCGGACGGCGGACAAGCCCTTGGACTAATGTGAAAAACATTATTGCCGACAGTGCTGATTACATCACCCACCGTCTGCAATAATTTTTTCCACAAAAGTATTTATTGAATTCTATATCTACAGGTATAGAAGGGCTATATATATATATATCTTCGTTTGTTTATATACAGGTAATGGACATCATAGATCGTAGATCGGTTATTCATTTTCAGAGTACCAGGTACATGGGTACCCAAATCCTCTTCCATCTGAATATGTGCCTAGTTGGCATCAGTGTAAACACAACATAGTAAAATAAACCACCAATGGTGGGTCCCGAAGGACAATAAAGATCAACAGTAAGGATGCACAAGAGACCTAAAATGGATGACTATCTTTACTGAAAGCCATCATTTTAGGCCTCTTGTAACTATTCATGACTTCATGATTGTAGTCGAATAAGCAAGAAATAATTCCATGTGGATTGCTTTGAACAGCTTCAAAGAAACCACATGATAAAAACGATATAAGAGTAAATATGGTCGATGCCCAGATCTTTATATATTTGTCTGTTCGTTACAAACCAAGGGACATCGACCGCACATCTCAAGATCTTGTTCTGCAAGACCTGAATCTTGTGTATATTGGTTGCAGTAGTGTTCGCCCAAATAGGGGAAGCATAGGAAATAATGGGACGTATGACCATGTCATAGAGCAAAAACTTGTGGTCAATCGAAAGGACGGAGTTCCTTCTGAGAAGAGGTCCCAGCTGACATTGGACGGTGTTCACCTTAGTTATGATCCCGTGAATGTGGGATCCCATTTCAGTTTCTTCTGCAAGGTGACTCCAAGGTATTCGACAGTGTCTTGCTCATCCGTAAAAAGTAAAGTCTGAGGGTTATTGATCCTCTTGCCACTAAAAAGTATGGCGTTACTCTTGTCAGCATTGATTTTCATTTTCCAAGTATCATACCATGAATCTAACTCATCTAAACAATTCTGGAGTCTTCTAATTGCATACTCAACTCCAAGGAAGGGGAGAGGAGTGCAATATCATCGGCATAGTGGGCAATGACAATCCGGTCAAAAGAAGGGATGTCATAAAGGTACAATGAGAAGAGAATGGGGCCTAGGAGAGAGCATTGTGGGATTCCAGCGGCCACCACTCTCTTTGTGGAAGTAGAGGATTTGATGCGAACCTGGAAGGTTCTATCTGAAAGGTAAGATTGAATGATTCCAGTCAGCCCGAAGGAATTCCAATTTTGATCAGTTTATAGATGGGGCCGTCCATCCAGACGCGGTCAAAAGCCTTAGCCAGGTATAGAAAGACGGCAGCAACAATTTCCTTTTTATTCAGAGCCTCAGCGATAGTCTCCACTACTCTGAGGACTTGATGCAGAGTCGATCTTTTTCGTCTGAATCCAAACTGTGACTCAGGCAGGATAGGATAGTTTAAAAGGAATTTATCCAGTCGATTGAGCAAAATTCGCTCAAACAACTTCCCCAAACAGGATAGAAGACTTATAAGTCGATAGCTGTCAGCTAAGGATGGGTCCTTACCCGGTTTGTGGATAAGCCTAACGTAAGCATTCTTCCAGGCCTCCGGAAAGATGTGATGCCGGAGAAGGAAATTGTAAATGTTGCACAGATGCGTGATAGTTTTTATCGGAAGGTTCTTCAGCATCCTGTTGGATATATCATCAGGACCTGAAGCCTTATTGAGTTTCAGTTTGCGGATGACCTGAGTCCGTTCAGGTGGAGATGTAAAATGAATTCTGGATGTGTTATCGTTGGACAGATCAGAATTTTCCTGAAACTGGATCTCAAGGGCATCCGCAATAGCTTCGTATTTATCATCCTCATTGTAACATAACCCATCCTTTCCATGGATGGGGGGGGGGGTAGTTAACAAAAGGATTCTTTAAGGTCTTAACCATCTTCCAGATGGAGCCATCACTTGTAGAGAGGGAGGTAATCTTCTTGTTCCAAGTAAGACCTCGGTAATCCGAGGAGAGCTCTTGTCTTACTTCTATCTTAAGTGCATAGTAGGCATTCTTTTCACGAGCCTCTCTCGATCTTTGCCATTTATGCCTAGCTTTATTTTTTTCTTTGACAAGATCAGAAAGAAATCTGAAAAGAATGTAGAAATCCTTACGAGGTTTATGAATGGTGCTGGCATCAATTCTAGATTGATTCAAAAGATCAGCAAAGGTGATAATTGTTCTTCAATCCTCCTGAGAGATAGAGGATTACAGGATCCGGAGACTTTTCCGTTGACTGTAGTTTTAAAGAGTTCCCAGTTTTCGACTCTAAAATCGTCTGGGACAAGAGTGACAGACGATAAAAGAGTCAGGCAGACTGGTTAATGGTCAGAGTTCAAAACTTCATGAACACAGAGGTTCAAAACTTCATGATCAGATGGTAAAAAATTACCGAACATGACCAGATCAAGTATATCTGGTCGGTGCATGGAGTTGTAAGGATAAAATGTGGGCTCACTGGGAGCATCCACAATAATGCCGTTGGCTATGGCATTATTGTCATAGCCAACGGCATTATATTTGTTGAGAATTTTTTTTCATTCGTTGTAGAAGAATTTTTCCATTTTTGTTACAAGATCTGGAGTTCCAGGTAACATTTTTTGTGTTTAAGTCTCCTGCTAAAATTGTAGGAGTACTGGTATTAAAAATTATTTTGAAATCATTCAAAATAATATCAGAATTGGGCGGTTTATATGCCGCATTTCTATTCAGATTTCCAAAAAGGATATCGTCGACTGCAATAGCTGTAATCTCCAACGTATCGAAGTCTACAGTTTGTAAAAGATGGTGTTTGATGGATCTCTTGACGATAACAGCAGTACCTCCACCTCTGTTATGCTGTCGAGCCGATCTGTAGACCTCAAAATTAGGAAACTTCAGATTGTCAGAAGCCCTAAGGTGTGTTTCGCCCCAAAGGACAATATCAGCTTGGGAGTCAGTCAAAAAGTGACTGAACTCCCATAAATCGTTGAGAATGCCATTCGCATTCCAATAAAAAATCTTCAGATGGTTCTTTTCACAGTTGTGCTCCATTTGAAGACAGCGAAGAGAGTAAATATAGTCGAACGCTTTTAGCCCAACTGTGAGTTTGTCCATAAGGCCATTGGCATTCTGATATTCATTAATTAATGACTTAGCCATTAATAAAATATTGGAGACATTCAGATTTTTGAAGATCGAAAAGATTTCTTTCAGATCGTTTAAGATGGTTGCATCAAACTGCTCGCTTGTAGAAGGAACTGGCGCAGGAGGTACGGCAGTTGGATGCTTTCTCTTAGGTAAAGGTTTCTCTTTACCAATGGGTTTGGGAGCAGGTGCGCCTTTCGCAGCAACACTTGCGTAAGATAATCCGGGTGTGACAGGAATACTAACAGCCTTTGAAGATGGGGCAGTGTTAGTTTTTCCTTTGGAGTTGTCCCAACCTCCTTCGTAGGATAGTAAGAACAGCCTTTGTAATTGGCCGTATGGCCAAAGCCACAATTGCGCATTTAGGCGGACTTTCATCCTTTTTTCTAAGGCAGTCCTGCGTTACGTGACTTCCAGCGCATTTCACGCAGCGTGGATGATTAACGCATCCACTTTGTGCATGGCCATAACGTTGGCAATTATGGCACTGTGTCGGAGTTTTCTTATTTCTATAACTCTCGATGTGAATCTTTAGATGGAAGAGGTCAGTTATATCGTATATCTTTTTATTGGTTGTGTCTTTAGGTAATTCCACCAAAAAGACAGGGATCAGGCTTTTGTCTTTGCCACGTCTCATCTGTGAGATTTTTATGACTGTGGGGTAGATTTATATAGATTTTATGTCATGGGGTAGATTTTTAATGACTACCCTAAGATTCTTCTCTTCTTTTAATTTGTAGGTGTGGAATTGCTGTTTTGAGGCTTCGAAGAATCGAACAAATGACCTATAGTCATCTGAACATCTGGTTTGTAATCTTACTGTTTCGCCAGAGGTCTTGGCAGTAAATGCCTCAACAGCAATTTTAGTTAGTTCTTTGTGTGTCTCATCCAGTTCTTGGGAGAGCGAATAACGATAGGGGGAATTTTTCCTTTTTTATTTCTAATTTCCTTAGAAACAGAAATAGATTCTGTAGCTTCCATTTCGGTAGCTGGTGTATCCAAATATTTCTCCTCTAAGCCTGAAAATTTGGTCTTAGAGGCATATACGGAATCGATGACTGGGGACAAGGTCCTCTTGTGCCTCTTTTTGGAATAACCTTCTTTTTGGGTTTATTGGCAATTTTGGTTGCATCTTGCAATAAATCTAACCCATGCTTTGGGGCAGAATTGATTCCTTGAATGCCCTCCAAAACAATTATTTGTGAGGAGCATTGGCCGAAGCAGACATGTTCATTTATGTCTTTTTCTATATAGAATCTCTCTAATATATAGCATCGTTAAATCTGACTCGTTCATCAAGTAAAATGCAATGTAAATCTTTCATTGCAGGAATATGAGAAATAGTAGAATTAAAATCATAAAGGAGTCTGTTTTTCTCCGATAGGAAAGTGCAACTTTGTGCACTATAATTTCAAATGTGAAGAATCAACAGAGACTTGGCTTTCAGAGGTCTCTGAGTGGTCCGCAATGACGTCACTGGCAGAAAAGCCGAGGCCGACAAGAAAGACAGGCCACGACACTGGAATATCACGTGATCAACCTAGTCTGAGTTTACAGTCCGATTGTCACAGAAACGAAGTGCTTATTCTTCAGTCGCTTGCTTCGGTCATCGTGTAAATAAACGCTTTTGTCTTCAAACTACCATTGAATTACCCCGAACAGGTGAGCATTTCTCCTTATTTTTATTTGTAGCATGAAATATTTCCTGTAGTTAGTGGTTTGATAAAAGTAATTATTTAGTGCTTGAAAAGTGTTTTGAGCGCATTGCTCTCTTAGGCCTAGTTTCAACGTGTTGAAAGATGGCGTGATCTAAAACAAAATTATGTGCCAAGAACGTTGGCAAAATTTAGTATCTGAAAATTACTTTTGCAGTATATTATGTTCTTTCAGAAGCTCGGATGTGTTATGTGAGTGCAAAATTAATGAATTTTAGGTTATCTTTCATGTTCTAGATTATGTATGAGTCTTTCAGGAAGAGATACATCATTTTCACTAAAATCAATTTACTAGATAAATGTTTTATAATGAACTGATATTACATGATCTAATATATTTCTTGTCACATCTTCATTGGGCATCTTTTATGAGTTAAAAAGAAACAAAAAAAGTGTAGTGAAATATTTACTTAATATATTCCAAACCTGTGATATACACTAGATATTGTTAAAATCAATATGCAAAAATCGTAATTTTTTATGAGTTTTGTAATTTTCTGTATCATATTCTAAAATATTACTGCTAAATACAGTACAAGTTTTATTCAAATCTGTATATTCCGCACTGTATTTGCATTATGTTGCCTCAGGGACATCTTGCCCATGTTTGCACTGAAAATAATTTGTTGTAAACTACCTCAAATCTAGGTTTTTAGAAATATCAGGTTCAGTATTTAAATAGTTATGAAGGTATAAATATTTAACTTAGCTCGTTCAAAATTGATGGTAATTAGTATGTGAACTACTAAAATGTATTCATACTTTTCACAGTATTTATCACTAAAGTTTAATGTACAGATTATTGCTTCCATTTCAACCTGTTTACGCGACAGCAGTTATATAAAGTGGAATAGCTGTTATTAAATATTCCATAAATACCAAACGTGCAACGTATCTACTGTCACAATTTTCCTTAATAATTTTAAGAAGTTATTACGCTGTAAAATCTCGTTCTGCTTGCATACCATGGAAATTTATCTAATAAGTGACCGCTGAAAGTATATATTTTTTAAATTATATTTGGGTCGGGCGATTTCTTTTCCAAAAGATTTAAAAAATGTAATCAATAAGTAAATATTAAGGATACCGCAACTGGTAAGTAAATGAAAACCAGTGGTGTATTCTGAATCAATGCCTTGCAGTTGTTAAATGTTAAAAAAAACATAAAAGAATTTAAAAATATATATATTTGTATATACATATCCCAAACCACCCGTTTAAACACACCTCTGGTTTTCTGATTTTGCTCTTTATTCTAAACACTATAACATTATGCCTTTAATTTTTTTAAGGAAAAGGCTGATTTTTTAAGAATTATCACAAATTAGATTAAATGGGGTATGAAGAAAGAAAAACAAAATTAGGTTTCTTGAAAAAATTAAAGCGAAATAAAATTGCAAAAACGAGATACAAGGTTCTGTGCGAACGAATCGAGTGACGTTTGCAGCTACCGGACTAAGTTGATCACGTGACTGCTGAGGATCGCCTCAGTGTCGTGGCCTGTCTTTCTCGTCGGCCTCGCAGAAAAGCTCTCTGTCGGACCGGGACAGATAAATTCATTTTGTCAGAACTTGACATTTTGAACTTAAAGAATTTGAAATATCAAACTCGAAGTAATATAAAAACAATGAAATAATAGTAAAAAAGATATAAGTTAAAGAAAAAGAATTAAATTTACATACAAATATGCAAATAATTCAAAAATTCCGTAATATAAAAATGGTCATATAAATAACTGTCAGAATCGGTACAGACCGAATGAAATAGAACAGATTTTTGCAAAATACCAGAGAATCTGCCTACAATACTAAAACTCAGAACAAGTTATAAAATCAGTTCAAATAATTAGTTTTTTAAGACTAACAACAAATGAGAAAAATTTTAAACAATAAATTTTAGTAGCGACTAGAATCGGTAAATACAAGGACTTAAAGTTAAAATAAATGGGAGATAATACCTCAACGGAGAATTTGAAGTGTGTAAACTTACTTTAAAAAGTATATTTCCGAATCAACAGCGGCCAAACCAAGATTCGGCTATTAGTACGTATTATTCTGCTGCCAATATCGGCCAACGCTAAGTCGGCTATTGGCAGGTACTTTTCCAATACTGACAGCGGCCAAATCAGGTCGGCTATTGACTCGTACTTATACTTATTGAAATGGCGTTGAAGTGGTGTTAATAATCCAAAAGTCAGCTTTATTCAGATATGGTGAAAATTAATCTGAAAGGCTATCTAAAAAGCTAACAGTTTAAGTAAAAGTTTAAGCTATTCTAGCTAAACTTCCTGCCAAAGGCTCCACTGGGATTTTAAACGAATCTCGCCTAAGGCTAGTAGGAAAGTTAAGTCAAGAATTAGCTAATAATGAATACTAGAAGTAATCCAGGAGCGATGCGAAAACACGTCATGACTGTATGAAGTCAGAGCTCCAAATTCATTTTTCAGGTAATGGACAGAAAAATGGAAACATTTTTAAGTCAATGGAGACTCAAGTTTCTTAATTTCGCTTGGGTTAGGTTGTTTTACCTCAAGGCGGCACTTTTTTTTGCACACAGTGGTCTAAATGGCCAGGTAACAAGGATCCGAAAGCTCAGAGAAGGTTGGGGGGGGGGGAACCAGGAACACTGGAACAGCTGTTGGGAGACGTAGTTTAAAAATAATATTTTTTTTCAATTGTAAATTCTTATGACTCATTTGTGTCGTTTAGTATTCAAACTTCTATAACTAAGTGCTGAACGGATTTTGTTTAAAATCATTATAGAGATTTTAATTTATTTAGTTCTATTTTCTTATTAAAATGCTTATTGTAGAATTACGGATTTTCGAATTTAACATGGGAGTGTTTCAATTTTTCTATCTATTACCTCTCTCTATATGCCATATGGAGTAAAAGAGTTCAAGTTATGCAATTTTTTATCCTGTGGTAAATGAAAAATCTAGCTCTAATGCTGATGGAGAGCCTTAATTGCAAGGGTTACCAAAAAAAAAAGGGGTTTAGGTATGAAAGGTTCAAGAAGGGCATTTCGGTATGAAAATATGTATTGAAGATTTGGTGTGAAATAATATCTTTCGTTCTGTAACCAGTGTTCGGGTTTGTTTGTTTGTTTTCACTTCACCGGACTTGGGTGATCCTTCTGCAGGCTTACCCATTTGCATTTTGTGAGAGTTTATTAACTCTTTATTTATTTATTTATTTATTTATTTTTTTTGATTATTTATATATATTTATTTTTTTAAACTTTTTTCTTTTCTGTTTTTTTTTTTTTATATAATTTATTCCAAATATCAATTTTTTGGAGAAACTCAAGCATAATACGATAGATTTTTATCTTGTTAACAAAATCAGGAAAGTCCAGTATATTTTCAATGTTAAAATCCGTGATTCCAACCCCTTCAAGATCATTGAAGAAAATTTTTCTTTCAGATTCATATTTGTTGCAGTTCAATAATATATGTGATGTATTTTCTATTAAGTTGCATTTACTACAATTTGGAGAATCTATTAATTTTAAAAAAATTTTTGTTTTATTTAAAAATATGGTGTCGGTTTTTAATCTTAAAATAGCTCTAAGAAGTCTTCTTGTCTTGAAAAAGGAAAATCTTGGAAATAGTCAATTTTATTGGATAAATTAGATCTGGTTTTATTAAGGATTGTAATTGATAATATTTTTCATTAATATTAAATTCAAGTTTCTTTATTTCCTTTTTGATTAAGATAAAAAATTTGCGTAAAGGAGTTACGTTATTTTGAGTATGAGCTGATTTGGCCATTTTGTCCACCTCTTCATTATTTTTAAATCCAGTATGTCCTGGAATCCAACATAGATGTATTAAGTTATTATGTATTTTTAAGTTTTCGGTATTAATTTTAAGTATGGCGTTTGTGTAAAAATTGTATGAAGAATTAGATGGCTCTTGTTTTAATGATAAAAGAGCTCCTTTGGAGTCAGTGAAAATTACTATACGTTGGTTTTTTAAATTTTTGGAGATCCAGTTGAATGCTTCATATATGGCATCAGTGTTCGGGTAGTACAAAAGTCTGTTTTATACCAGTCATCTCTAGTTTTTTTTTTCACCCACAATGCGTAAGTATTCGATGCATTATCACTTGCCAAGTTTTTTTAAAAATAATTCATTATATTGAAGAAAAATTACAATCTAATGCTACTTTTTAAATGAAACATAAGCTGCATTTGTTAGTTATACTAAATGAGGAATGGTGGATGGTTCTGTGTAAGATCGTTTTATTATCATCATAGGATCTGTGTGAGTAGACGATATTTCTTAGAAACTGATTTTGCTACAAGGTAAATAGTAATTAGAATACGAGAAATTTACAATGGTATGGAAAAAAAAACTTGTTTTTATTCTGTCCGCTAAATTTGCAACTTTCATAATTTTAATATAAACTAATTTTGAACACCATTCAAATATTTTATTCAGTTTTTCAGATATGTTGAAAAAAAAAAACCTTTGAAACAAATACAGGGTTAGAGTAAGGAATCCCTGAAAACCATCGGTTTTATTATTTGGTGGCAGTGCCATCTCAGGATGGAGTATGGCCTTTCGTTTACTTTCTACACTTAAATGCATTGAGGTCATTCAGACGATCCACCTCTGCTTTTGAGGTCGCAAAAGGCTGCCATAACCTTGCTGCATTTGTTGCCAAGACTAGTACTATCCCTGTAAGTACTAAACGTGATGTCCTCAGGAAGCATTGAAGACTTACATTTATCTCTAGACGTTAGGTCCACGAACACTACCTATGAACGTTGCATTCAGTAGCAAATATCAGAAATGGTTTTGACATAGTTACTTTTCCTGCCTACCATCCCACTGGACCAACCTTGACGTCATCTGTGGCCTTCCTGACATTCATTAAAAGTGTGCACTCTAGAAAAGAGATCCTCTCTGGCTCTAGGAAAGAGACTACTTTCCGTTATCATAACGAATTCAAAATCTTGACTTTGAGTTCGTTATGATAACGGAGAGTAGTGACATAGTTTGATGACTCAGCCAACTTTAATGCTTTCCTTTGCCACCGCAGTCTTCCATTTTCCTTGTCACAATATTAGCTGTTTCATGCTTCATATTATAGTTTCTAGTACTCCTGGCTATTCTTGACGCCCTTTGTTGAGTGCATTTTTCCACGAAGAAAATCTTTGCATTTTCACAGATTCGCAGGATGCGATTAAATCCATTAAGCGATATAGAACTGATTGCTTCTTGAGGTGATGGGGGCGGGGGTGCCTCAGTCGGTAGCGCACCAAGTCCGTAATCTGTAGTTCCCAGGTTCGAGTCCCAGCTGGGTCAGCGTTGAGATTTATCTCCGCAAAATTCTCTGCCCTTCCAACGGTCAGTAAGGGACACCGATGGGCTTGGAATGGCCGCCGTTCGTCGGACGGGACGTTAAGCCGTGGCCCCGTGTGCGGGAGAGACATACCCTGTGCACGTTAAAGAACACGCTGGATGGCCTTGACGGGAGGCTACCATCTGTCTCCCAACAGCTGTTACAGTAGGTCCCCCCTCCCCCAACCTTCTCTGAGCCTTCGGGGTCCATGTGACCTAGCCATTTAGCCCATGGTGTGCAAAAAAGTGCCGCTCAGAGGTAAAACAACCCAACCTTGAGGTGATGATGATATTTTCTGTTTGATATTTATTTTAAATTCCTCGAAATTTTAGAAATCCCGACAAGAAAATCCTGCTTACGCTACTGACATCTTTTAGAGAGATCTTAATTTAAACTTCTTCCTGATTAAGAAAGACATTGTGAGTGACTGAAACATTTATTTTAGGAACTAACAACTTTCACACTAAACTTGAATAGTATATTTTTCGTTAACTTTGCCTTTGCATTATTTCAATAAGTTGCTATATGTTCATACTCTATTAGAGTATATCCATGGTTTTGTACAACCTTGCCTAATGGTTAAGCGTTTTGCAAAACGAAAAATGCTGAGAATTTGGTTAAACCTTGCCTAACAACCAGCTCATACCTGGTCTGGTGGTTAGTGTACCTTCCTACTATACGAGCGGGCATATACCTGTCTGCAGTATCGTAATTGGGCATTCCTGCGCACTGTGCACCCCTACATTTTTACGAAAATGTGTCAACGGAGCAGATATCAATTCATTAATATTGGAAATTCAAGAAACAAACATTCTTATATTGTTTAATTTGAATACATGCATGTGTTCACATTTATGAGCAAGCACATGCCATGCTGATGACCGTCAGAACATTCCTTTAGTGAGAATCGTCCTTAATTTTGTTAGAAAAATATAATCCTTTTTGTTTTTTGCTAGAGGTCCTGTATAGTTACGAGGCTGGCCATCTCGGTGATTCACTGTCATTGGTTGATTGAGTCGCGTGGTTTATGGGCTTGGGTTGGGTTGGGTTACCTCTGAGCGGCACTTTTTTACACACCATGGGCTAAATGGCCAGGTCACATGGACCCCGAAGGCTCAGAGAAGGTTGGGGGAGGGGACCTACTGTAACAGCTGTTGGGAGACAGATGGTAGCCTCCCGTCAAGGCCATCCAGCGTGTTCTTTAACGTGCACAGGGTATGTCTCTCCCGCACACGGGGCCACGGCTTAACGTCCCGTCCGACGGACGGCGGCCATTCCAAGCCCATCGGTGTCCCCTACTGACCGTTGGAAGGGCGGAGAATTTTGCGGAGATAAATCTCAACGCTGACCCAGCTGGGACTCGAACCTGGGAACTACAGATTACGAGCCTGGTGCGCTATCGACTAAGCCACCCCCGCCCCTGGTTTATGGGCGCCATGTGTTGTACCGTGAGACGAAAGCTTATGAGTTAGTGTATGTACCAAGTTAAAACTTCTCAGTTGTTATAGTTTTATATATTTCTACCACTTTTTTCCATAAAAGCTGCTTATAAAAGCTGTCATTTTATGAATGCCTCACTGCGCTGCATTTGGGTGTAAAAATTTCACTCAAAGAAATAAATTAATTAATATTTTTTTCCAAGAAACTCCGTCTGAAGTCCGGCTGCAAAAGTGAAACGAGCCAACTGAAAACCAACAAATATTTCTTTTAAGGTTCGTTTGAAAAAGGAGCTAATGTTTCACATTGTCGTCTGCTTATGTCAATATTTGTTCGTCTGTCTGTCCGTCTCTCTGTTAACTGTTGTTTGTCCATCTGTCGTCTGTCCGTCTATAGACAATCATTTTTTTTTATTTTTAGAGCTAAGTGAAAAATTCTTTTTGTGTTGATAGGTGTCGAACAAATATTGCGATTCGCAATTTTGAAAAATTTCAACAGCTTTAATAGCGCTTTCTAGCGATGGGAAAAGATGGAAAATGCTGAAATTTCAAACGAATATTACAAACGAACTATTTGCACTGGAAATATGAAATTTTGGTAGTAGAGTGTTATGGTCAGAAGATTTACAATGGCAACAAAGCTTTGCGTCGTAGCCAAAAGTGAGTGCGAAAATGAAACTTTTTCTAAAGAGATAAACGGAACAATATATATATATTTGTTTTACAGTCACTAACAAAATATTAATGATTTAAACAATATTTTATAATCTGAGTGTTACCTATAAACGTTTAAACGTCTATAAATCAATAAATGTTTTTGTGGAAAAAAAATTTCGCTGGCATATGGGATTGGAACCCGTCTCTCTCCAAAAACATACCAAAAAGTATTCTAACCTGTTGAACTAATACAGTTTGTCCTTTTTCCGCTAATAAAGACTATCACTCTTCCTGTGAATTTGGGTGCCAGCCACCTTTGGCGCCATCTATGATCTTCTTTTTTAGTGCTTTGAATAAGATGGAAATGAAAAATGAAGTCACATCACGCTATTTAGCGTTATTAATAATTTAAATAATATTTGATAATCTCAGCGTAACCTGTAGACGTTTAAACGTCTATAAATCAATAAATGTTTTTTGTGAAGAAAGCCGGCGTTAGTTTAACAGATTAGAATATTCTGGCATGTTTCTGGAAAGATGCGGATTCGAATCCCGTATGTCGGCGAAATTTCAGTTGGAATTTCCAGTGTTAGAGACTGGTAAAGGCGGTAAATAAAAACTCGAAAGGCGACCTCTAGCGGCGGAAAAAAGCTGGAAAACATCAAATCTTTAATGAATATTGCAAACGATCTATTTTTGCTGAAACTTAAATTTTTGGTCATAGAGTGTAATGATCAAGTGGTTTACACTAATAGAAATGATTTGTCCTGTTGGCAAAATGCAACTTTTCTTCTTTAAGAGATAAATGAAAAACGTTTTTTACACGTTACAGGTACTAATAAAATATTAATAGTTTATTTTCTCATTTATACAGTAGTTCGAATTTCCACTGTCAGAGGGTACTGAAATGTAAAATAACTAGAAGAACACGTATCCTTTCTGGCGCATATAGGAATCTCTTTTTCAAAGAGAATTAAGTTCTTCCTTTGCCTAGTTTTTCACTCCTTAAAAGTTTTAATTATGGATGTTCGTGTTGTTTTTCTGCTGAGATCCCGCCATCCTCATGGACCTTCTACTATGGCGTATAAACTGACAGGCTCCTGTCAGACATCTGTACAAGCAGCTGCTTGAGGGGTTATTTATTTATTTTTTAATGTATGTTGGGGGAAATGCATATAGTAGTATTTTATTAGCAATTATAAAACATAAAAAGTATTTGTCTTTTAGTTCTTAAATTTAAAAAGTTGCTTTTCTCTCGCTCCTCTGAAAATAGTGGGCAGATCATTGCTCTCAGTGGAATTTCTACCATAATAGAACTCTACACGCCGAAATTTTTACCACAAATAGATCACTTGAAACATTCGTTAAAAGTTTTGCAGTTTTGATATTTAGTGATCTCTAATGATATAAATTAAAACTACCTTTGAAAATGCGAATTACATTTCAGTAGTAACCAACTAAAAAATAGATTTCCAATTTTCTCTTAAAACCGTTCAGTTTCTTACCTACCTTTAGCTTAGGGTCAACTCATTGTTGTCAATGGAATTTTCAAGACTGTCAGATTCCACGACCAAAATTTCAATTTCTAGCATGACTACATCGTTTGCAATTTCATTTTAAATTTTGGGATTTTTAGATTTTTTCCACCGTTAGAGGGCGCAATAATAGCTTTTGGGAAATTCGCAAATTGTAAATTGTACTATTTATCAATACCTGTCGAACCCAAAATGAACTTTTAACTTATCTCTAAAAATACACTTTTCTGTTAAAACAAAAAAAAAGTTGCATTCACCTCCCCACTCCTGGGTGATTTTTGCCAATGGTAACTTCGTAACCTTCACATTTCAATACCAAAATTTCAAACTTTTAACATGAATACATCATTTGGAATATTCGTTTGATATTTTGGAATTTTCAACTTTTTTCTCCGTTAGAGGGCGCAGTTATAACTTTGAGGAGATTCGAAAAATGCAAATGGTAATATATCATTGATACCTATCTAGCACAAAAAGATTTTTTTATTTTTCTGTACAAACAAAAAAGTTCGATGTCTACAGAAGGACAGACAACAAAGCGAAATCATATCTTTAAAAAAAAAAGCCCTAAAATTTACTTTTCGTTTTTTTCCCCGTTTTCTAAAGTGCTTTCAATCATGTATTACCCTACCCTTTGGCCGAGTGGTTAGCACGCTTGGCTACTGATCTAAGGGACCCGGGTTCGAGCCCCGGATTTAGGCATGGATGTGTGTCGTTTTTCTGCTGAGGTCCTGCCATCCTCTCAGATCTCCTACTGTGGCATATAAACTGACAGGCTCCTGTCAGACCTCTTTTTTTTTTCCTGGAATCCATAAGTACCGTGCAATACAATTTCAGCTATGTACGCTAAACAATCCTACGATGATAAAACATGGCATCCAATTTTCAGATGGCCAATCTCTACCTATATAGAGCCTCTAGTTTTTGCCACCATTATAGTCCTCCTGTGCTAGCAGTAATTATGTAATCAGGAAAAATGATCACATTTATTTGATTTTAATTTTCAAAATTATGTAATTTTCAAAACTATTGTTTAATATTTTTTATTGATTTTTGCGCCTTTTGTCATTATTTCTCAAAATCGTTCGTCGTAAAAATTTGAAATTTTATATATAAATTTTTCGATAAGTAGCAATAATATACGAAATTTTATTAAATTCAAATATGATCGAATCCAAAATCGTCATTTTTTTGTTCATTTGACATGGAACCATCCAGTGAGTTTAAGAACGAAGCTTCCCTGAGATTGATAGGTTTCTAAGCACAAACTACCCATTACATTCGAATGCATGAAGTTAATAAAATAAACGTTAACAGAGAAAAGCAACCGTTTAAAGATATCAAGTCTACGTTTGCTATCAATAGATGGCGCTAGTTATCCACGCTGTAGAACGAAATGACAATGAACGAAAAACCACGCTGTAACACGAATGTTACCGAAAATATTTCGATATATCCATATTAGGTGAATGGAAAACAACGTTGAAAGTTTCACAAATTTAAAATAGCTTTTTTTCATATGGGCTTTCAGCGAAAAAAAAAAGTCATCTATATAATAAAAGATGTCTGTGTGTGTGTGTAAAAGATGTTTGTGGCAGCCATAACTCATTGGGAAATCAATCAAATTTTTAGAGAATGTTTCTGGTTGTGGTCCGGATTGCAGTGTCAAATTTCAGGTCGATGGTCCAAAAGGGGGTCTTTCTGGAAGCAATCATATTTACCATGTTATTCCTACGGGAAACGACAATCGCTGTCAAATCTATTGTTGCCAATTACTGCTCCGTAACTCTGAAAGTAAAGAGCTATAATCAATGAGAGAGAATTCATAGAGTGAGCAACCGCTTGTTACAGCGCCCCCAGTCTGAAGCTAAAGTAAGCTCATTAATGCCCACCCTTTCATGGCCGCCAGCATGTAGAGTATAGACAATCATGTAGCAAGCGTTTTTGCTTAGTATTGTGTTTACCATTGAGGTAATATTACTAGAATCAGGATTGGTAGCGGATGCCATGAACACGTACATATGTTAAGCCTAGTCGATAGTGAGAAAGTTGGGTGTTTTTAATAAGTCAACAGTGAAATGCCTACTTCAAGCGTACGAATGCAATCATACGCATGCAAAAATAAATACTGTAAAGGAAGTAATTTGACATTTCATAGGTTAGTACTTTACGAAAATTACGAGATGTGTTCTTTGTGATAAATTAAAAACTGAAATTGTTAAACTAACGGATTTAAAAATAAAGGGTTTCAACTTTTCAATACACCTTTCTGTCTAAGTCGAATGTAGTTCACGAATTTTTTACTATATGAAACTAATAATATTTGCATATGTAAAGTAAGTGATTTAAAGCCTGAATTAACATGAAATTAAAAGAATGTTTTCGTACATTTTATTACAATAAGAAATATTAAGCATATGGCATTAAATTTATGAGACGTCTGCTTTGCATTTTTTATTTTGCCAAAGTGTATTATTATTTAGGTAACATATTATATATTGTGCAAGCTTATAATATTTGGGTTTTTCTATAGCATGAAATTAAATTCTGTCATTTATTGGGAGGAGATTTTATTTCCTGACTCAGCTGAATTAAAAAAAGTTTACACACTCTGATTATTTCTTTCAATTTTTAATAAAAAGTAATATTTTTTAATGAAAGAAGAAAATAAATGTGACTTTTTATGTTTTTTTAAATGAGGCGCGGATTTGCCCTATTAAGGTCTATAAATTTTGAGGCTTTTACTTAAGCTGAATGATTTAATCATGTATTAGATTTTAAAATATGTTTACCATTGTTCCTGTTTTAAACGGGCTGAAATTAAAGTCTGCTAAGTTTACGGTCAATTTAGTTCAGCTTTAATATAAACTGACAGGCTCCTGTCAGACCTCTGTGGCAAGCAGCTGCTTGAGGGGGTATTTATTTATTTATTTTTAATCACATATTAAGAACATATCGAATTTTTTTAAATTTTCATACAAAACCTCGATTTGAAAGAGAAGCAATTTCCAGCGTCTTCGTTTTTCATCCGATATAAATCATTAAGTGTGTATTAATTAAATCTATTTTGCTTTAATTACTACACTGGAATAACCTCATTGAAATAAAAACAAAAAACAGCAAAGTTCTGCCTCGTTTAAATCATTTGTTAAGCATTTTTAAATAGCCTTCATCGTTGTTCGCAGCCAATTCGCAAGGCATCATGGGTATCTTTCCTCACTAAGCAGTCTGCAGGCACAGCCGTCTGTGATCATGGCTGTCAATACTACGGGAATCGGTTTCCATTTTTATTAAATTGTAGTATCAAACAAAATATTTACTTTCAAAAAGGTGTAGAAATAACGCGATCATTTAACTGATAGTTTTACTCTTTCTATTGAATATAATATTTTTATAGGCTATTAAGGGTTCAACTAACATGACTGATTAGATTTTATCCTAAAAACGGAAATTTAACGTAATTTTCAAAAACAAACAAACAAATAAAACGTTTAACTTCTTAGGCTTAGTGTATTAATGTCCATACTTTACATTACGATGGCCATGTAAAGGGTGGGTAAGATGTTCAAATTGCTTCAATTTTTGGAACCGGTTGCACACTCTATGTACTTTACCTCGTTGGTTAAAATCATTGAGTGTTAAAATAGCATTTAAATCTACTGCAGTTGCCAGATTCTCCACATTTCCAAAGCCATTATTTAGGTTTTCCATTGCAGCTAGCGACCTGATTTCCGAACCAAACATGTGGTCGGTTGGGGGAAACCGTAACGGAGAAACCCGCCTACGAAATTTGGGACCTTTCAGTGAAGTACGTCGGGAATTACAGAACGCCAAAATCTGACGAAATAAATATCTCGATCGTTTGCCACGGGCTCTGAGAGAGAGAGAGAGAGCGGGCCAGGTAAGCAATGACCTTTGCAACACCGGGAAATTCTTCTTGTTCAAACTGCGATAAAATGTCGGGGGGGGGGGATGTTCACAAACTAACCATTAGTGCAAAAAACAGAATATCCAGATTAAAAGTGAGACACGAGCTGTCACAATTTGTGTAGAAACGAAGCCACGGGCCAAATGGGATCCTGTTTTTTAAACCAATCACTGGGGCACACGGGGGAAGCTGTGTAGAAATTAGGACCGCGGACGAATATCACGGGAGCCATAGAGCGGCAAAATCTGGGGTAACGGAAAATAATCTCGATAGCTTACGCAGAAACTATGACATGGACTATGAGAGAGCTCGCTGACGTCAACAAAGATCCAAGTCACACAGGCAAATTTCGTCCTGTTGAAAATCTGTGCTAAAGTGTCGGCTTTTTCAAAAATTTCTTTAGTGCAGTGAAAATAAGAATATACATATTAAAAGTTACACCAGGCACCGCCGGGTACGTTCAGCTAGTTGGATATAAATTTTACATCTCAATCACATTTGCTCAAATCTATGTTTTCATCACTTGATATTGAAAGAAATATTGATGCTAGAATATTTAACACTTTTATTCGAATTTGACGAAAATGAAAATAAACCTTACAAACACTTGTAAAATTAACCTTATTTTAGCGAACGATTTAATATAACAGTAATTATTTGTATTTTAATTAACTTTTAACGTAAATTTTTATGACTGGCAATTTCTGCTGTTAAATGTTTCGGTTTCCATAACTCTTTAACTATTAAACGATTTTTGTTAAAAAGTCGAGATTTCGAAAAATTTGACTCAGATAAAAATATTTCTCTGTTGATATTTTTCGTGAAAAAGGTTAGTTTTTATAGTAAGATCTTTAATATGACCAGTGGTACATGAAGTTCCAAAACTTAGAGGGGGCAAAATGCATATAGACGTTATCACGGTGACCACACAGCTTCCAACAGAGCTTTACGGTGACCACCAAAAAGCCATAAAGCTTCCAACGAAGGGCTTTATGGTGACCTCACAGCCACGATCCAACTAAAGGCTTTACGGTGACCTCACAGCTTCCAACCAAGGGTTTTACGGTGACCTTACAGCTTTCAACCAGGCCTAGCACCTAATGTCCGATCCCGCCTTCTCATGGTGCAAGCCATTAGTATCTTTTAAAAAAGATACTCTCTTCTAGAAGTGAACGGAAGCGGAGGGCTGCCAGATTAGTGTGGTCTACTGATCTGAACAACTATGGCTATTTTTTTTTCTACCCTGCTGAGGAGTGGTCAACCACACAGGGTCCTGGTGCTGACCATATAAACCCACTGGACTGGACTGAATTATGTCTCTGAGCTTGATTATGGATCCTGAATTTGCTGCACTGGTGGGCTTCTGTGGAGGGAAAATCTTCCACTGTGTTTTCTGTTTGTTTGTGGGTTGACAGCCCCAAGTGAATAGATTCACAGGATATGTTTTATCAGCTGGACGATAATCCTGAGCAGAGGTCATTGCAGGCACTTGAACTCTTGCTTCTACTGTCATCGTTAAATTCGACATTGGAGGTCCAGTGTAGATGGCTTCAGCCTTTAGTAGTGGGGGAACAGGTCTTTCACCCATGCCTGCTATTAGGGGGCTGTTTGATATTGTCAGCATTCCCTCTCTCAATAAAACAGTTTTTTTTTTAAACATCCCACTAACCATTTTCTCTCCTTAGGTAGTAGGAATGTAAGGACTCTGCACAGAGCTTATACTTTTCATATCCTCACACAAGAATTCCACCATAATTTCGTTCCACCGTTTAAAATATTCTGGGCCTGCAAGAGACCAGATGGATAAATAAAGGTCAGATTCTTGAAAATAATCTTAAATTTCTCTTTTCAGGGAGGGAAGATGAGAAACATCACCAAGGCGTGGGTCTGCTTCTCAGCAGACACGCTAGTGATGCTCTTCTAGGATATGAGTGCAATAATGAAAGGTTATACTTACAGCAAAATTTCAGACGAGCATTAACGACTTGAATGCTATGCCCCCACTGAGGATGCTGATGTGGATGAGAAGGATAGGTTTTACAGACAGGATATTTTGAATTCTGTCAAGAAAGGAGATATTTACCCTTGTTCTAAGTAACTTCAATGCCAAAGCTGGTACTGACTGACATTTAGGAAGGGGTGATAGGCCCTTTTGGTGTTGGTAGCTGCAATGGCAATGGGCAGGTAAGTAAACTCAATGGTTTCAGAATAACTAACACTTATTACAAACACCGCGACATACATAAGTACACATGGGTTTCACCTGATGGGCTGCATAAGAATATGATTGATTATATATTAACAGCAAATGGGCTAGTTTTGTTAGGAATACCATGTCATATAGGGGAGCTGAAATTGGATCTGACCATTACCTTGTTAAAAGTGTCTTGCAACTTAAATTTAAGAAGTGTTGTGCTAAGGTAAAAATATTTACCTGTAATTCTGAAGCTCTGAAAGAATTGAATTTTTTAACAAAGTTGGTAAGGCTTGTAGCAGTTATAGCTAAATCTTACCATGATAGGTTACTTAGTCATTATGACAGTCATAGTTTGCTTACTACTGAAGCTGAAGACGAATGGGACCATTTTAAATAGGCTATTTTTTGGAAATTAAGAGTACTCTTTTAGGAAAACAGGAGCAGAGGAGACAGAATTATTTGATTGATAAGGCACTTGAGTTTATATCAGAAAGAAATAACTGTACGAATGTCTTTGATCAGTCCCTACTAGTCCTAATAGAAAACATTACAGAGAGCTTAATAAACGTGTAAAGGATAAGCTGCTGATAAGAATCTTTCGTTTGATGGCTTGACTGATAAAGCCGAGGAAGCAGTTAGACAGCACAACAGCAGAGAGCTGTACCAGATAGGTAACGCTTTGTGTGGTAGAAAACGGACAGGTATACAGGGATTGCAGGATAAACAAGGTAAGGTTATAAAAGGTGAGAATTCTGTCATTGTTAGGTGGGCTGAGCATTTCAGTGATGTTCTAAACAATGTGGCCAGTTCTACTCTCATTGTTTGTAATGATGATACATGCATTACTGGCTTTAACGTTGACCCTATAACATAGTCTGAAGTTATTTTAGCTGTTTCTAAACTTCAACTACATAAATCCTCAGGGGTTTATGAAATTACTACGGAAATGCTTAGAGCTGGAAATGTTTCGGTTACCACATGGATGATTGAAATTTTGAATATCTTTTATGATAAAGGCATGGTTCCTAACTATTTTACTAGAGATATTTTTATCCCTATTTTTAAAAACGGTGATCGCAGTTCTTGTGATAACTATAGGACTATCAGCCTACTTATGTTCCAGGTAAAGTTCTTTGCATGATTGTGCTTAATAAAATTAAGAATCTGGTTCATGGGCAATTGCGCGATGAGCAATGTGGATTCAGAAGTGGTAGGGAATGTGTAGATTAGATATTTTCACTCAGGCAGATTCTTTAGAAATGTTTAGAATTTCAGAAACATTTGATTGATAGTTTGTTGATTTCAAAAAGGCTTTCGACCCTGTTGATCATCATAATTTGTGGTTGATTGTGAGATCATATGGTATACCAGACAAGTTAGTTAACATAATGGAAGCTCTCTATAATAACACTGAGTCGTGTGTGAGAGTTGTTAAGGCTTGTAGCAATTGGTTTAGCATTACTTCTGGTGTTCGACAAGGGTGCATTTTGTCTCCTTTTCTCTTTAGTTTGGTTATTGATTATGTTATGTGAAATTCATTGCAATGGAAAGTTTTTTGGCCTTAAATGGTATGGAGATAAGAAAATGTCTGATTTAGAATATGCTGATGATTTAACCCTTTTGGCAAATGATGTTGATGAGATGAGTTCTTTTATTCGAGCGGTTGATGAGACTGGTAGTAGAGTAGGTTTGGTTATAAACAGAGAGAAAACTAAAGTGATGAAAATTGGTCAGGTAGGCTGTGATTCAGTTAATCTGAATGGTTGCAGTCTTGCGTAGGTGTCACAGTTTAATTATCTTGGGAGCTATATAACAGATACTGGTGATGTGCGGCATGAGACTTTTAAGGATCTATGGAGAGTGCAGAAATAGATGTATACACCTAAAAAGTAAAATTAGACTGTTTAATAGTTTGGTTTTCTCTAGGATTAGTTATGGTAGTGAAACGTGGGCACTTTGTATACAAGACAACGGGAAGCTGGATGCTTTTGATTCTAGATGTTTACGCAGTATCTTGGGCATTAGGTGGTTCAAATTTGCAAGTAATGATGAGGTTAGGCAAAGTAGTCAGCAACCTCATTTAAGCAGCAAATGGTGCAGAGAGAGACTCCTTTGGTTTGGCCATGTTTCCCGTATGGATAATTATAGATTACCGAATAGGATTATGAAGAGTGTTCCTAAAGGCCTAAGAAAGACGGGGGAGACCTGGATGCTGCGGGCAGACAATGTCAAACAGGACCTGTTAGAATTCGTGTGTAGTGACCAGATGCAGCAGATATAGCTCAGGACAGATATTCTTGGAGAACTAAATTACGCTGTCTGGTTGGACCTACGTAGCCCATGGCTGCTTGAGGATGATGATGATGATGATATGTGAAGCTTAACATCGGGATAGAAGGGAATTAGTTATTTGCCAAATTTAAATCCATGATTTGATTCAAAAGTTCTGAATCATTTGAGATCTGCAATCGGAGCTAAAATGAAATTCAGGATTCGTTTTTCTGTAGGTATCATTTCAATTAAAATACTTGGAATGGTTTTTTCTGTAGGTTATTAATCTGTAATTTTTCTGTAGGTTAAAATCAAATCCAATATTCGTGGGTGTGCAAAATATACTCTTTGCCCACTGTCCAAATTTTTAGTGTGGATAATTGCCCACCTTGCCCACCCTCTTCCCACACCAATGAATTTGGCTTTCCATTCAAGCTACCAAAAGTGTTCTGAACTTCCATGTTATGTACTAGTTATCAGTTTAATAGATAAAATGTAAGGAGCATAAGTGACGTATAGTGAAGAAAAATCGACAAAAATAAAATGCGTAATAATGAGAATAGAATTGTTGAAATTTAAGATTTTCAATCAAGGGGCAGGTAACCCACCCAGATCTCTATTCTAATTTTTAAATGTAATGCAGACTGTATGAAAAGTGATGGCGGGGGGTCTCGAGAACCAATATGCTGGAAAATAATGCACAATTTCAAGAAAGAAATATTTTAATTGAGAGCGTACCTCAAATAATTTGAAACATAATAGTGAATGTTCATGTGCATTGTTCTTAACCATGCATATGTCCAATCGGTATTCCATTTCTTACCATGCAATCTGCATCATATTTTTTTTACTTGCTCAGTTTTATCTCTTATTCTGACTTTCATATGATTCAGGTCTCCAATTTTGTCCATGTAAATATAATTCTTTTCAAAGCCCCACAAGAAAAAAAAAAATCAAGGGATGTGAAATCACAACCCCTGATTGGCAATGGGGTCCATAGAATTGGACCAGCACTGCCAATCCATTTTTAAGGAAATGTTGCACTAAGAGTTCCTATAATATCTCTTGAGAAATATGGCGGTGCGCCGTCTTGCTAGAAA
This sequence comes from Ryuthela nishihirai, assembly GCA_038380435.1. Lineage (NCBI taxonomy): Eukaryota > Metazoa > Arthropoda > Arachnida > Araneae > Heptathelidae > Ryuthela > Ryuthela nishihirai. Next base: position 93,364,490 of record JAWZYU010000005.1, on the reverse strand, counting down.
TTGTGGTGTTTGCGACATCATTGTTTTCTAACTTCAGAAAGAGAAAAAATTCTATAAGGCCCAGGTAAACTTGTCCGCTAATGGGGTTATTTTTATCTGAAAAGAAAAAAATGGTTCTAAAATAGAAACAGGCGTTAAGTAGCTCCAAACATTCGCCTTGGAGCTCTTTCGCGTATGTTATTGAACCGTTTATGGATTTTCTACTCCTCACATTCGGACACATTCGGATTACACACTTTTTGGTTTGTCATCTGGCTTTATTTGTTGCAAAAGCTGGATTTTGTGCGCGTGCATCTGAAATCGTTTGTGTGCCACGTCATGGAAAGTTGATTTTGAAACTTTCAATTGGAAATTACAGCAACGAATGGACATCATGAGGCTATACACACAAAATTGTCTAATGCCTTCCACAACTACATCTGATGTTGGTCATTCCTCCTTTTATTGTTTGATTTAAAACAATACCTGTTTTTTGAACTGATGAAACCATCATTTGATGTTATTTTCACATGGAGGATCCTTCTTAAATTCACCCTAAATGCACGTTGAATAGTAAAGACCGATATATACTGGGCTAACAACTAAACTCACAGTGATTTTTCCTTTGGAGTAAAACTGACTAGACGACCACACACACTGAATGATTGCATGATACCACATATAATTCATTAAAAAAAAGCGTAATAATGAGCAGTAGAACTGTTGAAATTTAAGTTTTTCAATCGGATACGGTGACAATGTAATAGCAGCACATTGCGTATTCTGGTGGCCTCCCACAAAACCGTTTGAATAGGGGAATGTATAGGTACAGTCGCTCAAAAAAATATCCGAACACTATGGTTGATTACAGAATTCAGAAAAAATATCTGGCAACGATTTTTTTTTAGAAATTAGTGATCTGGCAACCTTCGTGTCACGTGACACGAGATATTTTCGGATTTTTTTTGAGCGACTGTACAATGTTCAGTGTGATGCCTTTTTGTGTATATGAAGATAGTGCCTCCTGATACCTCATCATTCTTTGTTAGACCTGTGTGTAAACAAATCCACTGTACAGCTGTTAGGAGACTGATGGAAGCCTCCAATCCAGTGTGCTCTTTAACGTGCACAGGTTATGATTGTGCTGCACACGTGACACTGCCTACGAGGATCATTCAAAAAATTCTTGACATGCATCTGCAGAACAAAAATCATTGCACTTACCCAACAAAAGTTTTACAGTTCTTCAAAGTACTCCCCTCCAGCATCTATGCAAAGTTGCAGACGTTTTAGCCTATTGTGGAACGCTACGTGGTACTCCTGTTGGGGAATACGGTAATTCTGAATGAACGCATTTTGCACGGGCTTGAACCTTTGAAATAAGCTTCGCAGAAAGTTCCTTTTTAATTTTTGGAAACAACCTGAAATCACATGGTGCAAGATCGAGGGAATATGCAAGATGGGGTACTTGTTGATTATTCTCTGCTCCAAATAAACCATAACTTGCTGAGTTTTGTGAGCACTGGCATTGTAAAGAAGATGAGGAACCCTTGACACGCCTGTTGTTGGACGCTGCTCCTTCATATCCTTAACCATTTTGGGAAAAATAATGTTATTGTCGTAATGACCATTTATAGTCATTTTTTCAGGTAAGGTGTCTACGGCTACGACTCTTTGAAATAAATTGTGAACATCCTCTTCTTTGAGCAAAAGTCTTGTCGGAGGATTTGGGAACCTGGTTCATCTACCGGAACCCAAACATAGTTACGGATCTTTATGAAAGTTGTATAGTAATAAAGCTACATATCATATACATATATATACACCTGTGACAATGTCTGTTAACGGTTTGGAGCCACTAGGTTCAAACATTGTCATCATCTCCTTGCAGGAGTCGACTCTAGCCCATTTTTGCTGTTCTGTTAGTTTGTGGGATACCCATTTGACACAGATCTTTCGGAACTTTAAATGTTGACAAATAATTGTTTCCACACTGCGAAACGGATACACTGACATCTAATATTATTTATTACCTGAACGGTGAGGTGTCATGACCTCCTTCGGTCTTCGTGCACGAGGAAGGTCTTCAAAGCTCTGCCGTCTTCTGAATTTGCGCATCTATCCCGTAACAGTGCCGTATGAACAGGAATGATCCCCCTATACTTGTGATAAATCGGCATGATTTTTTTCGCGTCGTCCCCAAGCTGCATCCTTGTGAAAATGTAAAATCTTTTCCCCGTCTTTAGTAGTCTCCATAGCAACAACACACAAATCTCTCAGACTGAACTTTACACGCCACTAACAAAGAGACAAATGATGATATGACCTTTATTTTTAACACCTAATGACAAGTTTAGACAAGCTTTCAAAAACGTAGCTCGTTAACTTCGGAGGAATGAGTGCAAATCTACAGACAAGTGTCAAGAGATTTTTGAACTCCTTCTGTAACATTCCATTCTACCGACAGGTCGTTTCCAAACCCGTCGCTGCTATTTTCTTAATTTTTTGTTTGTTACGCATTTACAATTTCCTCTTCCAGAATATTATTTGCTATCGATAACATGCCGCCCTCGACAGCTGCGACAGACGGCAACTAAAAGTCATATTTAATGGAACCGTGAAAAAATAGCAAGATGTATTCGAGGAAACGTTGGATGCGATAAATCATGATGAAAAAATTGTGGGCGCATCATAAAAGTTTGAAAACACGCAAAAAACATGCAAAGTAACCAAAATAAGTGAGCAAACTTTGCTTCTCTCCAGAAAAGGGGCGGTGGTGGCTCAGTCGGTAGCGCGCCAGGCTCGTAATCTGTAGTTCCCAGGTTCGAGTCCCAGCTGGGTCAGCGTTGAGATTTATCTCCGCAAAAATTCCCCGCCCTGCCCACGGTCAGTAGGGGACACCGATGGGCTTGGAAAGGCCGTCGTCCGTCGGATGGGACGTTAAGCCCCGTGTGCGGGAGAGTCATACCCTGTGCACGTTAAAGAACACGCTGGATGGCCTTGACGGGAGGCTACCATTTGTTTCCCAACAGCTGTTCCAGTGGGTCCCCTCCCCCAACCTTCTCTGAGCCTTCGGGGTCCATGCGACCTGGCCATTTAGCCCATGGTGTGCAAAAAAGTGCCGCTCAGAGGTAAAACAACCCAACCCAACTCTCCAGAAAAAAAAATGAACAAAAAAGGTTAATTTTTTCGAGATAAAATATTATTTAAAAAAATATGTAATTGCCAACCACTTATTTATTTGTAGCATGGCTCCACAATTGTAATAAAAATTTTTCTGAATTATAAAAAACGTATTCTTCTCGAAGACGAATACTATGCGCTTAAAAAGTAGTTTATGCCTCGGCAAATATTGAAACAGCTTTCGACTCGAATACTAAAAACTTCAACTCTTCTGCTATGAAAAAAAAAATTAGCTTCCTTTATGGGCCTTAAAAAGTAGAAAATATATGTAAAGCATATCGATGGTAAAAACATTTTTTTGGGAGGGAGGGGAGAATGATGGGGAGCATAATTCGAAGTAGTCTACGACGGTCCTCATATGAGCTTTCATTTGACACCTTACTCGTAATTGCAGGTTTTCGCTTTCGGAAGATATAGTAGAAAAATGACTTTTACATTTCCGTTTGTTTTATGGGGGAGGGAAGTAACATGAAGTATAATTTTATTGCCCATAACACTGTCCACGTCGCAAATTTTCATTTGACATACAGCTTGTTACATTTGGCCCTGGCATTCGATAGTATAATGAAACAATCCTTCACATATTTTCTCCTTTTTTTTGGAGGGGTAGAAAGCTTGGGAGGATTTTTATAGCCTGTTACAAATAAGGGGCGGAGCGCTATAATGTCTGGTTCCCCTGGGCTCTCATAAGAGCAGGGTTTTTTTAAGAATAATAATTGTTATTTTGCAGAAACTTCACAGAATTCTGGAAACTTATTTCAAGCTTCACATACAAACTCGGGAAAGAATTATTGAAAAAGAACACGAAATTCGTATTGCAGCCCGGTGCCTTCCCGCTACAACTGAGTGCCCGAAAAAAAAAAGGTTCCAGTTCACCCCTGCTTGTGGCACTTCCCCCCCCCCCCATGTGCCAAGGTCGTTTGGCGTCGACTGCTGTTGTGTTAAGACTGTGATTCGAGTTGCGTGTAATAGAAGTTCGTTTAGAACGTCGGAAATTCAGACGGAATAGCGGTATGTCTTTCGTTATTGCTTAGGCGAGGCCTAGGTGCTGCTGCGACTGTTGAAGAGATGAGTGAAGCCTATGATAATGACTGTCTTCGTAGGTTTGCCATTTTTAAATGGCATAAGCGATTCAAAGAAGGACGCGAATCTGTTGCCGATGACCCAAGACCCGGCCAGCCTTCTTCCTCAATAACTACTGAGCAAATCGAAAGAGCCCTGGCAATCCTGAATGAAGACAGACGAATAACACTTCATGAAGTGGCTGTGAAAATGTCAGTTTCATACGGAAGCGCTCACGCGATTGTGAAAACCCACTGAAAATGTCACGAATCTGTGCTCAATGGATTCCCCACAGTTTGACTCCAGAACAAAAACAAAAAAGGGTACAGCTGTGCAAGGAGATGCTTAATCGTTTTGAAAGCAAGGCTCCAATCTTCATGAGTCGAATTGCGACTTGCGATGAAATTTGAATCTTTCACTACGATCCCGAAACAAAACAACAGTTGAGTCAATGGAAGCATCCCGATTCATTGAGACCAAAGAAAATTCGGGTTTCTCGTTCAGCTGGGAAACAAATAGCTCTTGTGTTTATTGACATCAGAGGTGTTCCCATTACTCACTTCGTGCCTCGTGAAACAACCATGAATAAGGAAGCCTACTCGAAGGTTCTCAGAACCAAACTTCGGCGTGCCATTCGTGAAAAACGTCCGGAACTTTCTGGTGTGACTTGGTTTCTCCATCACAACGCCAGGCCCTATACGGCTAATATTGTGTAGCCAGTGATCATTGCCATAGGTGCTGAGGTTCTGCCACATCCTCCATATTCCCCGGACTTAGCACCCTGCGATTTTTTCCTCTTTCCACCACTGAAGAAAGCTTTGAAAGAGAAACATTTCGCATCCGACGACGAAGCTTACAGAGTCACAATGACAACACTTCGCACGCTTTCGAAAAATGGCTTCAAAGACTTTTTAAATGCATGGGTACAACGATGGCAAAAATGTGTGAAGTTCAAGGGAGAGTATTTTGAGAAAGGCAAATGCCAGAAAGATTCAGAGGATGATATTTAATGTAACTTTTTGCTTCTGTCCACCAATTAAATGATCACGTTATGTACAAATTGGCAAACCGACAAACGAAGAGCGAAAAGCAATTGGAAGATATGTAAAAACAGCACGCTCTTGAAAAATTAGTTGCAGTGTTCAAAGTTCGCATGCATCAAACTTACGATAGGAAGTGTTCTATTAGCAATTCCTTCTGTTCGTAAAACCTGCCCATAGAACTAGAATCCAGTCAAAAGCGTGAACGCTCTTTGACACGATTACCTACTGACTTCCCGATTTCGTCTTCTAACTGTTTAGAGTATTTATGAAAAAAGATTTGTGGAAGAAAATGCTTTGAATGTGAATGAGAATTTTTTCTATGTTCCCTATACATCACATAGTTAACGTTAAAAAATTGTGTAATCAGGGACAGATCTGAGGGGAGTCTTCAGATTTTTAACGAAAAAATGTTATGGCCTGCAAGATTCTACAGATCTGTCTATAATATTACTTATATATATAATAACGGCAATTCCTTCTGCGTGGGGCACCTGAGTTAGCATAGTCTGTAGCACCCTATGTTCTTAATCTAGTTTCCAGATCCGAGTTACAATTGTGAGCTTTCAAATTTATCTCCGCCATGGGCATCCGCAGAGGGGGGTAAACGAGAACTTGCCCCCCCTGGGATCGAGTAAAAAATTCCACAAATTATAATCGTAATTAATTTATATACATTATGTATGTGTTTTTGTATTGATGCAGTACTGTATTCTATAATCTACTTGTGAAAAAACCTCCCTAAAAAGTTAAATAATTAAATAAAAATTTATTGATGTAATTATTTGTCTTCAAGCTTTGTCCCCCCCCCCCCCCTCTGGAAAATTTTCTGCGGACGCCCATGCTATTCAGTTTCGGGTGTTAAAATGTCACATACGTTTACAGAGAATGAAAGAAAAATGGGTATTTCAATGGCTATTTGCATATAACGAGGCCGCCCGGATATAGAAAAATTAAGATGCAATCGATCCGAGAAGTGAAAAAAAAGGGGGGGGGGGGGGTAAGAGACTGAATTTCTATTGAAGTATAGCATTTTGCACTCCGTTTTAGTGGTGTTTAAATATTTCTTGAAAAATGAGTGAAATATGCACAAGTTCAATATTTTTCTTCGTCTCCATTACCCTTATTTGCATTCTGAAATGGGAAGCGCATGACCCCACTTGATCGAATCCTGCATATAATAATATGTATTTGATTGTTGTAATGGACAAATGCCTATGGCTTCTGCAATGAGAACTTTCGTGTTTAGAGCTTCTGGAACTAAACCATCAGACGCTAGCAGAATGGTTTGTCTTTTAACTGTACACTATATATCTGGCCCCCTCGAAAATGTCTCTATTTGATTGATGGGCGTGGGGGAAACAAAACGGTATCCAATGAGGTAGAGCCAGCGGCCGGGAAATCCCCACTCGAGTCAGGCTGACGGAGAACAAACTCTGCCGCCACTGCAGCCATCGAAACACCTCGAAGAATGCATAATCTAACGACTTTTGCTTTCTTCAGAGCCTTCCTGTTGCGACGTGATAGATTTACATTTAAAATCACAACACGGGATATAGATATTGCATAAAACCTGCAGCACGTCGTTCTGCGAACATCTTGTGAGCTTCGTCGGGCCTCTTGCAGCGGTGAGCGTTTCGAAGAACTGAGAGTGGCAGTGGCAAGGAAAAAAAGGGAACGCAAATTCAGTCCCTCCCTTACTCTTACACTGGTAGGCGTTGCACGTGGGTGTTGTTCGAGTGTGTGTGGGTGTGGGACATGGAGAACGAGTATTACAAACGTAGACCGTGTTCCATCGCACGTGCATCACTCTTCTGAAAATGAGCATTGCGAAAACGATTGGAGTTTTTTTTTTGATTTTCATTTCGTTTTACTGGCGTCGGGTTTATCTTCCCAGAAAAAAATGGCATCAGCACTAAAGGAGTTTACTTTTGGTGTCTTTGAGTCGAGTTCTGGAGATTGAATTACTTAGAAGAAAGAACTATTTTGTCTCAGTTTCGGAACATATGGTGTCGGACGAGATCGCTTTGTGATGGATGGAATGTGCATGGATGGAATGTGGATGTCGTTATTTGTAATGCTTAAATAATTTTATACTCAGACATATCTATATAATAAAAGAAGATGTCTGTCTGTGGGTGTGTCTGTCTGTCTGTCAGTGGCAGTTATAACTCATCGGGAAATCAGCGTACACGATCCAAATCTTCAGAGAATGTTTCAGGTTTGGTCCGGATTTCAGGTCGAAAGTCCAAACGGGGGGCTTACTAGAAGCAAAAATATTTACCATGCTATTCCTACGGGAAACGAGAATCACTGTCAAATTTATTGTTGCCATTTACTGCTCCCTAACTCTGAAAGTAAAGAGTTAAAATAGCATTTAAATCTTCTGCCGTTGTCAGATTCCTCACATTTCCAAATACATTATTGAAGAGTTCCATTGTAGGTAGGAACCTGATTTTCTAACCAAACATGGAGTCGGGCAGGGAGAACCCGCCTACGAAATTTGGGACATTTCATTGAAGTACGTCGGGAACAACAGAATGCCAAAATATGACGAAATAAATATTTCGATCGTTTGCCACGGGCTCTGAGAACGCGCGCCGAGTCAGCAATGACATTTACAACACAGGGAAATTCTTCGAATTCAAACTGTGTAAAATGTCGGAGGGGGGGAGGGTTAGTCACAAAACTAACCATTAGTGCTGGAAACAACAGAATATGCAGATTAAAAGTGAGACACGAGCTGTCACAATTTGTGTAGGAACGAAGCCGCGGGCCAAATGGGAACCAGATTTTTAAACCAACCACCGGGGCACACGGGGGACATAGTGCAAGAAATTTGTGCCGTGCGGACAAATATCACGGAAGCCATAGGGCGTCAAAATCTGTGGTAACGGAAATAAAAATCTCGATAGCTTACGTAGAAACTAAGACATGGGCTATGAGAGAGCTCGCTGACGTCAACAGCGATCCAAACAACGATCCAGAGGTCCTGCCATCCTCTCAGACCTTCTACTATGGCATATAAACTGACAGGCTCCTGTCAGACCTCTGTGGCAAGCAGCTGCTTGAGGGGATTTTTTTTTGAAATTCTGTGCTAAAGTGTTGGTGGTGGTGGGGGTACTTAGAAAATTTACCTTTAATGCAGTGAAAATAAAAATGTACAGATTAAAAGTGACACCTGGGCAGCGCCGGGTGCGTTTAGTTATTCATAAATATACTTAGTACAATAGTGTATAAAGCTAAACAATTTGTGTGAAACTGAGAGAATAATACGGTATAATTCTTGTGAGGATTTATTTAATTGATAACGCTAAATCGAAACGCATAATTATTATAATTTTAGTCGGAGGAGTGCATTCCCATTGCTTATGATTGTATTTGGTACAAGAAAAAAATGCAGCAATATGTAATGCAAAAAAAAAGAATCATTTTTTGGGGGAAAAGAAATTTTGAGTAAGGAATGGCTTGAGGTTTAGAGATCCTTTTGTCATACTTGGTTTGGAGCCAAAAGTATATAATATTGATGGAGTGACGGGGTTCCAGATAAAATAGCTTCATTTGTCTCCTCTGAGAAACTGAAATGGGAACATCTCCGGGTCCCATTGATTATAAACGAGAATTTGGTACGTTATAAATAAATGAACAGTCAAAATGCTGAACTGGGAAAGAGAAAAATCTTCAAAATTGGGAAGAAGTCTTTTCTGCGAAACTTGCAAGAAAAATCGAAACAGATTCTCATGGGCTGCTCCATCATTCAAACTACAGAAAGGAATGAAATATTCTCCAAATGGAGATCATTACGTGCAATGGATAGACTTTTCCATTAGTAAATCTACCTTATTTGAAAAAAAAGGAGATAATTTTTACAATTATTGAAATAGAATAGAGGTGGAGTTGGCTCAGTCAGTGGATCCAAAGGATTGTAATCTAAGTTTCAGTTCCAACTGTGGCAGGGCTGAGATTTATATCCTTTGACCCTCACCCCGCCCTCGATGAGGAAAGGAAATAACGATAAGCTTAGAAAGCAGCCCTCCGTCGGATGGGAAGTTAAGCCGTGACCCGTGTGCAAGACAGCAATACCCTATGAACATTAAAGAACATACTGGATTCCCCTTATAGGAGAATTCACAGCTATCCAGTGGTCCCCTTTCCCTAACATTCTCTGAGCTCCTAGTGTTCTTGTGTGAAGAAAGCTGTCGCCCAGAGGTAAAACAACACAAATAAACTAGAATTGCTTGTTACTGAATTTTTTAATAAACACTTGAGTAATAATAAGCAACATTTAGCTCTTCACTTTCCAACCTTTACGGTTTTTGGGACGTCATCTGTTCACAATATGCAGTTTCCAGGTTCAAGTCCCAATTGTTCCAGCGTTGAGATTTCTTCCCACTATTCCTCATTCTGCTTTCAGCGAGAAAGAGATACCGATGGATTGAAAAGGATGCCTTCCGATGGAACGTTAAGCAGTGGTATCGTGTGCAGGAGCGTCATATGTTGTGCACGTTAAAGAGCACGCTCGATGGCCTATTCAGAAGCCAAATATTTAAAAATAATTCCCAAATATTTTTTGAATTCGATTTTCAGTCTTCTAAAAGAATCTATATTTAGTATTTCTTTTGGAATAGCATTAAATTTACGTGGTATTTGATATTCGGTGGTACGTTTTCCGTAACTATTTCGAAAAGTAGGCATTTTGTAATATCCTTGGTTTTGAAGTCTTTTATTTTTATTGTATTGAATTTTCAGTTTGCGTGTTTCGTCAAAAATTTTTTAATTATTAAATTATATTTATATAAATTACTGTAGGATAAAAGGTTTAAAAGTTTTAATCTATCTGTTGAAGTTTTATAATTTTTTTGCAAATGAAATGGAATAATATTTTTAGTTATTATAGATTGCAGTTTTTCTATTTTATTTATGTTAGTTAAGTTAGTTGGTCCATGCACAATTATTCCATAATTTAAAAACGATTCGCATATTGCTTTATAAAAAAAATCACAGGTTTCCATATTTAGTATGTATTTCGATTTTTGAATTTTATCCCTGATATTCTCAAGCTTTCACATATGTGGGATATATGAACATTCCACCTAGTAAAGTATTCATGAAAAATGATTCCTAAGTATTTTATTTGATTACTTGCTCAACACGTATACAACTATATAAATAATTCACAATTAGAAGCATCCTTTTTTTTGCAATTTGTTTTATGTGTTTTGATAAAGATGTTTCGATGAATATTAAATCCTGGTGAGTGTATAATCACCCATTTTGTTTTTTTCTCATTCAAGTAGATTTTATTATGATTTAACCATTTATTATATTATTGTAATCTGTTTGAATCTGAAATGCTACTTTTAAATATTTGTGATTGCTTATTAAAACTATGTCGTCAGCATATAGATCAATAGCACTTTTTAATTTTATACTGAACAAATCATTTATGTATACTAGGAACAATAAAGGACCTAAAATTGAACCTTGGGGAATTCCATATTGTGTAATTACTTTCAATGGATACTGTTCCCACAGTCTTTTTTTGAAACTTTGGGATCCATGTGATCTTGTCATTTAATCCATTGTGTTAAAAAAGTTGTCGCTCAGAGGTAAAACAAAACAAACCAAACCAAATCAATAATATACGATTTTTTAAAAATATATCCTCTTTATCTCCGTCGACCACTACTCAGAATTTTCATTTATGTGACTAGGATAACAATAACACAAATGGAATTTCATCCTCCTTAAATATTTTTTTATTACTAGCATTAATTTATATTAAGATTGTTTATTTCTAACAGACGAAATTTGACGATGACATTTAATATATGATATATGGACGATTGTGAGTGACTGAAGGCTGACAGGAGATCACACCAATTCTGACTATGATGCCGAAATGGTAGAGCTCTGAAAATTTGCACTTAAGGGTAATCCGGATCGCAGATCTCTGAAACATCCTAAATTTCACCTCCGGCGTGTCCTTCAAGATGAGATAGAGGTCACGTAGAGGTCAAACCACGATCTACGAGTGTTAGAAACATAAAATTTGGTGTCTGGTGATGTTTCGGTGTCTGGTGATAATCCCAAAATTTGGATGCAATGGGTCCTTCAAGGTCAAAGATCAAATTTGAATATAACAGTGCTGTAGTGCTATATATTGGTGAATACGGCTATTTCAGAGAGTAAAACTCAGAATTAAGAGAAATTCTCAAATCCGGTGTCACGTTCAAGGTCAAATAGGGGTCGGAATGATGGGTTATAAATCAGGAGATGTCAAAGGCACCGATCGCTTAGTTTTTTCGTATTATTTTTACCATTTGAATTTTGTCGAATTCTATTGTTGCGTTTAGAAAAAGCGAATGTTAACTCGCTGTTATAAAGGAAAAGTGAAAGGACTTGCGCAGACAGCGCCACTAATGCTGATGATGGCTACTGCGCCAATCATAATTTATGTGTAGGAATTTATTAGGAGGTGTTTCGAATGAAACTGAATAGGAATGATGTCTTAAACGAAAAATTTGTACTCTTTTCCATAGTAATCTGATTGAGACAGTTTCCGTGCTAAGAAAATTACTAAAATTATTCTAGGCAGCCAAAAAAAAAACAGTTAGTAAAATAAGAAATTGTTGAGACTATGGTGAATTTTTTTTTTCTTTCAATTTGGTTGATGAGATTTATATTCAATGTTGCGTTAAGTCTCAATCTGAGAGCTTTTTTTTATGACATGTTTCATCATTACCATCATCATCATAGTCAAACAGCCATGGGCTATATTGGTACAACCAAATTGTTCAATTTAGTTCTTCAAACATATCTGTCCAGAACCGCATCTGTTGCATCTGGCTACTGTAGACAAATTCCAACAGATACTGTTTAACACTGCCCAACCCATCCTAGGTCTCCACCTCTTTTGTGGCCTTTAGGCATAATGTTTATAACCCTATTCGATAATCTATAGTTATGCATACGAGCAACATGGCCAAACAAATGCAGTCTCTCTCTGCACAATATGCTACTCAAAGGAGGCTGTCGACTCCTTTGCCTAACCTCATCATTACTTACAAAGTTGAACCACCTAATGCCCAAGATACTGCCTATGCATATAGAATCAAAAGCATCTAGTTTCCTGTTATCTTGTTTACACAGCGTCCAAGTTTCACTACCATAACTAACCCTAGAAAGAACCAAACTATTATACAGTCTAATTTAGTGTTTAGGTGTATACGCCTATTTCTCCACACTCTCCATAGATTCTTAAAAGTCTCGGCAGCAATCCCTATTCGTCTGTTAATCTCATGCCGCACATCACCAGTATCTGTTCCATAGCTCCCAAGATAATTAAACTGTGACACTTGCTCAAGACTGCAACCATTCAGATTAACTGAATCACAGCCTGCCTGACCAATTTTCATCACTTTAGTTTTCTCTCTGTTTATCATCAAACTTACTCTAAGTCTCATCAACAGCTGGAATGAAAGAGTTCATCTCAACATCATTTGCCAAAGGGGTCAAATAATCAACATAATCCATATGAGAAATTTTAAGATATCTAGGCGATTTAAGGTAAAAAATCTTTCCCTTGTAGGGAATTCCGCATAACATAATCAATAACCAAATTAAAGAGGAAAGGAGACAAAAATGCGCCGTTGTCGAACGGTGCATTTTTCCACCCTTTCCTCTTTAGTTTTGAGCTATTATAAGCAATGATGGATTTAGCATTGCTTCTGATAGCAATGCTAAATCAATTGCTGCAAGATCTACCAACTTTCACATATGATTCGTTGCTATTTCGAAAGCTTTCATTATGTTAAATAAGTTATCAAATATGCCATATGATCTTACGATCAACCAAAAATTATGACGATCATCAGAATCAAAAGCCTTTTTGAAATCTCCAAATCTAGTAACCACAGGTTTCTGAAACTCTAAACAGTTCTCAAGAATCTGATCTACAGATCCCCTACTACTTCTGAATCCACACTGTTCATCACGTACTTGCCCGTCAACCAGGTTCTTTAATTTTCTTAAACATAATCATGCAATGAACTTGACCTGGAACAGAAAGTTGGTTGATATCCCTAGAGCTATCGCAAGAACTGCGATAATAGCTCTGCTAAAAACCTTACGAACCATGCCTTTCTCATAAAATATATTCAATATTTCATTCATCCATGTGGTACCCGAAACATTCCCAGCTCTAAGCATTTCCACAGTAATTTTATCTATCCCTGGGGATTTATGTAGTTTAAGTTTAGAAACAACTAAAATAACCTCAGACTGTGTTATAGGGCCAACATTAAAGCCAGTAATGCATCTATCATCATTACAAACAATGGGAGTAGAACTAGGCACATTGTTTAGAACATCACTGAAATGCTCAGCCCACCTAGCCATGACAGAATCCTCACCTTCTATAACCTTACCTTGTTTATCCTTCAATCCTTGTATGCCTGTCTGTTTTCTACCACATAAAACATTAACTATCTGGTACAGCTCTCTGCTGTTGTGCTGCCTAACTGCTTCCTCAGCTTTCTCAGCCAAGCCAAAGATTCTTATCAGCAGCTAACTGAGCCTTTACAAGTTTGTTAAGCTCTCTGTAATGCTTTCTATTAGGACTAGTATGGTATTGATTAATGACATTCCTGAAGTTCTTTCTTTCTGAAATAAGCTCAAGTGCCTTATCACTTAAATATTTTTGCCTCCTCTGTTCCCTTTTACCTAAAGGAGTACTGTTAGTTTCAAGAAAAGCCTGTTTAAAATGGTTCCATTCTTCCTCAACTTCAGTAGTAAGCAAACCATTCCTGTCATAATGATTTAGTAACCTATCGTGGTAAGCTTTATCTAAAACTGTGTATTTCAGAGGTTCAGTGTTAAAGGTAACTTTTTTAATCATAGCACACTTCGTAAGCTTAAGTTACAAGACACTTTTAACAAGGTAATGGTGAGATCCAATTTCAGCTCCCCTATGTGCCCTGGTATTCCTAACAGAACTAGCCCATTTGCTGTTAATTAATATGTAATCTATCATATTTTTATGCAGCCCATCTGGTGAAACCCATGTATAATTATTTTTGTCGCAGTGTTTGTAAGTGTTAGTTATTCTCTAACCATTAAGTTTACTTACATGTAGGAAACGTTGCCCATTGCCATTGCAGCTGCCAATGCCAAAAGGGTCTATCACCCCTCCCCAAAGGTCAGAGTCAGAACCAACTTTGGCATTGAAGTCATCTAGAACAAAGGTAATATCTCATTTCTTGACAGAATTAAGAATAGGTTGAAGTTGTCCGTAAAAACCTATCTTTATCATCCTCATAGCATCGTCAGTGGCGGCATAACAGCAGATAACACTGAAATCTTTAATGCTTATTTGAAATTTTGCTGTAAGAAACTTTTCATTAATGCACTCATATTTTTTTTTATACGAATGAGTCTTTATTAAAACAAATTAGTCATAAATGCAATTTGGATTAGTAACACATAGTATTAAGTACCTACTATCTATTAGATTTATTCCATGAACGATTGCGAAATAAACTTCTATTGCAAATAATGAAATCGCTATTATAAATTATTACCTTTATACACTACGTTACTGCAAAAAACAATAAAATTTCCTGCTTCATTGTTCACAGGAAATAAAGAATAGTAATCGGAAATTTTAACTTCACTTTTCTTCCAATGTTTCCAATCTGTAGGAACAGAGGCATTAATTATTTTCTAACAAGGTAATGAAGAACAATGTACACGAATGAAATATACAAAATACTTCTGATGAGTGATTTTTGAAGTAGGTTATAAATAAGAAAGCACGACACTTCACAGAAATAATAACCCACTAGAGTAGGGGTTCTTAACGTGGGATACGCGGTGAAATTTATTGGGGTACGCCGTGAGAGCTCAAAAGTCGCTAGATATATATGTATATATGTTTTATTTTATTCCCATTGTTATTCTATAACTATAGCTTTATCTATCTATACAAGGGGTACGCCAGTTACATACATATTTAATTATGCGTATTAATGCAATTTTTCATACCATATTTTACTTCTAACACATGATATACAGAAGATTAATGTTTACACTAAAATCTTTCATTTTAATACTATATACACATATACTTTTTTCCAATAGTCCATAATCCTAGGGGGCGGGGGTGGCTCAGTCGGTAGCTCAGTCGGTAGCGCGCCAGGCTCGTAATCTGTAGTTCCCAGGTTCAGTCCCAGTTGGGTCAGCGTTGAGATTTATCTCCGCAAAATTCCCCGCCCTGCCCACGGTCAGTAGGGAACACCGATGGGCTTGGAAAGGCCGCCGTCCGTTGGATGGGACGTTAAGCCGTGGCTCCGTGTGCGGGAGAGCCATACCCTGTGCACGTTAAAGAACACGCTGGATGGCCTTGACGGGAGGCTACCATCTGTCTCCCAACAGCTGTTCCAGTGGGTCCCCTCCCCCAACCTTCTCTGAGCCTTCGGGGTCTTTGTGACCTGGCCATTTAGCCCATGGTGTGCAAAAAAGTGCCGCTCAGAGGTGAAACAACCCAACCCATAATCCTAGAAAAGCATTACTAGCGTGTCCGCTGAAAAGCAAACGTACGCCTTGGAGATACTTTCCATCTTTCCTAACTGAAATATGAAATTTTAGATTATTTTTAAGTATCTGACCTTTATCCATCTGGTCTTTTGCAAGCCGAGAAAATGTATATTATAACGGTGGAATTCTTATGTGAGGAGATCAAGAGAATAATCTCTGTGCAGAGTTCTCACATTCCAACTACCTATGGAGAGAAAATGGTTAGTGGGATGTTTAAAGAGACTATGTTTATTGAGAGAGGGAATGCCGACAATATCAAACAGCCTCTTAATCGCAGGCATGGTGCAAAGACCTGTTCCTCCCACTATTAAAGGCTGAAGCCATCTATACTGGTAGGACTTCCTCCAATATTGTTTTGACGATGCCCGTAGAAGCAAGGGTTCAGGTATCTGCGATGTTCTCTAATCAGGATTATTCACTAGCTGATAACACATATCCTGTGAATCTATTCAATTGGGGCTGTCAACCCACAAACAAACAAACAGAAAACACAGCGCAAGATTTTCCCTCCACAGAAGCCCATCAGTGAAGTAAATTCAGGACAAAATAGACGACCATGCTATACTTGGGACCGTGGCGAGCGAGAGAGACAGGCAGCTGCGCGAAAATGTCATGTGACCAACTGGGTCTTAGGCTTTGGTTCGAGATTTGGGTTGCAACAGTTGTAACGAAACGTTTGAGAAATAGAAGCCGAGTGGTGGGGTGCTTTTTAATCGTGTTATCGTGTTATTTTGCAGTGAATTTGTACTTGGAGTGCAAGACTTTTATTTTCCGTTTCTAATTAATATTTGAAACGATATTTCAAGAATAGTTCAAG
Source organism: Ryuthela nishihirai (assembly GCA_038380435.1). Taxonomy (NCBI): domain Eukaryota; kingdom Metazoa; phylum Arthropoda; class Arachnida; order Araneae; family Heptathelidae; genus Ryuthela; species Ryuthela nishihirai. Next base: position 93,347,813 of record JAWZYU010000005.1, on the reverse strand, counting down.
TGATAATCAAGTGGATCAAGTGTGTGTGAAACTATCCTTCTAAAGTTGCTGTCGACTGTGCCTATCCGGTAAGTTTGCTATCTCCTTTGTGGTTTAAATATTTGTTGAAAATGTGATTTAATTTGTATATCACTATGTGTAAAAGTGTGCATATTAAATTACGCTTCTTTATATTTTTAAATACTTTTCTGCTATTATAATTTGTCTTTCAAGACAAGTTGTGTTCTGGCCAAAAAAGAAAAAAAGATGGCGGTTGAAACTTGTGGTTTTTGGAATCTACATTTCAGAGGCTTTTTAATAAAGCAATAAATTTCGATTTTTTATTAGTGTTTTAGGTGTAAGCTACATATTTATTACCTGCATATTAACATGAAAAAGTTTTAAATGAGTTCTTTTCGATAGTACTGAAGTATGGATGTTTAAAAGACCGATTTTTTTGGGAAGTTTATCTCCAAAGTAATGTTTTTTTATTTAAAAATGGTAAACATTTACTTAGCTTTTAAATATTAAAAAAAGATGAAATTAAAATATTGTTTTATAATATATATATAATAATTTATATATAACTATTTTTCTAAATTTGTATTACTGGGAACAAAATTATTCAGTCTCTTAAATGCCCACTAAAATCTATGAAATATATTTCTGTGGCTGAACTCAATTCAAAATCTAGACTCAGTATTTGATAGTCATGTTCTCAAAAGAAAATTTTGTATACAAATAAAATAAGTTTCATAAATTGGTATTCTTTACAGAACTAAATGTATGACAGAATAACACAATTTGGTGATATATTGTAAAAGTGTAGTACCTCAGATATGTGAAACATACAATACAAATAGCAGATTGTATCCTACCTGCTGAGTGAATGTTGATAGGTTTTAACATTCATGTGCAATTGGCAACTGGCATTCAATTTAAAACAGTTTATATTTACAGTATTTTTAAAATATTCTGCTGCAAGAGTACTGAATAAATTGCGTTGTTGATTTAATACACATTTAAAAGAATTAGTTACTGTAATCTTCCTAATTTTTGACATGGAAATTGCTTTAATTGGCCAAAAGAATTATGGCATTTAAGAGTGGAATTTGGCAAAATGCCCGTATAAATTTTGGCAAAATAATATTTTTTGGTCACTCAAAGTAAATTTCTCTGTGCCTAGTTATTTTATTTTGTATAAAGAACTTAATATGATAAAAAAAAAAAAACTACAGCAGTTAGGAGGAAACCTGTTCTAAAGGGTATGCCAGTTTTTATGAAACAAATTATGTTACTTTACATGTCATACTAACAATTGACAAAAGGTACCCTTTATATTTGTGATAAAAATATTTAATTTAGATGGGAAACTAAATATCATTAAAAGTTAGCAGGGTTCACCATTATTGTTGTAGTGATTTTGCATGCGCCTAAGATTTCTATGATAAATTAAGTAACATATGCTACATTCACATTGGGATATATTTCTCACAACAATATTTTTTGTCTTTCAGTGCATCTTTGCAATTTGCTGATAGTACAGTTGCTTTTTTCCACATCAGCATGCCACGTCGTTGTAGTGTTAGTGGGTGCTGTTCAAATTACAATTCAGAATCCCAGCACACAACAACATTTGCCCTGCCCAAGGATGCAGAGTTACGTAAGAAATGGATTAGGGAAATCCCTACGTGTTTCGAAGGACTGAAAGATCCACGAATATGCATTAAGCATTTCGATGACTCAATGGTGATCAGAGTTGACAAAATAATTTATAAAGGAGAGTTGAAAGAATATCCACGAAAGATACCAAAACTAAGAGATGATGCCATCCCTACAATTTTTAAGCATCTTCCTAAACATTTAAGTTCCACCATCCCTACAATTTTTAAGCATCTTCCTAAACATTTAAGTTCCACCATCCCTACAATTTTTAAGCATCTTCCTAAACATTTAGGTTCCACCACCCCATCTGTTAAAAAGCTTTCTGATGCGAAGAAGAAAATATTCAAAAGGCAATGGAGCAAAGCATTCTGGATCACAGAAACTATATTCAGAAGGATACCATTATTTGTCTAAATAATATCGAAGACTACTTAAAATCTAAAAGTGTTGAAATGCATAAAAAATGGACATATTTTAGGACAAACTGTAAGCTTGTGTTATGTTTGATGGATATTGAATCTGATTACCCTTGTGTTTCTGGATGTATAAATATAAGTGAAAATTTAGAATTTAATGTTTACGTTGATAAGGTAAAAATATCTGTATCTAAGTTACCAAAAAAATGCTATTTTAAACTCATTTAATATGCTGGAGGAACTTATGAAGAGTATTGAAGAGCAGAAAGTAACGGCTAAGGTTGAAAATATTGTAGATTTTGCTGTTGCAATTTTAAAAATGTTACCAAATTACCAAGAGTGTGATAGTTTAAAATTTCTTGTTGAGCAGATCACACTATCAGCAGTTGAAAAAAAGAATAGACGATATAATAATCAAACCATGGTTTTGACTGCTTGCTTATATGTACATTCACCCTCAGCCTATAAAGCCTTATTAAAATGTGGGTTAATGTTCTTACCACATCCTCGAAATTTACAGAAACTTATATGTAATTTTCAACTCTCTACCTCAGTCCTTGATAGTAGTGCTAAATATCTAGAAGGCAGATTGAAATATTTAAAGGCTTTTTCTCACAGGGGAACGCTTTTTCATAACACTAGAAAGGTTAATATAATTTTATTTACATGCACTTCATCTAACACATTACTTCTGTACTTCTCAAAAATTCAGTAGCATATAAATCTATTTTGATAAGTGTAGTACTTTAATAAGGTCATAGTTCATATCAGAAATTGGTTTAATACAAAATGTATCACCTTTCTTCTCACCTAGCAGTTTTGGGTTTTTTAAAGCAATAAGTAAATTACATTCATATTATATAAATGTATTATGTAAGAGTCATGTGTTATATTTCATAGCATTGATTTCTTTAATACAAATCATTTGCCTACATTATCTAGCATTTTATTTGGGAGATTTCAAAAGCATTAAATAGTCAAAAATTATATTTGCTAACTGTATTGCTCTAATATAGGTCCATTGTGTCTTATTTCATAGTATTAATTGATTTATTGGTTATATGGTTTCTTCCATAGAAGAAAGTTCATTTAACAGCACTGGTTGGTTTATTAGATATAATTTACTTGCATCAGTTTTTTTACTTATATAACAGTGCATTTTGGGTATTTCTATAAGCATCAAGCAACCTATAATCAGATCATTTTTGGAAGTGTATTAGGGTAAAAGTAATCTTTCATAGCATTAGTTATTTTGATCCATCAGTCCTTTTCAACTGACATTTTATATATTTTCTCACTATCAGGAAGCCTATAAACATTTCATTTGGTTAAGTGTGTTAGAAATCCCCCAAATAAAATGTTAAATAATGTAGGTAAAAAATTTGTATTAAACAAAATAATTCTATCAAATATGATACATGATCTCTATTACAGCAATGCACTTAGCAAAATTTGATTCTTGACTTTTTAATACTTTAGAAATACTCAAAATTGAATGCTCTATGATGTAGAGAAGTGACACGGGTAAATGATTTGTATTTAACCAATAAATACTATGAAATATAGCACATAGCTCTATTGCAGCAATGCACTTAGCAAAATATGATTATTGACTCTTTAATGCTTTAGAAATACACAAAATAAAATGCTACATGATGTAGAGAGTTATATGGGTAAATGATTTGTATTTAACCAATTAATGCTATGAAATATAGCACATGACCTCTAGTGCCAAATGCATTTAGCAAAAAATGATATTGACTAATGCTTTAGAAAAACCCAAGTAAAATGCTGGATGATGTAGATAAATGATTTGTATTAAACAAATCAATATCTCAATTTAGTTTTGATTAATTTCTCAATTTAGTTTTGATTAATTGCATCATAAATCATATAGAGAAAAAAATTTCTTATATTAGTTTATAAGTAATGTCATTAATGTAGCATTTTTCATCACATATCAGAATACATATATATAATAGTGTGAATTCCATGTATAAATAATTTTGGTGCATTTTAATGAATATCATCCTAGATGATAGTCTGTATTCATATAGTTGGTTATCATTCATATTATTTGAAATATTCATATCATTTAGCAACATTTTTGTTGGTGATTTGCCTTTCAAGTTTAGCTTATTAGGTGATTTCTTGTAGCTCACTGATATATGTATTAAACTAGATAAATATTTTTGTGGATTGTGGGAATAAAAATATTAAATTATATTTTGTTTGTTATCAGTTGTTATTTTTTTAAAATTGAAACCAAAATCAATTTGTGACAATTCTTTCCATGTTACATGAATGGGAAGCTAAATTGGTAGCACTGTAACCTCCAAAATAAACGTTTTAGAAGTAATTTTGACTGAAGATAAGACTTCCTGAAAACTTCATCAATTCTTCGTTACAGCAATATTCACTCAATATTTAGTTATGGAAAGTTTGAATATTTAGTAAAAACAATTCAAGTCCTAAGAACATTTAAAAATATTGAAAAATTATGTACACAAATATATCCCTGTATTAAACGGTATAAAATACTCTTTATTCAAATTGTAATTTTTTCTGGTAAATTTTTGTTTGGCGCTGCTGTTGTTAGTATTTCAAGTCTTCCATAATATCTACTAATCTAATATTCTGGAAAATCGATTGTTGGCTTGGTTGAGGACTTTCATTAAAAATGCTTATTTTAGGAGTAGAAGGAGTTATAGAGCTCCGAATTTAGCTTCCCATAGACATAACAAGGACGGGTCCTAATTCAGTGATTCCTGATTGTTGGTGGTAAACGTAAAAGAAATAAAGAGAATTTCTATTTCAATTTATTGTAAAAGCATGCATTATCTTTAAAGCTTTTTCGATAATATTTGCTTTTCATTACGTGCTTTCTATCATCCACGTTCAAATATTGCTAATTAAGACATTTCAGAAGAATAAACTTTAAAAAAACGTATGCAATGGAAAATTTCTATATGAAACTAATGCTAGAAACAATCATCCACACGACGGCTCAGACCCAGTTGGTCACATGACTTCAGCAAACGCTTAGCGCGCCGCGGCCTGTCTCTCTCGCTGGCCACGACCTGGGACTCGAACCCGTCAGTCGCAGGATCGCGAGTTAACGCGATACCACTGAGCCACCGAGGCGACTACGGTGAAACCTGTTTCGACTCATACTTGTATTCGATCAATATTTGGTCAAACGATCTCTGTTTCATGACGCAAAAAAAAAAAATCGCAAACTATTATGCTTTAAGACATTTGCCAGATTCAGATTTTTTTGTAATTGAGATGTTGGATTCCGATATTAAAAATATATTGAATAGCAAAGTTTCTGAGAAAATGCTTATACAACAAAAAGATGGTGTAATAACAGAATATACGTTGAGTAAATGTTTCATATTTGTGTTAAAAAAATCAATGTTTTTAAAGTTTGAGTTTTTTTTCGTCTTTTTTATTGATTTTTGATGTTGAATTTCGAAAACTTTAAGCTAATTTTATAAATGGATAAAAACTATTTTAATAATTCACTTTTGATGATCTGGAAGATAATATCAAAAATCGGATACACATTGCGCGGTTATAGAACGCATTCTGGCCTTGAGCCTGACTGCAGTGGCGGCTCGCGTATAGGCACTGTGGAACTGCAGCACCCCCAATTTCAACTTGATATTATCGATAACATTTAATATAATGAGTCCTTTTTTCTTTAATTCTTTCTTTATATTTGTACAATATGTAATCCTTAAGCTTAATGTCAGTAGCCATCCCCCAGTTTATGAAAAAGATACAAAAATCTTTGTATGGAACTGTGCGCTTCACAGTACTAGCGGCGAAGTGTTTGACTGTTGTGCGCATGCGCACATAGGAAGCTGCACGCAAGGCTGCAAGGGAGAGAGAGCACTGTCGTTCCCGCAGTGCCGACCCTGGCGTGCTGGTTGAAGGTAGTTTTTTTTTACTCCGCGTGTGTTGTGCTTAAAAACCGTGTACCATATTCTTGAATGTGATAAAGTGTAGAATTAGATTATTATCCTGCTTCCAGCTATTCTATTTCATTCATTTTTTTTTTCGCGCAAATTGAAACAAGAAGAATGGATTTCATTTTTAAATGAATAGATTAAGCTTGAACTGTAACAATTTAGGTTAAAGTAAGTAAAAAATGTTTGATTTTGTTCTTTTAGGATTTTATCAAGTTTCTGAATAAATTTTCTTTTTATACATGTTTGTTTCCTTTTACACAATTTTAAAACAAAGGCTAAAAATTTTCTGGAGCAGCACCCCCACTAATTTTAGCTACGAGCCGTCACTGCCTGACTGAATTAAGTGCCATCTTTTAACCTTTTTGCTCAAGTTCAGCTTTGTAGGTTTAAAAACATCTAGTAGATGGCAGCACTGTACTTATTGCAAAGTATACAACGGATCCTCGCTTTGTGATATTAATCCGTTCCACAGACCCATCGGATTATGGTAATATGAACCCAATAATGCATGTTGTTCTTCGTAATTCGTTCTAAGACCTAGGAAGTTGAAATTTTGACCACATTTCCCTTTCAAAGAGGTTTTTTTGCACAATGGAAATATTTTCATATGGAATATTAAATAAATATTAAAACGTGACAAAAACTTAAAAAAAGGGCAAAAAATAAAAAATGCTGGAGTCACTCTTTTACTTACCATTTTTTGCCAAACTGTTGTTTGAAATGATAAATACAGCTTATAAATTTAAAAAAGTAAACTTAGACTGGAAAGACTGCTTCTTAAAATCAGTCGTGATAGAGTTGAGGTTACATATTGCATGGAAGGAAACGTTTCCATCAAGATGTCAGATAACCTAAAGTAAGGGTTCTCAACGTGGGGTAAGCGGTAATATTTTTTGTGGTACGCCGTGAGAGCTCAAAAGTCACTAGATCTAGTAACACAGTAAAAATAACCATTAATATACTATAACTATAGTTTTATCTATCTATACAAGGGGTACGCCAGTTACATACACATTTCCAGGGGGGTACGTGATGCAAAAAGGTTGAGAACCACTGACCTAAACGATCTTGTGTTCTTTCTGATCACTGCCTCTTGCTACTTCTGGTGAAAAAAATGCCCAGAGTTGTTTAGATTTGGGTCTTTCTTTGGAGGTTTTTTGAAATAACTTAGCACCTGATCTGCCTGCTACCGTTTAGGCAACATTATATTTACGTGTTACAATTTTTCCCAACAATCGTAAAAGTGCATACTTATCATACAGTGAACCTTATTTTATTATGGAGAAGCCATCGTAAAGTGATTTGATTGTATGCTGAACCACTCGTAAAAAGGAGGCCTACTGTATTTCGAAACCAAATTGGATCTTCTATAATACTGAAATGAAATCATATTTATGAACTATTTGATTTCATTTCGTTAAAAAAAAACACCAGATAATAGTTTCACTTTGTCGTCTGCCCGTCTGTAGACATCGAATTTTTTCGTTTATAGAGATAAATTAATTTTTTTTTTGTGTGGATAGGAATTAATGAAATATTACGATTCGCACTTGCTGAACCTTTTTATAGATGTAATTGCGCCCTCTAACGGTGAAAAAAAAATCGATATTCTAAAATTTTAAAAGAATATTGCAAACGATGTATTTATGCTAGAAATTTGAAATTTTTGTGGTGGAATGGGAAGGTAACATAGCTTTCAAAGGGAACAATTGGTTGACTCCTTAGACTCAGGGGGAGGGCGAAGGCAATTGTTTGCTTTAAAAAACGTTCGCTTTCAGAGATAAATTAAAAAAATTCTGTTGGATAGGTGTTAATGAAACGCTATGGTTTGCAGTTTCCAAATAACCCAAAAGTTATAACTGCGCCCTCTAATGATAGAAAATTTTGAAAATTTAAAATTTCAAACTAGTAATAGTATTAAAAACGATTTATTTATGCTAGAAATTTGAAATTTTGGTGGTGGAATGTGAAGGCCACGAGGTTTCTATTGGCAACAAGGAGTTCAGCCCTTAGATCTAGGGTGGGGGGGGGGATAAATGAAACTTTTTTTTAAAGAGGTGATTGTTTGTTTTTAGATATAAATTAAAATTTCTTTTTGCGTTGCACAGGTACTGAACAAATATTACGATTTGCACTTTCCGAATCTCCCAAAAGCTACAGATGCGCCCTCTGGCAGTGGATAAGTTGAAAATTCCAATATTCAAAGCGAATATTACAAACGATGCAGTTATACTAGAAATTTAAACTTTTGGTGGTGGAATGTGAAGGTCATGAAGTTCAATTGGCAACAGTGAGATGATTCTTTACATTTCGGGGGTGGTATGAAATGCAATTTTTTATTTTAAGAACAAATGGTTTGTTTTCAGCTATAAATTAAAAATTCTTTTCGTGTTGGATAGATATTGATCATCAGGATTTCCACATTCAGAATCTCCCAAAAGCTACAATTGCGCCCTATCAAACATTGGAAACAATCGAAAATTCCAAAATTTTTAACGATTATTGTAACTGATGTATTTAAGGTAATAATTTTAAATTTTGGTGATGCAATGTGAGGGTGATGGAGTTTCCATTGGCAGAAATGAATCGACCCCTTAAGCCCTGGGTCGGTGGGAAATGCAACTGTTTCGTTTCAAGAGATAATTGGAAAACTCTTTTTTCGTTGGATTGGTAATATGAAATATTATAATTCGCATTTTTCAAATCCTTAGTTAGTTTTAGTTTATAACGTTAGTGATAAGTAAATATGGAAAGGCAATTTTTTTAACGATTGTTGCAAGTGATCTGTTTATGGTAGACACTTGAAATTTCGGTGGTAGAGTGTCAAGAGATATTCCACTGGCAGCAATCGTCTGCCCCCTTTCCTCAGAGGAGTGGGAGAAAAGCAACTTTTTAAATTTAATAAATAAAAGACAAATAATTTTTATGTTATATAATTGCTAATAAAACACTACCATTTGCATTTCCTCCATCATCCATTAGCTCAAATTAAAACTTTTGAAGAATGAAAAAAACTACGTTTTTTTTGAAAACGAGATTCCTATATTGCGCCAGAGGCGAGATGTCGTCTTCTAGTTCATTATTGCATGATCAAAAATATTAGATAATCGGCTGCTAGTTTTATGAACGCCATTTTTTAAGTTCCAGGATCCAAGTTCAGCTGAAATCTTTTAAAGTGGGAAATATTGATGTCTTTAATACTCCGTGTGCAAAGTTCTGCAAATTCATAATCGTAGAAGAATTTTTCGTATCTCTGTACATATAAAAATGTACATGTGTATTTTATGGAGACGATTGCAAAGGCAGTAATAAAATCCTTATAATGGTACTTTTTAGTTAAAACACGTACAGTCGCTCAAATAAATATCCGAACACTATGGTTGATTACAGAATTGAGAAAAAATATCTGGTACCTCAACCTTCGCGTACGTACACGAAGGTTGCCAGATCACTAATTTCTAAAAAATCGTTTTCCAGATATTTTATCTGAATTTTGCAATCAACCATAGTGTTAGGATATTTTTTTGAGCGACTGTAGAAGAAATATATGAAGGAATACCCTTTTAGAGGGACATCAAGAAATTTGACAAGGGTAGTTAAAAGCACAATTGTGTTCACAGCTTTCTAAAAAAAACGTATTTAAGCGCATTTATAAAACTCTGGAGGTAAGGGTGGGAAATGTCGATCCTGTTTCTTCAGGTGACTTCCCATGTCAACTCCTCTTTGCAGAACCATGTGCAAAACTTACGAATACCATTTGGGAAAAAATAATTAGAGAAAGTAACTATAAGATAAATTTATTTCAAATGCGAAATGCTTATTTAAAAAATGCATGATGACATTAAAAATTAGCAATTATTTTGCTGCTGTGATTCTAGATAACTCTATAGGGTGGCGTACCCAAGGAGGGGTGGGTCTAAGAAATTCATGCAAACCGGAGACTTAAGCACGTCAGCCCTCCCCCTCCCTCCCATTAGACTTAAACCTATCAACCAATCCAATTGGGATTTTCTGGGTATGCCACTGCATCTATAATTACAGTAATGACCAATCTCAAGGAATTTCCAACGAAAACATTCGTTGGAACTTTTACAGAGCATTGTGCAACACCAAAATATACAACCACTGTCATGAAGGTTAATACATATCACCATCTAAGCATGATATCTCACGGATCTATCAAATATACAGCCGAAACGGCTATGAACGATGGAAAACTAAAAGCGCTGTTTCTATTTATTCAGTACTACTATTTATTTCAAATACAAAAAAATAGAAGCTAAAAGAAAGCTTAGAAAAGAAAATATGAAAAAGAAATGAGTAGGAAATAAATAAAACAAAATGAAGCAGAGAAAGGAAGAAATAAAAAGGAAAAAAATGTTTCACAGATGCATTCACCGAAAACATAAATAGCTGGGAAACATTTTAGCGCCTTTTTCGATGCGAAAAGAGTTGATGCTCCCCATTGCCAGCACTTGTCGATCTTATTGATTTCCGTTATGTAGATGGAGAAGGACTGCACACAGGGAGATCGGAGGTAAGTAGAGGAGACGGTGGCTCGAGGTGGAGGAAAGCCGTCCAAGCCAAGGTGACTTTCCGTCAGCAGTCAGCTGAAGAATGCTGTAGCATCGTGGATGGCATTGACTGGGAGAGCGCACAAGCATCCCAATGTCATTGGCAGATGGAGACGCTGTTGACAGTGGCGGTGGATCCGAAGACAGCTCAGCCAAGGTGACTCTCCATCAGCAGAGAGATGGAGAGTGGCTCTCCGCTCTCTTAGAAGATGCTACGAATGGCATAACAATATCTTTCTTAAAAATGGCAGCAGCACTAAAGTAAGAGAGAGGCTCGAAAAGTTCTGTGATCTAAGGCGAACACTTTGTGGGCTCAGAGAATGGTGCTGAGGATTATTGATAATTTGGGAACGGAGCATGGCTGCGAAAATGTTTATTTTCTGTAATGGAAACATCAAAGGATGTAATCATCGTTCCTGTCATATGTAGCCAATACCATACTCTGAAACGGAGAGAATGAAAGAAGGACTTTTTTTATGATAGAATGAAAGAGAAGCATTTATATGTTTAGAAAATCATCAAGCAACCAAAGATGAGGGAAGTCCAGGAGTGTGAGATTTTGATTTTCGAAGAGTTTTTAAGAGAATTGGCATGGAATGGACTTAATGCGACAGCTGTACCAGCTGCCGCATTAAGTCCATTCCATGCCAATTCTAATAACGTCATATTTTACACTGTAAGCTCATCTGATTCTTAACTATCCTACATCTGTAGGAATACCGGTGGCGACTGCATTGCTTCCCATAAATTAAGGAACAACGCTATATTATGTCTATGGGAAGCTAACGTCTAAGCTCTATAACTTTTAAAATAAGGTTTTTTGTTTTGAAAAATGTGATACTAGATAAAGATTTCAATCAAATATATCAAAATCTTCATTTTCAACAGCATTCATTCAGTATTTAATGAGTTATGGAAGTTTGAATATTTAGCGATAACAGTGCCAGCCACAAAAAATGATTTCTGAAGTTAATTAAGACTTAGTAATAAGTATTTTTTTTATCAAAGTGTTTAAATAAATAAGTTTGTATTTTAGAACTTTTTGTAAGGAATTCTTTCACTATTCTTCAGTTTTGTATAAGTTTCTTAAGACTGGCATTGCTGTTGTTAAATATTCAAACTTTCATAACTCATTAAATACTGAACGAATATTGTTGAGATACATATTAATATATTTGATTGAGATCTTTATCTACTATAACATTTTTCAAAAAAGAAACAAAACAAACAAACTTATTTTAGAAGTTATAGACATAACTTAGTGTTGTTCCTTAATTCATGGAAACCAGTGTATATCCAATAAGTTTGTCTTCATGCATGCAAATTGAAGCTGTCTTTCGCTACACAAGATGCTGCTTAAACATCTTGAAGATATTATCTGTTCTCACAAGAATTAACAGACAGCTAGAGGGGAATCCACGGGACATGTCAGGCACGCCCGTTCCCTACTCCCTTTAAAAGCCGATTAAATTATTTATTAATATTAATTCATTGAATTCATTCACAATGCGCACCCATTTAGTATAAACGGTATTTTAAAAGAAATATATCAAAATCTTATCTATCATAAATCAACGCCTCTTCATTCTAGACAGTCAATGCGACTCTTAGTTGACCTTGAATGGGACATCCGATCCAAAAATTCTTAACCGTTCTGAGATTTATGACCTGAAATAACCCCAGGCAACAATTGTTAGTTCTGTAGCACCAGTAGATCAAATTTGATCTTTGACCTCAAAGGACCCTCCCCGCCCATTCTGGAATCGAAATTTCATGATGTTTCTGAGGCATTGCAACCTGAAACATCCCTAGACTCCAATTCGCACGTTTCTAGCATTCGTAAATCAAGGTTTGACTTCTACGTGGTCTCTATTTGATCTTGAATTGCAGATCGAAGGTCAAATTTTGGATTTTTGACCGAATGCGAATATGCAACTCGAAACACCCCTAGTAAGAAATTTCAGAACACTACTATTTCTGCATCCTAGTTAGAATTAGAGTCATTCCCAATCAGTGTGTTCTCTCACTCGCTCAGTCACCACTCAGCCAATCAATCACAACAGTGTATATATATATTAAATGTTTTTTTTGTTTATTTATAGTTTTCTTTTACATGTCCCACCACCATGTCAAATTTTATCGGATGTATCGTTGGATACAGCACAATAATCTAGAGCAGTGGTTCTCAACCTTTTATGCTTCACGTACCCCCTGTAAATGTGTATGTAACTGGCGTACCCCTTGTGTAGATAGACAAAACTACAGTTATCGTATAACAAAGGGAATAAAATAAAACGTATATATATACACATTAAATTTTGTACTTAACTTACATCTAACGACTTTTGAGCTCTTACGGCGTATCTCAAAAACTTTTCCCGCGTACCCCATGTTGAGAACCACTGATCTAGAGTCAAAAGCATCACCCCTCTTTCTTTGCTGTTTAAACTGACCTAAGGGACCTGGGTTCGAGCCCCGGGTAAGGCATGGTTGTATGTGTTGTTTTTCTGCTGAGGTCTTGCCATCCTCACAGACCTTCTACTATGGCATATAAACTGACAGGCTCCTGTCAGACCTCTGTGGCAAGCAGCTACTTGAAGGGGTATTTATTTTTTAAACAGAATCAAGTTTATTCGTGACCTATACCAAAGGTGTTTGCTATTATAAAAAGTGTGATATCTTCTTCTGGAGTGCATTTCAACTTATTTTAAAAATAAGATTCAATCCCAGGCTATTGTGACCTCTCTTAGTGATGAAACTGGAAATCTTAGGCAAATACAGCGATGATTGATAAGGCAGTTCATGCGGCCTGTTCATTACACGATCATCGTTGGAACACTTTTCCATTTCCTGGATTTATACATGCCAAATTTCCTATATAGTCGTTCAAGTTCTATGCGATTAAGAGATAAAAAAAAACTATTAAATTAGATCCTAACAGATTCTTTAGACTTGAAAACAATAATATCAATCAATACTTTATTATGAACTGATTTTATTGATAATTTATTATGTACAATATTAGATAAGTATTACAGTGAAATGTCAGTATAACGGAAACGCCAAAATAACGAAATGTTCACTACAACGAAATTTTTTCCCACCCTCGGCCAATTTACAACGTACCAATATACTTTATTATGAACTGATTTAGAATAGAATATATTTATATATATTATTATATATTTATATAGAACCGAATATAGCGAAAATACCAATTTAATGAAATAAAAATTTATTCCATACGAAAAGAAAAGTTCGTTGATTCGTTTCGTAATTAGCAGCCAATATGGCGCGAAGTCTTCGCCGTTTCCTAAAGACACCGAAGATTATTTCGGACATTGTGTTCGAAAGTTGCGAAATTATTTAAGAATTTTCAGCGAAAATATTTCAGACATTTTCAAAAAATTTACCGACACACACTCTAACAGACGGTGAATTTCTTTCATAATGATAATTTTGTAGTCTGTAACTATCATAGTACGTTATTCATTGCATTTCAGTACAACAAATTTCGGTATAACGAATATATTGTGGTCATATTTTAACTAATTCAATTTCCGCAATTTATATTGAAGAAAAAAAATGTCTTCTTGAGAATAATTCCTGTCGAATCCAGATTCTTTGTGTTTTTGCATTTTATTCTGTATAGTGGAGTAATATAAAAAAAAAGAAAATTGGACTTTAAATTTAGAATCACAGGTTGGGAAAGAACCATTTGAAATGTAGAGAGGAAAAAAAAAGTCTCGAGTCTACGAGTGTGAGTTTGCGAATTCGTATCCACCCGCCTGTAATTGTGTAGAATTTTTCATCTACACTAGGGGTTCTCAACATGGGGTATGCGGTAAAATTTTTTGGGGTACGCCGTGAGAGCTCAAAAGTCGCTAGATATATGTTATATATATATATATGTTTTATTTATTCCCATTGTTATACTATAACTATGGTTTTATCTATCTATACAAGGGGTACGTCAGCTACATACACATTTCCAGGGGGTACTTAAAGCATAAAAGGTTGAGAACCACTGATCTACACTAAAATTGGACCCTGTTGAGACCTATAAGAAACAGTCTAATTTCTTATGTAACACTTTAAAAAAATTGTTATTATTTCAATAAACCATCTTAGTATGCTATGCTCCGTTTATACCAAAACTGAGTTATTTAATATCTTAAACTTTTTAAATTTTTTGCTGCTGATACGTTTTTTACTTTCCAAGCAGTCCTATAAAAACAACACATTCATGGACGACAGCAAAAATTATTTGAGACGAAATTTAATATACTAGTTTTCCTTCAGCACTAAATCAAAATTACATTGAAAATCACTCTACTTACATTTGAGTTTCAGCGCACGCATATATGCAGGGGCGTAGCGAAGGACTATGGTTGGGGGGTATATATATCAGAAATTTTCCAACTAGAAATTCAAATTTTCCCAACTGAGCAAACTTATTCTGAGATTTTTCGCTCGGGAGGCAATTTCGTTGGGAGGCAATTTTCACATATCTCATTCATTTTACCCGTTTGACTTCCAATTTTGCCAACTGGCCGTGATTTGACATTTAACTTACATTGCCAACTCCCCAAGATTTTGTCAAATCACTCCGAATTTTGGCAACTCCACAAGATTTTACCAAGTCACTCCGAATTTTGCCAACTCACCTGTTTTTACTAAGTGGCTTTGAATTTTGCCAACTGCTCTAAATTTTGCCGTCTCTCCATTTTCCAAACTGCGTTAGATTTGTCAAGTTGCCTCGATTTTGACAACTCCCCTTAATATTCCAAAAACAAAATTGCAAATTTTCACAACTCACTTAGATTTTACGAAGACACTTCGAATTTTGCCAACTCAGAGTTAATTTGGGGGGGGGGAGCATCCCCCATGGCTACGCCCCTGCATACATGTATTTATATATATACATTGAAACAGTGGTTCTCAACCTTTTATGCTTCACGTACCCACTGGAAATGTGTATGTAACTGGCGTATCCCTTGTATAGATAGATAAAACTATAGTCATAGTATAACAATGATAATAAAATAAAACATATATATATGCATATACATTAAATTTTGTATTCATAAATTATATATATCGATAAATGCAAAAAATGACATAAACAATTTAACAATCTTATTAAATTATAAACATTTTACTGGGTAATCAGTGAAACAGCTCTCACGGCATACCCCAAAAAATTTTACCGCGTACCTCGAAGGGGTACGCGTACCCCACATTGAGAACCCCTACATTAGAAAGAACAAAGAAATGCATTACGAATGTTGCACTCCGCATTACGCTTGTTATTGCCGAAATTACGAAAATGCAGAACGAAATGCATTACGAATGTTGTTTCTAATGTATTGTTGCGGATCACAAAAATGGATAGCCACTGAGCGTGAGTATTAAAAGCTATATTTCAAAACCAAATTCAATACAAGGTAAATTGTTACAAAGGAAATATGGATGAAGTATCTTATTAACAAATCAACTATTAACATGCACAAGTCATCAATCTTCCTGCATGAGCACACATCAGCTCTGTGTATTTTACTAAATACTACCTTTTACTTGATTTACCAGGTCACCCGAAGATCTTCACTCGTAAACCAATTCTCGTCCTGTGCTAGTAACTTTTCACACACTAGCCGAACAAAAAGACAGTCCGTGTAGACATTCGAAGTTAGCCATAAAAGTTCCCACTTTTATCCTTCCGCGTATACACAACACATCAAGTTACTTCTTGATACTTAACGATAAAAGATCCCACTTTTATCCTTCCGCGTATACACAACACATCAAGTTACTTCTTGATACTTAACGCGCACTGTCTCAGAACAGCCCACCGGCCATTTTCGAACTCTCCGACCGTTACAACACAACAACCGTTACAATACAAAACGACCGTTAACGCTCCACTCTTCTTCTCCAAATTCTCCCAACGTTCTTATTCATTGGCTGAAACTTTTTGCTTTCGGTTGCCAGATTCCTTCTGTCGTAACACTGCCCCCTTCCTAGGTCTTGTTCGTCCCGAACAATTCTGGATTCCAAAGCTTCTTCAGTTCTTCGATGAAACGGGGCCAAACGATCCACGTGAACCACCTTGCTCTTTGTAGCTGGACGTCGACGAATGCGATATTCCACGTCTGTGTCAAAATGAAAGCGAATCTCATTATGACTTAGATTTCTTTTCTGACTGAAGCCTCGTCCACAAATATAATACGTGTAAGGCCTATAGCCCTTGTGAACACGTTTATGTCTCCGCAGGGAGAAGAATCGACTAAGAGTTTTCGTGCAAAACCTGTAAAAAGTTTTCTTCTTTGTCGAAAGTTTTCTTCTTTGGATTTTTACTTCTATCAACAGTAACAAGGAATGAAAGTCATTAGTGACATAAAATCTAGGGAGGAGTTTCATCCTCCAGTCTGACCCTTTTGTCAGTTGACTTTCACTTAATTCAGAACTGTCGTGATGAACCTTCAGCCATATTTCACCTGATTCAATTTGATCCCCAAGGTGCTTCACAATTATATCAGCTCCATAATTCTTTTTAGCGCTTCGGTCCATCTCCTCCTTCCATACTCTTGCTAGGACTGCAGCTTCTAATCCGACAACCTTACCTGTTTCTCCTGTATAAGTGAAATCAGTGATGTGTCGGGCTGCTAGCAATATTTTTTCTGTTTTATCTTCACATAGCCAGCTTGCAACATCTTCAGATACTCCTTGTTCTATTAACATGTTACGAAACTTGTTCAAAGCATTGCCGTTATGCAGAACCTTGCGGACACGTGATGCTTCATCTACCCTATTATCCACAATGTTCACCAAACGCAGAAGTTCTCCTCCTAACTCTTCGACGAGCTCTTGCAGTTCCAAGGATCCGTCACCAAGGAAACACTGAACAGCTTCCATCACTTCCAGAGAGTTGTCAACAGAGTTTTCAAGAGGTGAATCCATGTTGCTGATAACAGCTGAACAACTCAAACTCTTCATTCCACGAGCTTGTGATGCTGCAACCATTTTCTTAACTAAATCAACAGCAACATCTTCTGTACTGATGAGATCAATAGCTCCTTTTCCGAATTCAACATCATAAACCAAAGCGCACACTCCTTCAGCCAGCTTTTTGGACACAATTGAGCATCTCCTTAGAGGAACGCTATCTACGGTAGCCGTCAGATCCTTGCAGCGGTAAATCTCCTTATCTGTTGGCACCAGCTCCTCTGTCTGTCCTACGATGCAGCATCCGACGTCTTCCATCATCTGCTCGATTTTATCTTTAGTGCAGTCGACTGTGAAGCCAGGGATGGATTCCAATTTGTCCAGAGTATCTCCCGTCAATTGGAGAGCACGACCGGAGATCATAGGGACCTTGAGACCTAAAGCAGCAAGTGCAGGAGCCAAGACAAGACTCACTTTGTTGCCGACACCTCCTGTGCTGTTTTTATCTACCATCTGATGGCGCCACTCGGGTCTCCAGCAAAACACATGACCCGAGGAGGTCATATTTGCTGTTTCTTCCGAATTCACTTTCTTGGAGCTCTCATTGTAATTAGCCAGGGAAATATCAGTCATGATTGCCAAATTGTTCATTCTGGAGATCAGCGACGAGTTCTGTAACATGATATTGTCCACTTTAGAGCTCTTGTAGTCGTGATAAAACTTTTCTATATCCTTATAATCTAAATGGTTATAATGTCCAAATCTGCACATTGACTGTTCAGAAAAGAAATTCAGCATGGTTTCGTTGAGATTGTCTGAGGGCTTTACTTCTCTCTGATCGTAACTCTGAGGCTTAGTTTTATCCAGAAAGTTAGTCTTTGAAGTACTGTCTCTGCCTGAAGCTCTTTTACTAGCATCACCTGTTATGCTTCTAAGCCATCCTTCGGAATTCCTCTTCCTTAAATCCCCACTTTCTATAAACGATTCGAGTGTGGCTATATGCTTCGGAAAAATCTCTCCGACTTCCGCGGTAAAGTCGAATGGCACTTTGTATCTATGATGAATGGACGCCTCTTCTTTACTCGGACCACTCTGCGAAACGTAAACTCTGTTTCGTTCCCCTTCATTACCACTCGTTACTCTGCCTTTGCGATAATTGTCCATGACGCATTTTGCTGAGAGCGAGGAATAGAATACCTTTCGTGTGGATCTCTCTTCAGATCGTGCCAGACTTGTATACCTAGGTATTTTGAAGTGCAAAGCGTACTGTATAGTCTCGCAGCTCTCTGATCTGTGTGATTGTTCTTCACAGTTCCTAGACATGTCACCAGCGACATAGACACTCTGCCATGCATTACCAGTAGTTGCGTGGTCAAAGGCATTATCTGCGCTATCTCTACGATTCTTGATTTCCAGTAGCAGATCCACATTTTTATATGCGTTGCCTTTCTCTTTTTCTTTTCCATGTTTACAATCTAACTTAACACTATCAAGATCATTTTTTTCACTGACAAATTCAACATTTAAACTATTGCATTGTCTATTGAGTTCGGTTTTATGATCCTTGAAGTGATCAATAAACTTACCAACTTGAGAAGCCACTTCAGCTCTCATCTCAGTATTTTGTGCGGCCATTTCGGCTTTCAAGTCACCTATTTTATCGCTTTGGGCAGCTATATCACCTTTAATCTCAGTATTTTGTGCAGCCAGGTCACCTATTTTGTTAGCCATATCGGCTTTCAAGTCATCTTTTTGAGAAACTATCTCAGTTCTCAACTCATTATTTTGCGTTCTCAACTCATTATTTTGACTTTTAATGTCATTCATCTGTGTAGCCATATCGGCTTTCATATCTTTCATATCAGTCATCTGCGTAGCCATATCGACTTTCAAGCTATTTATCAACTTTACTAATTCATCCATACTTCTAGTTAACGGCATTCAATAAATTATCCCACTTCTGACACCAAATGTTGCGGATCACAAAAATGGATAGCCACTGAGCGTGAGTATTAAAAGCTATATTTCAAAACCAAATTCAATACAAGGTAAATTGTTACAAAGGAAATATGGATGAAGTATCTTATTAACAAATCAACTATTAACATGCACAAGTCATCAATCTTCCTGCATGAGCACACATCAGCTCTGTGTATTTTACTAAATACTACCTTTTACTTGATTTACCAGGTCACCCGAAGATCTTCACTCGTAAACCAATTCTCGTCCTGTGCTAATAACTTTTCACACACTAGCCGAACAAAAAGACAGTCCGTGTAGACATTCGAAGTTAGCCATAAAAGTTCCCACTTTTATCCTTCCGCGTATACACAACACATCAAGTTACTTCTTGATACTTAACGATAAAAGATCCCACTTTTATCCTTCCGCGTATACACAACACATCAAGTTACTTCTTGATACTTAACGCGCACTGTCTCAGAACAGCCCACCGGCCATTTTCGAACTCTCCGACCGTTACAACACAACAACCGTTACAATACAAAACGACCGTTAACGCTCCACTCTTCTTCTCCAAATTCTCCCAACGTTCTTATTCATTGGCTGAAACTTTTTGCTTTCGGTTGCCAGATTCCTTCTGTCGTAACAGTATATACATGTTTGCGTGCGCTGGAACTCAGATGTAAGTAGAGTGATTTTCAATGTATTTTTGATTTAGTGCTGAAGGAAAACTAGTAAATTAAATTTCGTCTCAGGTAATCTTTGCTGTCGTCCATGAATGTGTTGTTTTTATAGGACTGCTTGGAAAGTAAAAAACGTATCAGCAGCAAGCAATTAAAAAAGTTTAAGATATTGTTGCGGATCACAAAAATGGATAGCCACTGAGCGTGAGTATTAAAAGCTATATTTCAAAACCAAATTCAATACAAGGTAAATTGTTACAAAGGAAATATGGATGAAGTATCTTATTAACAAATCAACTATTAACATGCACAAGTCATCAATCTTCCTGCGTGAGCACACAACATCAGCTCTGTGTATTTTACTAAATACTACCTTTTACTTGATTTACCAGGTCACCCGAAGATCTTCACTCGTAAACCAATTCTCGTCCTGTGCTAATAACTTTTCACACACTAGCCGAACAAAAAGACAGTCCGTGTAGACATTCGAAGTTAGCCATAAAAGTTCCCACTTTTATACTTCCACGTATACACAACACATCAAGTTACTTCTTGATACTTAACGATAAAAGATCCCACTTTTATCCTTCCGCGTATACACAACACATCAAGTTACTTCTTGATACTTAACGCGCACTGTCTCAGAACAGCCCACCGGCCATTTTCGAACTCTCCGACCGTTACAACACAACAACCGTTACAATACAAAACGACCGTTAACGCTCCACTCTTCTTCTCCAAATTCTCCCAACGTTCTTATTCATTGGCTGAAACTTTTTGCTTTCGGTTGCCAGATTCCTTCTGTCGTAACAGTATATACATGTTTGCGTGCGCTGGAACTCAGATGTAAGTAGAGTGATTTTCAATGTATTTTTGATTTAGTGCTGAAGGAAAACTAGTAAATTAAATTTCGTCTCAGGTAATCTTTGCTGTCGTCCATGAATGTGTTGTTTTTATAGGACTGCTTGGAAAGTAAAAAACGTATCAGCAGCAAGCAATTAAAAAAGTTTAAGATATTGTTGCGGATCACAAAAATGGATAGCCACTGAGCGTGAGTATTAAAAGCTATATTTCAAAACCAAATTCAATACAAGGTAAATTGTTACAAAGGAAATATGGATGAAGTATCTTATTAACAAATCAACTATTAACATGCACAAGTCATCAATCTTCCTGCGTGAGCACACAACATCAGCTCTGTGTATTTTACTAAATACTACCTTTTACTTGATTTACCAGGTCACCCGAAGATCTTCACTCGTAAACCAATTCTCGTCCTGTGCTAATAACTTTTCACACACTAGCCGAACAAAAAGACAGTCCGTGTAGACATTCGAAGTTAGCCATAAAAGTTCCCACTTTTATACTTCCACGTATACACAACACATCAAGTTACTTCTTGATACTTAACGATAAAAGATCCCACTTTTATCCTTCCGCGTATACACAACACATCAAGTTACTTCTTGATACTTACGCACACTGTCTCAGAACAGCTCACCGTCCATTTTCGAACTCTTCGACCGTTACCACACAACGACCGTTAACGCTCCACTCTTCTTCTCCAAATTCTCCCAACGTTCTTATTCGTTGGCTGAAACTTTTTGCTTCGGTTGCCAGATTCCTTCTGTCGTAACACTGCCCCCTTCCTAGGTCTTGTTCGTCCCGAACAATTCTGGATTCCAAAGCTTCTTCAGTTCTTCGATGAAACGGGGCCAAACGATCCACGTGAACCACCTTGCACTTTGTAGCTGGACGTCGACGAATGCGATATACCACGTCATTAATCCTGTTAACTATTGTATATGGGCCTTCCCAAGGTTTCTGAAGTTTTGGAGATAGTCCTTTCTTTCTATGTGGACTGTATAGCCAGACAAGATCTCCTTGATTGAAAATAGTTCCATTTATTTTACTGTCATATCTTGTTTTGGTTCTGTCACTTGTTATGTCGATGTTATGTCTAACGGAGTGATGGATTTCCTCTAGTCGTTGTTACAATTCTTGTACGTATTGTGGAGTGGACACAGGCATTGCTTCGGGCCGACCATATAAAAGGTCACAGGGAAGACGTAACTCTCTTCCAAAAAGCATCATGGAAGGTGTCTGTCCAGTTGTCTCATGCACTGCCGTCCTATATGCCAGCAAAAGGAGTGGTACATGGCGATCCCAGTCACGTTGGTGGTCGTTCACAAATAATGCTAAATGCTGAGCTATTGTTCTATTGAACCTTTCAACCATACCATCCGACTGAGGGTGTAAGGGAGTTGTTCTGGTTTTCTGAATGCCTAATAGTTGACAGATGCCTTTAAACACATTGGATTCAAAATTCCGTCCTTGATCAGAGTGGAGTTGTAAAGGTACTCCATACCTACTAATGAAGTTATTAACTATCATCTCAGCCACTGTTGTTGCTTCCTGGTCTTGGATGGGATATACCTCAGGCCACTTTGTGAAATAATCCATTACCACTAATAAATATCGATTTCCATCATCAGTTCTAGGAAACGGACCCATTACATCAATGGCTATTCTTTCAAAAGGGGCACCAACGTTATACGTCTGCAGCTTACCCCGACTCCTAGTCTTAGGGCCTTTCTTTGCTGCACAGGCTTCACATTGCCTACACCATCTCTCAACGTCTGCCCTACTTTTCAACCAATGAAATCGTTCCCTGGCTTTGGCTAATGTCTTATTAACACCGAAGTGTCCTCCAGTGGCACTATCATGTACATCTTTCATCACAAGTTCCACTCGGGATCGAGGAAGGATTATCTGCCAACGGATCAGCCGTCCAGTGGGATTCTCCCATCTTCTGTATAATACTCCGTCTTCCATTTTTAAGGAGTCCCACTGTGCCCAGTAACTTTTAGTAGTTGGACTATACCTCGAGATTTGCTCCCAATTAGGTCTTACATCAGATTTTTCAATCAATTCTAATATTGGTTTTATGTCTTCATCATCTAGTTGAGCCTTCCTGATTTCCATTGGATTCCAGATGTTAGGGGTGTCACTGTTTGTTTGTGTCGAAACTATTTGTCTTATGGGCATTATCTCTTTAGTTCCAAATTTCAGTTCTGCACTATAGCAATGTTTACAGTTGTCAATACATGGGCGCCTGGAAAGAGCATCTGCATTCTTATGCATTTTACCACTTCGATGTTCGATGGAGAAATCGTATTCTTGTAACCGTTGTATCCACCTAGCGATTTGTCCTTCAGGGTTTTTGAAGTTTAATAACCATCTAAGTGCAGCATGATCAGTACGTATAAGGAATTTCTGGCCATAGAGATAATGATGAAAATGTTCTATTGCTTTTACTATTGCTAACAGTTCTTTGCGTGTTACACAGTAATTCCGCTCTGGTTTGGATAAAGTTTTACTAAAGTATGCAATAACTCTCTCTTGTCCGTCTTGTTCTTGTGAAAGCACAGCACCAACTCCTGTGTTACTTGCGTCAGTATCTATTACGAATTGTTTTCCAGTTTGTGGGTACGCTAGCACTGGTGCTGTGGAAAGAGTTTTCTTTAGCTATTGAAAGGCTATATCGCATTCGGTGGTCCACATAAACCGCTGGCCCTCTTCTGTCAGACGATGTAATGGCCTTGCGATGTTGGAGAAACCTTTGACAAATCTTCTGTAGTAGGTGCAAAGTCCAATAAAACTACGAAGTTGATGAACATCTTGTGGTGGAGGCCAGTCTCTTACAGCTTCTATCTTACTAGGATCAGTCTTAATCCCTGCTGTAGTGATCACATGACCAAGGTAATGAACTTCTTGCTGGAACAGTTTACACTTTGTCGGTCCCAATTTTAACTTGGCTGCCTTAAGTTTTTCAAATACTTGACGAAGATTTCTCAAATGTTCTTCAAAAGTTCTTCCAAGAACTATGATGTCGTCCAAGTAAACCAGGCAGACCTCCAAAGACAACCTTTGAGCACTGACTCCATTAGTCGCTCAAATGTGGCAGGTGCATTACAAAGTCCAAATGGCATCACCTTAAACTGCCAAAGTCCATTCCCTGTACTGAAAGCTGTTTTCTCACGGTCTTCAGGACGTATACCAACTTGCCAATAGCCGCTCTTTAAATCTAATGTTGAGAACCATTCTGACCCTGATAAAGTGTCTAGTGTATCGTCAATCCTGGGTAAAGGAAAGGAATCTTTCTTTGTTACGTCATTTAATCTGCGATAATCTACACAAAATCGTGTAGATCCATCCTTTTTCTTGACAAGAACTACTGGTGATGTCCAGGGACTCTGTGATGGTTCTATAATGCCCTGAGCTTCCATGTCCTTTATGAGTTGTTCCGTCTCCTCTCTTTTTGCCAATGGAAGCCTTCTTGCCGACAGATGGACTGGAGGAGAATCACCAGTGTTGATTTTATGTTCTGTCAGGTTAGTACGGCCATAATCATTTGATGTGGCAGAAAAAATGTCAGAAAATTCTTTTAATAGGTTCTCGGCCTTAACAGCTTGGTTTTCAGTTAATATTTGACTTGTTTCTCTCCATAATTCAGTAAGATAAGACGGGATGTCTGTATGATTTTGATATGAATCGGTAACTTCTATTTTATTTATACTTGTTACACAGGTAACAGCTTCACATATTGCTAATTCCTCACCTTTTTTTAACATTCTATTGGATTTGTTACAGTTCATCACTCTGATAGGGATCTGTTCTTTATCTATTCTGACTAAAGTCCTTGCAACCAGGATATTATGAGCCAAAGCTCCTTTACCAGAGGCATCAGTAACTGCCAATCGGAAGGCCCCAGAAGTCTCCACCCGATGTCCACGGACTATAACTTCACTTTGTGCTGGGATCTCTGTGTCTTCCGTCACTAATATTGGAGTTACGCTTGATAAAGAATCAGACGTCCGGCTAAGCAGAGGAATCTCTTCTGTCTCATAGATGAGTAGGTTATCACTGGGTCTAATGTTGAATCCATGTTTCTTAAGAAAATCAAGGCCTAATATGCATTCGTCGTAGATGTCAGCGATGTAAACAGGATGGCGAACCAGACAGCTACCAACTCGAATATTAAGTTCTATTTTTCCATGAACCTTTGCACAATCTCCAGTGGCCGTTTGTAGGCTTATTCTAGACTGTGTAGTATTCAAGTTTGGGTGAGGTATTATTTTCTTTATTATATCCGTTCTGAGTAAAGTTACATTTGCACCAGTGTCGACTATCATACGGCAAGGTATTCCATTTATGGCTCCATCAGCTACTAATCCATTATTATCGCCATGTAATGTTGGAACGTGGGCGACTTCCCCTGGGGCCAACCAATCAACTGCCAGCCTTTGCCCCGCAAGACTGACTAATTTCTGTTTCCCTGATCCTGTTGTCTAGTTGATGGACTTGGACTCCTCATTCGTTTCCTAGTGCAGTTGGTACGAATGTGTCCGGTCTTGCCACAATTCCAACACTGAAGGTCTGTTGTAGGTTTTGAAGAACCTTTTATATCTTTCAAAACGGATAGTATGGCTTTGGTTAGTTCTTTCATTTCATTATCCTTTTCTAGTTTCTTCTGCACTCACAAATCTCACTGCACGTTTGTTCGCTCGGGAGGAAAGCCTGGAGCACTCGTATTTCATAGCATGTACCACAGCTGACTTTAAGGATTCACCTTCCAACATCCTCAGAGATTGCTGAGTGTCAGGGTCAGCAATAGCATCAATAAATTGTAATTGAGCTAAATTATCTTGAATTTCTGGTGGACAGTTACTATAAGCCAATCTAGCTAGACGCTCAATATCACTAGCAAGCTCTTGCAAAGTTTCACCACTTTTCTGCATGCGATGTTTAAATTGAGTCACGTAATATTGTTTTAAATAACTATCACCAAACCTTAGTTCTAATGCAGAAACTAGACTTTGATAATCAAGTCGTTTTTCTTCTGGAACAGATTGCAAAACTTCCGCAGCAGAATTTCTTAAGGAAGCTGCAAGAAAACTGGCCTTTTGGAATTCATTCCACTCATTGGCTGTAGCGATAACTTCGAATTGTGTTTTAAATACTGTCCAAGATGATTGACCATCATATGTAGAAGGTTTAGTTGTATTTTTAGCGATATGTGTAATAACATTATTTCCACTAGAATTATTATTATCACAAGCAGAAGGTAACATTTCATTTCTCAAAATCTGAAACTGGCGTTCACAATCAGTTTTTACAATTTCTATTTCATGTTTATAATCTAACTTAACACTATCAAGATCATATTTTACACTGTCAATTTCAACCTTTAAACAATCACATTGTTTATTAAGTTCGGTTTTAATGTCCTTACACTGATCAGTAATCTTATCAATTTGAGAAGCCACTTCAGCTCTCATCTCAGTATTTTGTGCGGCCATTTCGGCTTTCAAGTCACCTATTTTATCGCTTTGGGCAGCTATATCACCTTTAATCTCAGTATTTTGTGCGGCCAGGTCACCTATTTTGTTAGCCATATCGGCTTTCATATCAGTCATCAGCTTTATTAACTCATCCATACTTCTAGTGAAAGGCATTCAATTAAATTATCCCACTCCTGACACCAAATGTTGCGGATCACAAAAATGGATAGCCACTGAGCGTGAGTATTAAAAGCTATATTTCAAAACCAAATTCAATACGAGGTAAATTGTTACAAAGGAAATATGGATGAAGTATCTTATTAACAAATCAACTATTAACATGCACAAGTCATCAATCTTCCTGCGTGAGCACATAACATCAGCTCTGTGTATTTTACTAAATACTACCTTTTACTTGATTTACCAGGTCACCCGAAGATCTTCACTCGTAAACCAATTCTCGTCCTGTGCTAATAACTTTTCACACACTAGCCGAACAAAAAGACAGTCCGTGTAGACATTCGAAGTTAGCCATAAAAGTTCCCACTTTTATACTTCCACGTATACACAACACATCAAGTTACTTCTTGATACTTAACGATAAAAGATCCCACTTTTATCCTTCCGCGTATACACAACACATCAAGTTACTTCTTGATACTTACGCACACTGTCTCAGAACAGCTCACCGTCCATTTTCGAACTCTTCGACCGTTACCACACAACGACCGTTAACGCTCCACTCTTCTCCAAATTCTCCCAACGTTCTTATTCGTTGGCTGAAACTTTTTGCTTTCGGTTGCCAGATTCCTTCTGTCGTAACAATATTAAATAACTCAGTTTTGTTACAAACGGAACGTAGCATAGTAAGATGGTTTATTGAAATAATAACAGCACAGATTGTGTTTATAACTGAAAAAAATTATATATAAATGTTAATATAGTATATATTTATATCCTCGGTGTTTATGAGGGATCCATCCTCTTAACCTAGTAATTTAAATGTATTCGACTTCGCGTGTGTTTGAAGGTGGGAGGCTGATCTAGGTACATATAAGTTTAACTACATATATTTCTTTGGATTGATGAAATTACTGAAACTTCTTTTGGAAAAACATATGTGTGAGCCTGTTATGCAATTAAGTGGGCATCACTGTGCTCCCAGCCATTTATCAAAACTAGATAGGTTTTTCATTTAATCACGCACTATTAAAAACAACAAATAGTTCTTTGAATGGTTTTCTTCTTTGTGAGCCGAAAAGCTTCTCCAAGGCGTTCATTGTTTCCTTTGTTGTTACGCTTCGCATGCCAAAGAGAAAAGCTTTACGAAGTGCAGGCCGAAGCGAGCATTTTGCAAAGAGGCGTCGCTGAAGTGCCAAGTTCCGGACGCAGCAGTTTGTCCGAACATCCAAAAGGCCAGTAAGGGAGAAAAGCAAAGAATAGAAAAAAAAAGATCAGAGGTCCTGCGCGCAAGGAGTCGATGCAAACAAGAATCTTATTATTTTAGACAAACAGAGCGTAAACTTTGTTTGGTTTCGTAAACTGAATGACGAAGCCTGGCTTTTGTGTTTGTGTCTTTAGATGGCGATCTCCCTCCCTGTGTGCGCTTGCCTTTATTGTGACAACGACTAGATTTAGATAAATGTTTTCAAACTTTGCACAATTTGTTTCACTTTTCAAAGTTTGTTCTCTTGCATTCGGAGCCATTTTTCTTTTGCTGCAAATAATGTTAGCGGAAAGTAAAGAAATGACAGGTGGCGCTGCGATTCATTTGACATCTTTTGTTCTTATCGTCTGGACAAGGGAAGATGATGGCAAGTGTGACAGGATTTTGTGTTTGCTATCACAGAAACCTGTACGAAATATGGAGAAATAACTTTTAGTTCTGAAAAAGGGTTACGATGTTGAAAACTTAATTGCTTCACAGCTTGTTTAAATTGCTAATTAAATCAAGCATTCAGATTTATTGCTTTGTGAAAAAAATTCTTTGAAATAAACTTCAGAGTTTTGGGTAAAAGCAAACGATAAGAAAGCTTAAATTTAAAAGTTCAATGCTACAAAAAAAGAACGAGTAAAAACAGTTAAAAAAAGTACTGAAAAGTAACTAGAAATTAGATTTATAAGTGAAATTTGTGAAAAAATTCCTGTGCGCTACGTTTTATGAACTATTCGAAAAATTTATGTTTTTCGATGTTAATAAGAATGTCCACCGGGGGAATATGGGGTTACAAATATATATATATATGGAGCTTTTGATTTAATAAATTTTATCTCTATTTAACATTAGTTATAAGGTATTTTGCAACCCACTTAAAAATTTTAAAGTTCACAGTTTGCAATTTTTACTGATTAATACGCATTTTTGAAATAGTTCTCGAGATTTCAGGATGTGGAAGGGTGTGAGGTCATGTGTGAGATAAGGTTTTACTTGGGCTTCAAATCTCACAGAGAGATTCGAGAACGAGCCGTATAGGGCTCAGTAATAAATTTCGAATTTTGCTTGTTCCTGTGAGAAAAATATGTAAATAGTAAAAAACGCATCTTCTGATTATGATTTAATTTTTTAATCAGTGTTTGGTGATTAAAACTGATTTATAATATTCGGCTGTCGATTAATTATTTATTTTCTTCTCATTCATTAATGAATCGCTCATAACGTGTGTAATTATGCAACTCAAGAGCGTTCAGTTTCTACGCATTATTTCTTGTATGTTGAGTTCCAAATAATATTGATTTTTTTTCATTTTCGTTTCAAATTATATTATAATTATAATAATTATTATAATTATAATAATTTTAAAGTTTAATAACCTACATTATGAAGAATCGAAAAAGTGGTTTAACTGCATGCATTTCTTTATATACACTGAGATGCCAGTTTATTAGGTTCACCACCCCTCGCAACATAAATGGTTCATTTCAACACGTAATGCGTCACGTGACCGCGGTGTGCGGTATAAATCAGGCAGACCAGCTCTTCGAGAATCGGTTTGAATTGGATTGAGCTTCAAAAAGGGTAAAACGAGCGACCTGAGCTACTTTTAACGTGGCATGATAGTTGATGCTAGCCGTGATGGTTCTAGCATCTTCCAAACGTACAAACGTTTCAAGGGTTTACTGAGTTGTTGGGTTGTTTTACCTCTGAGCGGCACTTTTTTGCACACCATGGGCTAAATGGCCAGGTCACATGGACCCTGAAGGCTCAGAGAAGGTTGGGGGAGGGGACCCACTGGAACAGCTGTTGGGAGACAGATGGTAGCCCCCCGTCAAGGCCATCTAGCGTGTTCTTTAACGTGCACAGGGTATGACTCTCCCGCACACGGGGCCACGGCTTAACGTCCCATCCGACGGACGGCGGCCTTTCCAAGCCGATCGGTGTCCCATACTGACCGTGAGCAGGGCGGGGAATTTTGCGGAGATAAATCTCAACGCTGACCCAGCTGGGACTCGAACCTGGGAACTACAGATTACGAGCCTGGCGCGCTACCGACTGAGCCACCCCCGCCCCAGTTTACTGAGAATTTACTCAAAAAACCACCACTGAACGGCGATCCTGTGGATGAAAACAGCTTGTGGATCAGGGGGGGAGGGGGTCAAAAGAGACTGGGAGAATCTGCAAGCCAACAGACAGTCCACAACAAGGCAAATCAAAGCAGAAATAAACATTGGTGTGCAAAAGTCATCTCCGAACGCCACGTATCGGAGTGTCGCGACGATGGCGACTCGGCCGCAGACGATGTCAAGTGCCGATATTTTCTGCAGAGAACACGAAAGCGCATCTCCAGTGGACACAGGAGCATTGACACTGGACCGTTGAGGACTGGACAAAGGTAGCCTGGTCGGACAAAAGGCATCATGTGATGGCATCACGTGACGAATGACATCATGCCGATGGAAGGATCAAAATTTGGCGCAAACAACTTAAGGTCATGGAGCCACCTTGTCTGGTGTCAACAGTACAGGCAGGTGGTGATGGTTTGGGGAATGTTTTCCAAGAACACGCTGACCAGTTTTTCTCACATCATTAATCTGCACAGTGCCCAGATCTAAATCCTATCGAGCTTCGCAGCGAGACTGTGCCACCATCAAATTTGCGGCAAGTGCGCGACATTATTATTTCGACATGGTACAACATTCCTACACAACGCATCCAGCATCTTTTAAGTTCCATGCCCCGACGAATTCAGGTTGTTCTGAAGGCCAAAGGAGGCGCAACACACTACTAACTGGAAGCTCAGTGTATAAATGCTTACGATGTGTCTTTTTTCCTCCTGTTACGAGTTCGGGCTCGGTAATTAACGAAATTGTTCCTGTCCGAGATCGAAAATCTGAGACAGAGCTCATTTTGGATGGGGACGCACATCTTGATGTATAATTCAAATAACATTTTACAATCTAGTTTAAGATTAGTTTGTGGCGTTTTTTTGGTCATGATAGAATTATGGTGTACTAATAGTAGAGAAAACCTCTAACAAATTAACAAAATAAAAATTTTGCTAGCTTTAAAAACTGAAGTATTAAAATTGAAACCTGATGTACTGGCATCGACTTCAGCTCCACTTAATGAATGAAAGTTGGTAGATAAATTCACAGAGGAATTAGGAAAGGCTCGAAACGTTTCGGATTATTATTCCTATAGTTCATACTCCACGCTGGGAATGATTCTTTTCCCTGTAGGTTTAATTAACTTTTCCACTGAAAGTTCGAAAACAAACTGATTGCAGCTTTTATCTTAATGTATTTTTATAAGAATTACTGCGTTTTTAAGATTTGTAAATTGTTAATATTAGTGAGGTAGAAAAATCTGGATAGTAAAGATTATTAAGGAGCAGATATAAGAAAAGGAGACTTAACTCTTCTAGAATGCGGTATTAAACCAAAAATAATGTAGCACAACATTTCCCTTCTTTTAAAAGCGATTGTTGACTGCATTCACTTCTTTTCAGAAGGCAGAGTGAGACTTGGAAAAAGAGGCCAATGTGTGGTGAGATGGATGCATTGCTCTCGTATGAGTTTCAGTTAAGAGCGAGAGGCAGCAGAAAGTGAAACATTGGCTAAAAGGAGGATAGATTACGGGGTTTGGTTGCTAGCCATGGCGAAGAGCTGGAATGGATGTGGATGAAGGCAACGAGCTATTGATTACCAATGTTCGTGTGCACAGCTTAAATGGTTTGGCCTGCAAGCTGTTTCATTACAAACCCGATTTCATGTTAATGCCTCGAACTCCTGTTAATGGACACGTACAACAAATGGAATGTTTAGCCGATTCGGTAGAAGCGTAACAGTTTGCTTACGATATGTTGTTTTACCTCTGAGAGGCCCTTTTTGCAGACAATGGGCTAAATGCCAGGATCCCAAGGATCCCAAGGGCTCAGAGAAGGTTTGGGGAGAGGGATCCACTATCATCTGCTAGGAGACAGATGGAAGCCTCCTTTCAAGGTCCTCCGGCGTCTTCTTTAACGTGCAGAGTGTATGGCTCCCCTGCACACGGGTCATAGCATTACGTCCCATCTTACGGACGTCAGCCTTACAAAGCGGATTATACCCCTTTCTGATTGGATTTAATGGAGATAAATCTCAAAGCTAGCCCAGGTGCCACTCGAACCTAGGAACTACAGATTATGAGCCTAGCACGCTACTGACTGAGTCAACCCTCGCCCCTATGTTGTCTTACCTCATTTCTTAAACTGAAATGAACTAGCTTTCTTATATGAAAGCTGCAAAAACAAAATGTCCACCAATCAAAATGGTAAAAGATGAATTTCTCCTAACCGATTGTAACCGATTATCCGTAATATCTATAATAGTTCCCAGGTTCGAGTCCCAGCTGGGTCAGTGTTGAGATATATCTCCGCAAAATTCCCCGCCCTGCCCACGGTCAGTAGGGGACACCAATGGGTTTGGAAAGGCTGCTGTCCGTCGGAATGGACGCTAAGCCATATCCACGTGTGCGGGAGAGCCACACCCTGTGCACGTTAAAGAACGCATTGGATAGCCTTGACGGAAGGCTACCATCTGTCTCCCAACAGCTGTTTCAGTGGGTCTCCTCTCCCAACCTTCTCTGAGCCTTCAGGGTCTTTGTGACTTGGCCATTTAGCCCGTTGTGTTGAAAAAAGTGCCGCTCAGAGGTAAAACAACCCAACCCAAATTAACTGATTAAAAAAAAAGATCTTTTGATCACAAATTAGAACATTAAATAGTAAATGTCTAACTCTTAGGTAATGGAAAATGATGCTCTGATAAATATTAAAATTTTATAATCTTTCAAAATTATTTAAAGTTAAGTAATACAAATCCATGTAATAATAATTTATTTCATGCAGGGGGTTACAGTAAAGCCAAGGTACAGGTAATTTTGGATATTAATTTAAGCGTTCAAGTGGCTTGATGCCCCTTTATATATTATCATATAAGCAAAGATCCGATGTTGTTTCAGTTGAAATTCAATGAAAACATTCCCGAACATCAAACACAAAATTAAAGGAAAAATTTGTCTTGAACCTGTGGAATTGAAACCAGAACCTCCTGGTAACATGTCAGGTGCTCTAAGTACTGAGGTACGTTAAGGCCACAGACCAAAGTTTCCGCTAGTAATGATACGAACATTTTGCCATCAGTGCGCAATTAATGTGTGTCACATCCATGTGCATTGCCCGACCATAATATTAGAGAATTTCCATGTCATGTCAATGGAATCATTTTCAACAATATTCGTCCAGTATTTAAAGAGTTATGAACACTAGAATATTTCACAACTAGAATATTTCACAAATATGTCGTAAGAATTGAAATCAAAATTTAATGGGGCGGGGGTGGCTCAGTCGGTAGCGCGCCAGGCTCGTAATCTGTAGTTCCCAGGTTCTAGTCCCAGCTGGGTCAGCGTTGAGATTTATCTCCGCAAAAATTCCCCGCCCTGCCCACGGTCAGTAGGGGACACCAATGGGCTTGGAAAGGCCGCCATCCGTCGGATGGGACGTTAAGCCGTGGCCCCATGTGCGGGAGAGCTATACCCTGTGCACGTTAAAGAACACGCTGGATGGCCTTGACGGGAGGCTACCATTCCGTCTTCCAACAGCTGTTCCAGTGGGTCCCCTCCCCCAACCTTCTCTGAGCCTTTGCGGTCCATGTGACCTGGCCATTTAGCCCATGGTGTGCAAAAAAATGCCGCTCAGAGGTAAAACAACCCAAAAACAACTCAAAATGTAATTAAAACCTGTAAAATAAGTATTGTTTCAAACCTTTAAAAAATGCACGTCTTAAATACACACAATTATCTTCAGTCACGTTTTCCTTTTAAATGCATATTTAGCAGTTTATAGATCTTCGAAGGTCTGTAAATGGTAGCTAGGCATAAACTGGAAGGAGAGCTGTGTACCAATCCCTAGTGATGATGCACAGAACCGGCCAGGTCTAGCACCTAATGTCCGACCCCGCCTTCTCGTGGTGCAGGCTGTTAGTACCTTTCAAAACAGATATTCTCTTTTGGAAGGGAACGGAAGTGGAGGGCTGCCAGTTCAGTATGGCCTGCTGATCTGGTCATCTATGAGTAGTCGAACAGCACTTCTATTTTAGGCCACGCCCCCTATGACGTCACCACCGCCCACTTCCGGTCACGTGATATGTCCCGTCTGCACCCCCTCCCCTTCTGCACCGTTCCGTCCCTTCTGCACCCTTATTAATATTCATAATTAATAATTCATAATTAATAATTCATAATTACTAATTAAATAAAAATTACTTAATCCTCCTTTATTAAAAAACCCTTTATTAAAAACTCGTGGCGCCATCTAGTACTATTTTTAGAAAATCCCTCAATTTTAGTCGTAATTTTTCCAATTTTTGACTCCCCCTCATTAAAAAACCCCCTTATTAAAAGTTCCGCCCCTTTATTAAAAAAACCCCTTTATGAAAAAATTCCTCCCCCTCTTTATTAAACTCCCCCCTATTAGATATCTCTGAATAAGTCCCAGGCTTTCTACCAACTAAACTTTGGGTGGCAACGATCAGAATGGCTGATGCAATCCTCAAAATAATTACAAAACTAAACTTTCGGTGGCAACCTCTCGCTGAATGGGTGATGCAATCCTCAGAATAATTACAAAGTCCAATCGCTCCATCGCCTCCTCTTGGCTTATCATACTTCCTGATAAAACTACGGGTCCTGATTGGTTGTCCTAGGTGGCGCTGCTTTCTCACGTTAAATAGGTGGCAACCGCCGTGTGCATCATTGTTCATGATGCAGGTTAGCAATCCAGATCTGTGGTGTCTCGGTGAAGATGTTTACGTCGTGCCTTCGCTGTTCAAATATAAGTTTTCTGTGTACGTACGTCGCTACAAGAAATATGAAAATGGTGAACTCATCTACCCTACACCTGCAGGGATTACCCTCTCCATACCTGAATGGGAGGCTTTGTGTGCCACGGTGCCCCACATAGAGGACCAAGTGAAAATTGGTCCCGATCAACAGACGTGGCACGTGATGCCCGGTTTACGTGCCTACATGTACCACAACGGAGGTGGTGAACGTTGTGTCCACTTCATCAAAGAATCAGCTGCCACGAGAACTCTACAGTTCCGGTTTGTGAGTTGCAATATAACTCTGAACACTTTGCAGTAGTTTGCGTTGGCTATCCACGTAGACGAAGTAATGCGTGTCGTGCATAACGTGTGTGGAACTTTCAAAGATCACGATAACCATAATGCTATTATAGAACATTCAATATCAGTTCTACCCTTCCTGCTGGGTCCTGTTTTCGAGGGCCCCGAGTGTGTTTATCAGCTGTTGGTGGACATTTTCCAACAAGAATTAACATGTCTGATTCTGTTATATGGACTTCAACCCGAAGAAAAACTACCGACCATCGTAGGGTGACATTAATGCCTTGGCACAAGTGTTTGTGGATACGGCCTGAAAACGAGGTCTGTTGAATTATGTAGATTCTGGATTTGTGTGTACACTGAAATATAATACTATTGTCGACGATGCAAAAAATGAAAGGTATGAATTAGTTAAATAAATAATTGTAACCTATATAATATGTCTGTCTTTTCATCCTATGTCATTTTAGTCTTAGTATGGATAGGAGAAAGAAGGTGTTAGCTAGTGTTGGAAGTGTAATCTTAACAGTGTTAATGATAGTGGTGCTTGTATTAGAACTTGTGGCCCCTAGTAAAAATATTCAGTGTGGAGAGTCAAAAGCCTTAGGCAGTGAATACAAAATTCGCGTGTGTAACTTAACAGTGGACATCAGACAGTTCAGAGGAGACATCTCTACAGTTACAGGTGTTACACTTTCATTACACCAATGGCAAAACCTGGTGGGATACGACTTCTGGGTACAGCAGAAAACAAAACTTTGGAATCCCATTATTTCGACCCTGAAAGAGGATTCGGTAGTGTAAAAAAGTTAGCTGAGAATACAGGACTGCCACTGAAACTCGTCCGAGAATGGTTAGAAAAGCAACCCGTCTACACACTACATAAACCTGTTCGCCGAAAGTTCCCCTGTAACAAAGTTTACGTCACAGGTTTAGACGAACAATGTCAAGCCGATCTCCTAATTGTAAAAAATCTAACTCGCTTCAATGACGGTTATCGCTACATATTAACGGTCATCGATGTGTTCTCAAGGTATGGGTGGGTGGTGCCTATAAAGACAAAAACAGGGAAAGAAATGGTGTCGAGTTTAAAAAAAAATCCTTTCCAAGGGGCGATCTCCCATGAATTTAAATTGATCAGTAATGGATCAAGGTACCGAAAGTAATGGTAAAAGTAAGTTCAGTAATGGATCAAGGTATCGAATTTACCAACAGAGTGTTCCAGAAATTCCTAAAAAAGAAAGGTATTCGGTTCTTTGTCACCTACTCTGACAAAAGAGCAGCTTTGGTGGAGAGATGGAAGCGCACACTACGCGAGAGACTGGGGAGATATTCACACAATAACACATACTGGTACTTGGACGTGCTGCAACGTGTAGTACGAGGATACAATGCCACAGTTCATAGCGCACACGATTAGGCTCCCGAGGACGTGATCTTACACAATGAAGACGTTGTGTGGGTTCGACCCTACAGCAATCCAACCAAAGTAAAAGAAAAACCAGCATTTAAAGTGGGGGACACAGTTCGACTAGCCAGTCTAAAAGTACCCTTCAAGAAGGCAGGTACGCATTTGTGGACTGAGGAAATTTTTATAGTCGACAAGGTGTTACAACATCAGCCCCCTGTATACGTCATACGGGATTCCGAGGGAGAAGTATTGAAGGGAACATTCTACAAATCGGAACTTCAAAAAGTGACCGAACCCGAACTTTACACTGTTGAGAAAATAATCGACAGAAAAGGTAAAAAGGCACTGGTCAAATTTCGCGGTTATCCCAAACCTTCGTGGATTCCTAAAAAATGGATAGTTTCTACCTGACCCTACCCTCCTCGACTAGTCAGAATATTTACCCAAACAATTCGCAGAGTGATTTCATGGTTCGTCTAGCACAATCCCTAAGACCAGTAGGAAAATGGAAAGTGGGACTAGCAGAAGTTCACTTACCCGTGAGCTGGTGCAATGTGGATGGCTCTAATAACACGTTTCAATATTATGCTCCTGCTCCCTTTGAAGAATACTGGAAAATCAAACTTAAACCAGGCAAAATAACACGAATGGAACTGTTGTCTCACCTCTCCACTCAGCTCCCCAAAGAAATAATGGTGTCCTATAACAGTGGTTACTGGGTAATCAAACCGAGTGAGGGATACGGTTTAATGTTCCCTAAGACGAATTTCAGCAGGCTTCTGTGTGTCGGCGAGGGAGAAGTTGACAAACCCTTCCACCAGCGATTTGCTACCAAACTGTGCAATACTGCAACATTCGATATAGATGACGACTGTTATTTCTACGTGATTCCACCAGGTAATTTCCACGAACGAAAGGTACTCCACTGACGATACGAAACTGCTGAATCATTATTCGATGCAATGAACAAGGTGTTACCCTACAAGTTTAGAAAAGCTTACCGTTTCAAGCAACAGGCAGATCACACCGTATTGATGGATACAGACAAGTTACATTTAATTAAACTTCCTCATTCAAACCCCAGATTAGGAGATATGCTAGGAATTACTAAATTAGATATTCCACTGAATAAATCCACGGGTGACTACCCCATCGATATGAACAGAGGAATGCACGATATTTATTTGTATTCAGACCTGATTGCACCTCAGTTGTTAGGTGATACGGTGAACTGTTGTGCGTTGTGAATCCTGCTGTCAGAACCAGTAATAACGAAGCCATCGTTGCAGTGTATCAACAACCTGATTACTACCCCTGGCAAGAAACAGTTTCGAGAGTGTGAGAATCTTCCTTCGTACCGATACAGGAGAACCTCTGCATTTTAAATTTGGTAAAGTTTTAGTCAAGTTACATTTCTGCCATGAGGGTTAAATTCGTTCCCCCTTCTGCAGACACCTATGTGAGCTACTATAAGAGCCAAACGGGGCAGGGTGTGTTCAGGGGCCCTCGTTAACAGAGAGGTGACTGGCTCGGTAGCATCTTTGCCACTATTCATCAACCCTCTCGTATGACCGGCACTGTCCACCCTACATAAGGGTGGGCTACAGTTCGTTTCAGAGATGGCCCAAGGGCAAAACTTCAAAATGGCCACCAAAGCAGGGTTGCGTGAAGCCGGAGTAGACCTAATAAATAATTAATGAAATAGGCTCGACGGCATACCTGGAGACTCTATTGAATTACGGTACCGATGCCACACGAAGTCAGCTCGGTACGTCACTTTGGTACCTCGACACCACCGGTAAAATGGAACTGACCGGTTGGGAGAATGAGGGATGGCATCAGCGCAAGGGGTACGTCAAGTCAACAAGTATCGAACTCATCTCGTGGATCCATGCTGACCTACTCAATCAAGTCGATCTGAGACTGCGTTTGTTAAGGTCCAAGCCCGAATTCTGTCTCGTGACAGGTGAAACAGACCCCTCTTACAAAGTACAGATTCACGAAGCTGAATTTTTCGTTCGCAAAGTCAAACCCACTTCCGGCGTCATCCTTGCACACTACTGGGTTAAGAGAGTGCCAAGTACTCCCTACGAAGAACGGATTTACACATGTCCTTCATCGCTGCAGGTCTGACGATTGTCAACCGTGACAATTTATTTCTTGGCCAACTTCCGGTACGTCTTGTACTGGGTATGGTGGAAGGTACCAGTCTGAATGGATCGTACGAAAAAAATCCCTTCAACTTCCAACATTTCGACTTAAACTACATCAGTTTTCACATTGACAGTGATCAGCAGTCCTACACCCCAGACATTACGAATGGACGCTATCTCCGATGTTGCCAAGGATTATTGGAAGCTGTGGACGCATGGAAATCCGATAGTGGTATTAACTTATCGCGAAAAGCCTATGGCGAGGGTTTTACACTGTTTGGATTCCAATTGACCCCCGAGCAACGTGAATGTAATCATGTGTTTTCTTTAATAAAGAGTGTTAGTGTGAGAGTCGAATTAAAGTTTGCCAGGCCACTACACACATCAGTCACTGTGATCCTGTATGCAGAATACCAGAATTTGCTGGAAATCCCATTGCATCGTAAAATCCTGTTTGACTACAGCTCATGAATACCTATCAGTTAGAATCCATCCTCTCGATGTTACCTACTAGTTTAGGTGTGTTCCCACGTGACAGACTACCTCGTAGAATCTACCAGTCAGAAGCCTTGTTTATCTACAATAATGATCCGTCCTCACAGCCTGGAACCCACTGGATAGCTGTTTACAAGAAAGGAATGCACGTGGATCACTTTGACCCCTTGGTGACAAGTCCCGAAGTGTCCATGCAAGAATACTACAGTCAGCTAGGCACACGTCACGTGTTACATCCCTCGATACCTCTGCAGGACCCCATGGGAGATACCTGCGGTGCTCACTGTCTGTATTTCCTGTTTAAAAGAGCGAATGGTTCGACTGTTCCCACAGTATTGCCCAGTGATTACATGTGTCGAGTAGACTTTAACGACTGCATGGTGGTACGATGGCTCTCCGAACTCCTTCAAATATTTTAATTGCCGCTTCTTCTCAGTGTGGAAAGACGACTTTCACTCTGAAACTCATCAAAGAAGCCGCTCAAGTGTTCGAACCCCCGCCCCAATGTGTCGTTTACTGCTATGGGGAGTGGCAACCTGCCTCTGAACCCTTTAAGAAAACTGTGGAATTTTATGGACTACCTGTAGATCTGGAATTTGACCCCCTCAGACCTACGCTTCTGGTGCTGGACGACTTGATGGGAACAGTCTGTAACCAGCGAACGCATATCTCAATTGCTTATTCGTGGTGGTCATCATAAAAATATCATGATTGTCCTGATCTTGCAAAATCTGTTTTTAAAGGGAAGACATTCGAGGACTATATCACTCAATGCACACTATATGTTTTTATTTTGCAACTGTCGGGACGCTTCACAAATAACGCATCTGGCAAGACAAGTGTTTCCACATCATTCCAAATTCCTGATCAATGCTTATAGACTAGCTACACAACCTCCCTGTGGCTATTTGTGCGTGGACCTCCATCCCAGAACGTTAGATACTGAAAGGTTCTGTGCAAAGATCCTCCCTTCTCAAGAACCCGAGATACTCTATGTCCCAAATGAAAGTTAGATCTCCAGTGTTTACCAAAGCTTGTGGGAAAGCAAAGTGCAGCCCTGTTGAAGCACATATCTGACCCTCAGATGTATGCTCTATGTGAAGTGTGTGCCAATTTCTTAAAAGGTCACATTCCTGTCACCCATCGAGTATTAAAGAATTTACGAAGTCACAAGACTGTCATAAGAAGTTTAGCGTCCAAACGTGCATCTGTTAACCACAAGAAACGTCTCTTGCAAAAGGGATTTGGATTTTTGTTCCCCCTCCTGACTCTGTTGGGATCGTTATTTCGAAAATGATTTCGGTGAAAGCAGTACAACGACGTCACGTGGGTAAAATAGTGCAATGATTTAGACACGGAGATGAAGAAAATATATGAATCTGACGATGATGATAAAACTGAAAAGTACCTGACAGTATTTAAAAATTACCTGTTATTTAACAAACAATTGGAAGCCCCCACGAGGTCAAGGTTGACATTCCACAGCAAATATTATCAATACCGCTGTCCAGACAGAAAATATTATCAGAGACTTTTGGTCACCCTCAAGACGACATTGTTG
Organism: Ryuthela nishihirai; assembly: GCA_038380435.1. Classification (NCBI taxonomy): domain Eukaryota; kingdom Metazoa; phylum Arthropoda; class Arachnida; order Araneae; family Heptathelidae; genus Ryuthela; species Ryuthela nishihirai. The sequence continues at coordinate 93,307,050 of JAWZYU010000005.1, read as the reverse complement.
AATTTGTTCATCCCCCCATCCGTTGTAAGAAAAGGAAATTAATTGATTGGACTCCATATTGAAGATATCTGTTTGAAGACTTGTGTTAAAAACCTAAAGACATGTGTTCCTGAAGATTCGTGTTAAAAATATGGAAGATTCATGTTAAAATGAAACAATGTATTAAAAATTTGTGATATTCAATAAAAAAAAAATTAAAACTGATATATGCCTCTGAGTTGTTTACGTGAATTAGTTTTTCACAGCACCACTAGATGGCTCTCCTCTGAAGCATTAGCTTACACATTCTCTACTCCTTAAGATAGCCAATCATGCACCGGTGCAGCATGAGTTAGGGGGACCATCTCCTCATGGAGTTCCTGTACCGCGGATGCAGGATAACATCACCGGCGTGCGGCGGTTGATGAGGAGATGACCCCTAAGTCGAGCTACAGCAGCGCCGCTCGCTGTATACAGGCTGCTGTGTCTCAGAATCACCTGTGCTGACAATACTCCATCTGCGTTTAGAACTCATGTAAAACAAAGTTGAGGTTCCTCTTACTTTTAAATTTTTAAATACCCCCCTACATAGTGTTTTTCATCATTTAGTGTTGGGAAATAAAGAGACTGGTTTTTAAAAAACATTTTTTATTAAGCTAAATGACATAGTATATTTCAATGCAGAAATTATAAAAAACATTATTCTGACAATTATTGACAATTATTGACAATATAAAAACAGTACTGAAGTCATCACAGACAAGTTTTAAATTATTCACAAGTACCCATGTAAAAATAATTCAATGTTGAAATTATTGACAATTACTGACAATTATAGCAATAATCAAACCGTATCGATATAAAAAAATATTTACAATTCACCCAACTATACTGCAAGTGAGATAGAATACCTGCATGCTTGTGCCGACACCTCTTTATTTTGGGGTGGGAGGCGGGTCCCGAAGGAACAGCCCCCTATGGGGAAAGCACATGCTCCATCTCACGACACTACACATGCTTGGCAAGAGAAGCCTAGAAGTAGAAGATGAAGTTTGTCTTAGGGGCGACCAGTAGGGACGTGGAGTCTGGGTTGTGTTATAGGGGGTGCAGAGTGCAGGCTGGGTGAAAAATAGGAAGATAAGTAAAAGAGCGAAAGCAGCTCCCGGACTCAAAGGAGAGAATCCCGGAGCCGGCAGACAAGCCAGCCTATGTCCCTCAAGTGTGCCCTGACACGAGCACTCTCAATGGACACTGTGACCAGCTCGCCTGCTACCTCATCGATCGCTTGGGAGTCCCTGAGTTCGTTAGCGAACCCTTCCGTTATCGGACACCTGAGGATGTAGTGCCTGACATCTGCATCTGGAGCCCGCAGCTGCAGTAACTGTGGGTAGCGATCATAAACTGCTCCAGGTATTTGGAGAAGCTCCCATGTCCCGTAACGACCTGCGTCAAATAATGGTCAGAGGACATCAGGGATAGACTGACCCTTTTCAAGAATGTCTTTGAAGACCATTCTCAGTCGTATCCCAGAGCCTCTGCCACTCTGTTAGTACTCTTTGACCAATTATAGACTTCAGGGTATTTTTAGAAGTCTTTACCACTAGCACAGGTTGAGTATTATTAGCTGTGGAGCGGGCCAGTTCGTCTGCCCGCTCGTTCCCTTCATGACCTACATGTGCCTTGATCCAGGAGAAGGATACTCTGGGCATGTTCTGATTGCCCAGGATGCACTTGATTTCCTTTACTATCTGATGATTGTTGTTTGCATCTTCAAGTGCCTGCAGAGCTGCCTGGCTGTCCGTGTACAGCCGTATGTCGTTATCCTGACAGCCGTCATTGAGGGCCTCTCTGATGGCAAGCAGCACTGCTTGGAAGGCTGAGCCATTATTTGTAACCATCCTATTATAATCATACACCTTGGCTCCTTGAGTGTAGACGGTGAAGGCTAGGCCCACACCGTCCTAGCTCTGGGAACCATCGGTGTATATCTCAGTTCCTGTTCCTGATGGTTACTCCTTGGACCAGGACACACATAGTCTTCTCGTGGGATGGAGTTCCCAGTTAGCGGTATTATATTCGTAATCCTCGGGGTCATACTGGACTCTGAGGAATGTTGCTTTCTCCTTAGCCTGCAGGACTCTAAAAATGGTCGCTTCTTTGCCGACCGTCAAAAATAGTGGAGGGATCCCTGCTAACACCTGGAGGGCATCCGTATATGTTGTCCCATAAGCCCTGGTGATACGCAGTAAAGCTGGTCGTTGGGCTGCAATCAGCTTTCTACACATAATGGAGTGGTCCGTCGGGTGCCACCAGGTGCCTGCACCATATGTTAGGATCCGCTCTGTTCCCCTCAGATAAATTTCTTTGAGGACTTCGCTTCTGAGTCCCCATGAGACGCGAGCCATTCGCCCCAGCTTGCACATAACATTAGTGCATTTCGCTTTTAGTCCTGCAGGTGCGTGATCCAGCTCATCCTCTCATCCAGAGTGATCCCCAAGTACTTAAGAGTCGTCATGTGGCAGATGTTCTTGCCTTGTAATTTGTAAATAGGGTACCTCTTTTTGAGGACACCCTCTTTAGCAACCGTCATGGCTGTTGTCTTAGCAAAGCTGAACCCTAGCTTATTGCGCAGACACAATCCTTCTAATATTGATAGTGCTGCATTGCCAGCAGTCTCCAGTCTCGCTTTGGAGGGTGCTGTTATAACAAGCAGCATATCATCAGCATAGGCCTGGAGCCAGACACCCTCTGGTAGGGTCAACTCCAGGGCAGTGTCGGCGACCAAGTGCCAGAGGAATGGTCCACTGCACGAACTCTGTGAGCAGCCTCTTTCCAAGTTCTTGAGGCTGACCCGCTAGCGTGGGAATACCTAACCATCCTCTCACTGAGGTAATTGGCCACTAGAACAAATATGTTCTTGGGACAAGAACATTCTTTTAATCTATTTAATATTGCAGGCCACCAGACATTGTCAAAGGCGCCCGTCACGTCTAAAGCTATAAGAGAGGTATGCATCTTGTGCATTTTATTTACATTAACAATGTCCACCTTTACTTGTTTGATAGCAGCTGTGGTGGACTGGTCTGTCCTGAACCCAAATTGCTTAGGGTTCAGGAATCCGTTTTTGAAACAGTGGAAATACATCCTGTTTGTCAGGAGTTTATCCAGCACTTTTCCCAACACCGGCAGCAGACACATTGGTCTGTATGATGTGGCATCTGCTGGATCTCTACCTGCCTTATTGAAAAGGACCAGGTCAGCCTGTTTCCAGGCTTGTGGGAAAGCTCCCAGTTTCAAACAAGTGTTGAACAGCTGGGTGAACAGATCTTTGTGTTCATTAAACACCTGAGATATAACTTCCACAGTCAGACCATCGCATCCTGGGCTTTACCCCGGGCCATATCTCTACTTTCCTCTCCTACTTCCTCTTTCGTAAACGGAACATCATCTGACGTATTCGGTGGTATCCTACTTTGTTCCCTTAGGAGTTGATGTTCCGCATCGTCAGAGCTCCTATCATCTTTAGGGAATAATTCATCTAATAGTACCTGGATTGTTTCGCCAAAGGAAGAGGTCTTGGATCCATCTTCTTTGCAGACATATTCAACTTCCAGGGGTTTTAAGTCCTTTCCCATCGCTAGCTTGTACTACAGAGTAAATGGGTTCAATGCAAAGACATTACTGCAAAACTTTTGCCAGGAGGCCAGCTGCACTTGTCGTATGGCGAGCTTATACTCAGCCTGCTACTTCCTGTATATTTCCTCTCTGGTGCTTCTCTCCCCATTATGGCACCTTTGATACCTTCTTCTCAGAGCTCTTACCCTTTTCCTTTTTATATTGAACTCAGGTGTCCACCAGGGCACCGATTTACTGCCTATCCTGGGTTGCCTCTTAAACCCAAAGGTTGTCTCACATCCAGTGCTTATACACTTCATCAGTTCTCTTAGGATGTTGTTCAGAGAAATACAATCACCTATATTCGTGACGCATTGGCCGATCTTCGTCAGTTCCAGTGTCACACAGTGCAGGAGCGTACACCAGTCAGGAGTCCTGCCCACCGCAAACCTTTTTACATAGTGTGGGGGAGATGTTGTTCCACCCACCTGAAACACGACATAGTTGTGGTCGCTGTTAGTGACCTTATCGCTAACGCACCAATTCTGGACCATAGGGAACATCCGAGGCGTTGTCAGGGTCAAGGCAATCCAGCTCTGACCTCTCGGGCATGGAACGTAGCTGGTGTATCCCAATCATTTAATAAAAATAAATCAGCAGAGTTGATAAAATCCAGAGTCATATCACCTCTGACATCTTGTCTGATTGAACCCCACAGGGGATGCTTCGCATTGAAGTCCCCGCCTACTATTACGTTCTTAGAGTTAACTCGAGTTAGGATGTTTGTAACTCCTTTAACAGGTCCTGAATGTTGTTATTTGGAGGACAGTAGATGGAGATGGCGTGTACTAATAATCATCTGTAGCCGATCTCCACTACTACTATAGTTTCTGAGTGATAGGCCAGGATGGCATTCACTTTGGGATTCAAAACGGCAATTCCAGCTTTTGGCTTGGCTCCTTTTATGCTAAATAGCCTGCTGGTCAGAGGGAGCCCCCTTATGATGTTCTCAGTGAAGTAAGGTTCCTGCACTAGAGCAACATCGACTCCTTCTTCTTTTATCTCCTGGCTGAGTTGGGCCATTGCGACCCTTGTCCCGTTTAAATTTATCTGTATAAATTTTAGACTCGCCCTCTGCTCACCTGGAGGCCTACTGCCCATAGTCGGTACGCTTGCGCAACAACTTCAGTTCTCGACAGTAAGACGGACACGTTGGGTCCATCGCACTGTGGCCAATGTCATACTTGATCCCGTGCTCCTTATTTGCATTTTTGCAAACTGTGCATCTAGGCTTGGGCTTCTTGCACTCCTTGTATGAGTGCCTGCCCGCACACTGAGAACACCGTTGTGTCTTTTGACTACAATCCTTTTGCATGTGCCCAAATGCATAACATTTATAGCATCTGAGCACTCGGATGTAGTCCTTCATGAAACAACGTGCCCATCCAACGTTTAACTCACCTACGTCTAGTAACTTCCTGTGTGAGGCACTACTTGCCTCCAGCACCCAGTGGACGGTGTTCTCCACCCATGCCTTCACTGAGAACAGCGGGGTTAGATCTGCGTGTTCATTCCCTGGTCCGTTCTGGCTCTGGATGACCCTCTGAAGGTCCTCGTGGCGGATGTCCTTGTCCACTCCTCAAACCATGATCTTTGGCCTTAGCCTTTTGGCTGACTTGGACTCGAGGATATCCTTTAGTGAATCATGGCTGTCAACTGCCTGTTTTAGACAGTCCATGTCACTCTGAGAGCTGCACTCCACGATGACGTCGTTTGCCCTCATTGGCTTCACTGTCATTACCCCGAGATTGAGGTCCGTGGGTTTATATTACTCTTGAGGCTATCCCTGACCTCTAATACTGTCTTCTCTTTATTCTTGGGAAAGATCAGCAGGGTATGCCTCTGCTTAGGGGGAGTGGGCTTTTTCGCTACCACTAAACCACCCTTCACTGATCCTTGCCCACCAACAGCCTTTGCATAAGTTGGTGGCTTCTCTTTATTCGCCGGAGGACTTGCAGCTCTCTCTGTAACTTGTCCTCTCATGGTCGCAATCTGGAGTTCCTGATCGCATGCTATATTGTGCAGCTTCTTAGCTGCACCCATTACTACATCTCTTGCATCTTTTTCCACCCTGTCAGGCAAAGGGAGATGCATGTCGGACAATCTCATTGACTTCATCTCTGCTGCTGATCAGATGTGGTCTGTGGGAGAGACTACTGTTGCTGTCTTCTTCGACTTCCAGAAGGCATTCGATTCCCTGTCCCATTCGGATATTCTCTGCAGGTTCCATGATCTCGGCCTCAGATGCATTATCAACCAGTGGATCGCAGCATACCTCTCCAACAGGACTGTTTGTGTCAAGCTGGGCAACATGCTCAGTGTCTCCCACATCATCAATCATGGAGAACCTCAAGGTGGTGTCCTCATCCCAATGTTACTGAACATCTTGCTGCCATGCCTACCCTCTTGACTCGAGGAGAGAGTGGGTATTTCCATTTATGCAGATGATATCTGCATCTGGTTCCCTAGCCTGGACCTCTACCATGCTCAGGTCATGATGAAACGAGCTGTGGACATGGTCGTCAAGTTCTTCAACAACATAAGCCTCATTCTTTCCACTGATAAGACTGTGGCCATGGTTTTCATGAGGAGACGCGTTCCACCCACCTTCCCTGACCTCTTGCTTGGGTCAGATCACATCAAGGCCGTCCATCAGCATAAGTTTCTTGGTGTGGTCCTGGACAGCAGGCTGAGCTGGGGGCCTCACATCAGCATCTTAAGACAGCTGCCACTGCACAGAGAAATATTCTGTCTTTTCTTGCTGGTACCTACTGGGGAAGTTCCTGCAAGACCCTTCTGGTCTTGTACCGGCACTTGATCCTCTCCCGCATCAACTACAATGGTCACCTTCTGTGCCTTTGATACACTGCTCAGCAAGTTGGCAACTGTCCACACTATATCTCTGTGCTTCTGCCTCAGACTCTGCCCTAACACCTCTAATGCATCTGTCATTGCAGAGGCTGATGACATGCCTTTCCACCTGCACTGTGAGAGAGATATACTGTGTCATCTCTTGAGGCTCCATTCGCTGCACTCTAACCATGAGCTTCTCAGGAAGTTGCATGACAGGCCTCACTCTGCTATCGACCTGTCCACCAAGGACTTCTATGACCGAGTCCTTGCTGCCAGCTGCAGATGCATGAGCTGGCAATGACAGATGCTGGATGCTGGCAATAATCTCTTCCCCGACCTTCCACCTTGGAGGAACAGTGATCTATTGATCAATGTCACTATCCTTTCTCTTGGTCGAAAGAGTGACTCTGAACCATTTGCCATCAGACTTCTCTCCACCTCCTATGTCTCTGCACGATATGAGAGATGTACTGAGGTCTACACTGATGGATCTGTGGACCGGGAGAGGCAACGTGCTGCCTCTGCCATTGTGATCCCCGATACTGGCATTGCCAGTGGTTTCCGTCTCCCGCATCTAACCTCCTCTACCTGTGCAGAGCTTCATGCTATTCTTGAGGCTGTACTTTTCATCCTCAGCCTCGAGAGTGGCAACTTTGTCATCCTCTGTGACAGCAAGTCAGCCTTGGAAGCTCTCTAGAAGTAGAGACAGCAAGAGCTGCAACCCCTTCCTCATCCAGAAGATCACAGAGACTTGCTCGAAAGTCACTTCTGCTGGAATCATGATCCATTTCCAGTGGCTCCCTTCCCATGTAGGGATACCTGGAAATGAGCTCGCTGATCACACTGCGAAGGAGGCACTGGAGAGTCAGAGGTGTGTAACTAATTACCCTCTCTCTCTCAGTGACTGCAAGAGTTCTGTCTCACAACTGGTGAGACAGTTCCGTCTTGCTCAGTAGCAGAAGGACAGCAGGTGTTCCTCATTCAGATACCGGGTTGAACCTTCTCTCACTGCACCTAACCTCGGTAATCTCCTCAGATGCGAGGAGACCCTCCTTCATCATCTCCGAGTTGGTGTCATCTACAGAAACTCTATGCTACACACTCTTGGCAGAGTTTACAGTCCAGACTGTGCCACTTGCGGCACACCTGAGACTGTATTCCACGTTCTGCTCAACTGCTCTCGCTACAGTGCCGAAAGAGATGCTTTGTTCTGGGAGCTTAATGCTATAGGAACCACTGACTACTCCATCACCTCCCTTCTCGGCAAAAACCACAGTGCGAAGCTGCAAATGTGCATGCTTCTGTATTGTCACTGACTTCTTTCAAAACATTGGCCTCCTCTGCAAGGTGCAATGTTCAGTACATTTACATTGTCCTGAAAAGGGCCTTTTTTTTTACTAAGAGAGATAGCTGAGAGGCAGATTCTTCTGCATCCGCTACCTCCCTATTCCGTTGTGGCTGGTGTAGGGAGCCCCTTCTCTGGAGGCTAATTTCACCATATTTACAACACCTGAACCTTGAACCTTGGGAAGGAATTTTTTAATAAAGTTTTTTTAATAAAGGGAAATTAATTAAGTTTAATTGATTATTAATTATTAATTATTAATTATGAATATTAATAAAGGGGTGGAAGGGGGCGTGGCCATATCACATGACAGGAAGGGGGCGTGACCTGTGACGTCATAGGGTCAAAGTACAATCGGCCTATTGTGGGACTACACTACTTCTATGGACACTTTTTTCTTTTTTTTCAACACTGCTGAGGAGTGGTCAACTTCACAGGGTCCTGGTGCTGACCATTTATACCTACTAGACTGGACTTGTTTATAGATTTGAGCTTGATTATGGATCCTGAACTTGCTGAACTGGTGGGCCTCTGTTGAGGGAAAATCTGCTGCTGTGGTTTCTGTTTGCTTCTGAGTTGCCAGCCCTAAGTGAACAGAGGCATGGGATACTTTATATCAGCTGGTGGATAATCCTAATCAGAGGCCATCACAGATACCTGAACCTTACTTAGCTAGTTGGGCATCGTCAAGCCTAAACTGGAGTAATGTGTCTCAGGCAGGCCATATGGCTCTTGAAAAAGTCCACTTGAAAAGGTGGTGCATGTAGTTCCTACCAGCATCGGTGACTTCAGCCTTTAGCAGAGGAGGCACAGGTCTTTTCCCCATGCCTGTGATCAGGGGGCTGTTTGATATTGTTGGCCCTACCTATCTCAATAAACCTAGTTTCTTTAAAAATCCTACTAATCATTTTCTCTCTGCAGGAACGTGGAAGGCGAGGACATTACATAGGGATTATTCCCTTGATGTCCTCACGCAGGAATTCCAATGCTATAACCTAGATATTCTAGGCTTGCAAGAGACCAGATTTAGGTGAGATACTTAAAAATAATTTTAAATTTCTCTTTACAGGAAGGGAGGATGGAAAGCATCACCAAGGCGTGGGTCTGCTTCTCAGCAGACATGCTAGTGATTCTCTTCTAGTATATGGGTGCATTAATGAAAGGTTTCTTACAGCAAAACTTCAGACAAGCATTAAAGACTTGAATGTTATCTGCTATTATGCCCCCACTGAGGATGCTGATAAGGATGAAGAGGATAGGTTTTACGGACAACTTCAGGATATTTTGAATTCTGTCAAAAAAGGAGATATTACCCTTGTTCTAGGTGACTTCAATGCCAAAGTTGGTACTGACTCTGACCTTTGGGGAGGGGTGATAGGCCCTTTTGGTATTGGTAGCTACAAACCATACCAAGTATGGTTTGTAGCTAGGCAGAGGAAGCAGTTAGGCAGCACAACAGCAGACAGCTGTACCAGATAGTTAATGTTTTATGTGGTAGAAAACGGACATGCATACAAGGATTGAAGGATAAACAAGGTAAGGTTATAGAAGGTGAGGATTCTCTCATGGCTAGGTGGACTGAGCATTTGAGTGATGTTCTAAACAATGTGGTTAGTTCTACTCCCATTGTTTGTAATAATGATAGATGCTTTGGTGGCTTTAATGTTGGCCCTATAACACAATCTGAAGTTATTTTGGCTATTTCTAAACTTCAACTTCATAAATCATTAGGGGTAGATGAAATTACTACAGAAATGCTTAGAGCTGGGAATGTTTCGGTTACCACTTGGATGACTGAAATTTTGAATGTCTTTTATGATAAAGGCATGGTTCCTAAAGATTTTACCAGAGCTATTATTATCCCTATTTTCTAAAAAAGTGATCGCAGTTCTTGTGATAACTATAGGGGTATCAGCCTACTCTCTGTTCCAGGTAAAGTTCTTTCGATGATTGTGCTTAATAGAATTAAGAATCTGGTTGACAGTCAATTGCGTGATGAGTAATGTGGATTCAGAAGTGGTAGGGGATGTGTAGATCAGATATTTTCACTTAGGCAGATTCTTGAGAAATGTTTAGAGTTTCAGAAACCTTTGGTTGCTAGGTTCGTTGATTTCAAAAAGGCTTTCGACTCTGTTGATCGCCATAATTTGTAGTTGATTGTGAGATTATATGGTATACCAGACAAGTTAGTTAACATAATGAAAGCTCTCTATAATAACACTGAGTCGTGTGTGAGAGTTGGTAAGGCTTGTAGCAATTGGTTTAGCATTACTTCTGGTGTTCGACAAGGGTACATTTTGTCTCCTTTTCTCTTTAGTTTGGTTATTGGTTACGTTATGCGAAATTCGTTGCAAGGGAAAGATTTTGGCCTTAAATGGTCTGGAGATACTAAAATTTCTGATTTAGATTATGCTGATGATTTAACCCTTTTGGCAAATGATGTTGATGAGATGAACTCTTTCATTCGAGCTGTTGATGAGACTGATAGTAGAGTAGGTTTGGTTATAAACAGACAGAAAACTAAAATGATGAAAATTGGTCAGGCAAGTTGTGATTCAGTTAATCTGAATGGTTGCAGTCTTGACCAGGTGTCACAGTTTAATTATCTTGGGAGCTATGTAACAGATACTGGTGATATGCGGCATGAGATTAACAGACGAATAGGGATTGCTGCCGGGACTTTTAAGAATCTATGGAGAGTGTGGAGAAATAGGCGTATACATCTAAAGAATAAAATTAGACTATATAATAGTTTGGTTCTTTCTAGGGTTAGTTATGGTAGTGAAACCTGGACGCTGTGTAAACAAGATAACAGGAAACTAGATGCTTTTGATTCTAGATGCTTACGTAGTATCTTGGGTATTAGGTGGTTTAACTTTGTAACTAATGATGAGGTTAGGCAAAGGAGTCTGCAACTTCCTTTGAACAGCATATTGTGCAGAGAGAGACTCCGTTGGTTTGGCCATGTTGCCCGTATGAATAATTATAGATTGGCGAATAGGGTTATGAACAGTGTGTCTAAAGGCCTCAGAAAGAAGGGGAGACCTAGAATGTGGTGGGCCGACAATGTCAAACAGGACCTTGTTAGAATTGGTGTGCAGTGGCCAGATGCAGCAGATGTAGCTCAGGACAGATACTTGGAGAATTAAACTGCACGGTCTGGTTGGACCTCTGTAGCCCATGGCTGCTTGAGGATGGTGATGATGATGAGATCTTCGAAGTTATATTCTCATTGATATGACATGGAACTTCTCTAATATTATGGAATGAGCTTTCAATCATTCAAAGAGTACAAAAGTATGTCTATTGTGAACGATTTTTCGATCTTCAATTGTATCACCCAATAAATGAAAAAGGAATTATATTTATAGTGATGGAGAGCGGGTTTTTAAAATTTTTATAAATTTAAAAAGAAGATTCGAAATGATTAAGTCTTTACCTATCATTGACACATTAAACCACTTAACCAGACCAATAATAATAATGTCCTGAAACGTCTTCAAATTTCCACCATAATCATTTGAAATCCACCGAGACTGACAGTTCTAAACGATCAAAAAATGTTGCTACTTAGTTGTTGAAATGAATATCAATTGTTTAATAACAGAATTCTTTTTCGTATTGTCGATAAAAGCTGTTTTGCTTCTCTGCCCAAGAATAAAAAACATTTCCATGTTGAAAGAGAGTAAAAATCTCTTTAAGTCCTTGTTTCAAATGCTCACAAAACTTTCGATTGAAGTCCTGCAGATGGTAAGTACACTACAATCCAGAACGTCAAGGTGTTGATTCATCACGAACAATGACTGCTATCCAGATGCTTCGATCAACGTTTCTCTGAAGTTTGAGAAAACTGCTTCTAAGCTTCAACGAGCAAGTGAAAGTTGTTTGCGAACACCCAAGTCCATAAATTGTTTCGTCGATCTTCGATTAACAAGGGAAACAACTTCTTTTAGGAAAGTTTCCAGACTGCCGTTATTGTCGCTGTAGAGAGGAATTTCGAGTCCGCGTGACTTGGAGGGCTTATGCGTTATTGTGAGTGCGTGATGGCAGAGCGTCGGCGCTCAGATAAGGGAGACAATGGAAAGGAGTCCGCTACACGGTAACCACGTATCGCCATTGCCAGCCAGCCTCTTAAGGCAAGCCACGTTACTATAGAAACCGAGAATGCATAACTTCCAAATACCTTGCTGATTTCTCGCTGGCATTCCCATACTTGCTCTTAATTCTTCCGTTTCCATTTTCTGTTTATATTCAAGAATGTCGATTTCACTTTGATATTGATAGTTTTTTTGAATATTTCTCATTTATCTGTTTTGAAGGAAATGATAGAACAACATGATTATAAGGAATAGGTTTTACTCTTCAAACACCAGCTGCTAACACTTAACGAGAAAGACTCGCTTTTTTTCGCTTCTTAGGGGCGCTTTCGTGCACCGAATGGGCTCAACGGTCATTCGAAAAGGATCTCAAAGGCTCAATGATGGTTGGGGAAGAGGATTTCCTGGGCGATTGTTAGGAGGCAGGTAAAAGCCTCTCGTTAAGGTCATCCAGCGTGTTCTTTAACGTGCACAGAGTACGACTTTCCGGTACATGGAACCACGGCTTAACGTTCGATTCAGGTGACGGTGACCTTTCCAGCTATTTGGTGTGACTTTTCTTGCCGAAGGCAGAACGGGAGTAAACAGATATAAATCTCAACTTACTAAAAAGAAATTACGGTTGCTGTTAGATCATGGGTTCAGATTTAATTCTAAACAATCATCCTGTATGGGGACAACACGCTAAAATATTTAATTCCAATACCGTATATGTTTTATTCTTTTAGTTGGTCTCTTTCTTAAAGTTGGTCTAAAACTTTAAGGTCGGTTGGTTGTTTGGGTTTTAATGCGCAATAGCAACTCAGGCCATAATGCGCAAAACAGAAGATAAAATAAGTGATAAAGGGCAGGAAAAACCACAACCAAAATTATGGTTTTCGTTGTGAAACTAAAAACCTAATTGTTTTTAGTTTCACAATTTTTTTTTATCAGACTAATACACGAATACGGTAAATATGTAAAAAAAAACGGAGAAAAAGTGTATAAATCACATGTAAAACAATGATGATAATGGAGTAAAACAAAATATAATCAATCCACATGTAAACGACCCGGGTTATATAAAGATAACCAACAAACTATTAAAAAAGCCAGAATAGCGTAAAAAAGAAAAAAAAAAACTGTTGGTAAAAAGCAATGATTAGATAAAAGATGTCCGAGTGTAAGAGGCTCGAATGTAAAATCATGGAAGGTAAAATGCAAACGTTCAATGTTAAAACATGGACATTCGATTAAAATGTGTTTAATCGATAAAATGGTGTCCCAAAACTCCCACTTTGGTTCGTCATCCGACCGTAGAAGAAATGGACGAGTAATAAATGAATGCCCTAAGCAGAGCCGAGCAAGTACAACTTCTTCCAAAGCCGTGCATCCAGGTACAAGAGAGTTATACTCTGTGTACGTTAAATAACCAGCTGGATGGCCTTGATTGAAGATTTCCATCTGTCTCCTAACAGGGCTGCTTGAGGAGAAATTTTTTATTTATTTTTTTATAATTTAGGGTAGCGGACACAGAGCATTTCGGAGCTTAATTACTATATTATGTGTTAACTATGCTTTTATATTGTTATGTGATTACTATGCTTTGGTATTTATCTCTTTAATTTTGAATCAAAACTAAAGATATACTTAAATTTCTAAAATATTTTCTTTATAATAATATTATATATAAATAGAGATTCTTAAATTTCTACATAATAATGATAATACGATGGGCACACTCTCTCGATCCCAAGGGTCTCCAATCTTTTTTAGATCGTGGACGACAAGGCAACTCGACTTCTAAAGCTAACTTTATTTAAAAGTAGCAGAATTATCGCGCGTTGCTCGGGTCTGAAACTTTTTAAAGGGTAGAGTGGATGGAACTCTCCACGTTGGAAACTTTTCTGTTGCATAAAATTCATAGTTTCATATCCCCCCCCCCCCCCCCGTCCCGCAACCCTCTGGTAAAAATTTCTATTGGGAAATTCTTTTGGGGAGGTCTGAAACTCTCTAATCTATATAGTAGATTGCACTCCCCACGCCAGAAACTTGCATTTGCCACAAAACTCATCCCAACTGTTTCAGCCTCGGGTCTCCCTACCCCTCTCCCCCTCCCCTCAACGAAAATTTCATCTTCCGCTTTCAGGTGAATTCTGAAACTTTTTAACTCTCTAGATTATATAGTAGATGGCACTCCATACGTCGGAAGCTTTCATTTGGAATAGAACTTATTACGTTCGTTTATTCCCCTCCCCCTCTCCCCCCGATAAAAATTTCATCCTCCACTAGTCTGAAACTCTCTAGAGTATATAAGTAGATGGGCGAGATCCACTCCGGAAGCTTTCGTGTGGCATAAACCAACCTAAGATCGTTCAACTCCCCATCTAACTCCCCCCTCAATAAAAATTTCCTCATCTTCTTTTAGAGGTCTGAAGCTGCACTCTCCACGCCAGAAACCTTCATTTGGCATAAAACTCATTACAATTTATTCGCCCTCCCCCGGTATAATTTTTCTCCTCCTCTTTAGGGGAAGTCTGAAACTCTCTGAAGTTGAAGATGACACTCCGCACGTGATTTTGAACAACTACCAATGTTAAGTCTACGAGAGACATCGGTTTTTAACCGTTAATGTTAAGAAGAAAAGTTTCGAGAAATTCAAAGCCGCCAACCCTACTAGTGGGTTCGCACATAACCTATATTCTCTTCTTGGGTGAAGAAAACGTTCATGCAAAAGTTTGGTGTCCCTAGCTCTTCTGGGGCCGAATACTTAAGCGGACAGACAGACAGATCAACAAAAAATAAATAAAAAGAAACAAACACGCTTTCTCTTTTATATATTAGATAAAGTGAACAAGAAAGTGATAGTGTTAAATATCTAAAACAAATTGCTGCCAAAAGCAATATTGCCATGATATCAAACTCTTATAGGAGAGCGTCCTACTGGCTCTTGGGGGTGAGCAGAGGGTAGGGGGGGGATACGGTATTCGCTTAATCCAATGGACGTTGTGCATGCCAAGGACGAACCCGCAGTGGCAGGGGATGCGGCCGTCTTATATGAAAGCTCAAATTTGTGTACCTGATTTGAAATCCAAAAGAGTTGTCTTTGTATAATTTTGTTTTAACCCCATAATACATATCCGATGCTAAAAATAGATTTTAAAAAACTAAAATTTTATTGCATATAGAATATCATCTTAGCCTCTCGTATCCGGTGGAATATTTTAGTTATTGGGAAACCCTATTCAAGTCTTATTCTCAGCACCTCCTCCCGAAACACTAAATTCTCGCCCCCCCAACTAAATTCTGGGTATATGCCTGGTGCATGCAACCGTGTTTCTTGCAAGTCGTCAGGAAGTTATTTATTTTGTTATGGAGTAAAATAAGGTTAGCATAACTGCTCTGCTGTGACGGTGGCTAGGGTCGTCTTTGGTGAGCTGAACACATGTCGCAAAATGAGTCTGTTCTCCCGTGATGTTGTCCTCCGGCATGCATCAGATCTATATCGACGACTCCGTGTGACTTCTCGCAATCACTGGTGCCAGCAGAGAATGATTATCAAAAGGTTGCGGCAGACAAGTTTCGCTCTACACCGGATTGACGCCGCCTCACAAAGTCTAATGATCCGTCCTCTCTCAAACGCCGTAAGCTGGCGATATGGCTCATTCTGTGGGATATGTCAGCGACTGGCCACAATCTCGTGGAGCGTTTAGTCGAGACCATCGTCTCCCCCTTATTTGTTTGACAATGGAAACATTTGCCAAATGCTGCCGCGCTGCATTTTAAATGCCGATTCGCATTAAAATCCGACAACCAATTCTTCTGGGTGGTGAAATTTCAATGGCACAGAGTGTATTTAACTTTTGGACAACAGTGAATAAAGATACGAATGAAATATGGAAAAACATTAACAATTCCCAGTTAGTGATTTGTTTGCTAAAGAGCCATTCGAGATGCACTGTAATCATCCAATGCTTTGAGGAGCACCGAGGAAGGACGCCACTATTACTGAAATATAGCAATACGACTTTTGTATTGCTGAGAGACCGATCCACTGGATTCGTGAACAAGTCAGTACGTTTAATCATTGGCCCATACAGTGCCAAAAGGTTGCGAGGTTTGTTATAAAAAGATTGGTTTGTTGGTTAAATCAATCCGCAGGGGCCGGCCATTAACACTTCTAATATCATACGATGAAGTCTCATATGGAGCGAAAGAAAGCTCCCGAGCCAATCTGCGTTATGAACGTATTAGCCGTCAGGCTACCAAGCACACTGAACTTCCCCAATCGATTGTCTCGAAAGTATCGTAAAGATTTTGCACCTGTTTCCTATACAGAATTTGCGGTATTTCGTGATTTCGCCAGCACAATATCAAACATGCAAGAATTTCAGTTTATAAGTTCTTGGCACAGTGTAGCTGCTTAAGTCACCCCACATGGTAGCATCACTAATGGTTTCATTTTACACTTAGTGGAGCTGTCAACTCCAGCAGCAATGTAACGTAATTTGAGCGGGAACATATTCCCAACTTCGAGATCAGCATCCAGCACTCGATCTAATGGTAACGGTTGGATGTGGTTCCGTTCATTATTCGCCTGTTTCTTTTATAACTGAAGGCAGGAACGGTAACCAAAGAACTCTTCACATCACATGGAGATAGTTATGTAAGTTACATACATGAGATAAAAAATGCTCCACTTCACATCATTATTGGCGGATATCATCATACCTTTGCAATAACGTGACGTGTTGCAGGCGACAATATTTATTCAAGGTTGGGTTATTTTATCTCTGAGCGGCACTTTTTTGCACACAATGGGCTAAATGTGCAGGTCACATGGACCCCGAAGGCTCAGAGAAGGTTGGGGGAGGGGACTCACTGGAACAGCTGTTGGGAGACAGATGGTAGCCTCCCGTCAAGGCCATCCAGCGTGTTCTTTAACGTGCACAAGGTATGGCTCTCCCGCACACGGGGCCACGGCTTAACGTTCCATGCGACGGACGACGGCCTTTCCAAGCCCATCGGTGTCCCCTACTGACCGTGGGCAGGGCGGGGAATTTTTGCGGAGATAAATCTCAACGCTGACCCAGCTGGGACTCGAACCTGGGAACTAAAGATTACGAGCCTGGCGCGCTACCGACTGAGCCACCCCCGCCCCCCTTTGTGGCAAGCAGCTGCTTGAGGGGGTATTTATTTATCAAAATTTAAAAACAAAAAATATAATTTGAAATATGTCGCAGTCACATTATATTATACCTCGGTGTACTCATATCTACAATAAAGGATTAAACAGTTGGGGTGGATAACTTTATTGCATAATCTAAGCAATTTATTTTCAATCCATTGGAAATTTGTTAAGCTTGTATTTAATTATTAGTTATGCAAATATTATTTATCCTCTATCTTTTTATCAGAAACATTAAATAAATCTATATTTTTGGAAATTTTTCGTGTAAACAACAATGTTTATATCAAATAATTGCTTTATAATGCAGAATCATTCTAATGTTAGACAAAGTGGCAGTCGCAAAAAAAAATATTTGCAAAGAAATGTTTTTCGTTCCTTGTTGGAAGAAGAAAAAACAAACTCCGAATAGCTTTAAAAAACGCAACTGCGAAGATATGTTCTTACTCTTGCTAATTTTGAAACTTTGTTTAAAAAAATGTTACTTTTTTTATTTTCCTTTATGAACATGCTTAACTTTTGCGACTGTTGTTACCAAGTTTCAAATGGAAGCTACATGTGATATGTGGACGGGTTTCTATACATTTAGTTCTATAATATAAAACGACGCTTTTATTAAAAATTTCTTTCCTCATTTCTCTTTGTAAATTTTTGCATTTCCGTATGTGTATTCATTTTTGATTTTGTATGAAAATAAGAGAAGAAATGGGAAAAACATTATTTTCATTGCAATTATTGTCTTTTTCTTGTTGAACCATTACATAAGAAGGGGTCAATTCATAAGGAGTGTGTCTGGTTTCAGAAAACTCCTGGTGGCCCTGGCAATCGGATAAAAAAAGTTTCATGGTGGATGGGATGATTATGAATAGGGTATGCAATAGACCAGTGGTTCTCAACCTTTTATGCTTCACGTATCTCCTGGAAATGTGTATGTAATTAGCGTACCCCTTATATAGATAGATAAAAGTATAGTTATATTATAATAATGCCAACTTAGCGATTTTGTTAACTAGATCTAGCGACCTTTGAGCTCTCACGGCATACCCTAAAACATTTTACCGCGTACCCCACGTTGAGAACCCCTGCAAGAGACAAAATGATAGAGATCATCAACGGCCATTGATAACTTGAGAGGTGACACACAAAAAATTAAAAATCGCATTTTGATGAACGAATAATAAGCAGGATTATCCTATTCCATTATTTGATCATTAAGATGGGATTTTGTACATAAATATTTAAACTGCTTAACTAGAATATTTTCTTTTCAAAACAATGCGTTTGATAGCGTCTTCAACCAAGCTTTAATAAGGAGTGAAAGTTGTTTACGAACGACAGGTTGGAAATTTCTTTTGTGTTGAGAGATGTGACTGCAGCGCAAATGCAGGAAATCTTCGCTTGGCGACAGTCCCCTGACGATGTTACGCTGCTGAAGTATTACAGGCCCTTTTTCGTTTAAAGATGCAAATGTTTTGATATAATAATGAAAGAAGTAAGTTGAAAAATATTAGTTTTAAATACAAAAAAAATAAAGCATTTCAACCTCTATAAATGTTAGTTCAAGCTCAGAAAAGAAGTGCAACACAGCAGTAAATCCTCCTCTGAAAAATGCAAGTTTATCCATTTCTCTCGCTCATCTACGAGATGTCTTCAGCGAATGAGATGTTGGCGACATATAAACCTTCTTTCAGTATTATCTTTCCACCACATCACTCACATGCAATGAAGCCATTTCTAAACCTTCTCTCTTTGTGAATGATTTTCTTCTTTTGTGCAATATTTAATAAAAACTGGTGGGTATTAGGTGGTTCAACTTTGTAAGTAATGATGAGGTTAGGCAAAGGAGTCGGCAATTTCCTTTAAGCAGTATATTGTGCAGAGAGACTCCGTTGGTTTGGCCATGTTGCTCGTATGGATAATTATAGATTGGCGAATAGGGTTATGAACAGTGTGCCAAAAGGCATCAGAAAGAGAGGGAGACCTAGGATGAGGTGGGAAGACAATGTCAAACAGGACGTTGTTAGAATTGGTGTGCAGTGGCCAGATGCAGCAGATGCAGCTCAAGACAGATATGCTTGGAGAACTAAATTGCACAGTCTGGTTGGACTGCTTGAGGAGGATGATGATGATGATGAAAAACGAGACCACTGAAAGGATTATTTTACCTCTGACCAACACTTCTTTGCACCCAATGGGTTACCAAGATCCCAAGAGGTCTTTGTTATCCAATGGGTCACAAAGATCCCAAGAGCTCAAAGTTGGGAAGAGAAAGAGGAAATCACTGGAGAGCAGTTAGGAGAGAGATGTAAGCCCTATGTGTAAGCCATTCGCCTGCTTCATTAACTTGCACAGGGTAGGGCTCTTCTGCAGATGGGACCACGTCTTAATATTTCACCGGATGGACTGCGAAATTTCAAAGCTCATCGATGTCCTTTTCTCACTGAGGCAGAAAGAGGTTTAACGAACAAAATCTCATCACTGTCACAATGAGGATTGTAACCTAGAAAGGATCGGATTAGGATCATGGCGACTGAGCCAGCACCAGTCCCATCGAAAAGAACACCTCGTGTTGTTTATGTAATAATTTTCAATTCTTTTTTTTCATTTAGGATTAATTTGGCAAAAGTTGAAAACCGAGGGTTATGAAAAGAATATGAACATATGAAAAGAATGAACAGACAGATAAAGTCTATGTGCAGTCTTTCACAAAATACTACACATAGAATAGAATTATGTGCAGTGTTATTAAAACCTGTTTACGTAAAGTTACGATTTGTGGAGAAAGAAAATTAAGGCTATGAAAAGAGATTGTAAATATTTACTGTTATAATCTCTCATCTGCAGTGTTATTAGTAAAACCGATGCAAATTTGATTGTTATTTCGTTAAATGTGTGGTTTGTACATTATTAATTGCATTTATAATAAAACTGGGAAAATATTCTCCAAATAAAAAGTTTATTTACTTAAAAACTCATCAGATGTCGGGAAGAAATCTGTCTCCTTACACAATTTATTTCCCATGAGCAAAATCGATTCGATAAACGACGTCTCAAATAACTGCGCAATGTTGAAACACCTAACCTCGTTGTTAAGCAAGGATATACACCTCAAGGACATAAAACCTGCAACACTCATAAAGGATGAATGCAGTGACAAAAAATCATTACTACAAGTAATACAGGAGGTCCTATGCAAATGATTCCAGTGATGACATCATGACGTTGCATGGAGCAGAAAATAGATGTGGCTCTGTCTGTCCCAAGACTCCAATGAAAGACACCATAGCAGACATCTGGTAAGTCAGTGGAGGCACATGTGTTTCAGTTATGCCAAGGCACCGAACGCGAGTGCATTATCAGCAGCTATGTCAACACCTCCTACAAGAGAAGGCCATTCAACTACGTCACATAAAACCGACTACGTCTAGAGCCCCTATATACCAGGCAGACCAGCGACGATCGACGTTTAGCGACTACGGTAGTCGCCGATCTCGGTATGCCCGCACGGCATTAACACCTCCTACAAGAGAAGGCCATTCACGGTGTCAACACCTCCTACAAGAGAAGGCCATTCACGGTGTCAACACCTCCTACAAGAGAAGGCCATTCAACTACGTCACATAAAACCGACTACGTCTAGAGCCCCTATATACCAGGCAGACCAGCGACGATCGACGTTTAGCGACTACGGTAGTCGCCGATCTCGGTATGCCCGCACGGCATCAACACCTCCTACAAGAGAAGGCCATTCAACTACGTCACATAAAACCGACTACGTCTAGAGCCCCTATATACCAGGCAGACCAGCGACGATCGGCGTTTAGCGACTACGGTAGTCGCCGATCTCGGTATGCCTGCACGGGAAGTGGAGGGTTATGGCCGTCACGATCGAAGTTTGCTGAATGCATATTTTATGATATTAGCCAAACTAAACTTAATCGTAAACGATGAATGACTACTAACTTAAATGTAGTTATCATTCATCTACATTTTACTAATCGATATATCACATAAATTAACATTAAAATACAGAAGCAATAGTCAGGGTTGGGTTGTTTTACCTCTGAGCGGCACTTTTTTGCACAACATGGGCTAAATGGCCAGGTCACATGGACCCTGAAGGCTCAGAGAGGGTTGGGGGAGGGGGCCCACTGGAACAGCTGTTTGGAGACCGATGGTAGCCTCCCGTCAAGGCCATTCAATGTGTTCTTTAATGTGCACAGGATATGGCTCTCCCGCACACGGGGCCACGGTTTATCGTCCCATCCGACGGACGGCGGCCTTTCCAAGCCATCGGTGTCCCCTACTGACCGTGGGCAGGGCGGGGAATTTTGCGGAGATAATTCTCAATGCTGGCCCAGCTGGGACTCGAACCTGGGAACTACAGATTACGAGCCTGGCGCGCTACTGACTGAGCCACCCCCGCCCCAGCAATAGTCAGAAGTATATATTTTAGAACGCTGGAAGCCTAATGCACGTTCTCGGTCGAATTCTTTCAACCCACTTTTTTTAAATTTAATTGGATCAGCCTGAAATTTAAACAATGTGTAATTGTTCCTATAGCTGTTTAGACAATTCGCAGGTGAATATCTTCCGACAATAATTGTTTTTTATATACTAAGAATTCGAAAAACTGCGGCACACATGGCGGCTACATTGACTAAACACTAAGTCACATCACCAGTTGGCATAAGAATGGCGGATAGGTCAGCCTGGTATATAGGGGCTCTAGACGTAGTCATTTTTCTGTGACGTAGTTGTACGGCCTACTCTTGTAGGAGGTGTTGGCTACATCCGTTCGAATGGGGTCGCAACATCGAAATGCATGAGACAGGTTAGTCTGCTCGTCGTATAGCCGACCATCACGGTCGTACAGTGAGTGCTGTAACACGCTGTTTTGAGTAGGGGACGAGGACAGGTACTGCTTCACGTGGCCATGGTCACAGCAGAAGTACCACACCATGAGAAGATCATCTTATCTGTCGACAAGCAACCTCCAAACCTTGTGCGACATCTACAATAATCCAATGCAATGGGGCACCACCAATGCATGCACCATAGTCCACACATGCCATCCAATGACGTTTGAATGAAGCGGAATTAGAGGCATGACATCCCCTGCGCAGATGCTTCTGACTGCTAATCATCATAGGAATGTTGTCTGTGGTACATCGAGCGAGGCGTAATCTGTACTTCCCAGGTTCGAGTCCCAGCTGGGTCAGCGTTGAGATTTATCTCCGCAAAATTCCCCGCCCTGCCCACGGTCAGTAGGGGACACTGATGGGCTTGGAAAGGCCGCCGTCCGTCGGATGGGACGTTAAGCCGTGGCCCCGTGTGCGGGAGAGCCATACCCTGTGCACGTTAAAGAACACGCTGGATGGCCTTGACGGGAGGCTACCATCTGTCTCCCAACAGCTGTTCCAGTGGGTCTCCTTCACCAACCTTCTCTGAGCTTTCGGGTCCATGTGACCTGGCCATTTAGCCCATGGTGTGCAAAAAAGTGCCGCTCAGAGGTAAACCAACCCAACCCAACCCATCGAGCGAGGTGAGTCACACTTCTCTCTGGGAGCAGAAGATGGCCACATCAGGGTTTGGCGTCACCATGACCAACAGCAGGATCCAGCACACATCAAGGAGTGCCACAGTGCCTTCATGCCTGACATTCTGGTGTGGGGAGCCATCAGCTATGACTCCAGTCATATCAGTTTAGTGTTTGTCCAGTGAACTTTGATAGCTCAACGATACATCAATGAAATTCTGGTGCCTCATTGTCTACCTTTCCTGTGGAGCACTCCTGGTGCCATTTTTCAGCAGAATGACGTACGTTCCCATATGGCAGCATGCATTGTCAACTGTGTCTACGGGATGTCAACACCCTATCTTGGCCCACTATGTGCCAGGATTTTTCCCCTATAGAGCACATATGGGATGTGCTGGGTTGACGTCTCCGACAGCATCCACAGCCAGCACACACACTGGATACCTTGTGTTTCGATTTGGAGGCAGAATGGCGGAAAGTACCTCAGGACAGTATTAGGGACCTCTAATACATCGATGCATCAACGTCTGGCTGTATGCAACGCTGCCAACGAGGGCCATACACCGTGCTGAGAAACCACATTGGAGGCCCTAAACATACCCTTAATATGCACTCAAGTGGTGGGGCAGGGGTGGCTCAGTCAGTAGCGCGCCAGACTCGTAATCTGTAGTTCCCAGGTTCGAGTTCCAGCTGGGTTAGTGTTGAGATTTATCTCCACAAAAATCCTCGCCTTGCCCACGGTCAGTAGGGAATAGCAATGGGCTTGGAAAGGCCGCCGTCCGTTGGATGAGATGTTAAGCCGTGACCCCCTGTGCGGGAGAGCCATACCCTGTGGACGTTAAAGAACACGCTAGATGGCCTTGACGGGAGGCTACCATCTGCCTCCCAACAGCTGTTCCAGTGGTTCCCCTCCCCCAACCTTTTCTGAGCCTTCGAGGTCCATGTGACCTGGCCATTTAGCCCATGGTGTGCAAAAAAAGTGCCGTTCAGAGGTAAAACAACCCAACCCAGCACTCAAGTGATCATGAGATTAATCCTTAATACTCACTTGTAACATGCTCTACCATTCTGCTCAGTTTCACTGACTCTACAAAAATGATATCGCAAACTACTTTTAGACTTTCTACTACAAAACTGTAGTACAGCTCGTTACAAGCCTCGAATCCATAATATAATTAAATTCTCCTTTGAATATGTGCCTTATTCTACCTATCATTGAATCACGAGTTATAGTAGACTTTGAAGACTTACTTTCTGGAGTGTCTGATTTATCCAATGTAGCAGTTTGAAGATTTTTATATATTAGAATTCGATGAAATTTTTTTCGTCTCACTGGATCCGAAATCCAGGTTAATTAGCTCTCATTTTGAGAGAGTTACAATGAATCCTCTGTCCGAAAATTGTTTCAAACAAGTTGCCGAAAGCACTAATTATATTTGTCTCTCTCTACGAGTTTTGCTCTTTTAATAGAATCATCTTATGTCCCTAACGCCATCTAATTCATTTTATTGTCAGAGTTATAATTATTTTTGATCCTTTCCCGCGCTTTTGAGAAGAGAAAGAATATATTTGAAGGCAACGTTCGATAATTTGATGTCTTTTCGCTCTGCCATTTCCGATACCATCGAAAATAATCGTGCGTTGCGAAAGCAGGAAAGAAAAGAAAAAAGAACAAACGAAATAAAGCAAACCCCCAACAACTTTTTAGCCAAACCCTCCATGGATGTTCTTCCTCGTGGAGCACCCACTTCACCAGCGGACGCTTAATTAAACTGCACAGGAAATTCTTATTTTTCTTTTTTCGTATTATAAAACTATTTTTCTTTTGCAAGAGAAGAGCTTGCCAAAGGGCTGAGCCAGAAGAGTCTTGAGTTTTCAAGGGCACTTGAAACTTTCCTCTTTGCAGACCTTCTTCGTATTCAGTGGAAGGCAGAGGGGGCTAACAATGATCTATTCCCTTGCGTTGCCATGGAAGTAGGAAACTAAACTCGCTACCAGAGTAGAGGCAAAAAGAAAATGCTCTTGAGCTCCCAGTTTCGAACATTTTCAGCCAAATCTCGGTGTTTAAAAAAGGTAACGAAAAACAGTTATTCTTCATACTAACTGCTCGTGCCATGGAAATTATTTGCCATGATGTAGGCAGAGTGTGCAGTTTAGTTGTTACTGCAAAGTAAAAATTTTGGTGTTAAATCTTCCCCGTAATCCAGTGGCACACCCTGGATTTATATTATGAGGAAGACTGAATTTTTTTATCTCTGAACGGCACTTTAGTGCACGTAATGGGATGAATGGCCAGATCGTAAGGACACCAAAGCTCAGAGGAAGGCAGCATAAGAGGTCTCACGGGGCAGCTGTTAGGAAACAAACGGAACCCTCGCCTGAAGGCCATTAAGCGCGTTCTTTAACGTACAGTCGCTCAAAAAAAATATCCGAACACTATGATTGATTACAGAATTCAGAAAAAAATATATGGCAACGATTTTTTTAGAAATTAGTGAGATCACTAATTTCTAAAAAAATCATTTTCCAGATATTTTTTCTGAATTCTGTAATCAACCATAATGTTCGGATATTTTTTTGAGCGACTGTACACTGGATACTGTTCTCCTGAGCACTATACCACGGCTTAACGCCTCATCCGATGGATGCCTGCCTTTTCCAACACTCTCGATGTTCCATTTCTCACTGAGAGAGCAGGGGAGGGGGGGGGGAGGTTAGCGAAGATAAATCTGAAAGCTGGCACGATTAGGAGTCGGACTTGTGAACACCAGTCAGGTGACGTGCCTGGCGTGATGTTCTATACCACTAAGCCAAACCCTTCCCCTCACGAAGACCTTCACCGTAGAAATAAAAACTAGTGTTTAAGTAGGCCATCCCTGTGGCCGAGTGGTTAGCGAGCTTTGCTACAGACCAGGGTTCGAATCCCTGGTAAGGCATTCATATTTGTGTTGTCTTTTTGCTGAGGTCTCGCCTTCCTCTCAGATCTTCTCTATGACGTGTTAAATTGTTGAGGCTCCTGTCAGACCTCTGTGGTAAGCAGCTGCTTGAGGGGTAATTTATTTATTTATTTTTAACATTAAAGTGTTTTGGGAGCACATATTTAATTTTGCTCCATAAATTTGCGAGCAAAATGCTTAATCCAGATATTTTATAAATGCATAAATTTTTAAATTAAAAATTGCTTTTAATACATAAAATTACGATTTTTAAGAACGGGACGGGGGGAGGAATAGCTGTTGTCATTCATCTTTGAGTGCAGCATTGCCATTACAGTTCCCAGGTTCGAGTCCCAACTGGGCCAGCGTTGAGATTTATCTCCGCAAAACTCCCATACCCTGCCCATGGTCAGTAGAGGAACCGATGGGCTTGGAGAGGCCGCCGTTCATCGGATGGGACGTTAAGTCGTGGCTCTGTGTGTGGGAGAGTCATACCCTGTGCACGTTAAAGAACACACTGGATAGCCTTGACGGGAGGCTATCATATGTTTCCCAACATCTGTTCCAGTGGGTCCCCTCTCCCAACCTCCTCTGAGCCTTCGGGATCATTTAGCCCATGATGTGCAAAAAAGTGCCGCTTAGAGGTAAAACAACCCAACCCAAAATCCATGATCCGTTCAACATTCACATCTACGAGCAGCAAGGCCGATCTAGGGAGGAAGGGGGACAAGGGGCAAGGCTGAAAGGCCTTTTCGCCTTGGCCACCTCCCCCTAGTTTCCCCTCTTATTAGCACGCCCTTTCAGAATGCTAATAAAATAAAACAGACAAAAAATTATGAAACTTGTGCATATTTCATGCATTTTCAGGAAAGTTTTAAAGACTTATAAAAAGGAGGGGGAAATGTTATATTTCAGTGAAAATCCAGTCTCATGCTAAATTGTGTTTCTTGATTCCCTCCCCCTCAATTTTTCTTTAGATCCGGGCCTGTCTACGAGAACTTTCCCCCTCCCACCACCATTTTACTCTTAAAACTATACTTTTTGCTGCCTGTGTAGCAGCGCAGTAGTATCGCATTGGTTCGTGGTGATAACTGTAACTGCCGGTGTCCGGCCCTGCCCACGGTCAGGTAAGTCCAGCTGGGTCAGCGTTGAGATTTATCTCCGCAAAATTCTCCGCCCTGTCCACGGTCAGTAGGGGACACCGATGGGCTTGGAAAGGCCGCCGTCCGTCGGATGGGACGTTAAGCCGTGGCCCCGTGTGCGGGAGAGTCATACCCTGTGCACGTTAAAGAACACGCTGGATGGCCTTGACGGGAGGCTACCATCTGTCTCCCAACAGCTGTTCCAGTGGGTCCCCTCCCCCAACCTTCTCTGAGCCTTCGAGGTCCATGTGACCTGGCCATTTAGCCCATGGTGTGCAAAAAAGTGCCTCTCAGAGGTAAAACAACCCAAACAACCCATATTAAAATTTCTATCAGTCAAAAATCGATTAGTGCCAGAAGCGAAGAAATAAAAGATCTATTCATTCCTTCTTACGAACAATACTCGGAACGATTCAAAAGTTTCGAAGAGAGTACAATGCTCACAAAATCGAACACTCTGAAAGAACTTCCCCCTTTAAACGACTGATGTTCCTTGAGGGAAAAAGAGAGATCCGAGTTTGTCGTCTCGCCAATGCAGGAGCAACGTCGAGATTGTTAGCGTGCATTTGATGTGACATTCGGAAGCCCGAATACGTCAGCTACAAAATTCCCTTCCATCCCGCTGACATATTCGCTTGGCTGCCCTTCCAGATCACAACCTTTCTTGAGACTGATTTGACAGAAACGCTGCAGCGCGGATGTCACGGCTGAGTCAGAGGGAGACATCTTGAGCCCCTGCGCCTCCCCAGCTGGCAGGCCATGCAGTTATTACCGAGGAAGTCGGAAGATTCCCGTCCCTGAAGGGAGACACAGAATCGCAGGAATGGGAATCCTCTCTCATGGAAAGATGTTGACTCAACATGCTTTGCCTGAAAAACGCTAGAAAACGGCTTCGTCCGAGTCTGGATTTCTGTACACAAGGAATTTGTATTTGCGCTCGAAGAGGATAGGCAGAAAGAGATGGAAAAAAAAGGTTTCTGTTTGCTTCTCTGTAAGAGAGTAAGAGAAGGAAGGGGCTTAGCTATGTGAATGACACAGATTTGAACTTAAAGTTGATCGCATTTTGTGTGTGTATCGTTTTAAGTTTATCGTTGTGAGCTAAAAGAAAAATGGAGTGGGGAGCAAGTGACGCAATCGAAATGGGAAAAGGTTAAAAAAGAAATAACCAACAGACTGAATATCCGTCAGTGTAACATTTTCTACTCCGTTTTAAAGGTCCCTAAAATCTCTCTCGAAAAATGTGTGGAATATGCACAAGTTTAAGAATACTGGTTTACAGTTTTTATAATATGAACAATTGTAGTTGCGTTTCTCTTTTTCTGGTGCTGATTTGAGATCTGGCCTTAAAAAATGGTTAGTACTTCACGTTTTTATGTTATTGGTCATTTTGACTCCTATTAAGATTTTTCTCTACCAACATTTCCAGGCAACTGGAAGGATACTAAATATTTTACTTTTTGTGGCTGGCAACACTGATTGCCAAGTGGGAGAAAACGTGTGAAAATAACCTAACAACAGACCACCATTCTTGTTGTTTTCATTATAAGAGGAACATGAACTTGTAAGTTGAAGAGTGAATTTTGGCGTTTAAATTGCACAAAGGCAGCGTCGCGGATGGGGTAATGTGCGAGATAAGTTTTGTTATGTGTGTGGAAATTATATTTTAAAATCCCAGGGTAATCCCATGCTGGGTAATCCATGCAATTTCGATTTGACAAAGATTGTGAAGAAAGCCTATAACTTGTACTTTGGATGTCATGTTGAAGATCAGGACAAAACATGGCTCCTAATGTTTGCTGCATTTCGTACTTTGTTGGCCTGAATGAATGGTTGAAAGGTAAGATAAAATCCATGCCCTTTGTAGTTCCAAAGGTTTGGCGTAAGCCAACTAGTCACTTGCATAATTGCTATTTTTGTTTAACTAAAGTGTTGGGCTTTTCAAAAATGAGCAGAAGCAAAATACAATATCCAAATATGCCTTCAGCCATTAGGCTAGTTCCTCACGGAAAAGATCTTCCTATACCAATACCTCCAACCAACTGGGAGGAGGTGGTTTCACATTCATCAGAGGAAGACTTTGAGGCACATACAGATCCTGTTCGTACATACACCCCTAAAAAGTTAGACGAGCCTCATCTGATTCAGCAAAATTAACTAAATGATCTTGTTCGAGACCTAGGAATTCCCAAACAACAAGCTGAGGTTTTAGGTTCAAGACTTCAAGAGTGGAATCTTCTGGCCAAGGGTATCAGAGTTTCTCTGTTCAGAAAGATAAATTTGGCTTTATCTGCTTATTATGAGATGCAAGATGGTTTGTGTTTCTGCACAGATATTTCAGGGCTGATGGAAGAAATTGGAACAACTCACGACTGTAAGAAATGGCGTCAAATTTATAGATTCGTCAAAATTCAGCTTAAAAGTGTCCTTTTGCATAACGGAAACCAAAAACTTCCATTCCAGTGGCACACGCTGTGGGAACGAAGGAAACTTATGAAAGCGTGGAAAAAATACTCACTGCTATAAGATATGACCAGTTTAAGTAGACATATGTGGTGACCTAAAAGTCACATCTCTCTTGCTCCGGGCTTCAAGAAGGCTTCACAAAAGTTTGCTGTTTTCTGTGTTTGTGAGACATTAGGGCGAGAAAGGAACACCACAAAACAAAAGACTGGCCCAAAAGAGATGTTTTTGTTCCTGGAAAGAGTAATGTGAGGTATAAGCCTCTATTGACCCCTCTGATGTTCTGCTCCCACCACTACACATCAAACTGGGGCATATGAAAAACTTTGTAAATGCTATGGACAAAACTGGTAAAGGGTTTTTGCACATGAAGGAAAAATTTCCAAACCTAAGTGATGCCAAACTCAAAGAAGTGATTTTTGTTGGTCCTTAGATCAGGAAGGTACTGAATGATATTGTCTTCGAAGAAAAACTGAATATGTAAGGGTGCACTGCATGGAAATCCTTCACGTCTGTGGTTCAGGATTTTCTGGGGAGTCAGAAAGAGTAAAATTACAGCTAATTCAAGATCTCAAAAACTATGAAAATCTTGGCTGCCGAATGAATGTCTTTGAAGATCCATTTCTTGCACTCGCATCTCAACTTCTTTCAGTGTTGAGTAAGGGAAAGATTTTACCATGATATCCAAACCATGGAGGAGAGATACCAAGTCAGATGGGCCCCAGCAATGATGGGTGACTACTGCTGGTTCTTGCAGAAGGAAGATACCTCAGCACATAAAAGACAAAAATAAACTTGTTGTAATTATAAAAGATCCTTACCCATGTTTTCTTATTTTGCGTTTCAATATTATTTCGTTAGTTACTTTATATTTAGCGTCTATAACTATAACGTTTATAATTTTTTTCACTGTAATCATATAAGTAATTAATGAGTTTTAAGTTGCCATTTAACAAAATAGTCACATTTATTTTCATTTCCCAGATCTGCATATTCATTGAAATTTGAAACACATCAATCCGTACGTTGAAAAACACTGTACGTGTTGCAGATTTTTCACAGCCATATTTGAATTCAGCACTCCAAAATTAGGTAAAAATATCCTATATGACCAATGTTATAAAAAAAAAGTTTCAATTTGTTCTCTAGTGTAATTTTTGCCTTTAATTATTAGCATTCTCAAGAATTTTGAGGGGGGGGGGGAACAAGCCTCCTAGTTCTGTCCCTGGTTGTGATTTGTTTTGTTAAAACTTCTTAGTAGTTTAGAAATTTTTATTGAAATCATGAGAGACAGAAATTCTTTCTAGGAGATATGTCGTTGCAGGTTGTATTAGAAATCACAATAAGATAAAAAAATTATGTTTTTTTAACGGAAAGATAAATTTTAAATTTTTGGTAGTTTTAATACGTATGTATGTCTCCAACGATACACAGAGACTATAGAGATCGAACTAGACTGTTTAATTTACTTCTCAAACACATTCATGATGCTGTATTTGGTCGTTATAGCCCAAAAACGGTAAAGTTCTACAGTATTTGACAGTGTTAGCCAGTTCATTTTAGGCGTACCTCTTTTCTTACAGCTTTTATGGAGACTATTGCCGAATAGCTTGATTTACCCCGTTCACAATGCTTTTCGCCAATCTGTAATTAGTAACATGGGAGAACTAGTGCAATTTCTACTCCAAAAGTTGTTTAAAGGCAGTTGATGATTTCTTCAAATTGATCATACAGAACTCCAAACGTTTAGGCTTGAATGTCAGGTGATTCGAGTTCGTAAATAGATATTCAAGATGCCGCTCAAGAGTTTGAACTGAAAAGCATTCAGCTTCTTGTTGCTTGCAAAGAATACAAAGAACTCAGATTAGTGAATAGGTATTTCACCTTCTTTCTCCCAAATTCTTCCAGGGGGGCGAGGGTAGCTCAATCGGAGCGCGCCAGTCTCGTAATCTGCAGTTCCCAGGTTCGAGTCCCGCCTGGGCCAGCGTTGAGATTTAACTCCGCAACACTCCCGTCCTACCCTCAATCAGTAGGGGACACCGATGGGTTTGAAACGTCAGCCGTCCGCATTAAGACGTAGCGCCATGCGCTGGAGAGCCATACTCTGTGCACGTTAAATAACACACTGGATGGTCTTGTTGGGAGGCTACCATCTATCTGTTACCAGCTGTCCAGTGGGTCCCCTTCCACAAATCTTCTCTGAGCCCTTGGGGTCCTTGACATTTTGTTCATTGTGTGCAAAAGAGTCTGCTTAGGGTTGGGTTGTTTTACCTCTGAGCGGCACTTTTTTTGCACACCATGGGCTAAATGGCCAGGTCATATGGACCCCGAAGGCTCAGAGAAGGTTGGGGGAGGGGACCCACTGGAACAGCTGTTGGGAGACAGATGGTAGCCTCCCGTCAAGGCCATCCAGCGTGTTCTTTAACGTGCACAGGGTATGGCTCTCCCGCACAAGGGGCCACGACTTAACGTCCCATCCGACGGACGGCGGCCTTTCCAAGCCCATCGGTGTACCCTACTGACCGTGGGCAGGGCGGGGGAATTTTGCGGAGATAAATCTCAACACTGACCCAGCTGGGACTCGAACCTGGGAACTACAGATTACGAGCCTGGCGCGCTACCGACTGAGCCACCCCCGCCCCCAGTGTGCTTAGAGGTAGAGCAACCCAAATTCTTCCGACATTTCTTCTGGAAGATAAATGATACTCTTTGCAAAGAAAATTCTTAATACTCTCAACAGCAATGCCTAGTCTTCTGTTGACCTCATATAGCACATTAACAATATTGTCATATACAGGGCCGGATGTAGGGGGAGGGGAAAGCAAGAAAATCATGCTCCCTCCCCTTTCAGAATGCCAGTAACAGGAACGGAGGAGAAAAAAAAATAAGCTTAGACTTATACTGTATATTACCCGAAATTTTCAAGAAATTTGTTAAAGAGCACTAAAATGAAGAGAAGTCTATAACATACTGATATTCGGATTCCACCTCCCTTTTGCTCGTATCCCCCCCCCCCTTATATTCTCTAGGTGCGGGGGCCTGATCACATAGCTCCCTAGAAAATGACATTTTCTGCACAGAACACGGGAGTCCATGTGCAATATATCTACACCCTATGCAATTAAAGCACACACTGGATGGGCTTGACGGGAGGTTTCCATTTCTCTCCTAACACCTCTCCAATTCCTTGTTCTACCCAATTCCTTCAGGATCATTATAATCTGCCATTTAGCTCATTGTGGACAAAAATGAAACTCGACTAAGAGGCAAAATAACCGAAACCGTTACATTGTTTTGCTTGAATAATATCTACAATATTACATGAGATGTTTGCAATGTTCATCTCTCATCATGCATATAACAAACAAAACAACACACAAGTTCGTTCGATATATATATATAAAATATATATTTTATTCAGTGAATCACTTCATGAAACTTTTCAGCAAATACGAAATAAAAATGCCCAATGTACTAATCATGCGACTATATGGTATTAAAAAAATTCAATCAATTGCTTACACAGATTCTAATATCTTGTTTCATAACAAGCAATAGAAAGAATCAGTTTCGTTTTTGACTCGCAAGCTTTCTAACATTTCTTTGAAAAAAAAGATTTTCGAATTACTTTCATAGAGGAAAGCAGATATTGAAAGAGAGAAGTTCGATTTCTTTTGTAATGTCTAAGCGCTTTACCTCTGGAAGGGTTCGACGATGAGCGAAGAGAATTCTCTTGGCTTCTTCTCTTCAACGCATTCTTTGGGTTGGGAGCGGAATGCTATTCAGATAGAACTTTGAGCACTCTGTGTGTGTGATATTTGCCACAGGATTAAAGGACACTGTGGGTGATGGTTTCCACAGGATTAAAAGGACACAGTGGGTGATGGTTGCCACAGGATTAAAGGACACAGTGGGTGATGGTTGCCACAGGATTAAAAGGACACAGTGGGTGATGTTTGCCACAGGATTAAAGGACATTGTGGGTGATGGTTTCCACAGGATTAAAAGGACACAGTGGGTGATGGTTGCCACAGGATTAAAGGACACAGTGGGTGATGGTTGCCACAGGATTAAAAGGACACAGTGGGTGATGGTTGCCACAGGATTAAAGGACACTCTGGGTGATGGTTTCCACAGGATTAAAAGGACACAGTGGGTGATGGTTGCCACAGGATTAAAGGACACAGTGGGTGATGGTTGCCACAGGATTAAAGGACACTGTGGGTGATGGTTGCCACAGAATTAAAGGACACAGTGGGTGATGGTTGCCACAGGATTAAAGGACACTGTGGGTGATGGTTGCCACAGGATTAAAGGACACTGTGGGTGATGGTTGCCACAGGATTAAAGGACACTGTGGGTGATGGTTGCCACAGGATTAAAGACCACAGTGGGTGATGGTTGCCACAGGATTAAAGGACACAGTGGGTGATGGGATACATTGGTGATTCCCCTTTATCACAGAGAACAGAATGGGATTTAACGGAGATAAATCTCAACCCAGGCATAGTTGCGACTCGAACCTGGGAACTTTAGAATACGAGCTTGTCACGCCACCGACGGAGCCTTGAGGTTTACCCCCTTCGAAAGTACGAATCTTAGTTTAGTAAGCTGTTAAAGCGGCAGCTTTTACCATTTGGACATCTGAAACAATGTCACCACAAATATATAAGGGATCAATTTAAATGTTTACCAAATTGAACTCTGAACCCCTAGCACTGTACTCCAAAAAAAATAATGAATATCAAAAATAGTTGTTAGATATCAAATGACGATAGATCGAAAAACGAAATCTACGTCGCTAAAATGACAACGGTTCCTATTGTTTTAGTAATGCCTGTATTTTAAATATTATGGTTATACCGAATTTAGTAAAGTTCACCAAATGTATAACGCTAAATTTACGCGACAATACTGCCAACACTTTACTGATTCGTTCTCACTTGGCCTCTGCTCATTAGGGGCATTTTTTTATAATGCTGACGACGGAGTCATTAGATACGAATAGTAGAACTCAAAGCACAGAGATGGGATGCAAAGATTCATACTCCTGAAATTCATCACTTCACGGATTCGTTCTCACTTGGCCTTCACTCATGAGGGGCGTTTTTTATAATGCCGCACCTTTCGGTGTACTGTTCATCTATAGATAGAATACCTTAATAATACCATTCAGAAAAAATGAAAAAGTACAATGTACTGGCTGTTCCAATTCCGAAACAGCCAATACGCCATACTTTTCTAAGGGCCACACTTCGGCCAGCGCCCGATAGTTGGGAAACAAAAAGTTTTTTTAGTGGCAAATAATATAATAGAGTAACAAGAAGCAATATGGTCTAAAATTTGGTGAACATTTACTATTTTTGGGAAACGAAAGTATTGTTTTGTATGCATATTTTCATTAAATTTGGTAAGCAGTTAAACACAAGCCAATGAATAATAAGGAAAATAAAAAATAAAAGTAAAAAGAAAATTAAACTAATTTCAAATATATAACGTTAATTAAAAGGGATTTGTCTCTTCCAGGCAGCCAGTATATTTTCTTTTAATATTCGTTATGAAATTAACAGAATTTAATACAGGAATTTCTTATTATAAGGATTCGAAGCATCTGAGTCGAAGTACATATATCATTTATACAGGCAGAGTAATATGGACGGAAGGGCCAGTCTTGGAAAACCGACGATCTTTGTTTAGCAGCAACTCATCGGCGTTTCAGACGGTTAGCTTCAACAGTTCAATAATGACAGACACTTTTACTGAAACTAAGAGCAAATTTAGATAACTTTTTCAAGAGTAGATCTACCTTTTGTCCTTTCAAAGCTTGTTTGAGTTGCATTTATGCTCAAATTTTGCTACATTGTTTTCATTTGTCGGCTGAAAGTTATTTTGAGAATTTCATGCTCACGGAAGATTCTAGAGTGTTCCGCGAACGATATCAAGACTGGGATGATGATCACTGCGTTTCTTAAGGATTGGGTTGTTTTACCTCTGCTCCTTTGTGCACACAATGGGCAAAACAGCCAGGTCACAAGAATCTTAGGGCTCAGAGAAGGTTGGGAAAGGGGGATTCGCTGGAGGGTTAGGAGGAGACAGATGGAAGCATCCCATCAAGTCCATCCAGCGTGTTTTTTTAACACGCGCATGGTGCCATAACTTAACGCCCCATCCGATGAATGTCTGGGCATCCATCGGAATCCCCTTTCTCGCCGAGGCAAAACAGAGGTTAGAAGAAAAATTCTCAACGCAGGAGAGTTGAGACTACATCCTGCTTCCTTAAGGGGAAATGAGCGAAATTCAAAAATATTTTTATCACTAAGCAGATTTTTTTAGATTAATGCACTAACTACAGCCAACCAAAACTTTGGGCGGAAATGACTTTTCTCCATTCATAACTTGCCCATATTGTAAAAGAGAAAGACGTGGTGACCTGTCACACGTAGGGACCAGATTTCTTAACCCAACAGAAGGTCACAGAGGAGAGAACCTATGTACATCTCACATTTGTAACCACGCCGTCACGTAACTGTGGAATCACAGGGAACAGAAATTTCATGAAACATAAACTCTCTCAATAACTTGCGTAGTATAATTAAGCTAGTACAAGCAGTGAAGGGGCGGGGGTGACTCCGTCAGTAGCGCACCAGGCTCGTAATCTGTAGTTCCCAGGATCGAGTCCCAGCTGGGTCAGCATTGAGATTTATCTCCGCAAAATTCCACGCCCTGCCCACGGTCAGTAGGGAACACCAATGAGCTTGGAATAGGCCGTCGTCCGTCGGACGGGACGTTAAGCCGTGGCCCCGTGTGCGGGAGAGCCATACCCTGTGCACGTTAAAGAACACGCTGGATGGCCTTGACGGGATGCTACCATCTGTCTCCCAACAGCTCTCCCAGTGGGTCCCCTCCCCCAACCTTCTCTGAGCCTTCGGGGTCCATGTGATCTGGCCATTTAGCCCATGGTGTGCAAAAAAGTGCCGCTCAGAGGTAAAACAACCCAACCCAACAAGCAGTGACATCATTAGTATGCCGAAGAAGTAGCATGTATTTCTCACATCGAAAAAAGTGGGCAAGAGCATGTTTGTCGCGTCAAAGGCATTCAGCATGTTCTCCTCAGCCTTCCCGGTGACCTCGGATGCAGCTATTATTATATATGATGATGATAATTAGTGCAGCCGTTCAGAAGTTGTAGGTTAGGAGAATTTTGTAGAGGGTTGCTGAAGGAATGCACGAGATAGAAAAACGTCTTCATTGCCTCTATCAACTCAAACAAGCTGAATAAGTGATGTCTTTCACGACTGTTTGCATTGTGAATCGGCATATTCAACTTCGGTTTTTGGGGCGGGGATGGCTCAATTGATAGCTCACCAGGCTCGTAATCTGCAGTTCCCAGGTTCAAGTCCCAGCGTGGAGATTTATCTCCGCAAAATTTCCCGTCCTGCCCTCGGTCAGTAGGGAATACCGATGGGCTTGGAAAGGCCTCCATCCGTCGGATGGAACGTTAAACCGTGGACCGTGTGCGGAAGAGTCATATCCTGTGCGCGTTAAAGAACACGCTGGATGGCCTTGACCGGAGGCTACCGTCTCTCTTAACAGCTGTCCGTGGGTCCCCTCCCCACAACCTTCTATGAGCCGTCGGGATCCTTGTGACCTGGCGTTTAGCCCATTCTGAGCAATAGGACAGCCAAACCAGTTTTTTCCTCTTGAGAATAAATACAGAAACAGAGTGTGAATTGAACCAAATTTAAGACTAATAATAATATCACTTGATTCTGGCCATCCTTCAGCTATTAGGAGATAGCTAGAAATGTCTTGTTAGATCATTCAGCGTGTTCTTTAGCGATCACAGGGCTTTCCCTCACGGACTATCCGAAGGACGGCGTTCCTTTCAAGTCCATCAGTGTCGCCTTCCCCACCAGGACAGGGTTGGCGAGGTTAGTGTTTATGTGTGTAGCCATATTCTATTTATTATTGTACACCTGATTTTTAAGTTATATACGTGCATAACCTTTTTCATCAACAAGATTTAACTGCTTATTGAATTTCATGCCATGGGTTAAGCATACTTTGTTTCATTCAACACGATGAATACACGGATTACAGATAATATTAAAATAAAAACATTCCTTTGTTTCTACGGGGAAGATTAAAAACATTCCTTTGTTTCTACGGGGAAGATTAAAAAATAATTCGAGAAAGAAATAAGAGATAAAAAAAATTAACATTTATGCTTAAGTTAGCATATTCCAATGCTGTTTTTTCTAGAACAAATTTTTATTTGCGTAAGTTCTTGTGTTTTAGTTTATAATTATGTAATAGTGTACGTGTTATAATCAGACAAAAAAAAAAGAACCGTGGTATTCTTAAAGAGGCCAGTATCATGTGCAGTACTAGCTTATCAGATAAATCTTTCGCATAAGTGATAAGAATTACTCATGAACCTAACCAAACTTTCTGAGATTAATCGAGTTGCAATCGGTATTTTTCTCACCTTTCTTCTTTGAGTTTGCCAACCCTCATCCCCCGAGTTTTTCCAATATCCATGCAAACCCTCAATCACTGAGGAGTGTCTTTTCATATTGGAATTCCCAATGTACAACCTCACGACAGGCGCGCTACTTTTGTTCGTTGCAACTGCCTGAATGCATCTTTTATGCTTTTAGATTTTTTAAAACTCTCTTCAGTTTGCTAAGTTAGCAAAGAGTGTGGATTTAAAAGCAAAAATGACGATATATACTTTAATATCCCCAGGGGGTCCCCACACACAGTTTGGAAGCCATTGCTCTGGATGATCTGCATCTGAAACTATTTGGACACAAGTCGCCGCTGTTTAAATATAGCAGCCAAATGGATTGCGCGAAAGGATATAAAGAAAGTGAAAGGGAAAGGGAAAAGTAAGTTAAAGATGGGGAGCCTGCTTTTGTTGGATATTTTAATTAATAGCTCTTCGAATTAAACTGAATGAAATTCTAATCGTTACGAATGTGTAAGACATCGGGAAAGATTTTATGGTGTTGAGGTATCTTTTTGAGAATTGAGAATTTGTCGGACTTGATGATTGCTATGATGAGAAGTATAATTATAGTACATAGTTAGATTGGGCTGTTTAACTTCCCAGCGTCATCTTTTTCATACGATATGCTAGGTCACAAGGATTCCAAAGTGTACCTGGGTAATGAAAGGAGATTTACTGGATAGCTGTTACGATACGGATCGAAGCCTTCCGTTAAACCCATCCACGGTGTTATTTAAATGTGGTTTGGCTCCTCTTGCACCCTGAAAAAAGACTTAGATCTCATCTGAGGAACAGCTGTCTTTCCTGCTCTATCAGTGTCTATCCTATCCTACCGTGAGCACAATGGGGACTCGAATCTGGATATATCAGGTGCAGCATACTGTAGCTCTACCGACTAAACCAGCCCCAACCCCCTCTACAATCCAAGAACTGAAAGTGCAATGTGAAGCAAGGTAGGTGTCATCCATGCAAATGAAATGTTGTCGCCAAGGGTTAAATATGAAGGCGGATAACTAAATTTATTGTTGAAATGAGTAATTGAGCTCATGTAATATAATATTATAACATGTTAATACTTATTTATTTCCTTTAAATTGTTATTCATCGCTTAATTATTTGCATGGCGTTGTGAGGCTTATGACATTTTGTGTGCAAAACAAACATTGTGGTAACATCCAATGTCTAGCACTCTTTACACCTAATTTCCTCTTGTTTAGATCATTTAATTCGTTGGCTGACGCCATAAGTACTCGAACGTAGCGCTTTTTCCAAAGTAACACTAGATGGCGCTCTGCATGACCGCTGTGAAAGAGGCTCCATGTGCCAAGGTCATTTGGCGTCGACTGCTGTTGTGTTAAAACTGTGATTCGAGTTGCGTGTCATAGACGTTCATTTAGAATGTCGGAAATTCAGACGGAACAGCGGTATGTCATTCGTTATTGCAGTGGTTCTCAACCTTTTATGCTTCACGTACCCCCTGGAAATGTGTATATAACTGGCGTACCCCTTGTATAGTAGACAAAACTATAGTTATAGTATAACAATGGGAATAAAATAAAACATATATATATATACACATTAAATTTTGTATTCATAAATTACATATATCCATAAACACAAAAAATGACATTTGTGCACAGCAGTGTTGCCAACTTAGCGACTTTGTTACTAAATCTAGCGACTTTTGAGCTCTCACGGCGTACCCCAAAAAATTTTATCGCGTACCTCATATTGAGAACCACTGCGTTATTGTGTTAGGCGAGGCCTAAATGCTGCTGCGACTGTTAAAGACATGAGGGAAGACTATGATAATGACTGTCTTCGTAGGTCTGCCATTTTTAAATGGCATAAGCGATTCAAAGAAGGATGCGAATCTGTTGCCGACGACCCAAGACCCGGCCAACCTTCTTCCTCAATAACTCCTGAGCAAATCGAAAGAGCCCTGGCAATCCTGAATGAAGACAGACGAATAACACTTCGTGAAGTGGCTGTGAAAATGTCAGTTTCATACGGAAGCGCTCACGCGATTGTGAAAACCCACTGAAAATGTCACGAATCTGTGCTCAATGGATTCCCCACAGTTTGACTCCAGAACAAAAACAAAAAAGGGTACAGCTGTGCAAGGAGATGCTTAATCGTTTTGAAAGCAAGGGTCCAATCTTCATGAGTCGAATTGTGACTTGCGATGAAATTTGAATCTTTCACTACGATCCCGAAACAAAACAACAGTTGAGTCAATGGAAGCATCCCGATTCATTGAGAAGAAAGAAAATTCGGGTTTCTCGTTCAGCTGGGAAACAAATAGCTCTTGTGTTTGTTTTCTTGTCTTGTCCTACTCGAAGCTTCTCAGAACCAAACTTCGGCGTGCCATTCGTGAAAAACGTCCGGAACTTTCTGGTGTGACTTGGTTTCTCCATCACAACGCCAGGCCCTATACGGCTAATATTGTGTAGCCAGTGATCATTGCCATAGGTGCTGAGGTTCTGCCACATCCTCCATATTCCTCGGACTTAGCACCCTGCGATTTTTTCCTCTTTCCACCACTGAAGAAAGCTTTGAAAGAGAAACATTTCGCATCCGACGACGAAGCTTGCAGAGTCACAATGACAACACTTCGCACGCTTTCGAAAAATGGCTTCAAAGACTCTTTAAATGCATGGGTACAACGATGGCAAAAATGTGTGAAGTTCAAGGGAGAGTATTTTGAGAAAGGCAAATGCCAGAAAGATTCAGAGGATGATATTTAATGTAACTGTTTGCTTCTGTCCACCAATTAAATGATCATGCTCTATAAAATGTCAGAAACCGATGACATTAGAGCTTCATATCAATTATAGTCAACCGCGTCTGTTTCCTTATTCAATATGCAGTAATAATACAATGAATTATTATTTTATTTATTAATAATTTGTGTTAAAACTTTAAAGATGTGACGGCCTTTGGCAACCTTGAAATCAGCCGCATATTTGCAATGCACATCGAGTCGCTCTTGGCCCTCCAGGCGAAAATATACGTGGTTGTTGAAAAGTATTTTAGTTTACACCAGGTCTGAATGGATTTTATATTACTTTAAGACTATGATACTATAAATTGAGAAATATGCAAAGTATTTATTATAAAGGAAATATATTCTTGGGATAGTAAAAAAAAGTGCTCCTTTATTAGAATTTAGAATATTCATTTTTTTTAAAGAAATATTTTACTACAGATGCAAATGGAATTTTGTTGGAAAATGCATCGTTATTAAATTCATATTTTCATTTGCTCAAACATTTGGCAAAAACTACTTCGTTCCTTTTATTTTTGGAACTGTCACCAACATTGTAGGAAAGTTGTGACTTCCTTCAATGCACATCTTCTGAAAGAGTAAACATCCATTCAAGAAAAGAAAAACACTTTAAAAAACAAAAGTTTCCATTTTCCTTTCTTTGAAAGATACTGTTTTGAAGTCTGCGCAGATTTTCTGACGAGGCAATTGGAAAGGAATTCGAGTTTGAGATAATATTTTATTAATCTCTAAGAGAAAAAAAATAACTGGAAAAGTGCTTTCAATGTAGTGTACAGTTGCTGATAAAAATGTTAGACTTTCCATAAGGATATAAATTAACTTTTTTTGATAGAAATATTAGTTAGTGATTAACCTTTTCCCATAGGAGTATAGCAAAGAGGTTAGTTTCGTCCTATAAGGATATTGATCAGTGGTTTCAACTCTACTGTCTTGATTTATACTTCTTATTTATATCTAAAATTTTTAGTGGAAGAAATATGGATTATTTGTTTCACATGTGCAGACTCTAAACTTGAGTTAGGTCTACTGATCAGGAAGAAATTTTAAAGACTATTATTTGTTGTTGTTGCGTTGAAAGGATTATTCGAATAAGCTGATTTTAGCGATATCGATAATATCCTGCGGAAATTGAAAAAAAGAACACCCAGAAGGAATTCCTTTAGAAACTTCATATTAGAGTATGTTAACAGTTAAGGGCAGCAGAAACCGTGATCCAAGATTGAAAGTCATTGGATGAAATAATGACGTCACTGAGGACGACAACATGCAAATGTACGCAGCTCGTATTTAAGGACTAGGGCGTGAAGAAAGAAGTCATTCGTCTCGTGTCGTGTTGTTCAGTGCTCTTTGAAGAAGCTACCATGCCTGGACGATGCAGGCGCGCAACGTTTGTTCAGTTAGCGAAGTTTGAAGGAGGTCGTATAGTGAATCTTTGGAAAGCAGGTTGGTCTTTTCGTTAAAGTGCACACCACGTAGACAAGAAGTATCGGCAGATGGTGGCGTCGATGGTCAGAATAACATTCGTGCATTCGCAGACGTGGTTCCGGGCAACACAGAGATATGGACGCACAAGAGGATTGGCGTATCAAGAGGGCGGTGGTGACAGAGCGGACGGCTATGGCGTCACAAATTCGATCCTCTGTTGTACCAACAAGGTGTCTACAAGAACGATACGCAAACGTCTTTTGGAAGCGGGACTATGGGTATGCGTGCTGCTGGCACGGTTACCACTGTCACCTCGTCACCGTCGAGCACGTTTGCAGTGGTGGCAAGAATGATTTCATTGGAGGGAAGAATGGCAGTCTGTGGTCTTCAGTGATGAAAGCCGATTCTGCTTAGGAGTGTCTGACGGTCGTTTACGCATCCGAAGGCGACAAGATGAGCGGCTTCTTCCATCGTGCAACCGCCAGCGACACACAGGACCCACGCCGGACAACATGGTGTGGGGAACGATTAGCTATCACTCTCGTACATGTCTTTGTCTGTATGGGATACACTAAATAGCAATATGTACGTCAGCGACATCTTACAGCCAGTCGTCCTGCCATATTTGAGTGTAATCCCAAATGCGATATTCCAGCAAGATAACGCCCGCCTGCACTCCACTTGGGCAACTCAACATGCTCTTCAGGCAGAGCCCAACTCCCTTGGCCAGCACGGACTTGTCTACAATCGAGCATGTCTGGGACTGAATCGGACAGACTTTCGCGGACCGCGGCAGGCAACGACCATCTCTGAATTGTGCATCGAAGTTGAAAGCACATGGAATGGTATCCCCCAGCATGATCTCCAGAATTTGTACGACCGATTGCATGCCAGATTGGAATCTTATATTGCTGCTCGAGGAGGTTCAAAATTTTATTAAAATGCGACTCCTGTAAAATGTAATACTCATTTGATGGTAAAATAAACATTTAATCACTTCACACGTGTGATCACTGTCCTTTCTCAACAAGTTGTTTCTACTAAATAAATATCATAGATTCGCTTCAATTGTTAATAATGTTCTTTTTTCAATTTCTGCCAGTGTACATAAATGGATCTACTGGTTTGTCTGGAGACCTTGGTGCAGGTCT
This sequence comes from Ryuthela nishihirai, assembly GCA_038380435.1. Taxonomy (NCBI): domain Eukaryota; kingdom Metazoa; phylum Arthropoda; class Arachnida; order Araneae; family Heptathelidae; genus Ryuthela; species Ryuthela nishihirai. The sequence goes on along the minus strand of JAWZYU010000005.1, from coordinate 93,263,981 downwards.
CCTCTCCCCGATTGTGTAGCCATTTGAGGAAACAAATGTGTACTGAGAACTGCATGCATTGTCATAATTTCTTTTAATGAACTAGTCAATGACAAGATTTTTAAGACTCCATTTACTGACGACTAAGCCGTCTTCGTTGCGTGTTCTTTAAGGTGCACAGAATATGACCCTTTTATTTGTGGAATCTTAACGTTCCATACGACGGAAGGCAGCCTTTATCAATCCCTTAGGTGGTTTCTCTCTCATGGTGAGCAGAGCTGGAGTTGGCAGACAAGGTCTCAACACAGGCATATTGGGGATTCAAACCTGAGAGCATTCAGGTGACGAGTGTGGCGCTCTATCGACTGGGCTAACCCGCGCCCCCAAACGACGCTGATTAAGGCGCTAAGCATCACATGAAAGTCATGCAAGGACTTGAGACTCACACTGGGTCAGCTGACGCAGAGTAATTCAAATTCACCCTGTGTGATCACGTCCTTGTATGGATTTCACGTAGCATCTACTGACAAGCAGTGGACACTTGACTAGGAATAGATCCAATGGACTTCAATAAGATGTCAGAATCAGAACTCACTAACTCCTTTAATAAGCTTTTTATGAAGAAATGTGACTGTAGATAAAAATATGAATCAAATGTATCTGAATATCGATTTTTAATCAAATTTGTTTGGTGTTTAAAAGTTGAAGAACTAGAATATTTAACAGCATCAAGGCCAGGTTAAAATCATTGAGCTGAAAAGTGGTAAAACAAAAATAATAACTGTTATATTTGATTTGCCTTAATTGTAAGAAGGTAATTTTAAGTTTTTAATTTTCTTAAAATTTCAACAATTTTTTGGGAACAAGTTTTTTAGACTCAGTATTAAACTTCTGGTTGCAATGTTTAAAGCTTACACTTAAAAAAAATGCTAAAGATTATTCCTGTCGAAAGTAGGCGACTGTGGTGGCGATTTTGATTCTTTTCAGCTGTCAAGGTTCGATAGAATGTTCTTGAGAGTGGCTGAATGAGTGAGAGGAATAAAGAGCGTCTTTGCTGTAACTGGAGAGCTGCTCTTCAGCGGGGAGGAAGAGCAACAGAACCGAATGGTAAACATCGTCTTGAGAATTGGGTTGTTGAATTTGCTAAGTGTTTGGCAAAGCGATGATTGATAGCGCAGAGAAGGCGGGATGCTTTCAAAGAAGAGTGGGATGATGAAAACAGAATTTATGCTTCGGAAAAGCTGAATGAGTGGACTACAGATGATTAATGAGATCCGTGTGAGTGAATATAAAAGATTTTAGTTGCTGTTGTTGGCTTGAGTTGTTGAGATTTAATGTTCAGGATGAAAGATACGTCATGAATATGGAACAGTAAAGGAAAAATGAGAGATTGCAGCAGAGTAGTATTTAAGAAGAATTAGTGGGTGGTTAGTTTCATTAAGGGTTGCTTTATGGCACTTAAGTATTATGAATAATTACCAAAGGATTCTTAAATTTATGCTCTTATTTGACATAAAATTTTTAATGCTTCCTGATCCAACTTTTGTTTTATTTTTTTAAAAACCTTTTTAAATAATCATATCCCTAGTAATATTTAGCTTTCAGCCCAGGTTGCATTGTTTTTCCCCAAACGGATTACCCAATCAGCCAGTTGACACAATAATTGAAATATATATAAATTTAGCGACGGATGTTGAAAAGTTACCACTGTCCTGTTTCAGCTTATATTTAGTAGGAAAAACTGCTGAAATTCTTCCATGAGACATTTGTGTACATTGTTAAACTACTGCTAGCACGATAAGGGCGTTTGTTTCCCATCAACAAGTATTGAGAATCCAATCCAATTTTTCTGTAGTTTTTGAAATGGAATCAGGAATGTGTAAAATGTACCGAAAAATAAATGGGAAAAACATCGTGGTTTGAAATTTCTGCTGTTTTTTTATTAATTTTTAAAAATTGGAAGAAGTTATTCCCCTACAAAATGGATGGAGATAACCTGCCTGGCAAGGCCTGGGCAAATTACGGCTTGCCATTTCTTTTTGTGCGACCTGCGAACTACTGATGAGAAACAAATTAAATTTGTAAAAGAGAAAAAGAACGTATAGAAGACAAGATAAAATCATTAAGTTTATATTATTTATGTTTCATTTTAGATTTCTTTTGCGTTTGTTATACATACGTTATTGCTTATATATTTCTTCGGCTCCAGCCCTTTCATTTTAGTTCTGTAGGAGGTCAGATATTCCATTTCCATATTATACGGCTCTTTATATAAAAAGCTTACCCAGGCCTCAACTAGAAGCCCTCTTGGCTTTGTCCTAGTTTCTCACTCCGGCTGGTTTAGTAGTAAGTTACGCTAACCACTAGATCAGGTAGGGCTAATGGATAATTCTGAAACATACGATAGCATACGTAAGCCTTTTGCTGTTTTATAGTTGAATGACTGGTGGGAAGATGTTGCTAATTTTTGTTGGAAAAACACAATTTCTAATTCTTAGTCATAGCAGCAGATTTACAGGCCCAGGAGTCCTAAGTGGAGCAATATTTATGGGGCTCTAATGTGTAGTTGAAGTGACCTCTACAATTATGAAAGCAATTCACAGAATAATTTAGGGGCCCCTCAGTAGCAGGGGACCTAAGCGGCCGCTTAGTCCGATTATCGGAAAAATCCATCCCTGCTAGTAAACAAATTTTTACGCCTTTAAAGTCACCTTTTAAGATCATCTTTTAGGAGACAAAAATGAATGTCCTTTGAAGAGAATTTAAAATGGATATTGCGATGACTCATCTAATATATAAAGAAGAAAATTTGTATGTTTATTTGTTTGTGTGTCTGTCTGCTATGTATTCGTTCCCCAGAGTATCTAGAGGTACAAGGGAAGAGTATAGGCTATGTGCGAACTCGTTGGGGTGGCCAAACCGCTCTGGTCACGTTTGAATTTCTCGAAATCCCCATAGACTTAACATTAATGGTTCAAAGTTATTCAAAATAATCGTTGCCACCAAAAAATTAAAAGGAAGGCGTGCATAAATTAATTTCTTTCTGCTTTTTCCATTATTTCAGAAATTGGTAAAGAAAGAGTATTTCTATGGAAATTAATGACATTCCAAGTTGGGTTGTTTTACCCTGAGCGTTCTACCTCTGAGCGACACTTTTTTGCATGGGCTAAAATGGCCAAGTCACAATGACCCCGAAGGCTCAGAGAAGGTTGGGGGAGGGAACCCACTGAAATAGCTGTTGGGAGACAGATGGTAGTGTCCCGTCAAGGCCATCCATCGTGTTCTTTAACTTGCACAGGGTATGGCTCTTCCGTTCACGGGGCCACGGCTTAACGTCCCATACGACGGAGGGCGGCCTTTCCAAGCCCATCGGTGTCTCCTACTGACCGTGGGCAGGGCGGGGAGTTTTGCGGAGATAAATCTCAACGCTGACTCAGCTGGGATGCGAACCTGGGAACTGCAGATTACGAGCATGGCCAACACCTCCTACAAGAGAAAGCCATCCAACGGACTCCATGACGTCACGCTAGTTAGGCCCACGTTCGTCTCGTCAGGAGCACTTCGCTTGTTAACTGTATGATAGTGACTCTCACCGGATTTTTTTTTAAACCATATAACGCGAGGTTTAAAAATAATAATAAATAAATTCCCCCTCAAGCAGCTGCTTGACACAGAGGTCTGACAGGAGCCTGTCAGTTTATATGTCATAGTAGATCTGAAAGGATGGCAGGACCTCAGCAGAAAAACGACCGACATGCCTTACCCGGGACTCGAACCCAGGTCCCTTAGATCAGTAGCCAAACATTTTTTATTATTGTACTTGATGATTTAATACATCGTTAATTTATGTTTTTATTTTAAAGCTTTACTCCGAAAATTTCCTGCTGAACAATTAGTATACGACCGATTTCAGAATTTTTCTAAAATTGCCTATTTGATAAAATTTTCTTCTATTGGGAAAACCAATTTTGATCATAATAAAATTTAAATATTATGCTACTATTAACAGATTTTATCACTTTAAATATTTTCCGATCTTCTTATCACCACTTCTAAATGTTACCATTTCAAATTAAAAAAAAAAACAATTCTAATTTCTATGAATAATTTTATTACCACATTAAAACATGTACAAAAACGATATAATTCAAAAAACGCATTTTAACAGTCAATAATTTATCCCTCTTGACACATGATAGTTACATATAAATACTACTCTCATGATTATTACAAGAAAATACAATTTTTAGAACTGACTGATTTCCCACCCAACATAGGATATACCATCATTCACTGGATTATATAAAAGGCTTATGCCAAAAAATTAAACTTGATATTGAATACACATCTTCAACACAAATCATAAACAAAATTTTTTTAAACTGCTATTTTGAAGATTTATAGGCCAGTATACACCTCTTTTATAATATCAAAGGCACATTATATTGAAATGAAAAGCTATTTTGAATCAAATGCAATAAACGAACTCTTATGTATCTATGACTACCATAGAGCAATTGATGAAAGTAAACCTCTTGCTCTATAATAACTTGCAAAATATTTTTTTTCCAGCCAGAGCTATTCAAATTCATGTCATCAAAACTAAAGGCAATTCCTCTTACCATAAATGACTAATCTAAAAAATACACACACTAATGGATTATTCTCAAGCATGTATTTCCTCCAGATGTATTGCAGGAATCTATTATTTTCTACTTAAAATTCCTCCATCAAGTAAACACTGTAAATGACTTCTATCACTTGAGCTCAAAGAAGGAGAAACCAAACCAAAATGAATAAAAATAATTTTTTCAATAGTGACCAAGCAGCAATTCCCATGATTTATCAGAACACATATCTGACTAATCATAAAACACACAATGTTTCACACTGATGTGCAGTACCTGTCTCTAAGTACTATTATGAAGATGTATGTCGGCATTTACATATTCATTAACCTGTTGTATAATATTAATGGCCCATTACATTGAAATTAAAAACTATTTTGAATCAGATGCAATTAAATGAACTCTTATATATCTACGACTACCACAGATCAATTGATGAAAATCTACAATACTCTTGCTCTACAATACCTTGCAAAATATTTTTTTCCCCCCAGACAGAACTGTAATTTTCACCTTCAATTCAAAATATTATATGAAAACTAAAAGAATTCATCAACTCAAACACCTAGTCAAACAATTTAAACAAACTTGACTATCTATTTCATGAGTCCCATGTCTACAGGACATTTGTGAAAATTTGCTGCTGAATATATATGCACACACACACCTATGAATTATCCACAATCATGAATGCAGTTATTCAATTTCAGAGTTCAAAGACTGGCAAGTGTAATTCTATTGAAATTAGTCAACAAATATTTGATGATTACTCCATAATTTAACATATCAAATAAACCTGATCTTAAGCACATGTGACAAAGTATTAATTACTATGATTATCAGTCACTTTAATCAAATATTCTAATTTCCACATTTTCCTTAATATAAATGCAAAATTAACATAGATAAATGATATTTCTGAATCATAATCTGGCACTGTGATTAAATACCGAAACTGTTATATTTGGATAATACCAGTAAAGAACCAGTCCTAAACATAATAGGAAGCAGTGAAAAAAAAAAGCAAAAAGATTTGAGCATTTACTTTAAAGCTAGTTATGTTAATAAACTGCTAAAAATCATAAATGTATTAATTACAGAGGTGCTACTTGTGGTACTGTATTTAATTTCCTTTTTTTAACATGAGAAACTGGAATATCATTGACTTTTTTACAGTAATTTTTTAACAAGGTATTTGTTGATGCACAAACAAATTAACTTCATAACAAAATCATTTGAATGCCCATTATCACATATATTAGTAGGTAAATATTTCTCATTACAACTCAAGGTATTCATTGTTAAACTGGAGACAACAGATCTTTGGTTACATGATTTTAAAAATTCAGCTTCAAATTCAGCTGATAACAGCGTGGATATTATGATGTAATTGTCTATAATTATGTTAATGACATGTTCAGTGGGATATTTTAATCCTCCACGATCGAGTTTTTTTTATCAGATCCCAGGTTTCACTACATTCTATTTTTTTTTCTAATACAAGGTTATCTCTGCAGTATACACAGTTTAATTTTTTTAATGCTGAGTAAGCATAAAAGCCTGATATATAAGTTAACACTGAAGTAAATTATTTAACTGTAAAATATCACTTTCATTAACTACAATTTGACTTTGCAAGTAGTGTGAATTAATAGAATGTATGGAATCATCTTCCATAACATCTACTGCACTAACATTAAAATTTCCATGCTTGTATGAATTTAGAGTTAAAGGTAAAAAGTTTTGAATTCTTAATTTTTTTTCTGTTTCGTACACCTGAGTTACAGAGATGTGATACTGAGCTCCAGCTAACTGTTTATAACGACCAAAACGATCTTCTAATGAATCAGTCTGGAGTTTACCAGTTAAAGTATATTTAAAGTTTAGTTCATCTATACAGTAGTGTGCAAGTTCAAGTATAGCATATGTAGTATGCTTCAGTGCAAGTTTAGTCTCTTTACTGTAACAACCTGTTGTACAATCAAGTTTCTCCTAGTTTTCCAACCAATTCAAAAAATTATTCAAAAATTGAACCTTTATGTCATCTGCTGAATTAGTTAGTGGCTCCTGATACTCATTTCTCTTGTGTTCAACTTTCATTGGAGTGCGTACATTAAGTATGTCCCACCATTTGCATATGATCCCAATATAATCAGCAGTGTCTTTAAAATGTGGGATTCTGTGCTGTGCTCCTGCAATACGAAGGCCTTCAGAAACATGAATATTGAAAATTTGAAGTGCCAACTTCACATTTTGCCTTTCAAGATTGGTGGGACACAAACCTTTTGAAGTCAGTATATAGCCATATTTTACTAAATTTGTATATTCTACTTCATGTAGCTTTTTAAGGGAAGAAAATGATGCAGTTTTTACACAAATTGCATCATCTATACATCCTGGTTTCTGATCAAAATTTGGATAATACATACACCGGCTGTGATTTTTTTTGCATTCAGCCAGTTATTCCTGATACACTTCAGTATATGAACACAATCAATAAATAAAAAATAATTGCCTCATAGAATCTACAGGTTGTTTATATACAATATTCAATTGAGGGTGTTTGGAAAAGAATGAGACAGCTCGTCTGTTGATAGCATTGTTATCACTAATAATAGAAATGACCTTAACACCAAGGATTTCTAATCCTTCAATTATCTTTAAAATAAAAGTATACAGGATGTCAGCAGATATTTTAGCAACTGGAAGAATATGCACAACATCTTTATATGCAGAAATACTACTCTGTATCATAAATAAATATGCAGTAGTTGCTGCCTTTTCACAGTTATAAGCCATTCCAATGATATTCCCTCCTTTGTAATCTAAAAATGATTTAATGTGGATTTCATCTATCATTAAAACGACATTTTTATCACAATCATTTAGATAGGCAATTTTTTGGTAAATATACATTAAAAATTTTTGCTCAGACCACTCTAATTTAGGATCAGTATTATAATTACTACAAAGGTTACGTATTGTATTTGGATGTGGTAAAATTAAAGAGCTACTGTTACGTAAAAAACGATATGCATGTGGTGATATAAAAATACTAAAGAACATAAAATTAGGAACGCTGCCCTGTAACGCTCTCTATTTTTTGCCATTTCAACAGAAACAAAATGAATAATATCCTTTTGGCACTGAGGAGCATTCCTTTCAATGAGATCTAAAACATTTTCAGCAATATTATATAATTTTTTCACAGACTGTTCCTCACAGGAATAGTCACTAATTCAAAAGTGGCTTTTAAAATACACTCCAAATCATTTAGATTGCTAACTCTAAGTGGCAAATTATAATTGCTTATCTTACTAATTTTTACACTTTCCAAATATGTTGTTACTTGTAGATCTTCATCTATAACTACTGATAACGAAACAACAGGATGCGGTCGCATAATTATTTTTAAAAACATTACCTTCTTATCCTTGTTAACAATAGTCCACAGATGATGAAAACCACAATTTTTCAAGCTGTTCATTAGCCATCCAATGAAGCATAATTGTATTTTTTTCATATGCTTGCTTAGTAGCTATGCTTTCAGCTACAGCAGTTTCAATTTGTTTGTTTTCTAATCTGTCCTTTTTTGGGAGGGATTTTCACGATGGGATTTTGAAGAAGTAAAATATTCTGGGCATCCTGGAAACTTACAGGTTACGGCACTATCATGAAGTCTTGGCTGCAGCAAATTCACAGTTATCTTTTTACCAGTATTCTGATCATAATGCTTAGATGTTCTGCGGATGTCTTTTGCATCAAAATGGATTTCACAAACCTAAAAATAATATAAACTCTCAAAACTTTGCCAAATAATTTATATTATGTATAGAACATTAATCATCCAAAAGAGGATGAGTTAAAATAATGAATCTTACTTCTCAACATTCAAATATAATCAAATGAATATTTTAAATAAAAATGCATTGTGAATGTGGCATCTTAACGCGAATGAGAGTTTAATAAAATGTACTAATTCACCATTTCAAACAACTGTCTCTATTGTAAGGTGTCTCTCCTACAGATATTTCTAGTTTGTTTATGAAATTATAGAACACCATATTCCCAACTGGTGTGTTCCTTCTAAGACCTAGTTGTGTTGTTAAAATATATGAAAAACAATAATACTGCATAATAACATGGCAACGTCATGGTAAGTGGACTATATCACAAGCATGTCACAGTAAATGTATTTTTTCAGAAGTGACACCAAATTAAAAGGTTTGAAAACCCTGTTAAAGAATCATGGTTTTATTTCTGTGAAGTTTCTAAAAGAGGAGGCATGAATCCTTATTTTGTAACCTAAACACATATATTTATATAGTTAAATATATATAGATATGCTCCACCACTGCATAAAATCCCATAACTAAAAGCAGACTAATTTGTTAAAATAGATAATTCTAAGTATGTCTCAATTCAGTACCACTGTTACATAGTATAACTTGTACAAGTATCTCTTAATACTAACCATTTTATCACAATTGTGTACTAGAAAATTAACATTAACATAGTTATTTAATTTTATAAATGATATAGTACATGTTGCATGTTATAACTTTGTAATGTTTATGGCTAAATCATTTACTTTATCTCCAATATGAATTAGGTCACTCTTATTAACTTCAGCAAAATTATTGTGGTTTTTCACTGAATCGGATGTGATAATAAATGGAAGCATGAATAAAAAATATTATGGTATACAGCTGAAGTAAACTGGAATGAAATCATTCACAGATCCCTTAAACATCTGCCAAGTTTAAAAATACAGGCTTCAATCGTGTACATCTATAACAAAATATGTTATTTTTTTAATAAAGCGAATAAAAATTAATTGATTAATTTAAATATTCTGCTTCAGGTCTAAAGATGAAATAATTAATAACTTGATTTTATTGCCTCGGACAACAAAATTTTAAAGCAATAACGAGGAAGACAGTTTTAAAAAAATCTTTTTGAAGTAATTTGTATACTTTAAACGTAAAGAAAAATACATTCTCTACTTTGTAATATTCCTATGCATAACGAATACCCAAATTGCTGATTAGATTTGAAACTAGCGCCGCCATTTTTTCGTGTAGAGAACAATATTTTAATTACAGTTTCCAATGTTATATAAACACACATGTGATTTCATATACAACTTGCATGCAAAACTTAATGAAAACTGAAACTAATTTATTATATAATAGATACAAATTATGTACAATCATTAAAGTTAACTTACTTTCGAACTTTTAGTTGGCGCGAAATCCTTTCTTGGTATTGCAGCCAGCCATTGTCTTCGCAAATCTTTATCTTCTGGAAATCCGAACACGGAAGATTTTGCCTCATTTCTGTAATTCCAACGGCAATATGGGGCACAACATCTAAAAGGCATATTTAACACAGCAAACTGCACAAATGATTGAATACAAATAAATCGCTAGCGATATTCACCTCGCTCCTTCTCAAAAGCTAACTGAAGCTAACCTAGCTACGTAAGCAGGCTGTTACACGAGGCAGCATGTGGGTCTAACTATGGTGACGTGGCATTTTTCTCTGACGTAGTTATGTGGCCTTCTCTTGTAGGAGGTGTTGGCCTGACGCGCTACCGACTGAGACATCCCCACCCCCAAAAGACATTCTAAACGAGCACTAGCAGGACACGAGATTCTTTGTTGAAATAAAGGCTTTGAAAACTAAGAATGCAAATCAGACGTAAAGTAATTAATTTAATTAGTAAATATGTAAAAAGTTCATTAACGCATATCATAAAATATTTTTTTTATCAAATGCTTTAAATGTAATATTAAGTAATGATTAGTTTTTTTCTTTTTCGTTGTATATTATATTCGTAGTACGTACACATCTTTTGTACAACTCAGACTATATTTAATTTTCTTTTGCTGTAAAGTGAGGTATGTCTGTCAAATTGCACCCCGCCAACTCTGGTGGGTAAGTAATGATTTGTAAAGTTCGATTATTCTGCCGAGGGAATAGACCGTTTTTCGATTTAGAAACTTCTGACGTGGTGAGGAGCATGCAACTTCTTTCGTCTCTTAAAAGAGAGGAAGAAATATTCAACTGGAGGCCAGGCCTAAACTGGAGGCCAGGCCTAAACTGTATAGAGTTTCAGACCCGAGCAACGACGGGTAATTCTGCTAGTAAACAGTTTAGGTTGAGTTGTTTTACCTCTGAGCGGCATTTTTTTGCACACCGTGGGCTAAAAAATATTCAACTGGAGGCCAGGCCTAAACTGGAGGCCAGGCCTAAACTGTATAGAGTTTCAGACCCGAGCAACGTCGGGTAAATCGCTAGTAAACAGTTTAGGTTGAGTTGTTTTACCTCTGAGCGGCATTTTTTTTGCACACCGTGGGCTAAATGGCCAGCTCACAAGGACCCTGAAGTTTCAGAGAAGGTTGGGGGAGGGGTCCCACTGGAACAGCTGTTGGGAGACAGATGGTAGTCTCCTGTCAAGGTCACCCAGCATGTTCTTTAACGTGCACAGGGTATGGCTCTCCCGCACACGGAGCCACGGCTTTACGTCCCATCCGACGGAGGGCGGCCTATTCCAAGCTCATCGGTGTCCCCTACTGACCGTGGGCAGGGCAGAGAATTTTGTGGAGATAAATCTCAATGCTGTCCCAGCTGGGACTCGAACCTGGGAATTATAGATTACGAGTCTGGTGCGCTACTGACGGAGCCACCCCGCCCCGCTAGTGAACAGTAATAAGGACAGTAAACTAATGGGGAACGTTTGATATACCTAATTAAGAGAGAAATCCGAAATAGGATAAAAGCAGATTCAATATTGCATAAATAAGAAGAAAAAAAATGAAATTTATATGAGGCTGACCAGATACTTTAAAGAGAGGCTGAGTATTGCTTATAGTCGCGAAAATGGCCTAAAAGGCAACTGGCAGCGCATTAAAAGTAGGTTTAAAAAAAAAGGTTAAAAGTAGGTTAAAAGTAGAAAAAAGTTGAAAGTGTGTGTATTTGTGTTCTGCTTCGGAAGCTGTTAAAATGAAAAATGATGCTGGATTGATTGATGAGGTTAAGGGCGATGTGCAAAACGATGAAAAAGGCCTATCTAAGACTGTTCGAAGAAAAAGTGTCTAAGTATGTTCATATAAAAAAAAGTGGCGCTGCATATGGGATGAAAGGTAATAAAGAGCGAGCTGAGAAAATGCAAAATTTCGTTTTAAGAAAAATGAATGATCGCTGTAGAAATATAAGTATGAAGGAAAGAAATTATGAACAGCATGAGGTGTTATGCTTTCATACGTCAAATATATTTAATATGCAGATCCAATTCACAGACCTCTCTTCTATATGTATATACACAAAAATACATTAATAGAAGAACCCCAGCCTATGTTCATGTGCGCCATTAGGACTCGGTGGATGGGTTGGGTTTTTTACCCCTGAGTGGCATTTTTTGCACATAATGGGCTAAATGGCCACAAGGACCCAAAAGACTAAGACAAGGTGAGGAAGATCAACTGGACAACTTTTAGCAGACAGATGGATGCCTACCGTGAAGACCATTCCGTATGTTCTTTAACCTGCACACGGAGCCACTGCTTAACGTTCCATCTGATGGATTGTTGCCTTTCAAACCCAAAGTTGTCCCTTTCTCATCGAGGGCAGAATGGGGACACCATTGGGCCGAAAAAATTTATAACGCTGTCCTAGTTGGGACTCGAACCTGGGAACATCAAATGCGCTGGCCTCTTGGTGGGTGAGGCAGTTGTCATTTCGAACACTTTGGAAATGAAGATAGATAACTAGGACTTGTTATGTTGGTCAACTATATTAATGTCTATTTTATTTATTGTATGTAAATATATGCTAGAGTTTTCAAGAATTTCTTTGCTAAGAGATTCAAATAATGCATTGACCACGTTAACTAGAATTAAGGAAAAACAGTTTTTAGAAAACTTTTAATAAATAATAATTATTTGGAATGCAGCACAAAAGAATAAAATATTTTACACTTTTATTCAATTATCTAAAACCAAAAGTATTTAAATAATAAGCAACTGACCGAAAGTTTCTCCAGTTGGGGAAAAGTTGTTCATGAAAGTTGCATTTGTAAGTAACCTTTATGGTTGTGCGCATTAAAGTTGGTGCAGACTGGGTTGGGTTGTTTTACCTCTGAGCGGCACTTTTTTGCACACCGTGGGCTAAATGGCCAGGTCACATGGACCCCAAAGGCTCAGAGAAGGTTGGGGGAGGGGACCCACTGGAACAACTGTTGGGAGACAGATGGTAGCCTCCCGTCAAGGCCATCCAGCGTGTTCTTTAACGTGCACAGGGTATGGCTCTCTCCCACACACGGGGCAACGGCTTAACGTTCCATCCGACGGACGGCGGCCTTTCCAAGCCCATCGGTGTCCTCTACTGACCGTGGGCAGGGCGGGGAATTTTTGCGGAGATAAATCTCAACGCTGACCCAGCTGGGACTCGAACCTGGGAACTACAGATTACGAGCCTGGCGCGCTACCGACTGAGCCACCCCCGCCCCAGGTGCAGACTGAGTTTGATATTCATCAGCAAAGGCAAATATACGCGGTGTCTCAAAAACCTATATAAACAATTCCGAAAAGAATGCCTTATAATAAAAATATATTATTTGAAAAACATGAAATCCGCACATTTCCTTGCGATGTCAGGGAATATTTCTATGCTTAATTTCCAAATTGTTGGAAAGAGCAAAAAGGATGCTTTGAACATTCTTCACTTTCGTCTGATTTAAGTCCGCTGGCCTCAACTGTAGGGTTACCTAAAGGATGTAGTGTACAGTCGCTCAAAAAAGTATCCGAACACCATGGTTGATTACAGAATTCAGGAAAAATATCTGGCAACGATTTTTTTTAGAAATTAGTGATCTGGCAACCTTCGTGTCACGTGATTACAGAATTCAGGAAAAATATCTGGAGCGTGTACAGCAACTGTACACGCTCCAGTTACCGTTCACAGCAAACTGGAGCGTGTGCAGCTACTGCACACGCTCAGCTGTCACGTGACACGAAGGTTGCCAGATCACTAATTTCGAAAAAAATCGTTGCCAGATATTTTTTCTGAAGTCTGTAATCAATCATGGTGTTCGGATACTTTTTTGAGCGACTGTACAGTAGGAAACCAGCTACACTCCAAGAACTTAGACATGAATCCTGTGCATTTATTCCATCAGAAACTTTTGCTCAAAGTTTGTTGTTAACTTTTATCAACCCCTGTTGAGTCGCTGTTGTCAACAGTGCCTAGATTTTAAATTTTAGTTTCTAATTTTAATTTATATTTTCAGCTGCCTATTATTGATATATTCTAATATTTCTGACTTCATGTCATCTATTATATGTAAAACTCTCTGATACACTACAGGACAGCTTTTTTTTATGTTATCAGTTATGGAAGCCGGAATGTTTAAAAATGAATTATCTTGTGTTGCTGGTGATCACTTTGGACATCTGACATAATCAATCATGTAACCCAGCGCTGTCCAACTTGTGGCCTGCACAAGGATTTTTGTGGCCCGCGAACAAAACGAAGTTTTTACTTGAAATTTTAAATAAATATCTACAATCCACCTTATAATTTTTTGTCAACTTATATTACTTTACTTGATATGCAAGCTTCAACTTACTCATTCTACTTGAAATTATTATTGCATTGTTTCAACTTACTCATTCTATCCGTTATTGCCCAACAACTACGGCCACAATGGTCCCATTAAATTTATTAAATATTTGATATGGTTTAGAAAATTTATATTGGTTTATTATTACTTATTATTTTTCGTATAATTAAAATAATTTTTTGAGGTGACATGAACTGACTTTTCAATTACCTATCCTGTCCTATTCTTTTTTTTTGGCCCGCGAAAGGAAAAAAGGCCCGGGGTCTCAGAGAAGTTGGACAACACTGATATAACCAAACCCTTGCTTAGTTAAATTACATCGTTTAAATCTTTATTTATAATTAATGAAGTAATCGTAAATTCGATCTTTTTCATCGACTAAATAATTATCAATCGTTTAAATCTCTTATTTATTATTAATCCCTTTCTTTTATTACTGATGTATCAAGTTACATTAAGAATTGATTGCTATTCCCATTATTGGTTGCCTTTTAATTTAATGTTGGTAATTAAAAGGGAACCTGGACGGGCAGTTTAGCCCCTTGATTTCGGCATGTAATAACTAAAATTATGTATGTGGTTTTTATTTTTCTTTGCTCTATTTTTGTTGGTTTTGTATATTTGTGTTTCCGCCATTTTTATTGTTACATGTATGAAATTTTGTGATATATGTGTATGTACGGATTATGAGTGGAAATAAATGCTACTAGTACTACATATAAAATAATCTTTCATGAAATGGGTATTACAATTTTTTTGAGACGACATAAAATTTTTATTTTATTTCGAATGGTATTTTATTTTTAATGGGTGTTAATAATGCTCTATAAGAAAAAAAAACACGTTTTCAGCTGCAGATGGAAATTTTACTCTTGTACATTTGATAAAATTAAAAAAAAAATGGAAATTGTAAAAAAAAAAATGAGAAAAATCGGAATATACTTTTTGTGAAACTGAAACTTAAAGTAGAAATCTAAATCTGTAAATTCATCAGTATTTGCTCAGTATTTCAAGAGTTATGGAAGCTGGAATATTTAACATCAGCGTCACCTCTCCTTAAAATGTCTGACCTCTGAGTAGCACTTTTGTGCACATAATGAACTAAATTGCCAGGTCACATGGACCCCGAAGAGTCAGAGAAGGTTGGGGGGACCCAATGGGCAGCTGGTAACCTCTCGTCCGACCAGCGTGTTCTTTAGCGTGCACAGGGTGTGGCTCTCCCGTACACGGGGCTTAATGGCTCGTCAGACGGATGGTGGCCTTTCCAAGCCCATCGGTGTCCCCTACTGACCGAGGAGTTTTGCGGAGAAAAATCTCAACCACTTGTCCAGCTGAGACTCGAAACTGGGAACTACAGATTTCGAGCCTGGCGCTCTATCGACTGAGCCACCCCGCCCAAAAATATTTGATCGAAATTGCTGAAATATGTAAAGAATTATAAACGTAATTTTAAATACGTATATATTTTAGTAAACAGTTTGTTATAACAGATATTTTGTTTTGATTGGCTTTTGAGATAAACGTTTATGTTGGAAACTCCTTCCATTAGGTATTCTAGTAGCAGTAACTCTTTAAATACTGAACGAATATTATCGAAATCAAGATTTAACTAGATTTGATTTAGATCTTTAATTTGCCTTCAATCTCGTTCACATAAAAATTCTTTAAGATGTAGAATCTCGAATTTGCTTCTCATGGACCTAAAATGGAAATTATCCATTTTATTGTCTAGGACTTGTAAAGTGACAATTTTGATCCACCTAGATCTTTTTTTCTGAAATTTATTTTTATTCTTTTGTTCATTTGTAGTATCTCTGTGAGATCCAGAGGGAAAAAAGTGGCATTTGAATTGATGAAGATTAAATGAGAAAAAAAAATTGATTAGCTGAAGAATAAAAAAAAGATTCACCAGAGAACAGTGTGATTATGCAGAAAAATAATTTTAAAAGTTGAACTTGATGATTTGCGTAGTTCTAGTTTAGTTGTTAGATTATAGGTAATTTTTTGTCTTTGCAATCCATTTTCGGCATTGTACTTACCGCATTTTTAGCAAAAACGCATAGAAAACAACTCATTCAAAAGAGCTGGACACATCAGAGTAAAGAAAGTGACATTTTATCTCCAAGCTATTATGTAGGTAATGCTCTACATAGTCCCATGGTATATGTATGCATATGAACAGTACAAAACGTAGCAGATATGACATAGTACATGGATGTAAAACGCGCTGATGACGTAGGTTAGTGGCTCGTGGACACCACACGCTTCACACAAACAAACATTTTTATTGTTATCAAAATCGTCCGTTCAGTTCACAGAGTCGTCAATAGAGGGTGCCACTTTCTGAGGCACTATGGGGCAGCAACTCTTGGAGTTGGGGATCGGGAAGAGCGTCTTTAGTAGGATCCCCAGAACACCCTCCACTCTCCATAATATAGTACAACTTATTCCCTAACCCGTGGTGAGAGTTTGTGCGCAGCCCCACGGTTCCTTCAGTTAGTGTCACTATGGAAACCTCATCTTTCTGTGGATAATAAGATATGCTACTGCTTCTGCGCATTTGTCTATGTTTCACTGGCTGATAGCGGTGTCTGCATCGGAATAATGTAAACAAGGTCAGAATCCCGACTACAACTAGCAGACATCCACCCGCCAGTGTTGCAGACACCACTATGGTGGTGGTCTGGTCCCAGTGAGAAGGTCTGCTCGTGGGATCCACCTGGCCCCTTAATCTCGATGACACCACACGTCTCTGGGAGGCAACAGTCTGCAAGTTAGTCTTAACCTTTCCTAAAACGTCTTGCTTTTCTCCAGTCGTCTCCTCGTGTGCGACACTGCTATTTTCACCTTTGTCGTCCATTGATTTGGTTGTGGTTAGTTCTGCCACTAGAGACGTCATATCAGTTGTGGCATTTGTGTTAATTAGTGTCGTCTCTGGGGTTCTGTACTCGCTACGATCACTGCTTTGTGCCGATTCGTTCGAGATCCGTTCACTCGACGTGGCAGATGCTCCTCTGGTGAAGCTCCAAGTCCTTTGAGTGGTGCTGACTTCTGAGGTGGGTTTCAGGCTATCACGAATAACGTGATACCGAAAGGGGAATGCGGACATCAGTTTGGGCTCTGACGAGGAATTTTCCGTTGTCACAGACTTATCTGTGGATCTTTGAGACGCCGTTGTTGCTGATGCTGCTGTCCTTCCGATCCCGATGTCAGTGTCATTTTCATCAGCACCAGTATTTGAGGATGAGGACAGAGAGGAAGAGGACGTGTAAGAAGTAGAATGCGCTGAAGATGGAAGCTCTCTTGCTTGAGTTGTTGGCCACGTAGTGATGAGGATCAAGTCAGTGATGGGTAGAGTAGTCGGTAGGCTAAGAGTGGTGGAAGACCCAATGATGTCGGACTCTGTGAGCATCATCAGAGGCTTGAACTGCAGAGTGAGAGGGGTGGCACACCGAATGCTGTAGCTGCTGTAGAACTGAACGTTCGATTGCCTGATCCACGTGGACAGCCAAATGACATCCCGGTCGCATCGCCAGAGGTTGTCACTCATCTTGATGACCTTTAAATTCGGTAGAAAGGACGGGAAATCGGAGCGCAGTCGCACGATCTTGTTATGCATGATGTTCAGCTCTTGCACCTTGCGTAGTCCATGCAACATACGAGTGGAATTGATTATCTTATGCACTAGTGGAGCGCTATCATAAACCTCCAGGATCTGTAGGCTGTGAAGGGGATCAAACAAAGCCTCGTCTACCTGTACGACGGTCGACACACGAGACATCTGCAGAGTCTTCAGGCAACTCAGACTTTCGAAGCAACGAGAGTCGATGAATTTGAGGATGTTTTGAGACAAATCCAAAGTCTCCAACTGAGTAAGGCTGGCAAACACACCATCAGTAAGGTTCTCGATTCTGTTCGCTTGTAAGTCGAGACTCTTGAGATTGACCAGATCGCAGAAAGCACACGTTGCTAATGTATGAATGTCGTTTCTCTGCAGGAAGAGTTGCTCCAGACGGATTAAGCCCCGGAAGCTGTAGCTGGGCAATTCAGTGAGTCTGTTCTCTTCCATGTACAGCGCCATTAAGCTCGGTGGGAGGTTGGGAGGCACCTTGGTTAGACAGTTGCCATTCAGCCAAAGCCTTATCAGATATTCCTGCCTCCCAAGAGCATCGTTTTCGATTTCGTTGACGCAGTTATCGTCCAAAACTAAAAGTCCCAGATAGGGATAACTATCAAAGTCACCTGCACTTATCCATGTGAGGTTGTTTTTGGCGAGACGCAAATCCCGCACGAATTTCGTCAAGCTCTGAGGAACTCTCTCGAGTCCTACGTGAGATATATCAATAAACTGAAGGCGAGATCCGAAGAAATCGAGCCTCGAAAGTGTGGTCAGGGGATTGTTACTAATGATGAGATGGGCGAGGTTAGTCAGATACTGAAACGTACCCACCTCCACCGAAGAGATGCTGTTGGCATCCAAGTTCAGGTATTGAACTTTTTGAAGTCCCGTGAACGTGTGAGTCGTCAGTTGGGGGATGCGATTATCCCTCAGGTTCAACTGTTCCAAATTCGACAGTTCCACGAAGGCTTCGTCTATGACTTGTATATTGTTAGACGAAAGGTCAAGGAAACGTAGCTTCCCCAGTCCCTTGAACGCCACCGAGGTTACAGCACTCAGATTATTCTGGCTGAGATCCAGCCTCTGGAGCTTCTGCAGCGAGGTGAAAGTCGCATTCTCGATGGTCTCTATGCGAGTCTGCTGGAGCTTGAGTTCGTGAAGCTGCACCAGATCTTGAAGATACTGCGCAGACAGAGAAGAAATGAAATAGTTCCTCAACTCCAGTCTGATTGTGGTGGTCGAGATGTCTGGGAGCAGTTGCCAGATGCCGTCCCCTACGCAGCTGACGTATTCCCCTTCTTCGTGGCAATAGCAGGAGCTGGGGCACGCGGCACGGCATGTGGCAGCCAGCGTGACCACCAGGATTAGGGACAACCATGTTAAAGCCATTCCCGTGAACGGTGAATGACACTTCGTCGCTTTTCGGATCGTGGCTACGGTCTGTTATCTCGACGAAGTGCACATCTAGAGAGAGAAGATACGTTGCTCTCGAGTCCAGTGATTTCACATGATCACACGAACAAAACAACACACACAAAAGAGTCACTGATGCATCAGAAGTGTTCGAGTTACGCTTATCCACCTTCTCTTTCCATGAAACTGAAACTTTCCCATAAAGGTTTTGTCACCGCCATAGCGTAACGTTTATTTGACTCTGTTTGCAATTGAACGAAAAGAATGTCAACTTGTATACTATTCTTGAAGTGCGACAGTCATTCAAGAAAGAGTTTCACTGATCGTGACCTCCAGAGCAAATGCTCTTATGATTGCTCTTGTCGGAAAACTCCCCGCTCTACAACTTCCACCAGAAGTGACGAGAGCGGAAGCGTTAATATCTATTTCCTACACTACGGCAGCAAAACAGCAGGAAACCACTTCCTTCGCAACAAGAGGAGACAACGACCTATTCTTAATAAGCTGCGTAAAGAAACCACAGCCAGCCTCTTCTGGCTGCTGGTACCGTACTTCCGGTGACTTTTCTGGCTCCGGAAGTGTTGCCATGAATGCTCGTTAATTGCAAACCCCCGAACGAGAAGGTCTCTAATTGCAAACGTGTGTGTGCTAAATCTCCAGCTCCCTCTCACGTTCTCTGACTGCCGTTCTGGGGATTTTCGGCGAGAGGGTCGCTAATGACCTTTATGCGGCTGACAAGTGGAAGTCTGTTCATTTCCAGGTAGCACCGGTCCCGATGGAAGCGGTAGGGAGCAGTGCAAGCCAGCGGAGCTTTCGTCACTGCATTTGCCGAGTTTGTCTTCGGCGATACCCGCGAGGAAGATACAACGCGTCGAACACCGACTACAACACATTGCGCAGGGCCGAAAGTTTTACTGGAGAACTTGCTTCCTTGTTCTTTCTTTTTTTACATTATTTTCTTTCTTTTCCCTTCCCGTCGATTTCTCACCCGCGGACTCTGTGCTCTTTTGTCTCCCAGAGAGAGCGAAAAAAGCTTAAAATCCTCCACGTGAAATATCTATCTCTGCTTTGGGAACGTTTGCTCTTCGTCGAAGAATTCCCCACCCTTTTTGTGGCGCCGCTGATTCCTTTTCCTCTCTCTTACTGCTGTCAAATGCTTGGGGAGCAGTTTTCGTTTTTTCCTTCTTCCGATTCTCTTTCCTTTTGGCCCAGATCTCTTCAAAATAGGACAAGGTTTCGAAAGAGAAGATGAAGAATGCCTCTCGCGCCTCTCCTTCTTCTTCTCAGCTCTTCTTTTCTCCGCCTTGTTGTCAGTGGACGGCGAACTTCGCTGATGTTGCAGCGGCAGAAGGATTCGTTCATCGACGTCGACCTCGTTCTTGGGAACCTGGAGAGGAGGTTGGAAGGGAAAAAGAAGAGGGGAGAGGGATGGGAAGAAAAGAAAAGGAAAAGTTGTGAATTAGTGTTGAGGCTACAGACCTGACAGCATCAGTTGGGTGATCGATAGCTTAAGGGAAAAGCGGCTTTAGTATCATTTTGGGATATAAATTCCGTAGTCAATCAGCATAGGAACCACATAGCTTACAAACAGGGAGAGTATCACAGGACTGAAACACCTTAAAATGGTGGGAGTCCCCGAGAAATGTTTTTATCTTTATGGATTCAACTCCAAAACAATTAAATGGTAATGCTAAGAATGCTCAATAATAGAGATACCACGAGGATTCGATGAAACTCTGAGGAGCTTGTCCAAAAAAATAAGTTTAATTAAAAAACTTAATGGAATTTAGAACAATATTACAAAGGATGACTGCGTTTTTTCACAGCGTAGATCTCAATAAGCATTTTCTGCTGAAACTTATTCTGCATTTTTTAAAATTTCCCAATACATCGATACTTGCCTAAATATTATCGATACAGGATGAATATTCAAAAATGTAGAATTCTTGGACATAAAGGCAAAAAGTCGTATAATGCCAAAGAATTCGACATCTGATGAGATAATCTGGCGAAGAAAAGACGAGTGGTGTCGACGGATATTGAAAAAAGAACATAAATTCGATACTATGTGTGTTGGGTAGAAAACGCCACCAATCGCGTGATTCCGATGTATTGGGGGGGGGGGGAGGGAGGTGGCTCAGTCGGTAGTGCGCCAGGCCTCGTAATCTGTAGTTCCCAGGTTCGAGTCCCAGCTGAGTCAGCGTTGAGATTTATCTCCGCAAAATTCCCCGCCCTGCCCACGTTCAGTAGGGGACACCGATGGGCTTGGAAAGGCCGCCGTCCGTCGAATGGGACGTTAAGCCGTGGCCCCGTCTGCGGGAGAGCCATACCCTGTGCACGTCAAAGAACACGCTGGATGGCCTTGATGGGAAGCAACCATCTGTCTCCCAACAGCTGTTCCAGTGGGTCCCCTCCCCCAACCTTCTCTGAGCCTTCGGGGTCCATGTGGCCTGGCCATTTAGCCCATGGTGTGCAAAAAAGTGCCGCTCAGAGGTAAAACAACCCAACCCAACCCGATGTATTGGAGATTATTATTTATACCAACTTGAAACTAGACTTGCAACACTTCAGATGACGTAAACACACTGCTATATTTAGACGTGATATCTGAGGGGTTGGATGTGGCTGTGAAATAGATAAATGCGAAACTGCGATAAAATTATGTTTCTTAGTTTCACTTTGAGCTTGTCTTATGCACGGTTTTTATAAAGAAGTTTTCTACATTATCAAGAGCAAAAAACACTCATTTTGAATAGGGAAAGCTTTTGAAATAATGTAGCTCAGCGAAAAATATTCTAACAACTTGACCTGAAATGCTGCACAGATAATCATAATCCAAACCAGTGAATTTTGGGGGACTTTTGTTCCAGAGACATCGAATGAAATGAACTTTTTTGTATCTTAAATATGAAGAGGGTAAGACCACGGCTTAAAATCTCACTCAAAGGAGGGCGGCTTTCGAATCCAAATGCTGTTCATTTCATGCCGAGAAAAGGGCGCAGACGAACGAAGGAAGTCGCGAACGCTGGCACAGTTGAAACTCGAAACTGAAATCTTCAGATAAAGAGAAATAGCTTGCTACAAACTGCGTCCACACAAATCTCGTTATGGACAGGAGAAAGGTCAGGTGGTGTTCTCATCTGAAGTCTGATTTAAAATAATAGACAGAGAAAAGGAAATGATGCCAAACAGGGTGACTCAGTCGGTAGCGCGCCAGGCTCTTAATTTGCAGTTCCCAGGTTCGAGACCTAGATGGGCCAGCATTGAGATTTATCTTTGCAAAACTCCCCGCCCTGTTCACGGTCAGTAGGGGACACCGATGGGTTTGGAAAGACGGCCGTCCGTCGGATGGGACTTAAAACCGTGGTTTCGTCTGCGCGAGAGCCATATCCTGTGCAGGTTAAAGACGCAGGAAATCGCGAAGATGGCGAAGAACACGCTGGATGGACTAAACAGGAGGCTACCATCTGTCTCTCCCAAAAGCTGTCCTCCAGCCTTCTCTGAGCCTTCCGAGTCTTGTGTGGGGCGGGGGTGGCCCAGTCGGTAGCGCGCCAGGCTCGTAATCTGTAGTTCCCAGGTTCGAGTCCCATCTGGGTCAGCGTTGAGATTTATCTCCGCAAAATTTCCCCGTCCTGCCCACGGTCAGTAGGGGACATCGATGGGCTTGAAAAGACCGCCGTCCGTCGGATGGGACGTTAAGCCGTGGCCCCGTGTGCGGGAGAGCCATATCCTGTGCACTTTAAAGAACACGCTGGATGACCTTGACGGGAGGCTACCATCTGTCTCCCAACAGCTGTTCAGTGGGTCCCCTCCCCCAACCTTCTATGAGCCTTCGGGGTCCTTGTGACCTGGCCATTTAGCCATTGTGTGCAAAAAACGTGCCCCCAGAGGTAAAACAACCCAATCCAACATGTGAATTTAAAAAAAGTTTCCAGCTCATTTTTTAAACGTGCAATAACACTAATAAATGAGTAACTAAAAATCCGCTCTAAACTGCTATTAGAATTGTAAAATTAAAAGCGTTTTGAAATGTTTTAATGTGCATAGTTCACACCTGCATAGTAATACCTTCTGATAAGCTGCAATGCTGATCTGCCATCGTTTGAGCGAGGTATGTGAGCAATGTCTTGAACAATTTCTCCATCATGATTCTGTCTACTCCTCCCAGTGTCCTTGGGGCGAAGTGCATGAGTCTTTCCTCATCATAGTTCTGTCCAGTTCTTCACTTCTTCTTCTTTGAGTGAGGAAGTGCTGTGCCCTTTTCCCATCGTAGTTCTGTCCACTTCTTTCTAGTTCCCTTTGAGCGAAGTGCGTAAGGTCCTAATCCATTTTTACCATTACCATTACGTCTAATCGAGTCCCAACTGGATCAGCGTTGAGACTAATCTCCGCAATAATTCCCCGCTTTGCCCCCACGGTCAGTAGGGGACACCGATGGGCTTGGAAAGGCCGCCGTCCGTCGGACGGGATGTAAAGCCGTGACTCCGTAGGCGGGAGAGCCACACCCTGTGCACGTTAAAGAACACGCTGAATGGCCTCGACGGGAGGCTACCATCTGTCTTCCAACAGTTGTTTCACTGGATCTCCTCCCCCAACGTTCTGTGAGTCTTCGGGGTCCTTGTGACCAAGTCATTTAGCCCATGCTGTGCAAAACAGTGCCACTCAGAGGTAAAACAACCCAACCCAAATAATCTAATCTTTTCCAATATCTATTGCTTAAGGTATTCGCTCACTCACCTTTTCCCTGGGGGCGGGGATGGCTCAGTCGGTAGCGCGCCAGACTCGTAATCTGTAGTTCGCAGGTTCGAGTCCCAGCTGGGTCAGCGTTGAGATTTATCTCCGCAAAAATTCCCCGCCCTGTCCACGGTCAGTAGGGGACACCGATGGGCTTGGAAAGGCCGCCGTCCGTCGGATGGGACGTTAAGCCGTGGCTCCGAGTGTGGGAGAGCCATACCCTGTGCACGTTAAAGAACACGCTGGATGGCCTTGACGGGAGGCTACCATCTGTCTCCCAACAGCTGTTCCAGTGGGTCCCCTCCCCCAACCTTCTCTGAGCCTTCGGGGTCCATGTGACCTGGTCATTTAGCCCATGGTGTGCAAAAAAGTGCCGCTCAGAGGTAAACCAATCCAACACCTTTTCCTCTTTTGTTGTGATGATGTGTCCATGAATTGTTTCATCCCTTCGTGTGATGGGAAGAATATCCCGAGGACAGCATTCAAGTACAGCTCTCCAAAAATGCCAGACCAACAATTCCACTGGGTTCATTTGAACTATGCATATTTAAAAACTTTTCAGAGGTTTTAAATTATTGGAATCTACGAAAGGTCTCTTGATAGAAGTTCATGGAATGTGTAGCTGCTTGGGTATCAAATTAAAGAAGATGGCTAAGGATTAATGTTTGTACGAGACAGATGTCAAGCGGAAGGATTTTAAGTTACGACTGATATTTTTTTAACAAAATCTACAAGAGAGTCTGATAAAATCGTGAATCTTCGGGATGAAGTTTGAAAGGCAATGAGTGCGGTTTAGACCCTAATTTATGTTACTGAGTAAAAGTGAGCTGTGTTTTACATACGGGTAAGAAAAATAAATATCTATATTCTAATATTTAAAGAAAAAACTAGAATTTACATTTTTGTTAAAAAAAAACCGCTTTTTGTCGAAGTTAAGAAATATATATTTTATACGACGCTACTACGTCTTTCAATGCTCCAATGGTCGATCGAGAAAAATTTCCGGTTGAAATAGCAAATGATTGAAAGAAACTTCATGGTTATATAAGAGATAAAACTCTCGATCAAAAATCCAATAATGCAGAAGTAAAGCCTAGGAAGTCTTGATCAAAATCCGATAATACCAAGGACGAAATTCAATGGCGCGTGATATCAATATTTTGATCTTATTTTTTTAATTTTCCATAAACCTTGTGGTCCTAGTCTTTTTATTTAATACATAATTTTTGTTGCAGAACGCCTTTATAATGATTTTCAATACTAAAAGAATAGTTTTTAAGTAATTTGTAAGCGATATGTTATCGCTATCTACTCTCTAAAGATCACCCAACTTCAGATAGTAGAGTACTGGACGAAAACCACGATAGTTCTCTTTAGCAAAGGGAATTAAACAACTGGAACAGAAACAAAATAGAGATAATTGTTATCTATATGCTATGCATATATATATAATACACTGGAAAACATTTAAAAAAATATATTGGAAATGCTAATATATGAATATTAAACACAATCAAGATATCTACCATAAGAAAACAATAGTAATTAAAGCATCATTAAATCTCGTATTTAATAGAGTACCGATCAGCTGGTTCTA
This sequence comes from Ryuthela nishihirai, assembly GCA_038380435.1. Classification (NCBI taxonomy): domain Eukaryota; kingdom Metazoa; phylum Arthropoda; class Arachnida; order Araneae; family Heptathelidae; genus Ryuthela; species Ryuthela nishihirai. The sequence goes on along the minus strand of JAWZYU010000005.1, from coordinate 93,238,386 downwards.
AAAAACCGTAAATGCAGGAATCTAAAGATAATATGGACAACACATACAGAGAGAAAACTAAAGGTGGATTCCCATTCTATTCTAAAAACTTTTCCCAGTTAAATGCCAAAAATTATCACACCTCTAATTGTTGATTCTTCTACTCGAGTGGTCAGAGCACCTGACATATCAGGAGGTCGTAGGTTCAGATCCCACATCGCTCAAGACAATTTTTTCCTCTGTACCCATTATTTTCGTCGACTGTTGTATATATTTAATTTTTAGAACATAGCTAAAGACGCTATTAAGATTTTTAATTATTAAGGTCCTAAATTGTTTAATCAGTTGACTGAGGAAATGAGAATATTAACAATTTGGTTGTTTATAAAAAAATCAATTTTAATTTGTTTGTTACATCTTCAATGTGCAAATTCATTCGTGAACTAAGCATGTGCAGAGAGAGACTTTTCAAATTTAATGAAATCTCTTCCTCTCTCGAAACGTTTCGTATTTCTGGAAGTTCGAAACGGGATCAGAAATTAGATCCATTGGCATGCTGGCTTCTCACTGAATTTGCTTCAAATGAGCATTTTGATTTTTATAAAAATTTCGCTGAGGCGAAAATATTAACGATATGGATAAATTTTCCGTTTCTGTAATACAGTTGCCCCTAAATATAGATTCTAAATATAATAGGTTGCAGTATTTTAGACAGAAATCAAAGCTTAACTATCTAAACCACAGTCAAATAAAATCTGCAACGCAATGGAACAGACCTTCTAGTTTGATGTCAAGTTTTGCATACATACAAATGGACAACGCAAATTGGCATGAAGGGCTCATAAATTTGAAAAATAGAAGACAATTTACACATATGCTTTCTATTTCCAGAGTAAAAACTTACTTTTCTGTTTTTATTTCTCTTATTGCTATTAATTATTTTTCTTTGCTTCATTGGCGCTGTTTTATTTTCCGCCCTCGTTCTTGTTACTAATTACTATCCTTGCGTCGAAGCATTTGGCTGCATCATCATTTTCAAGGAAAGCGCCGAAAGGAGCACATCTTCATTTCTAACTTCTGCTCTTCGATTTGATCGCAACCCTCTGAACCTCTACCTTTTAAAGCATCGGCGTTTCGCAGCCGTTGAGCGGAGAGCGCGGTTGGTAAAGGTGGATGCGCTTCGCCCTCATCCATCTCTCCAATTCAGTCCATTGTGGACCATCTCCAATCTTAGACATAATGGGATGGGAGGAGGAGGAGGAGAGAGAAGATGAAGAGACTCAGAAGCTGGGGGAGATGGGGAAGAACGAGAGAAATCTCCATCCTGCAAAGTTGGCGCTGATAAAGTTGATTTATTTTTGCAAAAAGCACTGAGGCCAGTTCCCGAGATGGGTGGATAAAGGATTTCGAGACAGCCATAGAATTTTAACTAGGTCTGAGAGTTAAAGACTTCTTCAGCCAACGTAGAAGGTTTTAAACAAAAGAGGCGAAGAACTACCGCTTCAATATTTGTTTTACTTCAGAGTTCAGGTGCAATATTTTAAGAAGAAATTGTTCTTTTGAGCAGGTTTTTTCCTTTCTATTTTTGAAGAAACAAATCTGAAGTTCATACTTGAAGCAAAGTTCCTAAAAGAAGGGCTTTGTGGTGAATGTTTCCCATAGGCATTAAAGGAAGAGCACGAATCAATTCATGGATATCACAACAATCCACGAATCTGAAAAAAATCTATAACGAAATAAATATGTCACGTTTGGTTTCTTTTACAATTCATTCATCCCTGGAACAAGTTTATCACTTTGACATTTTTTGAATTAATTCTTCTTCATACGAAACTTGGCGAATCATCGAACCTTGGCCAAACTTTGACTGATCTTCATTTTATTGTAAAGGACACAGAATACATAGAGTTAGATGTGAATGAAGTCTTTCCAAAGATAGGAAGAAAAATGACGAAGCAATTTTGCTTATTAACGATGGAAGTCTAGATGAAACTTACTGTTAATAATTGAGCTTCTTATTGATTAAAATATATTTCAGGAGTGTCCAAAATTCGGTTCCTAAGTAGCTTGCGAAAAACATTTAATATGAAGACAAAAATTATTAAGGAATAATTTTTCACTTTTAATACTTTATATGGTTAGCACGCTTGGCTACTGATCTAAGGGACCTGGGTTCGAGCCCCGGGTAAGGCATGGCTGTGTGTGTCGTTTTTCTGCTGAGGTCCTGCTTTCCTCTCAGACCTTCTACTATGACATATAAACTGACAGTCTCCTGTCAGACCTCTGTGGCAAGCAGCGGCTTGAAGGGGTATTTATTTATTTATTTTTTATTTTATGGCTGAGAGCTACAGCATCAGAAACTGGATTCTTTTTCGTAATATGTTTATTACGTTAATTTGCATGGCAATGCTTTGGGTAGATTGAGATGAGAGGGTGGTGTCAATGATTCGGACTTATCTCAGTGAAGAATTACTTAGTTAGTTAAACCGGTTGATCATTTTGAATGAATTGTATCTTCGTTAGCTGATGCATTGTCCCCCATATTTGATATTATAAAAAGTAGAAAGCGAAACGTTAAAGCCCTCGAGCTCGGTTTTTGTATTTAATGTGCTTCCATTTCCTCTGCTGCGGAGATTTTGTAGAGATTCTGGAAGAGAAATATCGCAATTCAAACTCAATTTTACCTATGATGAAAAAAATTCTCAAATGTTACGAGTCGTAACGAAATATAATTTGACCTTAAGGAGCAGAATAAACTGACCAAGTGAAAAAAATCAAAGTCTAAAGCTACTAATAATAATAATTTGCATATAAAATCTAATGCTGCCAAATATGGAAATTAGCAAGGTCGTAAAATCCAAACCAGCTAACAAAGTGACAATTAGCATAGCCAAACAAGTCTAGTAATTTCTAGTCTACTAAAATTTATTGCTGCCTTTATCTAACTAATTTAATAATAAAGATAATTTTCTATTAAGTTTGTCTCATTTATGAGATTAACATTTTATACATACTTTATTCTTATTTTACGTTTTAGTTTTACACTAAGAGAGTTTATAAGTTTAATGCCATTAAACATTTTCATATCTCCCACCGATTTATCCATTAATGAGTAGAATAATTTTACTTCCAAAGAGCTCTCTTTTAGGAGTGAAATTATCGCCTGTATCGACATTTTAGGGATTATTGAATTTAAGCTGAATATCCAAAACAGAGACTTGCCCCGTCGGCACTCGTGATGCTCTCATTCACTTCCACGATCATACGGAGAGAGCCTTTCGTTTCTGGGGCGGGGGTGACTTAGTCGGTAGCGCGCCAGGCTCGTAATCTGTAGTCCCAGGTTCGAGTCCCAGCTGGGTCAGCGTTGAGATTTATCTCCGCAAAATTCCCCGCCCTGCCCACGGTCAGTAGGGGACACCGATGGGCTTCGAAAGGCCGCCTTCCGTCTGGTGGGACGTTAAGCCGTGGCCCCGTGTGCGGGAGAGCCATACCCTGTGCACGTTAAAGAACACGCTGAATGGCCTTGACGGGAGGCTACCATCTGTCTCCCAACAGCTGTTCCAGTGGGTCCCCTCCCCCAACCTTCTCTGAGCCTTCGGGGTCCTTGTGGCCTGGCCATTTAGCCCATGGTGTGCAAAAAAGTGCCGCTCAGAGATAAAACAACCCAACCTTTCGTTTCTTTTTCTGAACGGAACATAATATTACGCCAATAAATCAAGATTCCCAGATCTAATAAGCTTTACTGTAACCTTTTCATCTCTAAAGCGTACAATCGCTCCAAAAAGTATCCGAATACTATGGTTGATTTACAGAATTCAGAAAAAATATCTGTCAACGATTTTTTTTTAGAAATTAGTGATCTTGCAACCTTCGTGCTCAATCACTATTTTCGTGACGAAGCTTGCCAGATCACTAATTTCTAAAAAAATCGTTACCAGATATTTTTTCTGAATTCTGTAATCAACCATAGTGTTCGGATACTTTTTTGAGCGACTGTAGGTGGTCATATTATTTTGATACTAGATCGTGTGGGCTCACTCACGGAAATATTGAGCGTGTGCAGTTACCGTTCACAGCAAACTGGAGCGTGTACAGTAACTGCATACGCTCCAGTTTGCTGTGAACGGTAACTGGAGCGTGTACAGTTGCTGTACACGCTCCAGATATTTTTCCTGAATTCTGTAATCACGTGACACGAAGGTTGCCAGATCACTAACTTCTAAAAAAATCGTTGTCAGGTATTTTTTCTGAATTCTGTAATCAACCATAGTGTTCGGATATTTTTTTGAGCGACTGTACAAAGGAGTGACTCTAAAAATCCTATTCAAGCTTTGAAAAACATTACAATTTTTTTTCCCATTAATGTCCGACTTAATGAATTGGCGGGTTCCAGTTTCTTCTAAAATGTGGCTGTTAAATAGAAGTTATTGGAGAATAATCATTCACAAGGCACCTTAATGGCTCCTGATTTGGAGCTCGTAAAACTCATCCTTCCCCCCCCCCCCCCTACTTTAATGTTGACGATACAGTCAGCTAATAGCTTTATTATCGGTTTTAACGTGTTTCACGGTTTATAGTTTTTGGTTATGATCTTTTCTAATATACGGTAGGATAAATTGTTAAACTGCCTGTGGAAAACACGATTATCAAGAACATATGTCATTTACTTGTTTAGCTAAAGCGATTTAATGTTCAGTAAAATGCACTACGAAAAATAATCGAGTTAAGGGATTGCGAGGGAATGAGGAATATGAAGAAGGAAACATTCGAGTCTTTCCTTTCAAAAGGTACAAGCATTTTAAAGCCGAGGAAATTAAAGGAGAAGTGTGTTTTACTTCGGATTTGGTTTGTGCTCCTTCTGAACAGCGCTTTTGTGCTCCAAATGGGATAAATGGCCCGATCACATGGACACCAAGAGCTCAGAGTAGGTTGGGCATTGGGTTGGGTTGTTTTACCTCTGAGCGGCACTTTTTTCACACCATGGTCTAAATGGCCAGGTCACATAGACCCCGAAGGCTCAGAGAAGGTTGGGGGAGGGGACCCACTGGAACAGCTGTTGGGAGACAGATGGTAGTCTCCCGTCAAGGCCATCCAGTGTGTTCTTTAACGTGCACAGGGTATGGCTCTCCCACACATGGGACCATGGCTTAACATTCCATCCGACGGACGGCGGCCTTTCCAAGCCTATCGGGGTCACCTACTGACCGTGGGCAGGGCGGGGAATTTTGCGGAGATAAATCTCAACGCTGACCCAGCTGGGACTCGAACCTGGGAACTATAGATTGCGAGCCTGGTGCACTACCGACTGAGCCCCCCCCCCGCCCCCTATTAGTAAGGGCCTGGGCCGGATCTACGGAGGGGGCGGGGCAAGGGGGCCATGGTCCCCCTTTCAGAATAGAAGTAAGGGTAATAGAGGTAAAAAATTATAATTTTACCTCTATTACCCTTACTTCTATTTATATTTATATTTCATGCATTTTTCAAAGACCTGTTAAACGGATGAGGGAATGTTATATTGCATTGGGAATCAAGTCTCTTGGCATTACATTTTTTCGGCTCGATTGCGTTTTTTGCACCCCCACCTCGTTTTTTCCCCTGGACCGGGCTTAATAAAGGCTGGTCTTCGAAATCTGTATAATAGAGATAATCACAGTTTGAATATGAACCTATGGTTTCTATGGTTTTGTGTTTGCTTAAAACGAGTTACTCCTAAAATTTATATGGGGGCGGGGATGGCTCAGTCGGTAGCGCGCCAGGCTCGTAATCTGCAGTTCCAAGGTTCGAGTCTCAGCTGAGTCAGCGTTGAGATTTATCTCCGCAAAATTCCCCGCCCTGCCCACGGTCAGTAGGGGACACCGATGGGTTTGGTAAAGCCGCCGTCCTTCGGATGGGACGTTAAGCCATGGCCCCATGTGCGGGAGAGAAATACCCTGTGCACGTTAAAGAACACGCTGGATGGCCTTGACGGGAGACTACCATCTGTCTCCCAAAGCTGTTCCAGTGGGTCCCCTCCCCAAACCTCTCAGCCTTCGGAGTTCATGTGACCTGGCCATTTAGCCCACGGTGTGCAAAAAAGTGCCGTTCAGAAGTAAAACAACCTAACGTAAAATTTATAATTACCATTGTTTGAATTATTATCAAGAACCCAATGAATTCGCTGAGTTGACAAAAATAATTCGGTGAGTTGTATAAAAATATTTGTTTCAGATGTTTCTTTTAGACGCAATATACTTGCTTGCTTACTAATACATTTGTTTCAAAAAAAGTTTTGTTTTCATACGAAATTGCAACTGTTTTCTGGTAAGGATATGAAAACAATTTCGCATTTGTATTGGATGAACGTTTTTCGCTGATTTTTGTATTTTATGAAACTAGCTGGAAAATAATAATGAATTTGTCCCGCAGACTTGGGTGAGTTTGACGCCATTGGTCCGAATAACGACAAGAAAAGAATAATTTTATTTCGTATAAAGGAGAGGAAATATTCATGAAAATAGACAAAAGGTATGTGATTAACTAATCATTTTGAATAACATGCCCTCAACTAATAAATCAGGTGGTCTCTAATTTTCGACTACATTCCAGTAGAAAGTTATCACCATTTAGCATTTAGGTTTAGAGCTAAAGTACTCTTCTAATGGTGAAGAGTAATGGTCTCCCATCGGTGAAGATTCAGAGGCCGTATTTTATGACAGTGTGAGGCGAATTCTCGACCCTATGGTTTAAATTAGGCTTGTTAAGAGCTTAGGCCATTCGCAAGCAATGATTAAATAGAGGCAATGATATTGTCTATTCAGAACTGAGAAGAATGAGAGGCTAGTCTAGAAGTTTCGGTCCCAATGCAAGCAGCATCAAATGATTAACTGGACCTTCTTACTCTAAAAATTATGGTAAAAAGTTTCAATAAAAAAGTTTCCTCTCTGTCAACATTGACATTGTGCAATCAAAAAATATTTTCATTTAAAAGTTTCCTTCGGGATAAGTTTAAAAGCTTTTCGTAACAAAGACAGAATTACGCACTGAAAAAACACAAAATAAATAAATGGAAAAATAACAATTCTGAAATCCTCATTTGGTGTTTTTCAATGATGACGCTTTGTGCCTTTGCTGCTAAAGGTTTTTCAGTTTCATCTAAAGACAAATTGTTAATTGCAAACTTTTAACTTGTGGTTTTATTGCTCAGAGAGAGAGAGAAATTACATTAAAACTTTTTTTGGCACCACATGATAGGGAACGTAACAGTAATATAATCAAGGGTAGTTAATTACTAAAGTACTAATGGTTATGTGGTAATAATACTGTATAGCTAAAATATATCCATATCAGTATTGATATAAAAGACATGTGAGTTGGGTTGTTTTACCTCTGAGCGGCACTTTTTTGTACACCATGGGCTAAATGGCCAGGTCACATGGACCCCGAAGGCTCAGAGAAGGTTGGTGAAGGGGACCTACAGGAACAGTTGTTGGGAGACAGATGGTAGCCTCCCGTCAAGGCCATCCAGCGTGTTCTTTAACGTGCACAGGGTATGGCTCTCCCGCACACGGGGCCACGGCTTAACGTCCCATCCGACAGACGGCGGCCTTTCTAAGCCCATCGGTGTCACCTACTGACCGTGGGCAGGGCGGGGAATTTTTGCGGAGATAAATCTCAACGCTGACCCAGCTGGGACTCGAACTGGAAACTACAGATTACGAGCCTGGCGCGCTACCGACTGAGCCACCCCCGCCCCCAAAAGACATGTGAACATACAACATTATTTCGTCTTTGGTCAGATGCAAATCTAGCATAGAATTTCCGTATTAGTCATCGAAGAGCTAATATATCTAAAAATGTCCATTCATTGGAAGATATAAATTGCGTAAATTATAAAATTTCATTGATTTATATTACACATTAATGTATCTAAACTTCATACAAGGAATCGATATTTGGGAAGACATCAGTAAATCTAATTTAAATAGTTTATTTTTGTTTACAAAAGAGAGTTTTGAGCTATATTCTTTAATTATAGAAATTTGCGGCAGTTTTGATGGAAAGAAGTGGAATATTGAATATATATATATGTATGATGTCTGTAGGTATGTTTTTGAAGTTTTTCTGCACTGCGGAAAACAAACTTGCAAATTATCCTGGATTTTATTGTTCCTTAGAAAGAACTAAGACTGTTTATTATGATATTAAAAGAATATTAGATTACCTCTTTATAAGAAACTATAGCCTAAAATAGCAAAGATAAAAAAATATGTTGGTATTAAGTACATTTCTAACAATTACACGCATTAAGGTCATTTCTGATTTTATTGCTATAAGTGTATTTCAGGAAGCTTTATTCGAAAGCTACGGCTTGTTCAATTTCCTGTTTTCTCCTGTGAACCTCTCTTTACTTGGCGTATTAATATATACGTTCGGATGAAATGAACTTTTTCCAATTCCGTTTCAAATAAGTATTTATATAAACTTCTGTTATATAGTTTTCCTAATAATTAATAATTTGTTTTAAAATAGAAGTCTTACTACAACTAAAAATAAATACCCCTCAAGTAGCTGCTTGCCACAGAGGTCTGACAGGAGCCTGTCAGTTTATATGCCATAGTAGAAGGTCTGTGAGGATGGCAGGACCTCAGCAGAAAAACGACACATACATCCATGCCTTATCCGGGGCTCGAATCCAGCTCCCTTAGATCAGTAGCCAAGCGCGCTAACCACTCAGCCATGGGACGGCTAACTACAACTATCAGTATTAAATATACGAACTACAACTATCAGTATTAAATATACGAACTACAACTATTTTCAGTTCAGGGGATGATAAAACAATTCGCTACTTACCAGTACAACGGCGCGAAAGGGATGGCACCTCTTGTAATAAAGGCATTTTGTTTCTAATTTAGCAAATAGAAGCTGCCAAAGAAACTGTTGAAATGTGATTTAAACTGCAATTCAAAGTATTCAGTCTTAAAATTCTTCTCCTTTTCTTTTCAGGTCACTAATTTGTTTGCCTTTACATGTCCGAATGGGCTGATGACGACTGGATATGTGATAAATGTTGTTCATACAGAAGATGATACTATCATTAAGATTCATTTTACAACGATGGATATAGAGGGACAAAAAAAAATCAGAAGTGATTGATCTGCCTAATGTAAAATAAATTCCAATTAGGGAAAGGCAAACAGTTCAATTAAAGACGAAATTTTAAGAAGCTTTGGCTAGTGGAATGGCATTATCTTTAAAGCAGTCTTATTCAAAACAAGTTACTCCTTTCTTATCGTTATGCTGCGACTGCCCGCAAAAATTCGCTAATGCAATTTTTCTTTTTGAAGTTCTGAAAACGGAATTCTAAGCTTTTGTTTCGCTTTTCATTTTCCCAGAAGGATTTTTATAGAATCTAAAGAATCTTCCAAGAAAAGGCAGATTTGATCTAATTTAGAAGTCAATCGCGATCTTTCCGGAAGGTAAATAAGTATTAAAAAAATGTAAAATTTGCAATTTGTTCTATTTCAGTTCACTGTCGCTGCTTTTTTTGCAGTTCGCTAAATTCTTGTTCCATTAAAATTACTTAAAAGTGTTTTTTAGAATGGAGTTTTGCTGAGATTATAAATGCCTTTTAATCTTCGCCTTGAAAAGTGAAAAAAAAAAAACTACTTTAACAACTATTGTTTACGATTTCAGATGTTATTTGAAAGAAAGAAATTCTTTATCCTTCATAGTTTTCTTTAATTCCCAGAGGGTAAGGCATAAATAGAAAAGGCTAAATTTAACAGTTGGTTAGGTTTCGTGAATCAAAGAGATGTTCTCAAGAAGTCCGATTTTTATCATTCACTTTCTAATGTTAACACGGAGATAAATTAATCAACAGACAGGAGGTGCCTTACGCTTAATAAAGAAGAATATTTCAATATTTAGAAATGAAAATTGTATATTTTAAAACTGATTGTTGTTAATAGATCAGTACCGCTTTAAGCAAACCGAAAGATAAAATTGCTTAATATCTGCCGAAATATCTCGAGGAATGTAAATAAGGAATATTTTAACTAGCCAGGAGAGAGTGTTGGAGATGAATTTGCGGTTTTGTGATTCAGATAAATTCATTTGATATCAGTGTTTGAGAAAGAGCGGTGGAAAATAATTTGATGTAGCTCTCTTTTAGGTAACTTATTAAATGGAGTTGGGAACATTAATTATGTTGCTGGCAGGCAACATTAATGAGCCAAGGTTAATCATCAGAAGAGAAAGAGTGACGACGCCATCGGCAGAGAGGAAACGGACGACCATTTATTCTTAGCTGAGTCAAGAACTTTTGTTTCCTTATTAACTTACTGCAGTTCAGATGAGCTAGATTTTGCAATATTCGGAATCGGATTCATTACGAACGATGCCTGAGTTAAGATGACGATGCAAACTCTCTAGAGGAGGGGTTCTCAACATGGAGTACGCGGTAAAATTTTTTGGGGTACGCCGTGAGAGATCAAAAGTCGATTACCTAGTAAAATGTTTAGAATTTTATAAGATTTGTTAAGTTGTTTATGTCATTTTTTGTGTTTATCTATATATGTAATTTATGAATACAAAATTTAATGTATATATATATATATTTTATTATATTTCCATTGTTATACTATAACTACAGTTTTATCTATCTATATAAGGGGTACGCCAGTTACATACACATTTCCAGGGGGTACGTGAAGCATAAAAGGTTGAGAACCACTGATATATATGTTTTATTTTATTCCCATTGTTATACTATAACTATAGTTTTATCTATCTATACAAGGAGTACGCCAGTTACATACACATTTCCAGGGGGTATGTGAAGCATAAAAGGTTGAGAACCACTGATATATATGGTTTATTTTATTCCCATTGTTATACTATAACTATAGGTTTATCTATCTATACAAGGTGTACGCCAGTTACATACACATTTCCAGGGGGTACGTGAAGCATAAAAGGTTGAGAACCACTGATATATATGTTTTATTTTATTCCCATTGTTATACTATAACTATAGTTTTATCTATCTATACAAGGAGTACGCCAGTTACAAACACATTTCCAGGGGGTATGTGAAGCATAAAAGGTTGAGAACCACTGATATATATGGTTTATTTTATTCCCATTGTTATACTATAACTATAGGTTTATCTATCTATACAAGGTGTACGCCAGTTACATACACATTTCCAGGGGGTACGTGAAGCATAAAAGGTTGAGAACCACTGATATATATGTTTTATTTTATTCCCATTGTTATACTATAACTATAGGTTTATCTATCTATACAAGGTGTACGCCAGTTACATACACATTTCCAGGGGGTACGTGAAGCATAAAAGGTTGAGAACCACTGATATATATGTTTTATTTTATTCCCATTGTTATACTATAACTATAGTTTTATCTATCTATACAAGGAGTACGCCAGTTACATACACATTTCCAGGGGGTACGTGAAGCATAAAAGGTTGAGAACCACTGATATATATGTTTTATTTTATTCCCATTGTTATACTATAACTATAGGTTTATCTATCTATACAAGGGGTACGCCAGTTACATACACATTTCCAGGGGGTACGTGAAGCATAAAAGGTTGAGAACCACTGATATATATGTTTTATTTTATTCCCATTGTTATACTATAACTATAGTTTTATCTATCTATACAAGGAGTACGCCAGTTACATACATATTTCCAGGGGGTACGTGAAGCATAAAAGGTTGAGAACCACTGATATATATGGTTTATTTTATTCCCATTGTTATACTATAACTATAGTTTTATCTATCTATACAAGGAGTACGCCAGTTACATACACATTTCCAGGGGGTACGTGAAGCATAAAAGGTTGAGAACCACTGATATATATATGTTTTTATTTTATTCCCATTGTTATACTATAACTATAGTTTTATCTATCTATACAAGGAGTACGCCAGTTACATACACATTTCCAGGGGGTACGTGAAGCATAAAAGGTTGAGAACAACTGATATATATGTTTTATTTTATTCCCATTGTTATACTATAACTATAGGTTTATCTATCTATACAAGGGGTACGCCAGTTACATACACATTTCCAGGGGGTACGTGAAGCATAAAAGGTTGAAAACCACTGATATATATGTTTTATTTTATTCCCATTGTTATACTATAACTATAGTTTTATCTATCTATACAAGGAGTACGCCAGTTACATACTCATTTCCAGGGGGTACGTGAAGCATAAAAGGTTGAGAACCACTGATATATATGTTTTATTTTATTCCCATTGTTATACTATAACTATAGTTTTATCTATCTATACAAGGAGTACGCCAGTTACATACACATTTCCAGGGGGTACGTGAAGCATAAAAGGTTGAGAACCACTGATATATATGTTTTATTTTATTCCCATTGTTATACTATAACTATAGTTTTATCTATCTATACAAGGAGTACGCCAGTTACATACACATTTCCAGGGGGTACGTGAAGCATAAAAGGTTGAGAACCACTGATTTAGAGCATAACATTAATCTCTGCTTCAGTGGAGATTCATTCAATATAACTGAAATATTTGTTTTTGTCCATGTTGTGTAATTCCTAGCAAAGCTGTTTTATTGCGAGGTGTGGCAGGAAAACTAATCTGTGCAGCTCGTGTTTTTTTTTTCACTTGATCGAGAAAAAAGTTCAGTGGAGCATTAGTTACATCTAAATATAAAAGATGGATAACAATATATTGCATTGTTTTACATCTGAGCGACACTTTTTTGCACACAATGGGCTAAAAGGCCAGGTCAAAAGAACCCCAAGGGTTCATAGAAAGTTAAGGGAAGGGAGTCCATCAGGTAGATTAAGGTGAATCTAATACCCAATCATCAGTAATCCGTTCGGACATATAACGGCAAACAAAATTGATAAACTGAGATAAAATGTTTTTTTTAAAAGCTTTATATTTAAAATTGAATTTTAAGTCATATTTCAGGAGATACTTTTTGTAGCTTCTAACTGCTAAATAAAAAAAAATGCTTTATTACAAGCTGTAAAAATAGCATAATTGAATCTCGTAAGTAACGAACGTTTTTTCATTCCTTGAACTAAAATATACTCTAGTACACGAAGCTTGCCTGCTGAAATAGCAGCTAGCTTACAAACCACTATGAGAGTCGAGGCCTAGACTGAGGCGTAGTCTGTCATTTTCTGCCCACCGCATCCTAGATTTCCCCATTGCTTTTCCATGTATGATAAACGAAAAGATGTTAAACATTCATAAACAAAAAGTTGCCTCACATGCGTTGAGTATAAAAAGTTGTTATACATTCTTTGTAAGCCAAAAGTTATTATACGTCCACTGTAAACAAAGCATTTTAATGCATCTGTTATAAACGAAGAGTTGATATGCATTGAAGCTGGTTCTTCCATTAAAGAGAAGATGATTGCTTCTCTTTAATGCTTTCAGGAAATTTTATATCATTAAAGGTTAGAGGATCACAAATTGATTGCCCTTAACCGAAACATTCTGTCTATACCCACGGCTGGATTAACTATTAAGCAAAGTAAGTACGTGCTTAGGGCACCAAGAGAAGGGGGGGGGGACACAGCAGAGTATTCCCCCCTAGCTATCATGTCCTTAACTCACAATTACGTGATCTCGAGAACATACTTTTCATTTTTGAAAATCCTCTTTCTACAGAAATAGATGTTGGTGGACAGTTTTTAAGAAAGATATTCTAATGGAGAAATATTATTATTTGTACGACACAAAACATCTTTTATCCCACTGCTTTCTAACCTTGAAGATACATATCATTATAGCATCATGGATCAAAAGATACAAAATAATGCTTATTGAATTGTTGCCTACTTATAATTTCAGCTCTTAATGTCTTGTCAGTTAGGGGTGGCTCAGTTGGTAACGGGTCAGGCTCGTAATCTGTAATTCACAGGTTCGAGTCCCAGCTGGATCAGTCAATTCCCCGCCCTGCCCACGGTTAGTAGGGGACACCGATGGGCTTGGAAAGGCCGTCGACCGTCGGATAGGACGTTAAGCCGTGGCTCCGTGTGCGGGAGAGCCATACCCTGTGCACATTAAAGAACATGCTGGATGGCCTTGACGGGAGGCTACCATCTGTCTCCCAACAGCTATTCCAGTTTTTATTTTGTTGGGGTCCCCTCCCCCAACCTTCTCTGAGCCTTCGGGGTCCATGTGACCTGGCCATTTAGCCCATTGTGTGCAAAAAAGTGCCGCTCAGAGGTAAAACAACTCAACCCAACTCTTGTCAGTTAAGCAATGGAAGGGCCGAGGGAGCACCATTGTTGGGCTGTGCTTAGGCCATCAGTTGGTTTTTATCCGGCCCTGGCTATACCGTTTAAAAATACGCCAAAAATACTTTTCGAGACCTGTTTCCTTAGCATATCCTGCATCCATTTTTTATTGGTACAGTCTGCATAAGATGTATATGTTTCAGAATTTAGTCATTGAAATCATTACAACAAGACTGATTTTGTGTTTCATGTTTATCTGATATAATTCTGAAAACAGTTTCGGGAAACTTTAAACAGTTGTCAATTATGAATTAATGTTCTTTGAGTTCTTTTTAAGGACTCAATAATTCTATGCGTAACATGTTGAGAAGTTGTTATTAAATGTGTTGCTGAAAATTTGAAACAAACTGTTCTGTCAGGACAGCTTTAAAACTATGTTATTAATTATATCAGTTGTTATTAATATTATAATTGTGAAAAACAAATCGCTATTAATTTCTTTTCCGAACAGCTCTTACTTTATGTTATTCTCTATCTGTTGTCTGTTAAAGAAATGCTATTTGATTCAATAATAGGGTTGGGTTGTTTTACCTCTGAGCGGCACTTTTTTGCACACCATGGGCTAAATGGCCAGGTCACATGGACCCCGAAGGCTCAGAGAAGGTTGGGGGAGGGGACCCACTGGAACAGCTGTTGTGAGACAGATGGTAGCCTCCCGTCAAGGCCATCCAGCGTGTTCTTTAACGTGCACAGGGTATGGCTCTCCCGCACACGGGGCCACGGCTTAACGTCCCATCCGACGGACCTTTCCAAGCCCATCGGTGTCCCCTACTGACCGTGGGCAGGGAGTTTTGCGGAGATAAATCTCAACGCTGACCCAGCTGGGACTCGAACCTGGGGAACTACAGATTACGAGCCTGGCGCGCTACCGACTGAGCCACCTCCACCCCTGATTCAATAATAAAGTTATTAATTATATTAAGAATGCCTCATAATATATCGTAAAATAAAAGATTCTTTCCTAACGGAATTTTTATTCCTTTGTTTTTCTAAACTTAAGGTTTACATCGAATAAGATTCCTGCGTTTCAACAGAGCAAGCATGAAAGCTTAAGGCTGTGTGAAGTCTGTGCCACAGACTAGACTGTGTGCCGAGCATTGCTAAATCGATCGCTCTTATGTTCTGTCGACTGACTGAGCAGCCCGACCTATCTGATCCTTGATCTTGTAGTCTGCATTCAATGCTTAACTGATGCTTTGTTAGTTTCGCTCACTCAAAATGAATCAATGTCTGAGTTTTTTGTAAGAAAAGTTTCAAAAGTTTGCAATTCATTCTAAGTTTGCTTTTGTTCTAGCAAGTTAATATTGATAAACAAGCGGATCACATTATTTACTCGAATATAAGAAGATATCTTTTTCTTGAAACTAGGATTGTATCGGGGGATGGGGGTGGGAACACCGCTTTGAAAAAAATAGTAGGAAATGACGCGAAGAAATATTGACCCTTAACTATGCTGGTGTTTTTAACTAACACTTACATGCTGGTGGGGTTTCAGATTAAAAATGAGAGAAATCGCACTTAATGCTTCACCACTGTCAACTGACAACTTATTACTAACTGGTTCTCAACTTTTTATGCTTCACGTACCCCCTGGTAATGCGTATGTAACTGGCGTACCCCTTGTATAGAAAGATAAAACTATAGTTATAGTATAACAATGAGAATAAAATAAAATTTATATACATTAAATTTTTTATTCATAAATTACATATATCGATAAATACAAAAAATGACATTTTTGCACAGCAGTGTTGCCAACTTAGCGACTTTTGAGCTCTCACGGCGTACCACAAAAAATTTTACCGCGTACCCCACGTTGAGAACTCCTGTACTAAAAGACAACATGCGATCTGAGCGCCATCTGATGTTTAATGCGAATTTTACGCCAAGAAGAAAAGTGCTCGGGGGGTTCGCAGACGCCTTCAGCACAGTTAAGGGTTAAACATAATATGTTCATTGCTTTTCCTTTAAAATAATGTTTAAAATGTATGTCATGACCTTTGATTTAAAAAAAAATGTTTAAAAATGCGTTCATGATCTTTCCTTTTTAAAAAAATTTTAGAAAAAAGAACTGTAAATTTCAATTTAATAATTAAAACTTGAAAATATTAGCAAAATGATACGAAGTTTCGTATTGAAATCTGTAAACTTTTTAGATTCACTAATGTTGCTTTTGCGCGATTTATTTAGATTCACTAGCAACACTTTTATTTTTTGTGGTCGCGCCATAACTAGATATTTTTTATAATTAAAAATTTAATATAATCCGAATTATCATTATATATCAATAATAATGTACAGTGAAATGCACTGGTATCAAAAATTCACCAATTCAAAACATCATATTGAATCACTGAAACTGGCTTTTAATAATAAAAATTGTTCAAATGTTCCGAAATCTCAAAACACGCACGTCTATACTCTACCTCTACCTATATAGGGCCTCTATTTATGGCCATAACTCTGTTTTCACAATGAAACATTCATTCGAAGACCTTGACTAAAAATTAAACATCTCTGACCCCGTTTAGCGGTAGATTGTTCAAAAACGTGACCGACATTGTCAAAATGCTTCAGGAAAAGAGGTTAGCTTAAATCAATAGTAGTAAAAAGCTCCTGTAAAGCTACTTTTAATTGCAAATGTTCCTGGAACCAGCTGATCACTTGGAAGAGTTAAACATTGTTTTTACCTCTGATAGAGTTTAATTGCTCTAAGATCTCGTATTTATTCCCTTCAGACTCTGCCTGATGAAAAGAAAACTTCACGCTGCAGATTGATTCTCTTCAGCTGGAAGAAGTTTCTGAATAGAAAGAGAAATAGTTAAGCATTGCATTAGTAAAATTAGTAGATACTTGAGTGCGAACAGAAAATTTTAATTCAGTTAAAAAGATCACAAACAGGGACAAAAGTTAGAAATCGATAAGATATTCTTATTCCTTCTGCGAAGAAATTTACATTCATGTTATTATTGTTACTGAACTGATCACACGAAATTTAAGTTCTCTATCACATTGTAATTGCACAACTCAGGAGTGGATGGATTTCCATTAAAAATCAGAACGTCGTACTTATCCATCCATAGTAAATACACAAATTACCTGTAGAATTAGAATTCAACAATTATTAAAAACGTCTGAAAAAAGTTATTGCTGACGTGGCGGGAATCGAAACCGCAGCTCTCTAGGTACATGTCAGAGTGTTCTAACCATTAAACCATGCACCAGACACTGAAACATTCCAAAATAAGACCCATAAATCTTTCACTGAGATGTGGCGGACCTTGCGCCATCTATACTTCAGGAGAGACAACTTTTCCAATTGTTGCTAATGATTTAGATGTTAATGAGCAGGTCAACCACGCTTGAGCGTTTATTATTAAAAATTCATCCATAGTAAATACACAGATTACGTGTAGAAACAAACTTCAACAATTATTAAAAACATCTGGAAAAAAAATTTATCGCTGACACGAATCGAACCCGTAACTCTCTAGATACATGCCAGAGCGCTCTACCTGCTACATATGAGAAGCGACTTACAAATTCAGAGAAATCCCATTTTCCTGCAAGTCCAGAATAATGAAACCTTTTTCGTGTTATTCAAAAATCAATATCAAGAACAAATATAGAAGGTCCCCATTTTCCGAGTCCCTGTTACCCTGTTACCTCGCATATACAGGGACAAATGTTTGACGAATTTCACGTAAAAATTACCCACACCTCTAAGGAACAAAATTCCAATTCGTGAACCATAAATGAGGACGACAATATCATTTCAGAAGAAAAGACTTAACAATAAGGATTTAAGAGAAGACTTCAGCAAAACAGATGAAGCTGCGGATTTTTTAGGAACCATGATCGACTCCACGATTGTTTCACCACAGTTGAACGTGAGCTATGAGATGTTTTCTGTCATGCTACAAAGCAATTTTACAATTAAAAATGCAAGCTGGAACCCAAAACATTTTCAGGTAACAACCTAACTCGGAACTAGGTACTTTTATATGAACAAAAGTCAGAAAAGTTTTAATCCCTGTAGTTTCCCCACCTTTCCCCCGAAAATCCGGTTGTCTTATATGAAATCTCAAATTGTCTAGCTGCTTTGAATTCCGAAAAAATTTTTATAATTTTATTTGTATAATTTTATTTTAGCCCCACATTTTATGTACGACAATGAAAATAGATAAAAAAACACTATAAAATTAAAAAATAAAATCTTATTCCACATTGAATATCATTTTAATTTTTCCTGTTCGGTGGAATATTTTAGGAATTTGGAAACCTACTCAAGTCTTATGCTCAGAACCTCCCCTCCCCAAAATAAATCCTGGGTAGGTACCAGCCAGTGAGAGTGCTGAATCGAATATAGACATTTCGTACATTTAATATGTACCCAACCCAACCTCTTTGACATGCTACTGTCCATTAAATGTGGTATGAATGCGACAGAAGATATTTTGATATTCGTCGCTGCAATGAGGTTGTTGTTTCCCTTTTTAAAAAGACAGGCCACTAATATTGTGAATTTCGATTACCTACTCTGCTTGATTGATATATTTTTCAGCTAACTAATTTCTCTCCTCGTTGTATAGGAATACCGATGGGCATGAAGAGGCCGCCGTCCATCGGATAACTCATTGCACCACGAATTATGTTCAGGAGAACTAAATGTTAGAGAACATGGCGAAATGGTGTCGAAGGGAGAATTCTATCTCTATTCTAAGAGCTCTAGAGTAGCTCCCTTTCATTTCAGCTCTAACCTTCGAGGTCCTTGTGTTGTTGAGTTGTTTCACTTCTGAGCGGCACTTTTTTGCACACAATGGGATAAATGGCCAGGTCACATGAACCCTGAAGGCTTAAAGAAGGTTGGAGGAGAGGCCCCACTGGAACAGCTGTTGGGAGACAGATGGTAGCTCCCGTCAAGTCCATCCAGCGTGTTCTTTAACGTGCACAGGGTATGGCTCTCACGCACATGGGGTCATGGCTTAACGTCCCATCTGATGGACGGTGGACTTTCCAAGTCTATTAGTGTCCCCTACTGACAGTGGGCAGGGCAGGGAATTTTGCGGAGATGCTAAGATAGGGGTTCTGAATGTGGGGTACATGGTAAAATGGAGTATGCACCTCGTCCTTTAAAGTGCAGAAGGCATGGCTCTCCTGCGAGAATCCCGTCAAGACCATGCACCTCGTCCATTAAATGCAGACGGTATGGCTCTCCTGTGAGAATCCCGTCAAGGACATGCAGAGGGTATGGCTCTCCTGTGAGAATCCCCGTCAAGGCCATGCACCTCGTCTTTTAAAGTGCAGAGGGTATGGCTCTCCTGCGAGAATCCCGTCAAGGACATGCACCTCGTCTTTTAAAGTGCAGAGGGTACGGCTCTCCTGTGAGAATCCCCGTCAAGGCCATGCACCTCGTCTTTTAAAGTGCAGAGGGTATGGTTCTCCTGTGTGAATCCCCGTCAAGGCCATGCACCTCGTCTTTTAAAGTGCAAAGGGTATGGTTCTCCAGTGAGAATCCCGTCAAGGCCATGCACCTCGTCATTTAAAGTGCAGAGGGTATGGCTCTCCTGCGAGAATCCCCGTCAAGGCCATGCACCTCGTCCTTTAAATGCAGAGGGTATGGCTCTCCTGTGAGAATCCCGTCAAGGGCATGCAGAGGGTATGGCTCTCCTGTGAGAATCCCCGTCAAGGCCATGCACCTCGTCTTTTAAAGTGCAGAGGGTATGGCTCTCCTGCGAGAATCCCGTCACGGACATGCACCTCGTCTTTTAAAGTGCAGAGGGTACGGCTCTCCTGTGAGAATCCCCGTCAAGGCCATGCACCTCGTCTTTTAAAGTGCAGAGGGTATGGTTCTCCTGTGTGAATCCCCGTCAAGGCCATGCACCTCGTCTTTTAAAGTGCAGAGGGTATGGCTCTCCTGCGAGAATCCCCGTCAAAGCCATGCACCTCGTCTTTTAAAATGCAGAGGGTATGGCTCTCCTGCGAGAATCCCCGTCAAGGCCATGCACCTCGTCCTTTAAAGTGCAGAGGGTATGGCTCTCCTGTGAGAATCCCGTCAAGGACATGCAGAGGGTATGGCTCTCCTGCGAGAATCCCGTCAAGGCCATGCACCTCGTCTTTTAAAGTGCAGAGGGTATGGCTCTCCTGCGAGAATCCCGTCAAGGCCACGCACCTCGTCTTTTAAAGTGCAAAGGGTATGGCTCTCGTGTGAGAATCACCGTCAAGGCCATGCACCTCGTCTTTTAAAGTGCAGAGGGTATGGCTCTCCTGCGAGAATCCCCGTCAAGGACATGCACTTCGTCTTTTAAAGTGCAGAAGGTATGGCTCTCCTGCGAGAATCCCCGTCAAAGCCATGCACCTCGTCTTTTAAAGTGCAGAGGGTATGGCTCTCCTGCGAGAATCCCCGTCAAAGCCATGCACCTCGTCTTTTAAAGTGCAGAGGGTATGGCTCTCCTGCGAGAATACCCGTCAAGGCCACGCACCTCGTCTTTTAAAGTGCAGAGGGTATGGCTCTCCTGCGAGAATCCCCGTCAAGGCCATGCACCTCGTCTTTTAAAGTGCAGAGGGTATGGCTCTCCTGCGAGAATCCCCGTCAAAGCCATGCACCTCGTCTTTTAAAGTGCAGAGGGTATGGCTCTCCTGCGAGAATCCCCGTCAAGGCCATGCACCTCGTCCTTTAAAGTGCAGAGGGTATGGCTCTCCTGCGAAAATCCCGTCAAGGCCATACACCTCGTTCTTTAAAGTGCAGAGGGTATGGCTCTCCGGCGAGAATCCCGTCAATGCCATGCACCTCGTCTTTTAAAGTGCAGAGGGTATGGCTCTCCTGCGAGAATCCCGTCAAGGCCATGCACCTCGTCTTTTTAAGTGCTCCTGCACACGATGCCATGGTTTAACGTCCCATCCGACGTACTGTGGCCTTTCTAAGTCCATCGGTATCCTCTTTCTCATCGAGGGCAAAGGTGTGGTCAGCGGAGATAAAATCTCAACTTATAAAATCAACAATAAAATCTCACTTTTGTTTAGTGGTAAAATGATTGTAGTAAAGCAATTCCTCTATTCTAAACAAAGGTCATGTTAGAGGAGAAAAAACAAAATAACATGAATTTGGATGCTATTTGTAAAAAGAAGTTAATTTAGCTTTTGTGTTCTACGCATTTTTTCATTGGACGGTTAATACCGTAGTTTGTGACACGCACACACGCAATGCTGTCGCTTGCTCGATAAATCCGAGAAGTGTCGTAAGATGCGATTGATTTGGATTTATATTCTCCACACAGCCGTAATAAGAGGAGAGCTGGATCTGATCACCAGGCTCTAAAAGATTCGGTAGTAAAAAAAGATTAAGAAATCCATTCTATGGAAAAGCTCGATCCAACGGTCGGATTGACTTCATTAGAAGCTTTCTCTTAATATTCTAAAAAAAAATATGATCTTTTTTTTTTCTGAATGGTATGCATCTGTGAAGTTCTCTATTCTTCTATTGTCAGTCAACATCAACTTCTACCTTGTACAGATGAGTTTGGGCTCGGCCTAAAAATAGCACAAACGACTTCGAGTTCTAACTCAGAATAATTTAAATTTCAAATATTTCTTGTAATCGTGAAATAAAAGTAAATAAAACTATATTTCGATTAAATTTCAAACTTTTAATCAGTCTCTAGTAATTTAAACTAAATACCATGCTGACTTTAATTTTTCTTGCTTGTTCTCTATCTTTAATAAATGAATAGTCCTTTGCGTTTATAATGATGTTACCCATGAACTTTCAGTTTTTACTAATATTTCTAATATGTTTCTTTTGAAATAGCATTAAAGTGAAATTTTATAATAAAATGATTATAATTAATAATATAAAATAAATGAGTAGCGACATACATTTATGTATATATATGTGTGTCTTATGATGGATCAGAGATATGTTTTGCTCAAATAGGCTCGGACTCAAAAAAATGGAACCCGAACTCACCTCTGATACCCTTGATGATTGAGAGCATTACACTTCTGTGATATCTGTCAAGCGTTCTTTGCATTTTTTTGCAACTGATTCAGACTGAAAATTAACAATTCAAGAGGAGGGAGTTAATTGGATTAGACTTTTATAAGATCTTAATGGATTTCTTTTCACTACTAAAGAATTATTTAAAAGAGAGAGCGTTCCGTCGACTAGCCTAAATCTTTACGATTCATTTCCATTTTTAAATGTTTGATCAAGTAAAGATCACTAGAATAATTGATCTCTGTAACATCTTCTTTTTCCATTTCGCTGTTTCGTGCAAAGTCGTGCCGTTGTAGATAGTTGCATTCAAGCATTTCAAAAGAAGTAGCTAATGTTCAAAGTGAAGACGTCGCTTGAAAAACACAAAAGCTTTTAAAAGCACGACACGTTCCTGTTCACCCCCCTCCCCCTTCTAACAGAGAACGAAAAAAAAAAACAACTGAAAAAAAAGGGATATTCGAATTCGCCATCATTGGCAGCTAGTTGCTCCGAAGTTAAAAAAAAAAAGTGTATCTTTCAAAAAAATGAAAAGGTTTAAAAGGATCATATTCTTAAAAACTGAAACTGAACAGACCTTAAAAGTAAATAAACACACACACACACACACAAAAAATATCTTGGGAAGGTTTGAAATATTTAAGGAACCAATATATATATTTTTCTTTTCATCGCTATTGGTTAAAAGGCCCTCGCACACATCCGCAGACAGAAAGAGAAACTACTGTCCAAAAGAGTAATAAATGATGCAGTGAGATGAGGTGACTTCCATCGAGGTTTCTCATATGAAGTCAGAAAAAGAGAAATTGACCAGAAAATGCGAAAGGAGTTTTTTCTTTCCCTTTGGAGTATTTCTCCATCCTTTGTTTGCCGTTTCGAATTTCGTTGTTCTATAACGACATTTCGGAGACATCTTCCTAATGTTCTTTTCTCTTCCGCATCCTGCAGGGTATCAAAGGAGAAGCAGATGAGGCAGGAAAAAAAGAAAAAAAATATTATATAGTGTGTGGAAACGAAGACTGTGCCGAAGGAAGAGGAAGCTTTGTACGGAAGAGAGTTGCATAGAGGAAGAGTAACACTTTTATGAGACGAGAGAAAGAAAGACCTAAAGCTATTGTCAGCTGGACGTGTCTCGGGTGAACTGCCTCAATGGATTACAGAAACGAGGATTCTTTGTCCTCCCCCCTCCCAAACTTTTCTTTTTTTACGGGACTACTACTCACGTCTTCTGTGATGGGTTTTTGCCGCGATTCATGTCTCTCTCTCTGCATGTGTGTGTTTTGTGCGCAGAGTTTTCGTCGAAGGTAGGAAAACTTTTGAGAATGAACTACTTTTGTAAGTTTTTGACGCTTCGAAATTTTCTTTTTATATCTATATCACTCGCAGAGCTCTTTACATGCAGTCGAAAACTAACAAAGGGGAAGAAATATTGTCGCGAAATTAGAGTTTGCAATATTTCGCAGGTTTATGAAACTCGTGGATAAATATAAATAATTCTGAACGTATGGAGAAAGACGCGCTGCACGATGAAAGTTTTTTGGTGTAAGGATTGTTATTGGGTGCGATGAAGTGAGTTGACGTCTCTTTCTTGGATTATGTTTGACATATTTTGTAAAGTTTTCAGTTTCTATTGGTTATCTATTTAGAGTGATACGATCTTTTTAGAGACTATCTCTTTCAAGAAGAAAGCACAAGCATTTGAAATCTTCACCCTTTTCGGTTTTTATAAACGCAATGCTGGCTACTCTAAATTTCACTCAATAAAGTCATCAGAATTCGAATTTATTTTGGTCTGCCTGAATTGTTACGTTTATCCTTATGGAAAAGTGACATGAAGGATCGTTGGTATGGGATAACATCCCTCCTCTAGGATTTGATCTGAGTGAATACTATTGCACGAGATGATTGCGATGTTGCTGTACATCGAAGCTAATTCTAATACTTCCAGCTCTTTTGGGATGTTTACAATTTAGCGGAATAACTGAGGCGACTTCCAACGGCATTAACGTGGCGATGGAGTGCCATTCCAATTAGAGGTTCACTTCGAACGTGATGAAGTGACTGTTATGAGTCAGTGGATTGGGTTGTTTTACATCTGAGCGGCACTTTTTTGCACACAATGGGATAAATGGCCAGCTAGCTCACAAGAACCCCGAAAGCTCAGAAAAGTTGGAGGAGGGCACCCACTGGAACAGCTGTTGGAAGACAGATGGTAGTCTCCCGTCAAGGTCATCCAGCGAGAGATATGAGTCAGTGCTCAGATTATTTCAGTATATAAAGTATACCAAACTAATTTTATCGATCGGTGAGAAGAGTACTTAAGTGTGACGCAAAGAAAAAAGAATATTGAAAATTTTTTTAATTTTACCAAAGTTTGATAACGATATTTTTACCTTCGAGTTTGCTTTTGTTTTTGTGGCTCGAGTTGCGCTTATAAAAGAAATGTAGAGTGTCCAAAAGTCTCTTTACTCAATGTTTGAAAATGTGCTCTTACTTTATGATACCCGTTTGCAGCCATGCTTTACTCTGAGAGCGTCGGCAATCCTGCAGAATTATCCAAAACCATGTGTAGGTGGTGCTACCGGTTAAGAGCCTCAGGGAAAGGAGCTGAAGGTCAGTCAGTCCAGAATGGGTTTTAAGCTCTGCCAAAGGATCACTTTGCTAGAGGCGTACTTTCAGTGTAAATCTTATCAGGGGTGTGTGAAGATATGGTGGCGCAAGTATCCAGATATTCCGGCGCCAAGTGAAGTCGCACTGTACCAACTGGTTCGCCGGATTTCATCGGGAATGTCAAACAGCATATATTACGATCACCACAGAAATCTGTGAGGCATTTGCTGCAACAAATGGAGCTTCACGCGGGATACGTTCATTATGCTATAAAACGTTTGAAGTTACGTGCGAACCGAGTGAAATTGGCGCAGGAACTGAGCCGCCAGAAGCAGGTAAGCGTCTTCCTTATTGCCAGTGGTTTCATAAATTCATTCGCAACAATGTAACCATTCTGCAAAAGACGTTCTTCACAGATGAAATATGCTTCCACCTAAATGGATTCATCAACTCCCAAAACACACGAATTTGGGCTGCGGAAAATCCCATTGCTGTACATGAAGTCCTCTGATTTAACCCCATCAGATTTTTTTTCTGTGGAGTTACTTGAAGGAAATATTCTGCAAAAATAACCCCCACACGTTGAATGACCTGAAGCAAGCAATTCCACAGACAACAGACAAATCCATCCTGCAATGTTATCATGCATGTCGTGGAATATGTGCAAGCATGTGGAGCTGTACCTGCAAGAAAACTGTGGACATTTCCAACATCTGTTGTGAACTGCATCAGTGTTCCACAACATATGTAGAGATGTACATGTAAAGGTATTAGAGGTACGATGAAAGGTCAAAACCATTATTATGGTGTCGCTAAATTTTAAGACCGTACTTAGGAGTGTTTCAAGATCGTATTTAGGAACTTTGAACAAGGGACAGTTTGGACACTCTGTATTATCAATGTATAAATTTGGAATTTTTATTTATGTGTGAGGTGTGTGAAGCTTTGATAATTTCTAAAAATGACTTGACAATAATGGAAGGAAATAGGGTGATGCAAACACGAGGAAAAGTCTTTAGAACAAATTGTTTCAAGGTCGGGAAACTTAATTGCTAGAGTTATGATGAAAGGTCAAAACCATGATTATGGGTGTCGCTAAATTTCAAGACCGTACTTAGAAGTGTTGCTAACGTTCACGACAGTGCCTAGTGGTGTCGTTAAAAAATTTCAAGACCATGCTTAGGGGTATTGCTAAATTATTTCAAGACCGTGCTAAGTGTGTTGCTAAATTATTTCAAGAACGTGTTTAGGAGAGTTGCTAAATTTTAGGACCGTGCTTACGGATGTTGTTAACTTTCAAGACCTCGTTTAGGGTTGTTGCTAAATATTAAGACCGTGGTTAGAGTGTGTTTCTAAATTTTAAGAAATTGCTTACAGGTGTTGGTAACTTTCACTAACATCTCTCACCTGCAACGGATGTAGAAATCATAGACTATGCATACGAGTACTGATAGAAGAGAAACACATTGAGAAACATCGTACCAACAAATGCTGTTTCTCTGTATTATGTTTCGAGTTCACGAATGTACTTAGCATTACTTTCTGAGTTTGATGAAATTCGCAACTGTTTGAAGAGATATTCATTTGCAATGAACAATTATTTATACGTAGCCGATATTGCTAGAGATAATAATAATTACTATTATACTTGCTCACGTGAAAAAAATCAGGTAACGGCAAAACGACTTGAATTCAAGGTCTTACAGACTGTAGACAATATCTGCTAATCTATTGACTGAATCCATAAATTAATTGAATCCATATATTACTAACCATGTATTTAATCATTATGTCCTATTGTTCTCTTCTTTTACAACAACTTTAATTTTTTAGTGAATCGTTGTTTAGTTTCATGTTTCTTATTAAAGAGAATGTCTTCCATGCATACCTATGTAAAATGCTCTGTTTTGTTTAACATTGTTTTTTTTTTACCGATGCTTAAGGGGTGGCTCAGTCGATAGCGCGCCAGGCTCGTAATCTGTAGTTCCCAGGTTCGAGTCCAAGCTGGGTCAGCGTTGAGATTTAAATAAATAATAATAATAAATACCCCCTCAAGCAGCTGCTTGCCACAGAGGTCTGACAGGAGCCTGTCAGTTTATATGCCATAGTAGAAGGTCTGAGAGGATGGCAGGCCCTCAGCAGAAAAACGACACAGACAGCCATGCCTTAACCAGGGGCTCGAACCCAGGTCCCTTAGATCAATCTCCGCAAAATTCCCCGCCCTGCCCACGGTCAGTAGGGGACACCGATGGGCTTGAAAAGGCCACCATCCGTCGGATGGGACGTTAAGCCGTGGCTCCGTGTACGGTAGAGAGCCATACTCTGTGCATCTTATAGAACACGCTGGATGGTCTTGACGGGAGGCTACCATCTGTCCCCAAACAGCTGTTCCAGTGGGTCCCCTCCCCCAACCTTCTCTGAGCTTTCGGGGTCCATGTGACCTGGCCATTTAGCCCATGGTGTGCAAAAAGTGACGCTCAGAGGTAAAACAACCCAACCGATGCTTAATTAGGGATTAGGGAGTTAAACGAATCACTTGAAGAATTTTTAACTCTACAGTTGATATGTAGTGGAGACTTAAGAGTTACTTTATTAGGATTAATCGAATTTTCCCCCCATGCTTTCAAACAAAGCGTTGTTAGTTGAGTATAAATCAAAAATACTTCTACACATCGATATAGAAGTAGTATTCTACCTTTCAGACTGGCTGCGACATAAGAAGATAAAATTCTTCATATTTCATTCTTGGAGGTGCCTATCCCTCTGAATTTACTTTTTGCCACTCTGTTCTGTTGCGTTCGACAGTGTAGCAACTCTCTCCCCTTCTCTCGTTTCACATTCTCTTGCAGTACATTTTTTTTCTCTTTATTTTCCGGCAGAAATTTCACAACGGACTCTTCCAATATCAGATGTTTGCAAATCCTCTGTTTGAAGTCCTCTCGCCCTCCCCACCACAAGTGTCGTCCCCTTCTACATCAAAGATGTTACGAAGCAGCGACGGCCTTGGCTTCGGCTGCTGACTTCGTATTTCATAAATTTCTCGCTCTCCACCCATGCAGCAAAATTCATGATGGAGACGACATGCTTTCTTCTCTTTATTTCCTCCGCATACGTCACCAACTGTTGCCACGTCCGTGTAAACAAATCGCGATGTTTTATGAAACGTTCGGTCTAAAATTGGAAATGCTTTTCTTTGCCGTCCTTTCTCTCGAGTCTCGGAGAGTTTTCTCAAGAAGAATTTTCTTTTTAATCTTGATCCTCTTTGAGAGGAGAAGCTTCAATGCCAATTGTGTTTCATGCTGCTACTTCCATTTCTTCGTAGACTGATCGCACGAAAATTGTAAAAAACAACCATCGAAGTAATGTTATAAAGCCCAACTTTATTTTTCTTATTTTGTGATGAGATGGGATCTAACATGTAAACTAACGATTAAAAATTATCTGGAAGAAATTCGCTTTCTTGACTCAGTTAGAGGTTGGGTTGTTTTACCTCTGAGCGGCACTTCTTTGCACACCATGGGCTAAATGGCCAGGTCACAAGGACCCGGAAGGCTCAGAGAAGGTTGGGGGAAAGGACCCACTGGAACAACTGTTGGGAGACAGATGGTAGCCTCCCGTCAAGGCCATCCAGCGTGTTTCTAACGTGCACAGGGTATGGCTCTCCCGCACACAGATAGTTCACGGCTTAACGTCCCATCCGACGGACGGCGGCCTTTCCAAGCCCATCGGTGTCCCCTACTGACCGTGGGCAGGACGGGGAAGTTTGCGGAGATAAATCTCAACGCTGACCCAGCTGGGACTCGAACCTGGAAACTGCAGATTACGAGCCTGGCGTTCTACCGACTGAGCCATCCCGCCCTTCTCAGTTAAAGGATATTCATACTAAGTTTTAATGAGTGCGATCATAAATTGCAACTTGGATTTCAGTCTGGGAGTCAAAGGCTAAACTAAATATTATGTGCTAGTTCATTTTTGTGATAGAATACAGTAACTTCGTTTCACACTCCTAAAATCCTTGGTCATTTGAAAGTTTCATTCAAAGCTTAAACCACTTTTGCTTTCGTTTTCCTACCTTGACGCTTATCCTTTTGACAACTGTATCCCATCCATTCTTTGTACATAACTGAATGATTTGTGCACGTTTATATCCACCCATTTAATCATGCCATTTTATCGATTACGTGATCCAATCTTGACTTCTGTAAGCCGCATAAATTCATGCACTGTTGGGTAGTTTCTGTAAGCCAAATGCAATAGCACAGAATAAGAGTGTAAAAAGATAATCTATTGCTGCTGACGTTTTTAATTTTCATATATGATTCATGACAAACATTATTTTACTCAATGATGACGTTTGTTGCCCGTTTCGATCATTTAAAACAATGCCATTTAACCAACCCTTCAAATGCAGGAATTTTCAGTTATTGAAGTGCTCACAAAACTAAAATTTCTCTTGACAAGGTGAACTAATATGTTAAACCAGTTTGTATTGGAGGAATTTTATTTCTCTTTTGCGTGAAGAATGATTGTAAAAAGCTTTTCAATTAAAATTTTCATTCCTAATTGCAATATTATTCTTAGGAATTCCGTCACATATTTATGTAAACATGCGAAACAATATTTTTCATCGTCATAATAAATAGTAATATAACCGTTTTGCGTTAATTGAGAATCTTCCCAAAGCAGGAGAAACAAAACAAAAGAGAACTGAAATAAACAAGATTCATTTGGCTTAGTTTGCTTTTTAGTTAAGGTCAGTCTCTTACATTACATACAAAAGTTAAAAGTAACAAAGTCTACACAATATAAATTTCCAACTCAGTACGAAACACATATAGCTACTTTATGAGAACCCTTACCAATCGGATGTCTTATAACATGCATTATAAAGTACACTATTCCCTATGTAAATATTTTGTTTGTTTTCAAACTTTAAACTAAACAGTCAGAGTGAGAATGCGAATTTCACTCTTTTATTTAAAAGTCGACCCATTTGTAAAGTTTTATACGTAGGTTCCTTTCTATTAAATTCCCATTTATGGCAAGAATTGAGTTTTCTTTTGTCGTCTATCCTTCGTTGAGCGTTCTTTGAATTGTGAATTTAAAGAGTCCTTTTCGTGTTGCCAATTTAGCCTACTCAGGTGATGAATCAATCCTTTTCTGATGTACATTACCCATTTGAATTCCAACTTCTATTTTTATTTTCTCTCACTCATGAGATTAATTAATGTAAGATTCCAAACTAAATGCGACCATTTTAAAATGTCTGTGGAATAAAATTTGTTTTAGCTTCCATTTCGGAAACGAATTTATTCATTCTCCCTCAGTTCTCGTCGTGATCGGACGTACTTTCTTGGAGCTCCTGCTAGCCCGTCGTGTTCGGACATCCTTCACCACCCTGAACACCATCGCTTGACCATCTGGGACTCTTCGGACCTGTAGGTGCTATTAACTTTTATTGCTCCTGCCCCTCCCCGACGTCAGTCTCCGTGTACAGTGCCTTCTCTGCTGTGTGCTGCAAAAGATCAACGAGACCGAACTTTTGGACTAATTGTTGCAATCTTCCTGTTGTCGCGGGTTCCTTGTTGTTTTTGCCAGAGGCATATCGCTTCGGCTCACAACAATGACCTCAATTTGCAACAGATGTGACGAAACAGTAAAACCCAACTCTGAATGCATAGTTTGCAGTGGATGCAAAGGCAAACTGCATTTTGTCTGTTCGGGCACAACAGAAAAAAATTACACAAAGCTGTCCCTAGAAAAGAAGAATGCGTGGTTATGTTGCGAATGCAAGTCGAACAAAACAAACCCAAAAGCGACCTTAGACATGGGAAGCAGAGACAGTTCGACACGTGATATCAATCTACTGATAGTAGAGATCCGTGATTTAAAGACAGAAGTGAAAGAATTGAAACGAAGTGTAGAATTTTTTTCTAGCAAATATGACGAACTGATGCAATAAGTAATAAATTACGAAAAAAATCAAAAGGATTTAATTACAAAAATCTATGAAATCGAAAATTTAAACTCAGAAATCAGAGAAGAGATTAAGGAGCTGAAACAAAATCTTAATGACGTGGAACAATATGGACGCAATAAAAATATAGAAATTCATGGTGTTTCCATAATTGAAGGGGAGGATGAAACAGAGCTTAAAATAAAGTTGAATAAAATTTCCCAGTCATTAAACATAGTCAACTACCAAGACAATATGATTGAAAAAGTTCACAGACTTCCAGAAAGAAATAAAAGCAAAACCCCAAAGATAATTGTCCAATTCGTTACACGGAAAGATAGAGACATTTGGATACAAAACAGGAAAAAAAAATTACAACCACTATTGCAGACCTTAATGATAAAGGAACACCAATATATATTAATGAAAACATGACTATGATTAACAGAGAACTTTTCTGGAGAGCTAGGATGTGTTTAAAAGAAAAAAAATTATAAGTATGTTTGGTTCAAAAATGGAAAAGTTTTAATGAGGAAATCAAATGGTGAAAGAATTATCAATGTTGATATGTTCACAAACTTTGATAATTTTTGAACTTTTAGATATATCCGATAAACCTTGTTTCTTTTATCTTTTTTTTGCTCTTTACTTTTGCTATTTGTTTTTCTGATGAACATTCTTCTTAGCTATGTCTGATTTGAATTTTGAAGGTCTTAATAGCAACTATGATGTTGCTTATGCAACTACAGGTTTAGAAGTAAAGGCTTGGTTCGTAAATAATTATAGTAAATTTATTCATAAAAATAAATTAGGAATTGCTCATGTTAATATAAGTAGTCAAAGAAAACATTGGGATTCTTTAAAATTAAGTATTAACAATTACATGAAACACATTGATTGCTTGTTTTAACTGAAACAAATGTAAATAAATATGAAAATTATTTATATAATATTGATAAATTTAATAAAATTACAAATGATAATATAAATAAAAATATTAGGGGGATTTCAGTATACCATAAAGAAAATCTAGATATTGAAATTATTTCACAACAAACACTTCCAGCGGAAACTATATATATAAAAGTAAAAAAAAAATATAGTATATCATGTCTTAGCACTATACAGATCACCTAGTACAGATGTGAACTCTTTTCTGTTGAATTTCCGAAACTGGATGGAAAATACAGAAAAAGATCAAATTCAGATTTTAATAGGTGATTTTAATATCGATACAATGAATACTAAAAAACATGGCACAGAAAAATATATCACACTATTGGCTGAAATGAATTTTGAAAGATTAATAAGGGAAGCTACAAGAGAAGAAATAGTAAAAAATAAAATTACTAAAACCTGTATAGACCATATTAATATTAAACTGATTAAAAATATGTCAACAAATTCAATAATTCAAGCAAGCAAAATAGCAGATCACTATATGATTTTAACATTGATTAGCAACACCAATAACAATTTAAATAATACTAATTATAATGAAACAGACCAGGAAAATAAGAATTGGTCATTTGACCATAACAATATAAGCAAAGCTATTTCTGAAATGAATTGGAATTTAGAAAATTATGGAGACAACTCAATGGATAACTTAAACCTATATAAAGTATTTAAAGACATTTATGATGGAATTTTAGGAAAAAAATAGAATATATATGAGGAGTGTTGGAAAGGTAAAAAGAAATCATAGCAAAAACTGGATAACATCGAACTTGATAGAATTAATTGAAGAAAGAGATAACGCTTGGATTAAATTTAAAAACAATGATACAAGTGATGCTTATAAAAATAACTATAAAAAATTAAGAAATATGGTTAATATTCAGATTAGAAATCAGAAACAACTTTATTACAGAAATAAAACTTATAATGAAAAAAAATGATATCAAGGCTACCTGGCAATTAATATATGAAATATTAGAAGGAAAACAGAAAAAATCATCGGACGATGTAATAATTGACAATATGGCCAAAAAGAAATTATCTGTGGAAGAAATAGGAAACAATTACAATGACATTTATAATACACTAATTCTACAGATAAGAAATACAAATCACCAAGACGATATAAATTATGTCCCAACCATGATGCAAAGAGTTTTAAACTCTATCTATATATATGAAATCACTGAAAATCAAACTGATGAAATAATTACTTCATTAGACATCAATAAATCACCTAGTTACGATAATGTTTGCATTAAACATATAAAATTTAATAAAGGAACACTTTATTAAATTTTATTATTTTTAAAAGTGGTATTAAGGAGGGATTTTCTAACTGTCGACCAATAACAATTCTACCTATTTTTTTCGGAAATAATGGAAAAATATATTTATAATACTGTTTTTAACTTTTTATAAACACAACATAATTAATAAAAATCAATTTGGCTTTCAAAAAAGAATGAACACAATTCAACTAATTTCCAAAATTGTAAATAACATTAATAAATCATTGAATAGGGAAAAAATTGTAATATGTTCTTAGATTTAAAGAAAAGAATTTTATGTTAAGATTTAAAGAATTTTAACTATGTTCTTAAATTTTCGATACAATAAATCATAGCATTTTACTAAATAAATTGGAAAATTACGGTATTCGCGGTATATTGTTAGATTAGTTTAGAAATTATTTAGCAGACAGGTGCACAATTACTAAAATAAAAAAAGTGCTACAGCAGAAAAGTAATTACACGATATGGAATTCCCCAAGGCTCAATTTTAGGTCCTTTATTTTTCCTAGTATACATAAATGATTTGTTCAATACAAAATTAAAAAGTGCTATTTATCTATATGCTGACGACATTGTTATAATAAACAGTCAGCAATATTTAAATGATAGCATTTCAGAGGTTCAAACAGATTACAATAATATTATTAGATGGTTAAATCATAATAAAATCTATTCAAATGAGAAAAAACAAAATTGATGATTATTCATTCACCAGGATTTCATATTCATCAAAACCTCTTTATCAAAACTCATAAAATAAATTGCAGAAAAAAGGATGATTCAAATTGTGAATCATTATGTAGTTGCCCACTTGTTAAGCAAGTAAATCAAATAAATTACCTAGGAATCATTTTTGATGAATATTTTAGGTGGAATGCCCATATATCCCACATATGTGAAAGCTTGAGAATATCAGCTATAAAAATTCAAAAATTGAAATACGTATTAAATGTGGAAAGCTGTGTATTATTTTATAAAGCAATATGCGAATCTACTTGAAATTATGGAATATTGTGCATGGAACAACTAACTTAACTAATATAAATAAAATAGAAAAACTGCAGTCTATAAGAGCTAAAAATATTATTCCGTTTCATTTGCAAAAAAATTATAAAACTTTCACAGATAGATTAAAATTTTTAAACCTTTTATCCTACTGCAATTTATATAAATATAATGTAATAATTAAAACTTTTTTGACGAAACTTCCAAACTAAAAATTCAACGTAACAAAAATACAAGACTTCAAAACCAAGGTTATTACAAGTTGCCAAATTTTCGAAATAATTACGGGAAACATACCTCCGATTATCAAGTACCACTTATATTTAATGCTATTCCAAAAGAATTACTAAATATAGATTCTTTTAGAAGACTTAAAATGGAATTAAAAAATTATTTGGTACTTTCTATTTGGCTGATTATTATGTGTTGTGTTCTGTGGATTTATTTGATGTACACCATTTTTGTGGCTGAATGATCTATGGTTAATTTAATTTATTCATTTTCTTGCAGATAAGCTATTTAGCTTTGCGGGTCAAATGGTAAATGTATTTGTATTCTTTACTCTTATGAATAAAAATTATATTCTTTAAAAAAAAAAAAAATAAAGCCATGAGATTGCTCTTATTTTCTAACAGAGTGTAAGAATCTTAATCAATTATGCTAAGTGCTAATTGTTATAAACTAGAGATGATTATTTTGTTATGAATTACACTCCGACATGAAACTGTTGAATAATACATAGATTGAAAATTTAACGCAGCAATTTAATACGCATTGAAAGCGAAATATGACTCATATGTATGTACATTGCCTTCAAATTAAAAGCTTCCTTATAAACAGCGCGTAAGTCAAGGACATCAATGTAAATTAAACTAGTTCAAACTCTGTGCACACTTTGTTCCTCTCTGTGCTCTTCATGCTCACCAGTTGATGAGGGAGACAGAGGAATTTACATTAGTTTCCCCAGCGGATGTACACTAAAAGTTATATTTGGTGAATTATTCGCATTCCTATTGTATCAAGCACGTTAGAGTTAAAATTAAATATCTCACAAGTTGCACTCTATTTGCATGTAGCTATTAAGTGTTTTCGCTATTAACAACCATGACTTTAGAATAGCCATTTAAATTACAGAACAACTTTAGATATTCAACAACCCTAAGTGATTTTAAATGTTGGGAAGAAAATAAGTCAAAATGCTTCGTTTTAAAAACTCAGGTGTATTGCTGCTATCAGAAATATAAAGTGAATTCATGATAATTGAGGATTTGAACTTAGCCATAAATACATTTGAGCTGTTAAGCATGTGGA
The DNA here is from genome assembly GCA_038380435.1 of Ryuthela nishihirai. Taxonomy (NCBI): domain Eukaryota; kingdom Metazoa; phylum Arthropoda; class Arachnida; order Araneae; family Heptathelidae; genus Ryuthela; species Ryuthela nishihirai. The sequence continues at coordinate 93,202,958 of JAWZYU010000005.1, read as the reverse complement.
TTTCTGCTAATATCAATAAACCAAAGTACATTTATTCATCATATTTATTCATATCTATGCTTGTAACATGAATACGACATTGATGCATATGCGTATATATATATAGACAGAATCTTAAAGCAATCGAAGGATATTGCAGTTCAACCAGACTGCGCCAATTTGTTCCCTAAACACGTCTGTCTTGAATAGCAATTACTGCATTTAGGAGTCGAAGCCAAACTATAATAAAACCGGTTTAATATTGTCAGGCAACTATATTTTCTACTAGTTCCTCTTTCTGATCGTTTTAGGAGCACAATTCATAACCATATTCGCTCATCTGAGTGCTCGCAATATGGCCAAACAACACAACTGCTATTAACATACTTTTCGGCTGAAATTTATTCATTGTTATCACCGAAACTATGAATATTTACAAGAAAGCAAACCCCAAAATGCCAAGATATATGCCAAGACTATGTAAAAAAAATTATGCACTTTTGTCACAAAAAATCGATGTTCTCACGTAGAGCGTACTAAGTGGCAGAAAAATACCTTTACAAACTAAGAGCGTGAAAAATCTCTGCAATACCCTTTTTAAAAATATAGGAAAATTCCATACACACTCCTACTTCTCAACATCGCCTCTATTACAAGTACCAAAAGCGTCTGCTATTATTGTCCCTTATCTGAAAGAAACGATATGCGCGCGCAGCAACAGCCAACCGGTGATAACTCAAAGGTCACAGGTGAACTCGCGCACTGACCTATGGAAAGCAGATAACCCGAAGCATATCTAAATCCTTGTGAGCAGACTGCCAGCTCTGTGTTTTATCTTCCTCAACTCTAATGACAAAGTTAAATATTTACTCGTTTCATGACGAAGGAATTCTCCTGCCGATAGATTAGCTTCTCAAGAGATCCACTTAAATATAGATAAGAATCTATGAAATTCAAAGTTCCAAGGGAGAATGCTGTGTATTTTTTCGATATTATTGTGAATGCAATTAATCTTCTTATTTTTGATCATTCCTTGCAGATGGCTGTCCTTTAGGTTACGAAATGTAACTGGAATCTTATTTGGGAGCTTAAAATTGAGATTACACGTATTATGAGTGGCTCCTCGGAGAAGCGCTAGGGGAAGCGCTAGTGGAAGAATGCAAACAGGCATTTAGAATGAAAAACTGATTGCAAGTTTGCTTCACTGTCATACAATCTTAGAGATAAACTCATTATATAGTTTAATCTTCAGATGCATGTTTCTCCATAGAATCGTAAAATCTCAATATCTATTCTTTGCATTTTCTCATACATCTCGCAAGATAATTAAAGTAACTTGCTCAAACAATTTCATCGCATCATTTGCCGAAAAAGGTAAAATCTCAAGCATCATTTGAGTCAGATTATTATTTTTTCCATATATCTGCTAATTCTTTACGTTAAAAATCTCACAATAGCCTGAAATGGACAGTACCTTACCCCCGATACAGTTATAAGTTATGATAACCAGCAGATTAAAAGATTTATCTCATAGACAGAAGGCTAGCACACTCAGCTTCTGATCTAAGAAACCTATAGATTCATGTTAAGATATGAGTGTTGTTTTTCTACTGAGCACCTATGTCGTATGAAAGGATTCTGTAACTGCTATGACAAAGAGTTGCTTAAAGCCATTTTTAAAGATACACTAATTTCGAACTCACTAAGATTCTTATATGCAATCAATAGAGATTTGCACTAAGGATGTCTATATTTTCGAATCCGCTCTCATGCTCTTTTCAGGGTTCTGTGTGTATTTCTACAGTTCCTTACTACCTTTCAATAAGCGCGTAAGTAAACTGCGTGTATAAGGGCGAAGGTGGTTATTTTTAACTGCAAGCACACGTTTTTTCGACAATGATATGTATTCGTGTTTTTTCACTACACGCGGAAATCTAACACACGCATTTTCATGTCTAAGAATCGGATAACTTATTTTTCCTGCATGAGAATATATATTTTCAGACTAGTGTGGAATTCTCAGATCAAGTGGAACTATGTTTTATAAGTGTGAAAGTGGTTGTTTTTCCGGCAAGCACACGTTTTTTGATAATGATTAATAATTTTATTTCTGAAAGTCACGGCAAAAACTGTAACGTTTTTCTTTATCTGTCGGCTTCATAGAATGTATCAACTGTAAAAGTTTGTCACAAGTTCAAAAGTGAACTGAAACCACCAACTGTAAAAATCGAGCTTAAATCTGCTTTTAAGGCAATTCCAGTCCCGGATCTAGAAAAAAAGAGGGCGGGGGGAGAAGAGAAAAAAAACTAAATTAAGGAGGAAAAAATTAAAGATAGGGGGGGAAGTGATTGGATTAACATTTCTCCCTCCATAAAAATTTTGTTGAAAATGCATGAAATATATGTTTAATAATCTTTCGCTTCTGTTACCCTTACTAGCATTCTAGGGAGGGACATGTACCCTTCCCTCCCCCTAGATCTGGGCCTGAGCAGTTCATTTGAATAACGTCACGTGCTTTGAGAGGTCTCCCTTCGCAAAGAAAAAATACCTCCAGGCTTATTAATTTTGCTTCAAAGAACCCAACAAGAAACTCAATAGCTAAAATCTGTCAAATGAACAGAAATAGTCACTGAAATCTATACAAGATTTCAGATATAAAATAAAATAAATACCCCCTCAAGCAGCTGCTTGCCACAGAGGTCTGACAGGAGCCTGTCAGTTTATATGCCATAGTAGAAGGTCTGAGAGGATGGCAGGACCTCAGCAGAAAAACGACACGTACATCCATGCCTTACCCGGGACTCGAACCCAGGTCCCTTAGATCAGTAGCCAAGCGCGCTAACCACTCGGCCACGGGACGATATATATATACCTCTATATAAATAAAAGATCGGTGTGTTATACTATGAAGTTTATCATGCTTATATAGAGATATTTCTAAAAAAATATACAAATCCATTGTGTTGGTTGTTTTTGGAGTAGGGTGACGGAGGTTTAAATCAAATCGATAATTATGCCCCAGATCCCACTCCTCCCATAAAAAAACCTATAAAAACATAATAAAAAATAATGGGGGTAATAAAAAAAGTCAGTATTAAAAATGAGCAAAATTTAATTTTAAATCTTAAAGCAGCAAAAAAAAATAAATATCCCTCAAGTAGTTACTGCCACAGAGGTCTGACTGGAGCCTGCCAGTTTAATTCGCCATTGTTAGTCAGGGAAGAGGAAGGGACCTCAGCAGAAAAAATAATCCAGGGCTACTTTCATCATTAGGTAATTGTCATAACCTCTCGGCCACGGGACGGCGAGATGGTTATAAATTGTTCTCATTCTCATATACTCGTATTTTATCTTTTAGCGATTATTTGATACGATGATGATACAAAGCTATCTTATCAAACACGCGACTTATCAACAGTTTAAACTTTCGTGTTCCAGTTACACCTGCTTTTAGCTGTTTCTGCCGTATTGTTTCCTATGTCTGGTAAATATTTTATTGAACCATCAGTTTTATCGAATTCCTGCCAGTATACAGTTGATACAGCAGTAATTGCACTTCAAGAGCCTCAAAATGAGGTTATTTACGTTAAAAATGTATGAAGGTACTTGACCGCCATTTACTAGTTATAACCGATAACGCCTAGTCTCGTGAATTGAGAATACCAGATGCCTCTTCAGTAATCAATCACTCGACATTATTATCCTAATTACAATATACTACAACTAATAAATTATCACTAATTAGTCTAATTAGTTCTCTTAGAAGGCTTTGTCTGCAGGAGAAAGTAAAATTATCTTATGCGCGAAACGCTGGAGGTCTCTTGACTTACCTGATAGCCAAGGCTAAAAAATTAATTTCGCATAAGTGTGTCGACAGCGCATACGTCACCAAAACTTGATAGGTGACGTAACTGTAATGAATGCGAGCAGTCACATGATTAGTGACGCCTACTTTGTTTATGGTTGTTTACGCATTCTGAGTTCCGTAATTTAATATTCTGGGCAAATAATTATTCACTATCAATTCCAATTTTTGTCATTAAGTAATGAAAGCATGACAGTGTTTCCGTCGTAGTTCATTTTCAGTTATTTAACTGTGTAGTGAAAAAAGATAATTCAGCTTGTGGAAAGGTGTTCAAGCAGAACGTAAGAGTATCACTAATGAATTTTTCAAGCTGTTTACGAGCTAACACACATGCAATCTGATGTGCTTAAGACAATTGGGAAGTATCACTTTCACATTAACTCCACATTAGATTTAAAACAGGACGATTATACCGGTGCCAGGAACATTAAATAATTTAGTTAACGATTTTAACATCCATTATTATGCTCAGTTCTCACTACATAATATGAGTGATCCAAAAGCCGATAGTTCGTGCGGCTTTTATGTCAACTTAATAAAGGGACGGGGTTGACTCAGTCGGTAGTGCACCAGGCTCGTTCTCAGGTTCGAGTGCCGCCTGGACAAGCGTTGAGATTTATCTCCGCCAAACTCTTTGATCTCTGTCAGTAGGGGACACCGATGGGTTTGGAAAGGCCGCCGTCCATTGGATGGGATGTTAAGCCGTGGCTCGTGTGCGGGAGAGACATACTCTGTGCACGTTAAAGAACACGCTGGATGCCCTTAACGGGAAATTAACAACTATCCAGTACCCAACCTTCTCTGAACACTCGGGGCCCTTGTGACTTGAATCACAAGGGCCCTTGTGACTTGAATCACAAGGGCCCTTGTGACGGGACCCTTGTGATTTAGCGTAGTGTGTGCAAAAAAAAACGAAAGTGCCGATGAGAGGTTAAAAACCCAGCATGACAAATGATATATGGAATACGAAAAAAAAAGCGAATTCCAAAGAGTTAAAGTGATTTCCTGAATATTATGCAGAGATACTATCGTAAAACTATCAACAAAAGAGTAATGAAATGTACGTATATGCACATTCATAGCTAACGATATATGTAGGTCTCTACTAGGCTCTGATCTCGAAAAAAATAAAGGGGGGGGGGGTGCGGACATAGAGCTAAAATGAACCGGAACGTCCAGTGTAAATTTTCCCCCTCTTTTTTTAGTAGTTTTCAGCAGATTTCTTGAAAAACACTGATACTGCATACGGGTTGTTTTATCTCTGAGCGGCACTTTTTTGCACACGATGGGCTAAATGGCAACAGTCACATGGACCCCGAAGGCTCAGAGAAGGTTGAGGGAGGGAACCAACTGGAACAGCTGTTAGGAGACAGATGGTAGCCTCCCGTCAAGGCCATCCAGCTTGTTCTTTAACGTGCACATGGTATGGCTTTCCTGCACACGGGGCCACGGCTTAATGTCCCATCCGACGGATGGTGGCCTTTCCAAGCCCATCGGTGTTCCCTACTGACCGTGAGCGGGGCGGGGAGTTATGCGGCGATAAGTCTCAAAGCTGACCCAGCTGGGACTCAGAACCTGGGAACTGCAGATTACGAGCCTGGCGCGCTACCAACCGAGCCACCCCTACCCCACTGTATATGAGTTCAATATTATAAAAATACTGATTCTATATACAGGGTGTCTCAAAAATATAGGTACAAACTTTTAGGGGAGGTAGATAACATCGAAAGGAATGAGAATTGCATAGGAATCCATAACCGGAAACGTCATGGGAAAGTGGTAGCAGAGGTACAAGATCTGAAAGGACACAAGACAATGATTAATGGGAAAACATTTATTGGACATAATTATTACAAATGGGGTACTAGATGATACATTTCATAGTGTTTTAGCAGATGCTCGAAGTTTCCATCATGAGACGCGATGCATGCATGACACCGACGGAGTATTGATTGCCGGACACGGTCGAACACACCTGGAGTTTCTTTGATAGTAGCAGCAGCGCAGACGAGCCTTGCCACAAGATCCATGTCAGACTCCACAGGCGATTCATACACGGTAGCTTTGAGGGCCCCCCACAGAAAGAAATCAACGCTCATTAAATCAGGTGAGTGTGGGGGCCAGGCAACTGGCCCAGCACGCCCAATCCATCATTGCCCAAAAGACATGTTCAAATGCGCACGAACCCACCTTCCATAATGGGGAGGCACCCCATCATGTTGAAACCACATGTTGCGTCTCACATTTGCTGGAACATGGGCAAGTAAGCCTGGTAGAAACTGTTCCAGAAAGATCAGATACTTCGCGGAGGTCATGCGGGATGGTAAAAGGTATGGCCCGACTAAGCAGTCGCCGACCAAACCTGCCCACACATTTACTGTGAAACGATGTTGTGCCGCATGGGTGCGCACACTGTGAGGGTTGTCGTGAGCCCACAAATGCGCATTGTGCTGATTGAATACGCAATCCCTAGTGAATCTGGCCTCATCAGTAAACAAAACATAAGCTGGGAAATTCACATCTTGGACACTTCTTGGAGATACCACTGCACAAAATGCACACGTGCAAGATGATCTGCGGGGAGAAGTAACTGAACCCTTTCGAGATGAAAGGGGTGTAAGGACTCGCCGTGCAAAACACGCTGTACACTGCAACGAGACACTCCTAAGGCAGAGGCAATGGCACGTGTGCTGGTACTAGGATTAATCTCCACGGCATCCAACACACTTTCTTCCATGGCGGGAGTACGCGTCGATCGTGGCCTGGCCTCACTTCTGCTACCTCTTAATGACCCATAATCGCACAAATTTTGATGCGCACGCTCAAACAAACCCCCCCCCGGTACATGTCTGTGTGGGAAGCGTTCTTGATACATTCGTTGAGCGGCTCGTCCGTTGCCCTCAGCTATTCCATACACTAAGTGCATGTCTGCCAGCTCCCTGTTCGAGTACCTTTGCATGCTCTTCGCAAGCCGACTACCGCTCGAATGAGGAAATCCGAAATTTCCCCTCTAGCGCACTGATGAACAGCGCCGCCTATTGACTTACGGTGACGTTTCCGGTTATGGGTTCCTATGCAATTCTCATTCCTTCAGATGTTATCTACCTCCCCTAAAAGTTTGTACGTATATTTTTGGAACACCCTGTATGTGTTAAATATTTTTTCGCCCCCTTTCCAGCTACTAGCATTCTCAAAGAATTGGGGGGAGAGGGACAACCCCTGCTCTGCTCTGTACCCTGCTCTGTACAAGGACTAGATCCGGCCCTGCTCTGTACAGGTATTTATTTATACATTTCAAAGAATAAAAATGTCATTGAGGAAAATTTCATGGGTTTTTTTGATTAACGACTCCTCTTAAAAGGAAAAGGCTAGGACAGCAAAATTCGATGTGTAGCATCCTCTTATTTCGACTTAAAGCACCGTAAGAGATTCTCCCCCTTGCAATCACTCTTCTGCCAGCCTGAAAAAAAATGGACAAATGGGAAAACGATTGACTGCCGTGACCAGCTATATATATTAAGTGATCTTGCGATGTAGAGACTACCATGGCCTCACTCAAATTCTGCTAATAACTTTTTCGCATCCCAAAAAACAAAGGAAATTTATTAGGGGTTGATTATAATGAGTTGGAAAGGACGGGGATTAGCAAAAATAATTAAATTAATTACAATGCTGGTACGATTTGTACTCAACCCTGGGAAGTGCAGATTACGAGGCTGGTGCGCTATCGACTGAGCCACCCAAACCTTTTAATATTTTTAAGTTTTCTCGCGGCCGGCATAATGTTGTTAAAAGGATCGGAGGTTGCTTGGTCTAACGGTTTTTATGCTTTTGTCCATTTTCCCATTTTTTCTTGTTAAAAGGATGGGAGGTTGCTTGGTCTAACGGTTTTTATGCTTTTGTCCATTTTCCCATTTTTTCTTGTTAAAAGGATGGGAGGTTGCTTGGTCTAACGGTTTTTATGCTTTTGTCCATTTTCCCATTTCTTCTAAATCCGTTGTTTATGGGCGTAGAGACTTGAAATCTAATGCAGAGTGAAATAATTTAATATAAGGAGGATTTGGGTTGGGTTGGTTTACCTCTGAGCGGCACTTTTTTTGCACACAATAGGCTAAATGGCCAGGTCACATGGACCCCGAAGGCTCAGAGAAGGTTGGGGGAGGGGACCCCAACAACAACAAAAAAAACTGGAATAGCTGTTGGGAGACAGATGGTAGCCTCCTGTCAAGGCCATCCAGCGTGTTCTTTAACGTGCACAGGGTATGGCTCTCCCGCACACGGAAGCACAGCTTAACGTCCCATCCGACGGACGGCGGTCTTTCCAAGCCCATCGGTGTCCCCTACTGACCGTGGGCAGGGAATTTTGCCGAGATAAATCTCAACGCTGACCCAGCTGGGACTCGAGCCACCCCCGCCCCAATATAAGGAGGAAGATAGGTGGTATGAGACTTGAAATCCAATGCAGAGTGAAGTAATTTAATATAAGGAGGAAGACAGGTGGCGTTCCCGTACAGATTGGTTGATTCCATAGGTAGACGTTGAGCTGAAAAGAAGGTCAGAAATGTATTAACGTTTAACGCGATTACGAAACAAAATACATTGTAACTCAACGGTCTTGCTCTATAATGTAAAAAAGCTTGCTCTATAATTCTTACTTTGCAAGAGAGTATTTATAATACGGAGAGAGAGCTCTCTTTATTGTATTCGGAATTGTTTCTGAAATCTTTAAATAAAACAAACTTTTATAGACTGATGGTATAAGCCTGATTTCTAGAGTTTAGTAAATATATCTGCCATTACCAACAGGAAGTTCGGTAGGAAAATTTGAAAGCAAATTATTAAGATTGTAAGTCGGAAGCTGTTCATCCCAATTCTAAGTGAATTAAAGGTCCAACATCCACCGGATTTGAATTAGAGGAAGGAGTGTCACACGTGTAAATGTTCTGCATGAAGAAAAAGAGCTTAAAATTTCAATATTTGGGGGATAAATGAACCTCTTGTTATTTGGAAGCTGTTTCGAAATCTTAAAGCAAGAATTAATTGGTCGATACCGAATACATATTATCGAAATGTAGATCTCAGTAAAAATATCTGCAGATTGGTTGATGAGTTGTACTCTGTAGCTAAAATTCAGGGGGGGCTATAAAGCTACAGTTCACCAATAACGAAATCAGCTGTCTAGATGAATTGAGATATTAGTTATCAGACTGATATATATATATGGAGGAAGGATGACGCATGCTCTCAACGTAAGAATGTTAATACTGAAATGGCGCAGGTGCAAGAGCATTAATGCGGTTCCCTGAAGTGCATCTAATGATGGTGCTATTCTAAATAATTTCTGCATCAAATAAAAGTGTATGTTCAGAGTAAATATATATATATATAAGAATTTTACCTTGCAAAACAAGATAATTCTTCATATTTTTAATGATGATGTCCCCTGTGAAACTGTTGGTAAAAACCAATAAACTGACTAAGTATAACACTGTTAATACTGAAATGGAGATGAAATATATGATATCAAAAAAAACATATATTGCATTAATTTTGTAAGAAAATTTTTTAAAGATTACTAAAACAGAGGGAAAAATTGTAGAGCAGTACGTCGTACGACTTCATATTTACCACAGATTCAATCACTCCCCCCCCCCTTAATTATTTTTCTCTGCTAGGGAAAGTTTGTTGAGATTGAACATTTGCCTATACTAAGAAGAGTCGTAATATCAGTTTTTCGAAATTTCAAAAATATTAAAATTTTCTTACTCGAATTAATTGTAAAAACACCTACAAAAGATTATTCGGTGCTTCCTTATCACAGATATTGCTTTAACAGAGAAGCACCAACTGCTTTCCACTCAGAGTGACTGAAATCACACTGAGTGGTTGGGAAAGGGAAACACTTAATCACTCTTCCTATAACAATGGAAAAAGGTGTCTGTGGCAAAAAAACTCAGAGAGAAATCACGGTAGACGCTTTAAATTTTTAGAGAATGTTTCTGGTTGTGGACCGGGTCGCAGTGCTAAATTTTAAGTTGAAATTCCCAAAAGGGGGCTTGCTAGAAGCAACAATATTTACAATGCTATTCCTGCAGGAAACGGTAATCCCTGTGAAATTTATTGTTGCCATTTACAGTTCCCTAACTGTGAACGTAAGAGTCATAATAACAGTTAAATCCACTGCTGTTAACAGATTCCCCACATTTACAAAGGCATTATTATATTAAGGTGCCCCATTGCAGCTAGGGACCTGATTTTTTAACCCAACACGGGGTCATGCAGAGGAAACCCACCTACGAAATTTGGGACATTTCGGCCAAGTACATCGGGGACCACAGAGTATCAAAATCTTTCGAAATAAAAATCTCGATAGTTTGCCGCGAAATCTCGAGCTATGATAGTATGCACTGACGTCAGAAACAATCTGAGCGATATCGAACAATTGTTCGCGTTGAATCTGCCAAAATGTGTGGATACCAATCGTAGCAGATTTTGGGTTGGGTTGTTTTACCTCTGAGCGTCACTTTTTCTCACACCATGGGCTAAATGGCCAGGTCACATGGACTCCGAAGGCTGAGAGGTTTGGGGAGGGGCCCACTGGAATAGCTGTTGGGAGACAGATGGTAGCTTCCCGTCAAGGCCATCCAGAGTGTTCTTTAACGTGCACAGGGTATGGCTCTCCCGCACACGGAGCCACGGCTTAACGTCCCATCCGACGGACGGCGGCCTTTCTAAGCCCATCGGTGTCCCCTACTAACCGTGGGCAGGGCGGGAAATTTTGCGGAGATAGATCTCCCCGCTGACCCAGCTGGGACTCGAACCTGGAAACTACAGATTACGAGCCTGGCACGCTACCGACTGAGCCACCCCCGCCCCAGAACTCACAAAACTAACCTTTAGTGCAGTAAAATGCAAATTACTGAGATTAAAAATGAGACTCCAGCAGCGAATGGTGCCGCTAAGCTAATATTTATTAAATAAAATGCAATGCAATTAGATCAGCATTTACTCTAAGCATCTAACACAGGACACAAACCTTTTTTACGAATTCCGAAATAATCATGGTAAAATGTAGTGGAACTTATGATCAACGGATACAGAAATAATATTGTTGGTATGCATAATACTAACAAAATAAAAGGATTGTGAAAGTCTGAAAATAAGTCTGAAAATTAAAGAATAGATGATAAAAGTAGCCGGTATGTCTTGGTTATTTTTTTTAGGGAAGTAACTAAGCGAAAGTTATGGTTGAAACGTTACCAATCCTAGCAGGCCGAGAACACCAGCTTAGAGGCTATGTAACACGTTGCCTCCAAGCTGTTTTTTTTATCAATAATAAATATCTATTCTCCTCGAAACAGGTTCACTTTAGTTACCTTGGCAATGGCATAAACAAGAAAAATGCGAAACTGCGAGGGACAAAATATATAGCCTCTTTATTACCACCGCAAACCAAGCAGATATGAGGCTTTTATGAAGAATAAAACGACGTGGAGAAGCGATATTTTGGATGGCGTATAGAAGGTTTTCTGGAACACATATGCGTGAATTTGGTAAGAAGAATTTAACGTTGGTGGAACTAAAGACAAAATATTGCACTGTATATCAAAAGAGAAGCACTAAATGTTTCATTATTATTATTGAAATGATACTTTAAAAAGGATCGTATAAAATAAGGGTTCTCAACGTGGGGTACGCGGTAAAAGTTTTTGGGGTACGCCATGTGAGCTCAAAAGTCCCTAGACCTAGTAACAAAGTAAGTGTTTTATTTTATTCCCATTGTTATACTATAACTATAGTTTTATCTACCTTTACAAGGGGTACGCCAGTTACATACACATTACAGGGGGTACGTGAAGCATAAAAGGTTGAGAACCACTGGTATAGAAGAATTGCAAAAATTTGAGACGCAAATAAGTATTTTGGATGTCTGCATATGTAAATGGGTTGTTTTGGTCTCTATAGCGGCGTTTTTCTGCACACATAGTGGTCTAAATAGTCAGTCACTGGATTTCTCTTAGATGAGAAGTGGAAGCCTTTCGTCAGGGCTTTTTCCAGCGTGTTGGTTAACGTGCACAGAGTACGATTCTTTGTAAACCGGCACCGCGGTTTAACATCTCCTCCTACGGACTGCAGACTTTGCGAAGCCCATTGGCGTTTGATTCCATTGCTTGTCCGTTGCGTGTCCATTGGCAAAGTGGGTGTTAGCGGAGAAATTTCTTACATGTGTTCAGTGGAATCTCGAACCTGGGATAATTAGATCGATACCAACTGAGACAACCGTCGTCTCCATGTAACCTTTTTCCGAACTATCAATTTTTTTATATCCTTTTCCTTCAACTTTAAGAGTTTTTCACTTTAAGGAAAAGAGAAAAAATGATATACAGAGTATTTCCAAAAGGTCTAGTCAAACTTTGGGAACGCAATAATGATGAAAAAAGTTCCTCTGAACATTAGACCAAAGAAACCTTCCCTTCCAAGTTAAACCGCATTTTGAGAGTGCAAGTAAGTCAAAAGAACGATGCTAGGTAAATTTGTATTTATGTTATTTGTATGTCTGACGGCGTAATAGATGTATACAAGTGTTGGATATAATCCCACCACTCTTGGGTGAGGTAATACTACATAAAGTGAGTCGTCAGTTCTTAAGTTACGTTTAAGTGAATCAGTAGTCTTGTTGTTATTTGTAACCTTGACCATGGATAACGCTGAAATGCCAGACATTCATTTCATTTATGGACGAGCGAACGATTTTGCAGTGAAGCTCAGTGTCCTTACAGGATAGTTTTCCCGCTCCGATGATGTCCGGCCAGAGATACGCTTGCAGCCATTCATCGGCATCTTCGAGAGATAGAAGATTAGGGGTGGGCCAGACGCATCTGAACACTTACTTTAGGCGAACGTGTGTTGGACATGGTCGCGAAGGATCCCGGACTTGCACGAGATGAATAGCAGCATACGAAGGTATTTCACATTCAACTGTACGGAGAATTTGTCATCAGGACCAACTCTACCTATGTCACGCGCAGCGAGTACAGTTGCTCCAAAAAATAACCGAACACCACGGTTAATTACAGAATTCAGAAAAAATATCTGGCAACGTTGCCAGATATTTTTTCTGAATTCTGTAATCAAACGTAGTGTTCGGATATATTTTTGAGCGACTGTAGGTGGTCATATTATTTTGATGATAGATCGTGTGGGCTCACTCACGGAAATATTGAGCGTGTGCAGTTACCGTTCACAGCAAACTGGATGATTGTGCGTGTGCAGCGCACAATCTGGAGCGTGTGCAGTAACTGCACACGCTCCAGTTTGCTGTGAACGGTAACTGGAGCGTGTACAGTTGCTGTACACACTCCAGATATTTTTCCTGAATTCTGTAATCACGTTTTTGGAGCGACTGTACAGACCCTCTCAGCAATGGGAATAAAATAAAACATATATATCAGTGGCTCAATGTTGAGAACCACTGATATATATGTTTTATTTTATTCCCATTGTTATACTATAACTATGGCAAATGTTCATACACGCGTTGTGTTTTCGCATTGGCTTCTGCAGTAATGTATTGCACCTGGTTTTCTCCATGGTTTGCTTTTGACCTATGAGTGGCAATTCACAAGAGATGACGTTATGAATTCTCGTAACATTCACCACTGAGCACGGAAAATTCCTCATGAAATCAACCCAATCTCGGCATCAGCAGAGGTTTCATTTGAATGTTTGGGCTGATCAATCATTGATGACTCTCCTAAGCGGTCTAGTTTTCCTCCCACCAGCTCTCAATGACCACTGATTGATGCATTTATTTGAGGCGGAGCTACCTGCATTGTTGAAAGACATTCCATGAGCAACACGACGTCGCATGTGGCTCATTCATTTGCGGAGCTCCTGCTCATTTCAACCTCACTGCTCAGGAACATACATATCCTACCCGTCAGATTGATAGAGATACAGTCGCTCAAAAAAGTATCCGAACACTATAATCGATTACAGAATTCAGAAAAAATATCTGGCAACGATTTTTTTAGAAATTAGTGATCTGGCAACCTTCGTGTCACGTGATTACAGAATTCAGGAAAAATATCTGGAGCGTGTACAGTTGCTGTACACGCTCCAGTCACCGTTCACAGCAAACTGGAGCGTGTGCAGTTACTGCACACGCTCCAGTTTGCTGTGAACGGTAACTGCACACGCTCAATATTTCCGTGAGTGAGCCCACAAGATCTAGTATCAAAATAATATGACCACCTACAGTCGCTCAAAAAAGTATCCGAACACTATGGTTGATTACAGAATTCAGGAAAAATATCTGGAGCGTGTACAGCAACTGCATACGCTCCAGTTTGCTGTGAACGGTAACTGCACACGCTCCAGTTTGCTGTGAACGGTAACTGCACACGCTCAACATTTCCGTGAGTGAGCCCACACGATCTAGTATCAAAATAATATGACCACCAAGTACACCAACTGCATGGCCTGCACGCTCTCACGATTTGAATCTACAGGATATTTTCTCATGGGTAGAGTTAAGGCTAATGTTTATGCTATTCCGGTTCCTAATACACAAGCTTGAGAAGATCGTGGATGGTTGTGAAAGAATTCTGAACGTTCCGGGATTTTCGGACGTGTTCGACAGTCGATGTGAAGTCTCTGTGAGGCGTGTATTGCTGGGTTGGGTAGTTTTTACCTTTGAGCGGCACTTTTTTGCACACAATGGGCCAAATGGCCAGGTCACAAGGACCCCGAAGGCTCAGAGAAGGTTGGGGGAGGGGACCTACTGTAACAGCTGTTAGGAGACAGATGGTAGCCTCCCGTCAAGGCCATCCAGTGTGTTCTTTAACGTGCACAGGGTATGGCTCTCTCTCGCATACGGGGCTACGGCTTAACGTCCCATCCGACGGACGGCAGCCTTTCGAAGCCCATTGATGTCCCCTACTGACCGTGGTCAGGGTGGGAGTTTTGCGGAGATAAATCTCAATGCTGACCCAGCTGGGACTCGAATCTGGGAACTGCAGATTACGAGCCTGGCGCATACCGACTGAGCCACCCCCGCCAGTGTATTGCTGAATAGGGAGGTTATTTCAAAGATTTACTCTGATGTAAACTTAGATAATTGTTCTCATCGATCACTTACATTGTGCTGTAATAGCTAGAATGAAAACTAATTAAATTCAGAGGCTTTCTTACTTACACTCTCAAAATGTGCAATAATTCGGAAGGGAAGCGTTTCTGGCTCAATGATCCTAAGAATCATTTTGATCACTATGCGCAGTAGAAAACGTTCTTAAAGTTTGACTAGATCTTTTGGAAACACCGTGTTTATTTTCTCTGGCTTGCGGGATAAACTGCTATTTTGACTCAAAGATTTGGATGATTCAATTGAAAAATCATCTGACGTTGGCTCCTGACGTTGAACGAAATCGTGTTAGTCGGCGATTGGGTCTATCTCTAAATTATTTTTGTCTTGTTATAATTATTTTCAATAGATATTCATGTGGTCTAGTGGTTAGCGCGCTTGGCTACTATACCAAAGTGACCTGAGAGAGATCCGCCCTAGACCAAAGAGACATGGGAGAGAGACCCCTTATACCAAAGAGACATGGGAGAGAGATCCCCCTAGACCAAAGAGACATGGGAGAGAGATCCCCATAGACCAAAGAGACCTGGAAGAGAGACCGAGAGACATGAGAGAGACTCCCTAGACCAAAGAGACATGGGAGAGAGATTCCCTAGACCAAAGAGACACGGGAGAGAGACTCCCTAGAACAAAGAGACAGGGAGAGAGACTCCCTAGACCAAAGAGACACGGGAGAGAGACTCCCCTAGACCAAAGAGACATGGGAGAGAGACTCCCCTACACCAAAGAGACACG
Source organism: Ryuthela nishihirai (assembly GCA_038380435.1). Lineage (NCBI taxonomy): Eukaryota > Metazoa > Arthropoda > Arachnida > Araneae > Heptathelidae > Ryuthela > Ryuthela nishihirai. The sequence goes on along the minus strand of JAWZYU010000005.1, from coordinate 93,187,236 downwards.
GGAGAGAGATTCCCTAGACCAAAGAGACACGGGAGAGAGACTCCCCTAGACCAAAGAGACATGGGAGAGAGACTCCCCTACACCAAAGAGACACGGGAGAGAGATTCCCTAGACCAAAGAGACACGGGAGAGAGACTCCCCTAGACCAAAGAGACATGGGAGAGAGACTCCCCTACACCAAAGAGACACGGGAGAGAGATTCCCTAGACCAAAGAGACATGGGAGAGAGACTCCCCTAGACCAAAGAGACATGAAAGCGAGATCCCCCTAGACCAAAGAGACATGGGAGAGAGACTCCCCTAGACCAAAGAGACATGAAATCGAGATTCCCCTAGACCAAAGAGACATGGGAGAGAGACCCCCTAGAGCAAAGAGAACGTGGATAAGGCATAGATATTTGTGTTTGTCATTCTGCTGAGGTCTCGCTTTCTTCACAGAGGCGAGACCTCTGTGTTAAGCAGTTTCTTGAGGGGTAATTTATTTATTTATAATTATTCACAATGCAGTTTTCATTCGTTAACGAACAAAGATTACAGTCATGCTTACATTCAGCAAATTTCTAAAAGTACATATTTTAATACATAATTGTTCAGTGGGTAAAGGCATATAATTACTGTCATGTATATTGTATTGCTTCTATCTAAAATTTGTTTATGTCCCAAGAAGTGTCATCCAAATGAAACATTTTGTTTTAAGTCTGTAAGCACACAGGAATTTATAACTTTTTTCTGTAATCAAGGGAAACAAGAAAACTCAAAGTGCCGACCTACTCATGAAATTCAGAAATTAAATTTACCAGAACCAGCACTGCCATATTAGCAAGCCTTTAAATACAGGGGTAAATTTATAAAGAAATAATATAAATTACTCGGCGAATGAATAACATTTTCTTCAAGTAAGCATATTTATTTCTTGGTTGAGTTGCTGTTATATTTCTGAGCGGCACGTTTTTTGTACAGTCGCTCGAAAAAATATCCGAACACTATGGTTGATTACAGAATTCCGAAAAAAATATCTGGCAACGATTTATTTTTAGAAACTAGTGATCTGGCAAGCGATGGTTTCTAGATCACTAATTTCTAAAAAAAATCGCTGCCAGATATTTTTTCTCAATTCTGTAATCAACCATAGTGTTCGGATATTTTGTTGAGCGACTGCACACAATGGCTTAATTGGCCAGGTCACAAGGACTCTAAGTGTTTAGAGAGAATTGGGGGGAAAAGAAACCCATTGGGCAGATGTTAGGAGACATTAAAGTCTCCTGTCATGGCCATCGAGAGTGTTCTTTAACGTGCACAGGGTATGATTCTGAGGACACGGAACCACGGCTTAACGTTCTCTCCAATGGATGGCGGACTTTCCAAGTCCATCGGTGTTTTCTTTCTGATTGGAGATTCTGACTGGTGAGTATTCAGCGGAGATAAATGATTTGTCCGGAGCAATATTAGGAATTCAATTAGGTTTTTGAAATCACATGCTCTTGTATAATTTCCATGCTGATCTATATGAACCTAGTTTCTGGTGAAACAGAACCAGGATACTTACAAGAGGAAATGCATGCTGTTGTCTGGAATTTTTCATGCACCGCTGTCATATACAGGGTGAATCTGAAAAAGTGGGCAAAACTTTACGGGGTGGTAGAACGCAGCTATACGAGCAATATTCGTCATAGACTGTATGGTCGGAACGCAAGCGGTGAGAAGTTAAAAGGTAGTTTTCCACTGTCACATTTAAAGAATGAACACAAGAAGGAGAGGAGATACTCTGTGCCTCACTTGCATTCCCGTCCGCCGCACCGTACACAAAGTGCATATCCGCCATTTCGTGGTTAGTATAACCAGCCATCCTCTCGGCAATCCACGGTAGAAATGCCGTTGGGTGCGAGGATCGACCCTTTTATACCATTTCCAACGCCACCTAGCGGCTCGCCGTTTGCGTTCCGCCCATACTTTCTATGACGAATATTGCTCGTATAGCTGCGTTCTACCACCCTGTAAAGTTTTGCCCACTCTTTCAGATTCACCCTGTATATATCTTAGCTCAAAAGTCTATATGCATTTCATTCGACGCTGTCTTTGCACTATTCGACAATACTGTATTGATATTGGTAATTCAAAACATTTTCTCTCAATGCTTCCTTTTGTTTTCATTTCAAATGATGCATTAATCGACAAATTAATGCGAAGTGCAAAAATTCAAATATTTTTGAATACAGCTGGCGCTGTTTGATTTTTCCAGTCGATCACACATAAACACGTTTTCTGTGTTACGATTGTGTTTCGGGGCATCCTAATGGTCGCAGAAACTGTCTGAAATTCTTTTATATTTTTCTCCTTTCATGAAGAGAAATTTCCTTTTACGGAAGATATTATATGCTTTGATTTAGGTTATTAAGTGTGACAACAATTTTGCATTCAGTAGGGAAATAACTAAAAGTTTTCAAGATATGCAAAGTACGGTATATAATGATAATATTATTCTTTTATTGAAAGCTAAAGGTAAAAAATGATTTTGCTCTGTTAAATCAACCTAATTGAACTCCATTCAAAGTCTAGCACCTATTAAATGAATATTCCAGTTCCTCATCTGTTCCCTCTCATGCAAATAACCAATTTCTCTCCCTAATTGGGGCGGGGATGGCTCAGTTGGTAGCGCGCCAAGCTCGTAATCTGCAGTTCCCAAGTTCGAATCCCAGCTGGGTCAGCGTTGAAATTTATTTCCGCGAAATTCCCCGCCCTGCGCAAGGTCAGTAGGGGACACCGATGGGCTTGGAAAACCCGCCGTCCGTCGGATGGGACGTTAAGCCGCGGCCCCGTGTGCGGGAGAACCATACCCTGTGCACGTTAAAGAACACGCTAGATGGTCTTGACGGAAGGCTTATCATCTGTCTCCCACAGCTGTTCCAGTGGGTCTTCCACAATCTTCTCTGAGCCTTCGGGGTCCATGTGATCTGGCCATTTAGCCCATGGTGTGCAAAAAAGTAGCCGTTCAGAGGTAAAATAACCCAACCCAATTTTTCTCTAATCACCATTCATTAGAAATTCACTAAAGAAAATCCGAAAGCAAAAAGAATTCTTCGACCTACTTAAATTCATCACCCGAGTCTCCTAACTGTTCCATTATCACCCGCTGACGGTTTTTTCCTTCTCTTCGTTCCACCTCTTCTTCTCCCTTTACTTCCCGTTGTCTCCCAGCCTCTCCCAATCCCTGTCTGACTTGTTATCTTCTGCCTGCGGTTCTGGGTACCGCAGATAAAACGGCACCGCTTCCATTGTGAACCTGAGGAAGGAAGAGCGGGAGGCCACGCTACAAAACTTACAGATGCTCTATTGACGTCTCATCCATCACCGGGGTCGTCGGCAGTGGCCGCTCTTCTGTTTCACTGGAGCCACATCTTCTTCCTCATCCTGGTCTCCGCCTTTCCCTTCCACCTCCCTCCGTTACCTATCCGACAGTCGACCTTGGCGCATTGCCTTTTATCTCACCGCTGTCTCTTCTCTCCCTTTCCCCCCCCCACTTCCCATATCAAAGCTTCTCGGAGGGAAACCCCCTTCAGGTGAAAGAAACCTTTCACTGTTGAATCGACTTACGACCGTGGAACGGATGTTGGGATTTGCGTCAATCGAAAAAGCTTTCCTGTTTGTTTCAAACACACATCAAAAATGCTCAAAGCCTTCGTTCCATTTCGTTCCCATTGTTTTTTTTTATCTTTACTTCGTATAGTTTTTGCTTTTCCCACTTGAGCTGAGACGGTGAAAAAAAGGCCCGACTTGATGCAGAAGGCTTAAGGTTGTAGCTGAGAATTCCTCAACTTATACTGAGATACTAAAACAAACATGGAATGCTTAAGAAACGGTTTCTCGTGTTTAATACGAACGTAAATCACAGAAGAGATGTTCGCAATCTAAAGTGTCATGGTTGTCCTTTGTCATTGTCTGAAGCCTTGGTAGGAGCGACTTAACTTGCTCTACCACTTGCCAGGTATCCATTTCAGGTGTTGCGAAGAGTGTAGTCCAAAATGCTACTTTTAGAAGGAAAGAAAAAGACAAACCTTATCTACTGCAGATAAGTTGGGGTTGAGGTCAGAATAGTTTAAATTTCATATTTTTCTTGTAACGGTGAAACAAATAAGTAAAGATATACTTTTTTTAATTATAATTTCAATCTTTTAATCAGTCTTAAGTAATTAAATACCATGCTGCTTTTCATTGGCTTTTTTTTTCTTAATTTCCATCTTTAATAAATGAATGGCACTTTGTGTTTGTAATAATGTTACACATGAACTTTTAGTTTCTATTAGTATTTCTAACATTTTCCGTTCAAAGTAGCTTCGAAATTTAAATTTTCTCACAAACTGATTAAAATTAATAATATAAAAATAAAATAAATGATTAGCGAGATGCCTTTCTGAATATATGTTATATGATGAGTCAGAGAAATATTTCCCGAAATCGCGATCGGTGTCAACAGTTGTTGAAATGGTTCGTCCCCGGGCTGGATTAATGGAACACGAACTCATCTTCTTGTTTCCTACATATTAGAAAATAAAGAGATGACGAAAAGGTCAAAATAAGCAGATCAGATGACTTTGATATTTCATTTCAGTACGACGATGAATCCAATCAGCAAAGGTTTACTAATAAACCAGTACTGAATCTTTGAAAAAAATTTCCCAAATGTAGGTATTACAGGAAAGGGTGAAAATCAGGTAAAGTTTTTCAGTCTGAACTCAGGCGCAGTTTACCGAAATAGCTTATTTCGCGAATGGTATATAATATCGGATTTTTTTTTACCTAATCATTTTTTTTTCATTACAGAGACACTGAAGATTGTGTCAGGTCGAAATTTTTTAATATCGTCAGATACCGTATATATATATATACGTATATTGCTCAAAAGTTTAGCAAGACTGCAAACTTTTGATGATTTTTAAGTTTTGCATTCCTTGTTTTTTCCCCACGTTGAATGTTACTGGTAAACCCAACTAAAAGTAATAAAAACAATTATCCAAAAGTCAAACTATAAATATTTTGTAATTTTTTACAGCAATTGAACTATCCTGTATCTTTTTCTTTAAAAAAAATAGTTGAACTCACTCCTAAAGATTATAGTAGCAATAAAATGCAAAAAATTCAGATATAGATTTGTCGTTTCGATCCCATGAATACGTGATCATATTACGTACACGATCTAATGCATTAGGTGTTAATCCATTCAGCATCAACATTTAGTTTCCTTTCTAGACTTAAGAACCTGAATCATTGGTTTAAAATAATGCTCTTGATTGGTTTCTGAATGAAATTTCCCCCAATTCTTTTGCCACCACACGACGTACGTTTTCAATTGGTTTCAGATTCAGCAAGTTCCTTGGACATGAGAGAACTCAACGTTTTTCCTCTGAGAAGTTATCGCTGCTTAAAACAGGAAAATTATGGAATCTGCACGAATTATTAACATCAGGATAAAACGAAAGCAAATTTTCACTTTTTTTATCCTTTGGGCAAAATCTTGCTTAAAGCCAAGATCTTGGGTAAGGGCCCAGTTCGGGATTAAAATTGATCACCCGGATTTCTAGTTAGTTCCTTTTCTAAACGTTCACAGTATTGATCGAGAGTCATCAAAATTTGCATTAAATCTAAGCATTCTGTTCCGCTGGCAGAGGAAGTAGGTGATGATGAAGTGTAGCAAGAAGAATTCTTGTTAACGTGGCTTCACTTGATTTGAGACAGGAATTGTACACATGGACAGATTCTCGCAGTTCAAGGATGATCGATTATCTTCAGAAGGCAAAACTTTTCCTTTCTTAAGTTAACTTCTCTGATGCATTATAGTCCATTCCGTTTTTTACGCATCTCTTTTTACGGAAAAATGCTTTTTTTCTTGAGACTAAGAATCATCAAATCGTGGGGAGAAAAAAACAATGGCAGACAGTACGTGAGCTTGCTTTGGTCGGAATTGATTTTATCGAGATCGCAACTGAGACCCTGCTTACGAAACGATTCTTTAAGCATTATCAGCAACGGCAGGCCCGCAGCTAGAAAAAATAAAGGGGGAAAGTAACTCCATCGAGCCGGAATGAGTAAAATAAAAGGAGGGCGGGGGGGGGGAAGCAGGAAACACAAATTCCATTGCAGTATAACACTTTCCCCACCGTTTCACAGGTTTTTAAAACTTTATTGATAAATTCATGAAATTTACATAAATTTAATAACGTTTTACCCTCCGTTACGCTTATTGGTATTCTTAAGGTAGGGGGGATGGCAACGACGCCTTATACCCCTCGATATGGTCCTGAGCCAGGCATATACAGTCGCTCGAAAAAATATCTGGCAACGATTTTTTTTTAAAATTAGTGATCTGGCAACCTTCGTGTCACGTGAGCACGAATGTTGCCAGATCACTAATTAAAAAAAAAACGTTGCCAGATATTTTTTCTGAATTCTGTAATCAACCATAATATTCGGATATTTTTTCTTAATTACTAAAATATTCCAACGGACAGGAGAGATTAAAATCATATTCTATATGGAATAAGATTTTATAATTGTTAATTTTTATAGTGTCGGACATATACTATGGGACTAAAATAAAATTATGCAAACACAACTGTGTTGGATTTCAAAGCAGATAGACAGGTTTGAGATTTCGTAAAAAGAGAAGATTATTTAGACGTCGAATATTACTGATAAATTCAACTAAAAGTAATGAAAACAATTATCTAACAGTTGTAACTGACGTTTCCTCCCCCCCCTCCCGTATACGTCCCTGCCCTGAGCGACTGATTAACGTTTTTAGATTGCCCCAGGACTAATAATATTTTGGGGCCCCATTTGCTTTGGTATGAAGTATTTAATATGGAAAATAGTTATATCCGGCGACTTTCAGACATTACATTGTTTTATGTGTTATAACTGGCTAAGATATTGTTGCAAAATAAGAATAATATAGAAGCATAAATACTTAAGCGCTATTTATTATTTAACCATAAGAAATAACATACACCGAAGAGCCAAAACATTATGACCAGCTCGTTTTTATGCAAATCGAAGAAACTGCAGGTAAACGACGGCGCTTGTGAAGGTCTTGACACGGTATAAATATCATCTGATACTGAGCTCTCACTGTTATTCTTGTTCTTTAGATGGGAAAGGCAGCGGACTCAAGTGAGTTTGACAAAGGCCAAATTGTAATGGCCAGACGACTGGGTCAGAGTATTTTCGCGATGGCAAGACTTGTGGGGTGCTCACGGTCAATCGTGGTTAGTACTTTCAAAAAGTGGTCCGAGGAGGGAAAAACTACGAACCGCCAGCAAATGATGATAGTAGCCATAAAAAAAGTAACCACTGCTCATCGATGCTAGAGGTGAGCGAAGGCTATCCTGTATGGTAAGAGCCAACAGAAGCTATACTGTGGCGCAACTCGCCCTTAATTTGAATTCTGATGACTGGAGTAATGTGTCACAACACACAGTTGGGTTGGGTTGTTTTACCTCTGAACGGCACTTTTTTGCACACCATGGGCTAAATGGCCAGGTCACAAGGACCCGGAAGGCTGAGAGAAGGTTGGGGGAGGGTACCCACTGGAACAGCTGTTGGGAGACAGATGGTAGCCTCCCGTCAAGGCCATCCAGCGTGTTCTTTAACTTGCACAGGGTATGGATCTCCCGTACACGGGGAAACGGCTTAACGTCCCATCCGACGGACGGCGGCCTTTCCATACACAGCACACAGTACATCGAACCCTGCTGAAAAGGGTTGAATAGCGCAGGCCGCTCAAAGTGCCCATGCTAACCTCGGTTCACAATCGAAAGCGCTTACAATGGGCACGCGAGCATCAAAACTTGACCTTGAATGATTGGAAGAAGGTGGTATGGTCTTAAGGACTCCAGAACCACGGAACTACCTTGACTCAATAGTTATTCCGGCCCTTAGCTCAATTATTGTAGATGGAACGTCAAAATTTGAGGGACACAAAACATGCAAAATGATGGCCACATAATATTCCCTTTTTTAGGTACTTGGCGATTCTTGTGACCTTTTTAACCCATTTTATAGAGAAACAAACAAGGCTCAAGAGCTGAATATGTATATGGCAAAACAAGGGTGGAAACCAAGAACAATTTAACTCAACCATATTGTGTGTACGATCTAATCAGTCCAACCATGTGCATGATTAATTTAATAACACTATGTACACTGATTTGATTAATTTAATAACACTATGTACACTGATTTTGATATTTTAATTTGATGATTCTTAGCCTATTTAACACAGGCACAGAATATTGCGCTATCAAACTCTTACGAGAATTTCCATGTTATATCAATGGAAATGAAATTTGGAAGCTCTGTAATTTCCGAAATATACATTTAACGAAAAAATGTAACTGAATAGAAATTAAAGATCATAATCAAATTTATCTAAATCTTTTCAATTTCAACCTTATTTATTTAGTATTTTAAGAGTTATGGAACCTAGAATATTCACTGATAAATATCTTGGTTTATAAATATCATTCAAAATATTCTAATATTGAAATAACCATTACACATACTCCTAAGATGTATATTTATTTCATTAAATTATTTGAAACAATATTTATTATCTAGATTTTAATTAAGTTCTAAAGGTAAAGTCTTATGACACATTACTTTTGTGAAATATTCATTCTAGCTGCTCTAACTCTTTAAATACTGAACGAACATTGTTGAAAACAGAGATTTAAATAGATTTGATTATGCTCTTTATTTTCAGTCTCATTTTTCTTTTAAATATATTAGATGTTAGATCCCTTTGACCGTCCCGTGGCCGAGTGGTTAGCGTGCTTGGCTACTAATCTACGGGACCTGGGTTCGAGCCCCGGGTAAGGCATGGATGTGTGTGTTGTTTTCTGCTGAGGGCCTGCCATCCTCTCAGATCTTCTACTGTGGCATATAAACTGACGGGCTCCTGTCAGACCTCTGTTGCAAGCAGCTGCTTGAGGGGGTATTTATTTATTTATTATTATATAGATCCTTTTAATATAGCATGGAAATTCTATAATATTTTGATAGAGCAGTGTGTGTGTATATATATTACTGAACCCAATATTTCGACATGCGAGTTAAGGAGCATGATGGATGACCTGTTTTGCAGATTCTTACTGGACGCTAGCAGCTATTGCATAGCTCACTTGATGACCCCTTTCCTGTGTCCTGGGGATTCTTGTGACCTCTTCAACCGATTGAATAGAAAAATAAATACAACTCAAGAGCGATATATGTAATATTCTAGAGCAGGGATACCTGCACATCCCTCCCTCTTGCAAGCTGACCGGACGTTTTCAACCGATTGAATAGAAAAATAAATACAACTCAAGAGCGATATATGTAATATTCTAGAGCAGGATACCTGCACATCCCTCCCTCTTGCAAGCTGACCGGACGTTTTCAACCACTGCGATGGAGTGTAGTTAAACACATTGACACTGTTTTCCTAATATTCAGAAGATGAAGTTACTCGAGCATTTGGAGATAAATATGGAAGCGGAAATTTTCTGCATATGAAGTGTCATTTATAAGGTGTCCTCTGATCAGGTATCTTTTCATTTAAATATTATGTTTTTTGCACAGTTGATTTATTGATTTTTCGTTCTCGGAGTGGCTTTTAGAGAGGAACCACGAACCAAAGTTTCCCATCTGTTTTCCTCCATTCGCTCCCTGTGTTCCCTCTGAGAATTACAAACTGCGATTTGTTGCACCGATGCACATTAATTACACCACAATTCGATCGCCAGCCACGAACACAAAGCTCTGTCAGTCAGCCAAGAGCTCCGGACACAAGCAAAAAAAAAGAAGAAGAAAACATCCAAAGACTCGTCAATCAATAGGAGCCGCAGGGAAGTTGGTCGTTTGTGATATATGGGATGATGCCATCATCATCCTCATGAACCATGAGGGCAAGCTTCGGGCTGTTTGCGTGATAAATGCGCGTGTCACCAGCATACGCCTCGAATTAAGAAAGCTGTATAAATGATGTGGGTTATTAAAGAGCATCTCGTGCTTTGTCGTCTCTGCGAAAAGTATTTATCCGCGGTGGCTCTTTCTGAAGATGAGGAGCTTTATTGGAGCCTCGATGAACGCACGGGAGCAAACAACGTTGTTGTGGAGCAGAACATCTCTCTGTGCATCTGAAAGGAGGAATCGAAAGAAAATCTAACAAAATACTCGAGGTGGTACATTAAGGAGCATTGTGGGTTTGAATTGGTTGCGGTCGAAGTTTGTTCTCATTCAATAAAAGGAGTAATTCATAGAGGAGTGGGAATTAAAATCTTTTCTCTGGAATAGTGGAAGGGAGACAATGATCCGTTGGTGGTAGAGGAGATGTTTGCTGACTTGTAACTCTCGGCGATTGACGTCGTTAAGGATTGTCTTTTGACTGAAGATAATAAGGGAAGTTAAAAATGGATGCTTAATAGCTCGGTAGAATGGGTTTCGTTGCAGTTACGGAGGAGACAGGTATTCTTCGAAGGGAATGGAAATGGTTACTAGTGAGGTAATCTGTAGCTTTAGTTCAGTGGTTTGGTAGAAGAGATTAATATAGTGTGGGGAAACATTGATATCGAGTTGAAGTTGAAGCATAAACTTGAATGATGAGTGACTTGCTTTACGACGCTATTAAATTAAATGAACCTGGATTGTAATATTAAGAGGTGGTGTTGGAGTTGAAAACTAGGAAGATCAAAGTGTTTGCTGTCTTCTTTTGAGGATGTGTGTTATTGGTATGTTTTAAAAGCGTCCAATCGTTCCGAATACATAAAAGTACCTATAAATAATTTGCATTGTGGAATATAACATCAACTATCTAGGAGAATCATCATGTCTTGATCATTGCTGTTATAATTTCCCGAAGTTTTCAAAATTTATAGTTCCATTACAAACAAATTTTGTTAAATCTTAATTCCTTCTTTTGTAATTGTTAACGAGAAATTTTTGTTGAATCTAAAGTAATCTAAATATTACTCAACATCATTTTACTAATTGGACCCTATATACAAAATCCTCCTGCAGCCATGGGCTACGGAGGTCCTACCATGATTTTCTTCTCCAGAGATGTCTGTCCTGAGCTACAGCTGCTGCATTTGGCCACTCAGGCCAATTCTAATAAAGTCCTATTTTACATTGTCTATCCTTCGCATCCCATGTCTCCCCCCTTTTCTCAAACCCTTAGGAATACTGTTCATAATCCTGTTTGCCAATCTGCAGCTATGCATACGGGCAACATGGCCAAACCAACGCAGTCTCTCTCTCTGAATAAAATGCTGCTCAAAGGAGGTTGATGACTCCTTCTTCTAACCTCATCATTACTTGCAAACCTAATGTCCAAGATCATCATTACTTCACCCCTAATGCCCGATATTCTCTTAAAAGAAATATGAGAAAATGAGGTGTTTGAAAGGAAGTATCAAAAGGAAATCAATTCCTTTTCTGCTAGAAATTGATGATAATGATTTGCTTATGATGTTTAACCAATTACTTGTAAGTAATAGGCTACTTGAATATTTAAATTAATATCTAAATTACCTATATCTTGGCTTTGCGGTACCCCCCCCCCCCTGGATAAAATAAATTGTAAACATAACGTGAAAAAAAAAGAAAAAAAAGTTGATTCTGATTAATTAGAATAACGTGATTGAGAAATCATCTTAACAATATTTTACATGTGCTAAAGATAGTTTCTCATTGGTTAAAAATAATAATGTGGATAAAATCAGTTACTGTCGAAAACATTGCCGGTAATGCTTTAGTAACCTGAATATATTTGATCCATTTGCTTCGAATTCTAAAAGCTAATATAATTAGTATTTACTCTAATTATCACTTATTGTACTCATTATTTGGTTGTTCATTTGATATAAATCAATCTGATATTATTTACAAAGGTCATTCAAATGAAAACCGTAAAATCACGAAAAAATGTCTGAGATGCAAAACATAACGATAACCTTTAGCGACATTATTGATTGGTGTGTTGGAAACACTGAATATACTGCCAGCATTAGTCGTAAACATTCAGTCTTAAAGACATTGGCACTCTTAGAATCATGAACCAAGATAGAGAAAATCAACGAGAAGAACAGAAATCATCACCAAGATCAGAAATTAAGAGAGAGATGCGATCTCTCTCTTGATGCTCTCTTTGATCTCTCTCCCACTGTAACAGCTGTTGAGAGACAGTTGGTAGCCTCCTGTTAAGGTCACTCAGCATGCTCTTTAATGTGCACAGTATATGACTCTCCACACACAAGGCCATGGCTTAACGTCCCATCCGACGGACAGAGGACTTTCCAAGTCCATCGGTGTCCCCTACTGGCCGTGGGCAGGGCGGAGAGTTTTGCGGAGATAAATCTCAACGCTCAACCAGGTGGAACTAGAAACTGGGAATTGCAGATTCTCAGTTTCGAGTCTGGTGCGCTACCGACTAACAACCCCCGCCCTCTTCAGTGAGGAGTTGTAGTTTTGATAAATATGTGCTCGTTGGATTCCTCGGTGTGTTACACATGGACCGCAGGAATGACGTACTGAGACGTGTTCTGCGCTTCATGGACGGTATGAGCGGGAAGGAGATGCCTTCTTAGAACGTAGAGTAATTTCTTACCAGAGAGCGAAGTCGCAAGCTCAGAATGGAGTCCCATAAGCTCACCTCGACTGGAGGTAGTCCGCATTATTAGCCAACATCAGCCAGGAAAGTGTTACTTCCTTATTCTGAGGTCATAACGAAGTAATTCTGGAACATTACTTGGAGCGAGGAAAAACCGTGATAAACGAAATATTTTATATGTTTCTTAACAATCTAAAGCCAGTACTTCAGAAGAAATGTTGCCGTTTTTATCCTGATGTGTGCGCTTGCAACATGGCAATGCCCTCCCTCACACCGCATATTCTAGGGTAAAGCAGATAAAGTAGAAGAAGTTTAAAGTATAATCTCATCCTCCACATTCACAAGACTGAGGGTAGTTCAGTTGGTTGCGTGTCCAGCTAATCTGCATTTCCCAGGTTCCAGTCCCGCCTGGGCCAGCATTTAGGTTTAGCTCACAAAACACTACGCCCTGCCCTCAGTTAATAGGGGAAGCCGATGGGTTTGAAAAGGCAGCCGTCCGTCAGATGGGGACGTTTAAGCCCTGGTCTCATGTGAGGAGACCAGGGCTTAACATTAAATTCAAAAGCTTCAAAAAACTACTTCTCTTCACATGACCACTTGCCCTGTGCACGTTAAAAAACGCGAGGGATGGCCTTGACGGGAGACTACCATCGGTCTCCTAACAGCTGTCAGTGCGTTCCCTTCTCCCAACCTTCTCTGAGTACTCGGGATCCTTGTGATCTGGACATTTAATCCATTGTGTGCAAAAAAGTGACGCTTAAAGATAAAACAATCCAGCCTACAAGAGTTAGGACTAAGTAATTACCATTTTTTTCGGCCACTGAAAGACGCATTAAGAAGCCATCACATTTCGTCAGCTGAAGATGTCGAAACAGCGATGCTTTGGGTTGGGTTGTTTCACCTCTCAGCGGCACTTTTTTGCACACCATGGGCTAAATGGCCAGGTCACATGGACCCCGAAGGCTTAGAGAAGGTTGGGGGAGGGGACCCACTGGAATAGCTGTTGGGAGACAGATGGTAGCCTCCCGTCAAGGCCATCCAGCGTGTTCTTTAACGTGCACAGGGTATGGCTCTCCCACACACGGGGCCACGGCGTAACGTCCCATCCGACGGACGGCGGCCTTTCCAAGCCCATCGGTGTCCCCTACTGACCGTGGGCAGGGCTGGGAATTTTGCGGAGATAAATCTCAACGCTGACCCAGCTGGGACTCGAACCTGGGAACTATAGATTACGAGCCTGGCGCGCTACCGACTGAGCCACCCCCGCCCCCGAAACAGCGATGCACAAGTGGCTGTACCACCGACTGTAAACCTTCATCTATCGATGAATCCAATCAGCAATTCATCGCTGGAGAAAATGTATCGAAGGCAATAGAGACTACGCTGAGGATTCGCAGGATTTTAACGATTTTGATAAAAGTTCAATTTTTACTTTTACTTTTGTGGTTGAGTGACCTATATGAATAAAGACTTGATTGACTGGAATCTTGAGAATATATAAGAAAAAAAAAAACTAAAATGAGAAGATTTTTGAAGGGTAGAAAAGGAATGTAGAAAGGAATTAAAAGCATGTAATGTAAAGGTTCGTGGCATTATGAAGTGGAGCTGAAATGAAAAGATTTGCCGCAGTCACGTGAGATGCTAAATCATCTCTTTGGTTGGTAAGTGAGGCTGCGAGTGGCAAGAAAAGCGCTGCATATATCCTGTCACGTGATTGCCTAATGGCTAACTAATTGCAGAGGCCTTGGCATTTGCAGTTGACGCAGTTTTCCCCTCGCTGATTCAACGGCAGAGGCAATCACACGAACTGCGTTATATCCCGACAGCGACTAAAATTGTCATTTGTTCAGTTCAGGGGAATGTAGGCGTTAAAATTATGATGACGAAATGACCGAGGAGAAGAAATTGAGATCCTTGTGGCAAGATTGCTTTTTTTTTTCGGCACTAATGTAAGAGGGAAAAAATAAAGATGGCTCCCGGGAAGGAAGAAAGAGAAGCAAGCGAATGATGACAACTTCAAACGGTTAAAATGAAATTTCTGTTCTGTTTCGTCGCATGTTGTAAAGAATTTAAGGAATTTTTTAATCGTAGAGGCAAAACTCATCTTAAAGGCTAAAGAGGTATAATAAAACAAACCTTAGACTTGAATTACCTTATTGGTAAATTTGAAAGATTTCATTACATGCTAATAGATTTGTAAAAATTTTAATTATTCATCATCATCATCATGGGCTACGGAGGTCCAGCCAGACCGTGCAATTTAGTTCTTCAAGTATATCTGTCCTGAGCTACATCTTCTGCATCTGGCCACTGCACACCAGTTCTAACAAGATCCTGTATGACAATGTCTGTCCACGCATCCTAGGTCTCCCCTTCTTTCTAAGGCCTTTAGGCACACTGTTCATAACCATATTCACCAATCTATAATTATCCATACGGGCATATGCTGCTTAAAGGAGGTTGCCGACTCCATTGCCTAACCTCACCATTAGTTGCAAAGTTGTCCAAGATACTGTGTAAGCATTTAGAATTCAAAACATCTAGTTTCCTGTTATCTTGTTTACAAAGTGTCCAAGTTTCACTACCATAACCAACCCTAGAAAGAACCAAACTATTATACAGTCTAATTTTAGTCTTTAGGTGTATACGCCTATTTCTCCACAATCTCCATAGATTCTTAAAAGTCCTGGCAGCAATCCCTATTCGTCTGTTAATCTCATGCCGCACATCACCAGTATCTGTTACATAGCTCCCAAGATAATTAAACTGTGACACCTGCTCAAGGCTGCAACCATTCAGATTAACTGAATCACAGCCTGCCTGACCAATTTTCATCACTTTAGTTTTCTCTCTGTTTATAACCAAACCTACTCTACTACCAGTCTCATCAACAGCTCGAATGAAAGAGTTCATCTCATCAACATCATTTGCCAAAAGGGCTAAATCATCAGCATAATCTAAATCAGAAATTTTCGTATCTCCAGTCCATTTAAGGCCAAAATCTTTCCCTTGAAGTGAATTTCGCATAACATAATCAATTACCAAACTAAAGAGAAAAGGAGACAAAATGCACCCTTGTCGAACACCAGAAGTAATGCTAAACCAATTGCTACAAGCCTTACCAACTCTCACACACGACTCAGTGTTATTATAGAGAGCTTTCATTATGTTAACTAACTTGTCTGGTATACCATATGATTTCACAATCAACCAAAAATTATGACGATCAACAGAGTCGAAAGCCTTTTTGAATTATTATACTTTTAGATTTACAGGATTTTAATCGTCATGATAAATTTATAATGTTTAAAACTGCCATTCTAGTAAATTTACGGGAAGACAGAATAAGTTTACATAGGTTTTATGAAGCCATAAAAATTATTCGTTTTGCACTAAAGTGTCGTTCTCTACTTTCCTGTCCCATTGCACCTTTGATCCTCAGAATAAAAAACCCATCATTAGTTCAAAAGCTTCTAAAAATCAGTTATTTCCTCATGTAGTTGTTACGGGGTTTTATATTTCCTCACTCTTATTACGAAATAAGTTGAGCGATCCTTTAATATTTTTTTACTTGTCCGATTTCATCTTGACAGACGTAAGACAGGTAAGTTAGTGCATTGTTGATAAATACATTCCTAAAAGCTCTAACCTACGCTAAATAACAATGAATCACCATGGAATGCTGTTAGATTTTTCTCCCCTACTACGGAAATCATGGACGAAAAATGTTCAGGCTCTTTGGAAAGTAGAGTCGCTCAAAAAACATCCGAACACTATGGTTGATTACAGAATTGAGAAAAAATATCTGGCAAACGTTTCTTAGAAATTAGTAATCTGGCAACCTTCGTGTCACGTGTCACGATATGAAAAATAATCCTATTTTACACTGGTAACTTTTTGACTCCCCTCCCATGAAAAAATTCCTGCCGACGCCCACATCCTATTATAGAACCTATTTCCAAGTTTGAAACCATTTCTATTTTCACTTCTAGGACAGTTAAATTTCAGTTGGAAATTTGCTAAAATCCCAATCTTTGAAGATAGGGCTAGTTATTCTCAAACAATGAAGTTTACTTATATGTAGGAAAAATTCTTCATTGACATTTCAATTACTAATCCCGAAAGGGTTCATCACTTTAGCGCATAGGTTATAGCTAATACCAACTTCGACATTGATGTCACCTAGCACAATATCGTTTCTTCGGATAAAATTAAAATTATCCTAAAGTTAGTAGTTAAACCTGCCCTTCGCTCTCTGATCACAGTCCTCGTTTGGAGGATGTTACCAAGACAACATTAAAGTATTCAATCCTAATTCAAATTTAATAATAAGAAATATCTGATTAATGCAATCATCGCATTAAAGATGGGATTCCCGCTAAGAAATTATCTCATCGGTTTATGCTTGTTAATTTGGAATACTTCTATTACTCACGTATATAAAATGCACTGAATTAAATTGGTAAGATTTCCTACAGTTTTCCTGCAAAAATAAATATGAAATGCTTTAAATTGAATACCCACTTCAGTCCCCTTGTCTATCTACAGAAGAAATCTCGTGGCATAACCTTAATAATTTGGTCTTTTATTTCAGAATGTTCAGGTTATACCGATGGAATTCTGTGAGGATATCAGGATATAATCTTGATTGAAAGTCTGCACATTTCGGATTTGTGGGGAAAGAAAATATATGTTAGGGAATAAGAAAAGTTGATTTTAATATAAGAAGTAAGGTCAACAATGCCAGCTATTAGTCGCAAGCGCGGCAGAATAAAAATACCCGATCTTTGTCCACTAAGTGCATCGAGCACCCAAGTAGGATTCGATTTCGATCGAATCAAAAAAATCCAAGTAGGATTCGATTTCGATCAGCAGCAAAAGTGGTCTACCTGAGACACATTACGGCAGTTTTGGTAAATAATACCGTTAGCCGCAAAAGTGGTCTACCTGAGAGCAAAAAGTGGTCTACCTGAGACACATTACCGGCAGTTTTGGTAACTAAATGCCCCTAAATAAGTGATTGTGACTCAGTATAAACTAGAATTTGTGAAATTCCTTTAAGAATATGGTTATCAATAATATACTAAATGATCTGCCTAAGAATATTTGTCAAGATGAAGTCGTAAAGGTGGAAGCACCTGCAATGATCTCTGGTCAGGCTCAGCTAACATCTGATGATGCTCAAGCTAGTAATTCACAAATAAAGTAAAACAACAATGTATAAAGCCCATAGAGAGGAGTCATCAATGTATCAGCATCGCATATTGATAATCCTAATCGAAAAAGAGTCTAAGTCAAGAACGGACGACTTGCGATCTGCGGACGGGATTCGCTTTCAAGTGAAAAATAGCGAAATAAAATAAAAAAGCATGTCTTTCAGAATAAAACTAAAATACATTGAAATTGGGACAGATCTTGAGGGGGGAGGGTGCAAGGTGGCCTTCCCTCTCTTTGAGAATGCTAGGAAGGGTAATGGAGGCAAAAATTATTCAACTTAGATATATTTAATGTATTATATCAAGAAAGTTTTTGAGATCTTAAAAATGGAGGGGAAAATATTATTTTGTAATAAAATTCCAGCCTCTTGCTCCCTCCTCCATTTCATTTTTTTCTAGATGCGGGACTGCACGACATTCAGATTTTTCCGCTGTTCCAAATAAAATCCAGGATTTCTAGGAAACTGAGGACAGTAAATGGAATCCTTTTTTTTCATGCCATGCTTACAAAGTTTTCTTAATTCTTCTTCTCTTTCATTTGCGTTACATTTTGCAGGCGGATGTGTTTCAACAGCATTGCATTGTTATTGGAGTAGAGTGAAAAAAAGTAGAGTTTACATCGAAACATCTACAATGCAAATTGTATGCATTTAACAGTATCATTCGAAATATGTGAATCCGTATTTCCCAATGCTAAAGAACTGTTTTCTTCTCTAAGGGATAGTACGAAAACTTTTGATCATTTATTGCACTCCTTTCGGCATTGCCGCAGTTGGACTTCTTTTATTCTTTTTGTCAACCATTTTATCTTCTAATTCTGCAGAGATAACGAGAATATCTCTTTTGTCCTTTCCCTCACAACTATACCATTCTCATGCTCACACTTCGTCTTTTGAAAGGTTTTTTTTTTGTAATCATTTGCTTTGAGTTACATTTTCTCAGTGCGTACGATAAGTGCAGTTTTAGGGGCTGTAAATTTGCCAAATCATTAACGGCATAGTTGCAATAAGGTTGACCGGGTTAACTACGGCCTATTTCTCAACAAGATGATCTTCAGTTGCTTTTAAAATGGCATTAATTTTAGCTAAACGAATCATTAATTAATAGTTAAGAGTAGACCTGGAGAAAAGGGCGGCGGATGTCTAAATTCGACCCAGGCATCAAAATAGCTAGTCCTACCTTCAAGGTCAACGCATAATGTTTCAGTGCAGTACGTGTTATTTTGTGGCAGAAGCAATGCCATATCATAATTGTACTGGAAAGTATCCCTGACGAATGAGTATGCAATACGAATCTTTTCTGTTTTATTGAGTTCAGTGGAAATGAAAGAGCTTACTCACTCACCAAATATATCAAGCACAACACCCTATAATTGCCAACTATCACAAACTTAACAGCCATAAGGCAGATTTCCAACTTCAAACTAAAGAAAAACTTCAGAAAAATTTTTCAGGAAAAACTTCAAAAATTAATAATCGTAGAGGATTGATCTCTACGTTGCTATAAGACATCTGCTCTGCTTTAGATTCCAGACAGGACCTGATAAAAATAATCTGGTGCGTGTACAGCAACTGTACACGCTCCAGTTACCGTTCACAGCAAACTGGAGCGTGTGCAGTTACTGCACACGCTCCAGTTTGCTGTGAACGGTAACTGCACACGCTCAATATTTCCGCGAGTGAGCCCACACGATCCAGGTCTTTGTGAGCTCACACGATCCAATGTGCTATGAACATTACCGCAACCGCTCCAGTTTGCTGTGAACGGTAACTGCACAAGCAAAGATATCAAGCCCAACACCCTATAATTGCCAACTATCACAAACTTAACAGCCATGAGGCAGATTTCCAACTTCAAATTAAAGAAAAACTGCAGAAATATTTTTCAGGAAAAACTTCAAAAATTAATAATCGTAGAGGATTGATCTCTACGTTGCTATCAGACATCTGCTCTGCTTTAGATTCCAGACAGGACCTGATGAAGATCGTCCAACTTAGGATTGGATGCACAAAACTAAACGATAAAATGCAGCTGATGAACAAAAACACAAATGTGCGCATTGTGAGGCCAAGGAAACTGTCACATCTGTGCTCTTAAACTATGATGCAGAAAGGTCAGATTCAATCCGTTCAGAAAAGGCGTGTTTGAAGAATCAAAGAAACTAGAATACAGTTTTTCATACTAAGTAGCCTGCTACACAAATCCATTCACCAACAAAAAGATCCACCTGAAAATCTTAAAAATCCACAAACCTCTACCAGAGAACATGAGGAAGAATCTTCTTAGTCTATTCCTATTTATGAAACAGACAACTGGGACCCCAAACACCTCTCTCCAGGAGGAAAACAAAAGTAGTGGGGGTAGGGTGGGAGGGGGAGAAGAGAAAAATCAACCAAAAATAATAAAAAGCTTTAATAATGACATGTTTCATCACCCTTCGAACTAAACAAGAAACCGCCAAACCATTACAATCTCATCTATATCTTTTCTATCACATAAAATATCTTTTGTGAACTGAAATTATATATTAGCAAAAAAACAAAAACAATGTGAAACATGATGTCTCAGTTACAGCTTTTGGACTTTCCAAGTTCATTGGCATCCCCCTTGCTTACTGAGAGCTTAGCTGAGATAAATCTCAACGCCGACACTCGAACCTGTAGATACGGGCGTGGCGCGCTACCGACACGGCCACCTCGAGATTCAGCGAATAGCAACGTAACTGCAATGGCAACCAGTTCAGACAGGCAAAGGCGCATAGATGAGTTGGGTTGGGTTGTTTTACCTCTGAGCGGCACTTTTTTGCACACCATGGGCTAAATGGCCAGGTCACATTGACCCCGAAGGCTCAGAGAAGGTTGGGGGAGGGGACCCACTGGAACAGCTGTTGGGAGACAGATGGTAGCCTCCCGTCAAGGCCATCCAGCGTGATCCTTAACCTGCACAGGGTATGGCTCTCCCACACACGGGGCAACGGCTTAACGTCCCATCCGACGGACGACGGCCTTTCCAAGCCCATCGGTGTCCCCTACTGATCGTGGGCAGGGCGGGGAATTTTGCGGAGATAAATCTCAACGCTGACCCAGCTGGGACTCGAACCTGGGAACTACAGATTACGAGCCTGGCGCGCTACCGATTGAGCCACCCCCTCCCTGCGCATAGATGGGATTGTGATTAGTGGTATGTGATGCATAGTGCATTTATGCTTGAAGTGGCAGTAAACGTATTTAAAGGTCAGCATCAAGACCCTACAATGTATGCTAATCTTTAATCGGATGAAAGTAACGATAATAATAAAGAAAACGACGATGGATCAATTGGTCGAACAGATCTGTTCAGTTCTCTATCAGAAGTGATAATGTTTCCTTTGAGTGATACTAATAGGTTTTAAAAGGAAATTTCTAATTGAACAATAACAATAAATTTTGAATAACAATAAACAATACAATAGCAATAAAATTTAAATTTTAATAAAAATAAAATTTAAATAAAACAACAATAACAATAAATTTTAAATTGATGGTATGCCCTACTAAGAACGAAGCCACCCCTGCCTTCAGTTAGAAGCCAGCATACGAAGTTTGCCTGTTATGAAAGCAATTAGCTTCTTAACCACTATGCCAGTTAAGATCTTGAACCGGGAAAAATAACTTGCCATCAATTGGTTTGGGTTATTTTACCTCTGAGAGGCATTTTGTTTGCACGCAATGGGCTAAATGATCAGGCCATAAGGACACGAAGGGGTCATAGGAGATTGAAGAATGGGATCCACTGGACAGCTGTTGGAACAGGTTAAAACTCTCAAGGTCATCGAGGTGTTCTTTAATTTGGTGCACGTGGTTTAATTTGGTTAATTTGGTGTATTTAATGTGCACATCATATGTCTCCTTCGCACCATGACACGGCTTAACGTCCCATCCGACGGACGGTGTCTCTTTTCTCATCGAAGGCAAAACGGGCGTTAGGAGAGAAAATTCTTAAAGGGGTCCCAGTTGGGACTCGAACTTGGGTTGGGTTGTTTGGGTTGTTTTACCTCTGAGCGGCACTTTTTTGCACACCATGTGCTAAATGGCCAGGTCACATGGACCCCGAAGGCTCAGATAAGGTTGGGGGAGGGGCCCCACTGGAACAGTTGTTGGGAGACAGATGGTAGCCTCCCGTCAAGGCCATCCAGCCTGTTCTTTAACGTGCACAGGGTATGGCTCTCCTGCACACGGGGCCACGGCTTAACGTCCCATCCGACGGACGGCGGCCTTTCCAAGTCCATCGGTGTCCCCTACTGACCGTGGGCAGGGTGTGGAATTTTGCGGATATAAATCTCAACGCTGACCCAGCTAGGACTCGAACCTGGGAACTACAGATTACGAGCCTGGCGCACTACCGACTGAGCCACCCCCGCCCCACTCGAACTTGGGATATGCTATTAGTGTCTTATCATTTGGCACTAAAAGTCAGAAATTCCGATCACTTTGCATACGTGATTTGAAACATTCTTCTGCTTTCGAGATCGAAATTTATTCCTTGATTGGCCTCTTGCGTTTAGAATACAGAAAAAGCAAGACTTGTGAATAAGAATTCAATTCTTCTTAATACAACTATTACGCGAGTTTTTGGCTCAGAGTTTCTAACCGAGGGTAAATAATCTACATTCTTTATGAACTTAAAAAATAGTTGAAATTCTTACTGTCCCTTAGTACCACTTTATAACAGTACTTCAAATTGAAGATTAAGACTTTGGCCGAGGTTTATGATCGTTTTTATCGTCTATGAAATATATCAAAAAGTCTCCGAGTTGTTTTGGCAAGAGTCTGAAAGCCCAGTGAATACGATCTTTAAGCAGTTGCAGTGGTTTAAAAGACAAGTCCCATGAGCCATATCTCCTGACCGAGAATGCTTTGGGCCTGTGAGAGCTTGCTCGGGTTCAATAGAAGCCATCAGCGTACTTTGGGCGACATAAAAGCGGAAGATCCTAGTGAAACGACCTGAAACTAAAGACGAACGATGCTGTAAGAACACACACTCTTCCTACACGCGAAATCCCTACAAGCAGAGCGCCGGGAAGGACACCGAAGTTTAATGTTCTGCCAGAACGTACAGTCGAAGAGGTTTAATGCCGCCGTTTAAGGTCTAATTCCCGTCCGCATAACTCTCTGCTCCTGTTGCAAAATTTATTAATGCCAACTCCGATGTTCTGTGTGTAAGTTAGAGGCGGAAGAGTCTCGGGCTATTGCTGGAGCAATTACCGTCGCTCGGGGGTCTCGTCGAGATGCGGGAAGCCAAGCACGGACATCAAGACGAGATGGCTTTCGTAGCCGACATTGGATTTAGCAATTACCTCCAGATATTGATGGGGGTCGGGTAAATATTGTGGCCGGATCGCCCGAAACATTTTTACGGCGTGATTAAATTTAATTATTCGGGAGAAACAGGCTCGCAGCAGTAACAGGAAAAGGAAGCGTTGTTTCCATCACGCGTTAGTGGATGTTGACTGTCAGTTGCAAACCAGAAGAAACTTGAGAGCGTTTCGTAGGGTGGTGACAATTTCTCTCTATCTAATGCATTCAGACACAAGAAGTACGATATGGAGAATTCAGTGCGAGGCCTCAGATTAAGTGATGAGAGAAGTGATTGAGGTGGGAGGTGACAGGATGGTCATTTGTGATGAGATGTTCTTGAAAGGGTATTGTTGGCAATAAAAAATATTCAACAGTAGGTTGGAAATTGCTTTTTATTATGATCTGCTTATGAATGCACACGATGTAAATTGTTGTTGTTCCTCTGAGCGGCACTTTTTTTGCACACCATGGGCTAAATGGCCAGGTCACATGGACCCTGAAGGCTCAGAGAAGGTTGGGGAGGGGACCCACTGGAACAATTGTTGGGAGACAGATGGTAGCCTCCCGTCAAGACCATCCAGCGTGTTCTTTAACGTGCACAGGGTATGGCTCTCCCGCACACGGGGCCACGGCTTAACGTCCCATACTATGGACGGCGGCCTTTCCAAGCCCATCGGTGTCCCCTACTGACCGTGGGCAGGACAGGGAGTTTTGCGGAGATAAATCTCAACGCTGACCCAGCTGGGACACGAACCTGGGAACTGCAGACTACGAGACTGGCCACCCCGCCTCCACGATGTAAAGGGATTATTCTCAAGAGATGAGAGATGCTGTTGGACTCCATGATTTATTTTACCTTTTTCTTTCTTTTATTAATGGATTTGATACAACAAGAAAAAAGAATTTATGCGTCTCTCACTTTGTGCAATTTAAGTTTGAAAACTCGACCTCAGAGATGAAGACATTCGACTAATTTTCTGTGATATTATTTTTAGTGAACTTAAATCCTCCCAATCATGCATGAAACAGTTCTCGATCAAAAATTCTCGACTAATGAAAAGTAGAAAAACAGTTGGTATATTTTAAAATCCCGTTTTTTGAAACAATACTGAATTTTGCTCTTTTTCCGCTATTCGTACATTTCTGGAATTTATCCTGGAAAGAATGATGAATGTCAAAAAAACATGTGTAATTTTGATCCCAGTTCATTTTTTTATTTATATAAAATCTAAATACGTTCATAAATTATCAGGTTAAGAATATATATTGAGTTATACGAGTAACAATATAATTGAGTATATATAGTAATAAATATATTGAGTTATAACAAAAACGTAGTTTGAAATGTTCCTTCTCTGTTCCTCAAGTAGGTGCTTGCCACAAAGGTCTGATAGGAGCCTTTAAGGCAGAAAGGAAACACAGAAAAAAAAATACATCCGTACTTTATCCAGAACTCAAAGCCAGGTCTTTTGATTAGTAGACAAGTGTACTATTTGGCATGGACCTCCAAATGGATAAGAAACAATAGCGAATAGCCAGATTTGTCCTATCTATCAATCATCCAATATCAAAGGAAAATTTGAGGATTTTCCCCGGAGGTCGTACAGAAAATATGGCTGAAATCTTCCTGTCTTTGAAGTGCAAAGCGGACACCAAAGACAGCCAATAAACAGTGTGGCAAGTGGTACGATCTTGAGACTGAGAAGTTCGCGCTGCGACCATTCTCGCAGATCATAGGTCGATTGACAGGTGATTGATAGGTTATTGACCAACGATCTACGAAAACTGCCTAAGCATCAACTGCGCAGTCTCATAGTCTCTCCAGCTGTAATGGATATTGACATATACACTGATTTCCATAAATTAAGGAAAATTCTTATGTTAAGTCAATGGGAAGCTAACATCAAAGCTCTATAACTTCTAAAGTAAGCTTTTCTGTTTTGAAAAATGTGATTGCAGATAAAGATTTCAATCAAATAAATCAATATATTGATTTTCAACAATATTCATTTCAGTATTTAATGAGTTATGGAAGTTTGAATATTTAACAACAGCAATGCCAGTCTTTAGAAACTTATACAAAACTGAAGAATAGTGAAAGAATTCTTCCCATAAAGTTCTAAAATAGAAACTTATTTTATTAAACACTTTGATACAATACTTATTACTAAGTTTTAATTAATTTCTGAAGTTAATTTTTTGTGGCTGGCATTGTTATCGTTAAATTTCAAACTTCCATAATTCATTAAATACTCAACGAATATTGTTGAAAATCGAGATATTGATTTATTTGATTGAGATCTTTATCTGCAATCACATTTTCCAAAAAAAAAAAAAAAATTATTTAGAAGTTATAAAGTTTCGACTTTAGCTTCCCATTGACTTAACATAGGAATTTTTCTTAATTTATGGAAACCAGTATATTATATATATATATAAAAATGATAAAATGTTATGTCTAAGTGATTTAATTTACTAAATGTTTTCCAATTTAACAATTGTAAAAAAAAATTATAAATTCATTTTTTCCTATGTGCGTTTTTCACTCGCCGCTCAGTCTGGCGACTAATTCTTGAGCAGTGTGCTCCCCAACGCTCGATTAAATCCTCGTAATAGCCTCTTTCATTCCGCTTAGCCTTTCTCAAGTATCCCGCTGTGTCAAAAAGCCCATTAACGCAATCGTTTCAAGAGGCACTAGAATCGTCAAAACTGAGACTGAATCAAGAGCAAGAACGATTTTTACTATGGATTCTTTACGATACAGATTATAATCTGTTTTATTTTCTCGTAGAAGGTGAGACCGGACTGATAATAGCGAAAAGCAAAGAAAAAAAAGATGAAACCAGTTTAGTTCCAGAGGAATTTATCCTTTGTTTACCAGTTAAGCTTTAATTAAAGGCAACAAATTTAGTGTTCCGGTGTTCATTCATTCGTAGCTATGTACACAGCTTTTCTTTACGGCCATATCTGAGCATCGATGGAGCCTTAACAATAAAGTACAGCCCAAAGAAGGAGCGAAAGTCGAAGAGTCATTGCCTAGAAAGAGAGAGAAAGTGAAAGAATAAGAGCAACTTCATTCCTAGTTGCCCAGCTCACTAAACCTTCCCCTTTTATTTGATTAAAGACGGTATGATTATACTAAATGGCATTAATGCCTTCTTTGCGTGTTAGTAGTAAATAGACATAAATTACTGCAAATAAACTTCACGGCTATGGTCTCGCTTTCATACCTTCAACCCCCCCCCCTCCCTTTAACTACTCTCTACAAGAGATAGTAGTCTCTTGTAGAGAGACTTCTATCTCTTGTAGAGAGATCTTCCCTCCTCCCTGAGCTTCTCGTTCGACTTCTTCTCGTCCTCTCTCAATCCTGTAACGTGTAAGTGTGTGCGCGCGTTCGTGCCAGCGTGGGAATGTGTGCCTAAACACACTACCCATTATCCGCATTACTAGTTGCTTGTGCCATCGACAATATGCAAATAAAGGAAGTTTTAGGTGTACACGGAAAGCCACTAACAGCGGCGGGAACCGAGGAGGGCCGTGAATTACCCAGGAGAAATTACCCAGCTATCCTGAGCGCCTGGTGTGGATGCCGAGAGACGGCGAGAGCGGGGGCACCCGACCGATATTTCTCCATTCACTCTTGCCGAGTCTCTCAGTGCGGTTCCGCATTAGGACATAATTTAAATACAAGGCATCCTGTTTGCCTATCTGAGATGTAACTAGCATACTCTCCGCTCTTTCTCTGCGGACTCCCTGAAGATGGGTGTGTATGCGTGCGTGTGTTCGTGTTCGCCTCGAGATGAAGATGCGGGAGATCTGGAGTTGCGTCATCATCGATTGGCGTGCGAAATGTAAAAGTTTTCCCGAAATTTCGAGATGGCACTGATTCTGGCTATTATGGGAAGGAGGAGAACTTTTATCTCTGAGAACCAAATGGAGGAACATGAGGTGCATGATGAGAATGGTTTCGACTTCGGCACTTGTGCTGCATATAATTAGCTGTAAACTCATTTAGGAATAAACACTCTACTGATATTATAGGTATAAGTTCCTGTAAGCTGTATTTCCATTAATTAAAATTCCACTAGCACCTTAAAATGAATCGACCACAACTATATATTACTAGAATCGGTGGAGTTTTCGTAACCAATACTGTAAATGAACTATTGAGAAATGCGTAAATGGGATTATTAAGGAAGAGTGTTTGGTACTGAGCGTTCAGACCAATTTCCACCGTCAGATTTTATTCGATGGAGAGCCGCGAGGATCATGAGCTTTTGCTCTTGGTTATCGTGAGCTTTTCAGAGCATTTTTAAAGGGGAACTTTACTGTTAATTATTTTAGTTTCTATATACCCCCTTACGGGTGGCTGCTTTAACTCGGAGCAGCTTCTTCGGAACGTATTGGTCACAAAGACATCAAGCTTTAGAAGAGGTTGAGGGTAGGACTACTGGACAGTTGTTCGGAGAATTATGGAAACCTACCGTCAAGATCATTCAGCGTGCTCTTTAATCTGCTGCGCAGGGCATATCTTTCCGTAAAGTCCTATCGGACGGAAGTTGGTGTTTCCAAGCATATGGGGGATAGTGGAAAAAATCTCATCGTATTTGATGTGTGTTCTTTTAAGCATACGGCATTTCGCTATGAAGAAGTCTCCGTGTTTCTCATTCTGAATTTGAAATATTTTGAATACTGTCTCATTGGAATTCTGATGCGCAACATCAGATGCAATGTCTTAGGAATACTTGAAATCGTTTATTAGTCTTCTACAGCTGAAAGAGTGTACAGTCGCTCAAAAAAATATCCGAACACTATGGCTGATTACAGAATTCAGAAAAATTATCTGGTAACGATTTTTTTAGAAATTAGTGATCTGGCAACCATCGTGTCACGTGATTACAGAATTCAGGAAAAATATCTGGAGCGTGTACAGCAACTGTACACGCTCCAGTTACCGTTCACAGAAAACTGGAGCGTGTGCAGTTACTGCACACCCTCCAGTTTTCTGTGAACGGTAACTGCACACGCTCAATATTTCCGTGAGTGAGCCAACACGATCTAGTATCAAAATAATATGACCACCTACAGTCGCTCAAAAAAGTATCCGAACACTATGGTTGATTACAGAATTCAGAAAAAATATCTGGGAACGATTTTTTTTAGAAATTAGTGATCTGGCAACCTTCGTGTCACGTGACACGAAGTTGTTTGTTCCATTGACACGTGACACGAATGAGTATGTTGCATTATTTTATGCAACCAACTCCCCTAGAATTTGCACACAAATACTAACGGAAATAACAGTTAAATTATTTTATCTTCGATGCCTTGGCATTAAAAATAACTGTGCGTATTAAATGCACATGAAACTCAAAATACATGTGCAGTTCATCATCATCATCATCCTCAAGCAGCCATGGGCTATGGAGGTCCAGCCAGACCGTGCAATTTAGTTCTCCAAGCAAGTCTATCCTGAGCTACATCTACTGCATCTAGCCACTGCACACCAATTCTAACAAGATCCTGTTTGACATTGTCTGCCCACCGCATCCTAGGTCTCCCCTTCTTTCTGAGGCCTTTAGGCACACTGTTCATAACCCTATTCGCCAATCTATAATTATTCATACGGGCAACATGGTCAAACCAACGGAGTCTCTCTCTGCACAATATGCTGCTTAAAGAAGGTTGCAAACTCCTTTGCCTAACCTCATCATTAGTTACATAGTTGAACCACCTAATGCCCAAGATACTGCGTAAGCATCTGGAATCAAAAGCATCTAGTTTCCTGTTATCTTGTTTACAAAGTGTCCAAGTTTCACTGCCATAACTTACCCTAGAAAGAACCAAACTATTATACAGTCTAATTTTAGTCTTTAGGTGTATACGCCTATTTCTCCACACTATCCATAGATTCTTAAAAGTCCCGGCAGCAATCCCTATTCGTCTGTTAATCTCATGCCGCACATCACCAGTATCTGTTACATAGCTTCCAAGATAATTAAACTGTGACACCTGCTCAAGACTGCAACCATTCAGATTAACTGAATCACAGCCTGCCTGACCAGTTTTCATCACTTTAGTTTTCTCTCTGTTTATAACCAAACCTACTCTGCTACCAGTCTCATCAACAGCTCGAATGAAAGAGTTCATCTCATCAACATCATTTGCCAAAAGGGCTAAATCATCAGCATAATCTAAATCAGAAATTTTCGTATTTCCAGTCCATTTAAGGCCAAAATCTTTTCCTTGAAGTGAATTTCGCATAACATAATCAATAACCAAGCTAAAGAGAAAAGGAGACAAAATGCACCCTTGTCGAACACCAGAAGTAATGCTAAACCAATTGCTACAAGCCTTACCAACTCTCACACACGACTCAGTGTTATTATAGAGAGCTTTCATTATGTTAACTAACTTGCCTGGTATACCATATGATTTCACAATCAACCACAAATTATGTCGATCAACAGAGTGGAAAGCCTTTTTGAAATCAACAAAGCTAGCAACCAAAGGTTTCTGAAACTCTAAACATTTCTCAAGAATCTGCCTAAGTGAAAATATCTGATCCACACATCCCCTACCACTTCTGAATCCACATTGCTCATCACGCAATTGACTGTCAACCAGATTCTTAATTCTATTAAGCACAATCATGGAAAGAACTTTGCCTGGAACAGAGAGTAGGCTGATACCCCTATAGTTATCACAAGAACTGCGATCACCTTTTTTAAAAATAGGGATAACAATAGCTCTGGTAAAATCCTTAGGAACCATGCCTTTATCATAAAAGATATTCAGAATTTCAGTCATCCAAGTGGTAACCGAAACATTCCCAGCTATAAGCATTTCTGTAGTAATTTCATCTACCCCTGGGGATTTATGAAGTTTAAGTTTAGAAACAGCCAAACTAACTTCAGATTGTGTTATAGGGCCAACATTAAAGCCACCAATGCATATATCATTATTGCAAACAATGGGAATAGAACTAACTGCATTGTTTAGAATATCACTGAAATGCTCAGCCCACCTAGCCATGACAGAATCCTCCCCTTCTATAACCTTACCTTGTTTATCCTTCATTCCCTGTATACCTGTCCGTTTTCTACCACACAAAACATTAACTATCTGGTACAGCTCTCTGCTGTTGTGCTGTCTAACTGCTTCCTCGGCTTTGTTAGCCAAGCCATTAAGCCAAAGATTCTTATCAGCAGCTAACTGATCTTTTACATGTTTATTAAGTTCTCTGTAATGCTTTCTATTAGGACTAGTAGGGTATTGATTAAGGACATTCCTGCAGTTCTTTCTTTCCGAAATAAGCTCAAGTGCCTTATCACTCAGATAATTCTGTCTCTTCTGCTACTTTTTTTTCTAAAAGAGTACTGTTAGTGTCCAAAAAAGCCTGTTTAAAATGATCCCATTGTTCCTCAACTTCAGTAATAAGCATACCATGACTGTCATAATGACTAAGTAACCTATCATGGTAAGCGTTGGCTATAACTGGGTCTTTCAGAGCTTCAGTATTAAAATCAAATTTTTTAACCCTAGCACAACACTTTTTAAGTTTAAGTTGCAAGACACTTTTGCAAGTCCTTAGATAATGGTTAGATCCAATTTCAGCTCCCCTATATGACCTGGTATTCCTAACAGAACTAGCCCATTTGCTGTTAATTAATATATAATCAATCATATTCTTATGCAGCCCATCGGGTGAAACCCATGTGTACTTATGTATGTCGCGGTGTTTGTAATAAGTGTTAGTTATTCTGAATCCATTGAGTTTACTTACCTGTAGGAGACGTTGCCCATTGCCATTGCAGCTACCAGTACCAAAAGGGCTATTACTCCTCCCCAAAGGTCAGAGTCAGTACCAACTTTGGCATTGAAGTCACCAAGAACAAGGGTAATATCTCCTTTCTTGACAGAATTCAAAATGTCCTGAAGTTGTCCGTAAAACCTATCCTTCTCATCCTCATCGGCATCCTCAGTGGGGGCTAACAGCAGATAACATTCAGGTCTTTAACGCTTGTCTGAAATTTTGCTGTAAGAAACCTTTCATTAATGCACTCATATCCTAGAAGAGCATCACTAGCTGTCTGCTGAGAAGCAGACCCACGCCTTGGTGATACTTATTGTCGTCCCTCCCTGAAAAGAGAATTTTAAGATTATTTTTAAGAATCTGACCTTTATCTGTCCATCTGTTCTCTTGCAAGCCGAGAATATCTAAATTATAACGGTGGAATTCTTGTGTGAGGACATCAAGAGAAAAAGCTCTGTGCAGAGTCCTCACATTCCAACTACCTATGGAGAGAAAATGGTTAGTGGGATGTTTAAAGAAACTATGTTTGTTGAGACAGGGAATGCCGACAATATCAAACAGCCCCCTAATCGCAGACATGGGGCAAAGACCCGTTCCCCCACCACTAAAGGCTGAAGCCATCTACAGTGGAAGATTTCCTCCAACGTAGAATTTGACGATGCCAGTAGACGTATCGAGTTCAGGTGACTGCGATGACCTCTGCTCAGGATTATCCACCAGCTGATAAACATATCCTGTGAATCTATTCACTTGGGGCTGTCAACTCACAAACAAACAGAAAACGCAGCGGAAGATTTTCCCTCCACAGAAGCCCACCAGTGCAGCAAAATCAAGATCCATAATCAAGCTCAGAGCCATATATCTGTCCAGTCCAGTGGGTTTATATGGTCAGCACCAGGACCCTGTGTGGTTGACCACTCCTCAGCAGGGTAGAAAAAAAAGAAAAGTAGCCATAGTTGTCCAGATCAGTAGGCCACACTAATCTGTCAGCCCTCCCCTTCCGTTCACTTCCACAAAGAGTATATCTTTTGAAAGATACTAACGGCCTGCACCACGAGAAGGCGGGGTCGGACATTAGGTGCTAGGGCTGGCCGGTTCTATGCATCATCACAGTGGACTGGTGCATAGCTCTCCTTCCAGTGACTACCTAGCTACCATTTACAATTAGAGCACGAAATTTTGACCTGTAGCAAAGTCGTGTAGTTGATAACTCCATACTGTAAATGGGTGAAATGATCAGAAAACAGCTAAAATAAGGTGGGGAAAACGTTTTCAGATTTCGTTACTGGTTTAACATTTAAGTCAAACGAATTATGAAATTTGTATTCCGTTCAGACTATTGCCGCTGCGGTTTTTTTTTCTAATCGATGAAACTATTTCATCTTTGAACATGATGTATATTTTTATATTAAAAAAAATGAACTCCATTTTTTAAAATGTTATACATCATTACTTTATGTTATCATTTTTATATTCTAAGAATCTGAAGGCTGAATCGTTTCCATGGGAGTTCCATGTTTTTGATGACTAATGGCTAAACGGAGAGGTCATAATTATTTGCACAGTGAAACCACCTAATGCCCATGATGCTGCGCAAACATGTAGAACCAAAGGTTTGAAGTTTCCTTTTATCTTGCCAGTGCCATTCCTTGCTCCTTTTAATTTAATGAATGGGGAAAATTAGACATGCTCCTTCCTCTAACCTCGTAACTACTTGCACAGTGAAAACACCTAATGCCCATGATACTGCGCAAACATGTAGAACCAAAGGTATCAAGATTCCTTTTATCTTGCCAGTGCCATTCCTTGCTCCTTTTAATTTAATGAATGGGGAAAATTAGACATGCTCCTTCCTCTAACCTCATAATTACTTGCACAGTGAAACCACCTAATGCCCATGATACTGCGCAAACATGTAGAACCAAAGGTATCAAGATTCCTTTTATCTTGCCAGTGCCATTCCTTGCTCGTTTTAATTTAATGAATGGGGAAAATTAGACATGCTCCTTCCTCTAACCTCATAATTACTTGCACAGTGAAACCACCTAATGCCCATGATACTGCGCAAACATGTACAACCAAAGGTATCAAGATTCCTTTTATCTTGCCAGTGCCATTCCTTGCTCGTTTTAATTTAATGAATGGGGAAAATTAGACATGCTCCTTCCTCTAACCTCGTAATTACTTGCACAGTGAAACCACCTAATGCCCATGATACTGCGTAAACATGTAGAACCAAAGGTATCAAGATTCCTTTTATCTTGAAAGTGCCATTCCTTGCTCCTTTTAAATTAATGAATGGGGAAAATTAGACATGCTCCTTCCTCTAACCTCATAATTACTTGCACAGTGAAACCACCTAATGCCCATAATACTGCGCAAACATGTACAAACAAAGGTATCAAGTTTCCTTTTATCTTGCCAGTGCCATTCCGTGTTCCTTTTAATTTAATGAATGGGGAAAATTAGACATGCTCCTTCCTCTAACCTCGTAACTACTTGCACAGTGAAAACACCTAATGCCCATGATACTGCGCAAACATGTAGAACCAAAGGTATCAAGATTC
Source organism: Ryuthela nishihirai (assembly GCA_038380435.1). Lineage (NCBI taxonomy): Eukaryota > Metazoa > Arthropoda > Arachnida > Araneae > Heptathelidae > Ryuthela > Ryuthela nishihirai. The sequence continues at coordinate 93,153,662 of JAWZYU010000005.1, read as the reverse complement.
CTTTTATCTTGCCAGTGCCATTCCTTGCTCCTTTTAATTTAATGAATGGGGAAAATTAGACATGCTCCTTCCTCTAACCTCATAATTACTTGCACAGTGAAACCACCTAATGCCCATGATACTGCGCAAACATGTAGAACCAAAGGTATCAAGATTCCTTTTATCTTGCCAGTGCCATTCCTTGCTCGTTTTAATTTAATGAATGGGGAAAATTAGACATGCTCCTTCCTCTAACCTCATAATTACTTGCACAGTGAAACCACCTAATGCCCATGATACTGCGCAAACATGTACAACCAAAGGTATCAAGATTCCTTTTATCTTGCCAGTGCCATTCCTTGCTCGTTTTAATTTAATGAATGGGGAAAATTAGACATGCTCCTTCCTCTAACCTCGTAATTACTTGCACAGTGAAACCACCTAATGCCCATGATACTGCGTAAACATGTAGAACCAAAGGTATCAAGATTCCTTTTATCTTGAAAGTGCCATTCCTTGCTCCTTTTAAATTAATGAATGGGGAAAATTAGACATGCTCCTTCCTCTAACCTCATAATTACTTGCACAGTAAAACCACCTAATGCCCATGATACTGCGCAAACATGTACAACCAAAGGTATCAAGTTTCCTTTTATCTTGCCAGTGCCATTCCTTGCTCCTTTTAATTTAATGAATGGGGAAAATTGGACAGTTGCAAGTTCATTTTTAGTTCATTTTAGCAAAATCATATTCATTGTTGGAAGTATAAATATTATAATTAAATATATCAAATAAAAAACAATTTTTTCATAAATAATTAGAAGATAACAAATAATCATTTAAACTGAAAAAAGGGCTAAGTTACGGAGTGATCGAGGATTTTATATTTTAATGTATTTTGCAAGTTTCAAGTACGAGCACTATACAATTTGAATTATTATTGTGAAGTCTAGTAAATGAAGAACAAAGATTACAGTGTTTATTATTTGATAAAGCCCGTTTGCTGCTTAAAACGTATCTTGTATTTTGCTTGAAATCTTCCTTGAAAAGGGTCAAAATTTCACTATCGTTACAAACGTTAGAAAGGACTAAACTATTATACATCTTAATTTTAGTCTCCATTATGTATACTCATATTTTTCCATATCTCCACAGATTCCTAAAAATTCCAGCAGCAATGCCTATTCTCTTGTTAATGTAATATTGTACATTACCAGTATTATGTAACAACGCTCCCGGGATAATTAAAATGAGAAATCTTTTCCATAGCACAGCAATTCAACAATATTGAAGCATCATACATATTTACTAATTTTTATCACTTTCGTTTCCTCTCTGTTAATCACCAAACTTACTCTATTACTAGTCTCACCAACAGATGTAATGAATGCGTTCATCAGATCAACATCGTTTGCCAAAAGAGCTAAATCGTTAGCATAATCTAAACCAGAAATTTTCAAGTCTCTAGACTAGGGGTTCTCAACGTGGGTATCCGGTAACATTTTTTTGCGGTACGCCGTGAGAGTTCAAAAGTCGCTAGATCTAGTAACAAAGTAAAAATAACCATTGTTACAATATAATTACAGTTTTATCTTCTATACAAGGGGTACGCTAGTTACATACACATTTCCAAGGGGTACGTGAAGCATAAAAGGTTGAGAACCACTGCGATAGACCATTTAAGGCAAAAACATTTCCTTGCAGCGAACTCGTCATAACGTAATCAATAACCCTAACGGTAATAAAAAGCGAAAATATCATTATTTCACTATTATTAGAATAACGTTTGCTTTTACCAATACTTTTCAATAATAAAAAAAGAAAGCCCTTAGGTGTGCGCTCCGCTTCACAAATGCTGTTTTTGGAGCTCACGAAATCTAGATAAATGAATTCGAATGCTTTCCAAATTGAACAATTTTCACGCTTCTCTGCGAGCTGCATCCTTTTTTTTATCCCCTCCTCACGGTCCCAAAGAGATATTTCCCTATTAAAATTTTCCATTTCTAATGCGACTTGGCGTCTTATATAACCACCTCCTCAATTACCCTGTTCCCACTGGTTACATAAAAGATGAAAAAACTCGCTCTTATGTCCATCGACAAACCATCAAAAACTTATACATATTTATACCTCAACACATGCGTCAAAACTTCACCTGCAGCGCTATTTATTATCTTTCAATTTCTCTTATTTCCCCTCCATTTCACTTTGATCTTTGTTGTTTTCCTTTAATTTCTTTCTTCGCAACGTTTCGTCTCCGTTTCCCTCCTTCAATCTTCTCTTACAAAATGTCTCACTCGAAATTTCTCATATTCATTTCGCTCACAGCGAAATGAAAAACCAAAAAAAAAAAAGAAGAACGCAACGAAAGCTGAAGGGGTGTGGGGAGGGAGAGGGGGGGACGGGTAATTCAAGATTCTCGTACGCTTCGAAAATCGATTTGAATATTTACGCGTTATATCATCTTTCTTCTTTTCGTTTTTTCTTTTATCCAATAAACCACATTAAAATAGCATCAGATAATTGATCTAGCCAATCCTACCGAACGTGGCAACAGCGCGAAAACTCGCGCGCTTTGCTTCTTTCCCGTTTTTTTCTTCGCTTCCTCTCTTTTCATGGTCGTTTTCAACCCTCTTGGCAGAGCATCCCGGGCCTCCCTCATCAGCTCCTCCTCCTCCTTGCGACGCTCCCTGTGCATCTGTGAACAGATGAAAGAAGATGAGCAGTCGAGCGGATATTTATAGTTCGTGGAAACAGAGGCGCGCGCGCGAGAGAGCACTGCGCGCATCCTTTCCGTCGCAGCAGCCGGAGGAACGTGCATAAACAAAACTCTTGACAGAACTAAAAACACTTTCGAAGTATTTAGAGCAGAAGAATCCGAGAGTTTCGTGATCTTTTTCCTCGCGCTGATCTGTCGATGCTGCTTAAACAACTGGAGTTTGCATTTGCAATCGATGCCCTACTCCTCATCAAAGCTGCTGATGGATTTCCTTTTGTGTCAGAGAAGGAGAGTCGATTTGGTGATCACTTCTTTTAAAAGATATAGTTTGATTTAAGTTAGGGTACATTAACTTCTGTTCCAAATGTCAAATGACATTTTTGGAACCAAAAGAAGAATAAAAAATTATTCAGTATGCGACAAAAGCCTGGCTATTATAGACTGCCAATGTAACTCGCCTTAGAGAACATCTGTGAGGAAGGTGACACATCAATAAAAAGACAACACAAACATTTAGATTATCATCCAGGTCCTTTCGTTCAGCAAACGAGTACACTACTTTCTCGACTAATAGATTCGTATTTTTACAAAAATGTGTTCGCTTTTATGATTCGAAAAAAAAAAAGAAAGAAATTGTTTCAAATTATTAAAAACTGAAATCCAAAGAAAATTATTAAAAAAAACTCATTTTCTCTCTCTATATACTGTATATATGAGATGAATAGAACAGTTTAGATTAATCTTATAGCTCAGTAGAGTTGCCTTCTGCCGCCAGAATGAATTGCAGATTGCCTTATGATGTAACTTAAAGTGTCTGAGATAACAAGAAAATGCTTTTAACCTTCTTTTCTCACAGGCGGAACTGCGTTCCTGGAATTTTGGTTTGTTCTCCCTGTATATATTTATATTGTTATTCATCATACTAAGTGGTTGTCTTTCAAATGTGTATAGAGCTTTCCAAGAGCAACAAGGTAGTGCCCAGTAGCATCCAAAATGTATAATCAACGTAGCATCTCAAACGGGCAGTTACGGAGTTAAAACATTTACCCATCAAGCAGCTGCTTGTCACAGAGGTCTGACAGTTGCATGCCAGTTACGTATAGAGAATAATCTGTAAGGAAGGAGAGAGACCTAAGCAGGGAGATAACACAAACATCCATCCTCTACCTGGTCGTCTCGTCGAACCAGTAGCCAAGCATACTAACCACTCGGACACCCGTTCATCTATTCGTGGTCTTCCCAGTAAAGGTAAACTCGTCCCATGTGGGTTATATTCACTCTCAAGACAGATATGCGCCGCTAACTTATACCGAAGAGCCAAAACAATATGACTACCTGCCTAATATAATGTTGGTCCTCCACGTGCCACCAAAACAGCTTTTACCAGGCGAGGCATGGACGCTAGAAGATTTCTAAAGGTATCTTGTGGTATCTGGTACCAACACGTTACCAATAGATCCTTTAACTCTTGTAAGTTACGTGGTTGAGTCTCCGCAGATTGGATATGCTGTTCCAGCACAAACCATCGATGCTCGATTGGATTGATGTCTGGAGAATTTGGAGGAGAGGGCAATACCTGGAAGTCTTCCTCATGTTCCGCGACCATTCTCGAACAATCCGGGCAGGTGCATTTTATTGCATGAAAGAAGGCGCTACTAGAGGGATATACCGTTGTCATGAAAGGAAGTACCTGGTTTGCAATAATGTTTATGTAGGTGGTTGCTGTTTATATATGTTTATGTAGACCACCGGCTTGTTTTTGTTCCACAGTGCATCCTGGTGCAAACACTTCCCAAGGCAAATGACGCACGTGTGCAACATTGACCATCCACATGGTGCAACAAGAAACGATATTCATCGGACCAGACGACCTTCTTTCAATCATTCAAGGTCTACTTTTGATGCTTGCGTGCCCATTGTAGCCACTTTCGATGGTGAACCGAGGTTAGCATGGGCACTTGGAGCGGCCTGCGGCTACACTGCCCCATTTTCAGCAGGGTTCGATGAACTGTGTGTTGTGACACATTACTCCCGTCACCAGCATTTAAATTACGGGCGAGTTGTGTCACAGTACCTTTCTGTTGGCTCGTAACATACAGGAAAGCCTTCGCTCATCTCTAGTATCGATGAGCAGTGGTTGGCTCACACTTTGTCGGACGTTCGTGGTTTTTCCCTCCTCAGACCACATTTTGAAGGTACAAACCACAGCTGACCGTGAGCACTCCACAAGCCTTGCCGTCTCGGAAATGCTCTGACCCTGTCAGTCGCATGGCCATTACAATTTGGCCTTCGTCAAACTCACTTAAGTCCGCTGCCTTTCCCATCTGAAGAACAAAAATAACACTGATTAACAGAGCTCAGTATCAGGTGTTATTTATACCGTTTCATGACCTTCACACGCACCGTCGTTTACCTGCAGCTATTTCGATTTGCATAAAGATGCGCTGGTCATAATGTTTTGGCTCTTCAGTGTATATTCTAGTCCTTTCGTATAATAACGATAGTAAATCGCCGGTACCTACAATTAACACAATATTGCTATAGTATTGTCCGATTTTGGACAACTATGGGTTTTCTTCACTTGACCATATAAAAATAAATAAATACCCCCTCAAGCAACTGCTTGCCACAGAGGTCTGACAGGAGCCTGTCAGTTTATATGCCAGAGTAGAAGGTCTGACCTTGTTAAAAGTGTGTTGCAACTTAAACTTAAACAGTGTTGTGCTAGGGTTAAAAAATTTACTTTTAATACTGAAGCTCTGAAAGATCCTGTTATAGCCAAAGCTTACCATGATAGGTTACTTAGTCATTATGACAGTCATGGTTTGCTTACTACGGAAGTTGAGGAAGAATGGGATCATTTTAAACAGGCTTTTTTGGACACTAACAGTACTCTTTTAGGAAAAAAGGAGCAGAAGAGTCAGAATTATCTGAGTGATAAGGCACTTGAGCTTATTTCGGAAAGGAAGAACTGCAGGAATGTCCTTAATCAATACCCTACTAGTCCTAATAGAAAGCATTACAGAGACCTTAATAAACTTCTAAAGGATCAGTTAGCTGCTGATAAGAATCTTTGGCTTGATGGTTTGGCTGACAAAGCCGAGGAAGCAGTTAGACAGCACAACAGCAGAGAGCTGTACCAGATAGTTAATGTTTTCTGTGGTAGAAAACGGACAGGTATACAAGGATTGAAGGATAAACAAGGTAAGGTTATAGAAGGGGAGGATTCTGTCATGGCTAGGTGGACTGAGCATTTCAGTGATGTTCTAAACAATGTAGTTAGTTCTACTCCCATTGTTTGCAATGATGATAGATGCATTGGTGGCTTTAATGTTGGCCCTATAACACAATCTGAAGTTATTTTGGCTGTTTCTAAACTTAAACTTCATAAATCCCCAGGGGTAGATGAAATTACTACCGAAATGCTTAGAGCTGGGAATGTTTCGGTTACCACTTGGATGACTGAAATTCTGAATATCTTTTATGATAAAGGCATCGTTCCTAAGGATTTTACCAGAGCTATTGTTATCCCTATTTTCAAAAAAGGTGATCGCAGTTCTTGTGATAACTATAGGGGTATCAGCCTACTCTCTGTTCCAGGTAAAATTCTTTCCATGATTGTGCTTAATAGAATAGGGAATCTGGTTGACGGTCAATTGCGTGATGAGCAATGTGGATTCAGAAGTGGTGTGTGGATCAGATATTTTCACTTAGGCAGATTCTTGAGAAACGTTTAGAGTTTCAGAAACCTTTGGTTGCTAGCTTTGTTGATTTCAAAAAGGCTTTCGACTCTGTTGATCGTCATAATTTGTGGTTGATTGTGAGATCATATGGTATACCTGACAAGTTAGTTAACATAATGATAGCTCTCTATAATAACACTGAGTCTTGTGTGAGAGTTGGTAAGGCTTGGTTAGCAATTGGTTTCTAGCATTACTTCTGGTGTTCGACAAGGGTGCATTTTGTCTCCTTTTCTCTTTAGCTTGGTTATTGATTATGTTATGCGAAATTCACTTCAAGGGAAGAATTTTGGCCTTGAATGGACTGGAGATACGAAAAGTTCTGATTTAGATTATGCTGATCATTTAGCCCTTTTGGCAAATGATGTTGATGAGATTAACTCTTTCATTCGAGCTGTTGATGAGACTGGTAGTAGAGTAGGTTTGGTTATAAACAGAGAGAAAACTAAAGTGACGAAATTTGGTCAGGCAGGCTGTGACTCAGTTAATCTGAATGGTTGCAGTCTTGAGCAGGTGTCACAGTTTAATTATCTTGGGAGCTGTGTAACAGATAATGGTGATGTGCGGCATGAGATTAACAGACGAATAGGGATTGCTGCCGGGACTTTTAAGAATCTATGGAGAGTGTGGAGAAATAGGCGTATACACCTAAAGACTAAAATTAGACTGTATAATAGTTTGGTTCTTTCTAGGGTTAGTTATGGTAGTGAAACTTGGACACTTTGTAAACGAGATAACAGGAAAATTGATGCTTTTGATTCCAGATGCTTACGCAGTATCTTGGGCATTAGGTGGTTCAACTTTGTAACTAATGATGAGATTAGGCAAAGGAGTTTGCAACCTCCTTTAAGCAGCATATTGTGCAGAGAGAGACTCCGTTGGTTTGGCCATGTTGCCCGTATGAATAACTATTGATTGGCGAATAGGGTTATGAACAGTGTGCCTAGAGGCCTCAGAAAGAGGGGGAGACCTAGGATGCGGTGGGCAGACAATGTCAAACAGGACCTTGTTAGAATTGGTGTGCAGTGGCCAGATGCAGTAGATGTAGCTCAGGATAAACTTGCTTGGAGAACTAAATTGCACGGTCTGGTTGGACCTCCGTAGCCCATGGCTGCTTGAGGATGATGATGATGATGATGAGTGATGCTGAAGTCCTGCGGTACAGTGAATGGTATTCAAGTCGTCGATTACTCGCCCCCTGATATTTCTTTCCGTGGATTGTACGTACTATTAAGTTCTAAAATTGCCATAGACGTCTGCAACTTGGATAGATAATGGAGGGGAGTTGGGTTGGGTTGTTTTACCTCTGAGCGTCACTCTTTTGCACACCATGGGCTAAATGGGCAGGTCACATGGACCCCGAAGGCTCAGAGAAGGTTGGGGGAGGGGACCCACTGGAACAGCTGTTGGGGGACAGATGGTAGTCTCCCGTCAAGGCCATCCAGCGTGTTCTTTAACGTGCACAGGGTATGACTCTCCCGCATACGGGGCTTAACGTCCCATCCGACGGACGACGGCCTTTCCAAGCCCATCGGTGTCCCCTACTGACCGTGGACAGAGCGAGGAATTTTGCGGAGATAAATCTCAACGCTGACCCAGCCGACACTCGAACCTGGGAACTACAGATTACGAGCCTGGCGCGCTACCGACTGAGCCACCCCCGCCCCATGGAGGGGAGTACTTTAAAGGAGAGTAAAAGTTTTGTTGAGGTAAGTGTAATGGTTTTTGTTCTGCAGATGCATGTCGAGAAATTCTTGGACGCCCTAGTAATTTAATGTTTTTACACAGCAGGAATAACACTATAAAAAATAGCCGCTGCAAGATTTCTTGGGCAGTTCAAGATGGCCGACACTAACGTAGCTAATCAATCTTTGTGGTTGCAGTTATCTCAGTAAAATTTCTTTTCAAGGTGCAGTCTAGTGCAAATGAAAATTTTTCGTTTTCTATTTTATAGCCCGGAAAATCTTGCATCGTGTTTTAAAACTTACAGAAGTCCCTTTCACCCTTATATAAAAGGACTAGGGTGGAACTGTCCCACTATCACCCTTCATAAAGCAGGACTATGAGAGAAACTTTTCGCTTGTCCCCTTCATAAAGAGGAACTATGAGAGAAACTTTTCGCTTGTCCCCTTCATAAACAGGGACTATGAGAGAAACCTTTCGCTTGTCCCCTTCATAAACAGGGACTATGAGAGAAACTTTTCGCTTGTCCCCTTCATAAAGAGGGACTATGAGAGAAACCTTTCGCTTGTCCCCTTCATAAAGAGGGACTATGAGAGAAACTTTTCGCTTGTCCTCTTCATAAAGAGGGACTATGAGAGAAACTTTTCGCTTGTCCCCTTCATAAAGAGGGACTATGAGAGAAACTTTTCGCTTGTCCCCTTCATAAAGAGGGACTATGAGAGAAACCTTTCGCTTGTCCCCTTCATAAACAGGGACTATGAGAGAAACTTTTCGCTTGTCCCCTTCATAAAGAGGGACTATGAGAGAAACTTTTCGCTTGTCCCCTTCATAAAGAGGGACTATGAGAGAAACCTTTCGCTTGTCCCCTTCATAAAGAGGGACTATGAGAGAAACTTTTCGCTTGTCCCCTTCATAAAGAGGGACTATGAGAGAAACCTTTCGTTTGTCCCCTTCATAAAGAGGGACTATGAGAGAAACTTTTCGCTTGTCCCCTTCATAAAGAGGGACTATGAGAGAAACTTTTCGCTTGTCCCCTTCATAAAGAGGGACTATGAGAGAAACTTTTCTCTTGTCCCCTTCATAAAGAGGGACTATGAGAGAAACTTTTCGCTTGTCCCCTTCATAAAGAGGGACTATGAGAGAAACTTTTCGCTTGTCCCCTTCATAAAGAGGGACTATGAGAGAAACCTTTCGCTTGTCCCCTTCATAAAGAGGGACTATGAGAGAAACCTTTCGCTTGTCCCCTTCATAAAGAGGGACTATGAGAGAAACTTTTCGCTTGTCCCCTTCATAAAGAGGGACTATGAGAGAAACTTTTCGCTTGTCCCCTTCATAAAGAGGGACTATGAGAGAAACTTTTCGCTTGTCCCCTTCATAAAGAGGGACTATGAGAGAAACTTTTCGCTTGTCCCCTTCATAAAGAGGGACTATGAGAGAAACCTTTCGCTTGTCCCCTTCATAAAGAGGGACTATGAGAGAAACTTTTCGCTTGTCCCCTTCATAAAGAGGGACTATGAGAGAAACTTTTCGCTTGTCCCCTTCATAAAGAGGGACTATGAGAGAAACTTTTCGCTTGTCCCCTTCATAAAGCAGGACTATGAGAGAAACTTTTCGCTTGTCCCCTTCATAAAGAGGGACTATGAGAGAAACTTTTCGCTTGTCCCCTTCATAAAGAGGGACTATGAGAGAAACTTTTCGCTTGTCCCCTTCATAAAGCGGGACTATGAGAGAAACTTTTCGCTTGTCCCCTTCATAAAGAGGGACTATGAGAGAAACTTTTCGCTTGTCCCCTTCATAAAGAGGGACTATGAGAGAAACTTTTCGCTTGTCCCCTTCATAAAGAGGGACTATGAGAGAAACTTTTCGCTTGTCCCCTTCATAAAGAGGGACTATGAGAGAAACCTTTCGCTTGTCCCCTTCATAAAGAGGGACTATGAGAGAAACTTTTCGCTTGTCCCCTTCATAAAGAGGGACTATGAGAGAAACTTTTCGCTTGTCCCCTTCATAAAGAGGGACTATGAGAGAAACTTTTCGCTTGTCCCCTTCATAAACAGGGACTATGAGAGAAACATTTCGCTTGTCCCCTTCATAAAGAGGGACTATTAAGAGAAACTTTTCGCTTGTCCCCTTCATAAAGAGGGACTATGAGAGAAACTTTTCGCTTGTCCCCTTCATAAAGAGGGACTATGAGAGAAACTTTTCGCTTGTCCCCTTCATAAACAGGGACTATGAGAGAAACTTTTCGCTTGTCCCCTTCATAAAGAGGGACTATGAGAGAAACTTTTCGCTTGTCCCCTTCATAAAGAGGGACTGTGAGAGAAACTTTTCGCTTGTCCCCTTCATAAAGAGGGACTATGAGAGAAACTTTTCGCTTGTCCCCTTCATAAAGAGGGACTATGAGAGAAACCTTTCGCTTGTCCCCTTCATAAAGAAGGACTATGAGAGGAATGTCCGGCTTCCTCCCTTCAGCAGTACTACGACAGAAATGTTCTGCTTTTTAGTGTCAAAAATCTTGCCAGTGTAATGATAATCTGTATCGATTCAAAAGAAGTTTCTGACATTCTCTTGAATTTCATTCCAAAGAATTCCGCGAGACTTAAATAACTAATAATGTACTGTTGATATGTATTCGTTATGTATGAAATATAAAGTACATCCTTTGGTAGTGAATCAGCTCATCATCATATAGGACACCAACGGGTTTTTATGCAAGCTGGATCATTGGACTTCAGTTGCATTGAGATTGAGGACTAAAGAATTAATAGGCTGAAAAACTAAACATCGTATAAGTTTGTTTCAAGGATTTTCGAAGGATGCAAGATTTATTTCGTCCAGGAGCTAGAGTGAAAATCTTTCAATCAAGTAATTACTCCTTTTTCTTTCTCAGAATTCAAGGACGGACTCAGATTGCTCAGAATCTAATTTATGGCAGGAAGTGACTCAGTCCTGTACGTTATTAATCGCGCATATTTCATGTACTCGTCTGTGACCTTTTCCACAGAGTACTCATTCTGTTTCCCCCTCCCCAACTCCCTTACAAATAAGATCCTCTCAAGTATATCAAGTGACATCTCACTTTGAAAGACGTTGGCAATTCTCGGGAAGAAATTGTATCCGAGATCAGATAGCAGCACTCAGACGGACACACACTCACAGACCTAGCGCAGCAGCAGAAGCAGGCCAACGCACCAAACTGCTGCTTCTGCTCCCGCAATAGCTTTCGACACAAGAAGAGCACAGAATAAGATTTACCGCTGCTACTTAGTATAATTACTGCGCCTTTATTCACTTTCATTAACGGTTCCTTCATTCCTGTAAACATGATGAACACAGACGCCTCCGAACGAAACTTATTACGTAAAATGAATTACGTGAACATTTAGATAGTCCAAACTAGGTTCTTTGTTTTCGTTTTAACAACTAATCTCACAAACTGCACCAGGAGTTTGAAGAATTCGCTTCGCTAAAAGAGCAGTGCCTGCGATGGGGCCGCTTTGCCTACAGTACCCAGGCAGTGGTTACCGAGTGTTAAGGGAGTCATCATCGTTAAGGCTTCCCCTATCTGAAGATATACTCGCAGTACTTTTGCGAAATGGCCGCTCGTTTCCAAGACTGTGATTAGACGGCCCTGACTGTGGCTCGAGGATATTTAAGTAAATCGGCTGAGGAATGAAATTCAAACGTTGGCAGTAAAACTAACCAGATCCGCTTTTGAATGTTGGCGAGTTGGTTGAATTGAAAGTGATAAAAGTAGTCAGATAGTTTATAAGTGTTAATCACTGAGTGGCAGGGCATTGTAATTAGTTTCTGAATTTGCTTTAGCAGTTCCGCTGACTGAACGATTAAACGCAATTGTTTTTCGAAAGTTAATGACAATTCTATAATTGTAAACTAGTTTTAAGCGATTAAAATCTTAAGGAACAACTATATTAAGTTAATTAAACAAGATTAATAAAACAAAATGAATTAAACTTTTTTATAAAAAAAGTATGAAACATTTATATGTATAGTGATACATCAATTTGAAGTAATCGTTTTTTTTTTAATCTTGAACAAAGGACACGACATAAGATGACGATTTCTTCGATACTGAAAACTCGCGCAGTTGATTACTGTTTTAATATAATGATTGCGATCGACTTTAGGACCATGAGTGTGAATTGCAGTGATTGAAACATGAAGAATAAACTCGCTTAGGGGGGGGGAGGAAATTGATACGTTTTTGACATTACCATTGCACTTTTGTTAAGTAGTGAGAAGTGCTTCATATACGTTCTGATAGTGAGAACTAGCTATAAGATCGAAATTATTTAATTCTAAAGAATATAGAGGATTTTCAACTGATTTCTGCCACTTACGGCCTGCAAACATTCGCAGAAACAGACAAACATATTTGTTTTTTTAGCGTTGATTGCATTCATATTCATAAATTTATAGCTAGACATTAATGATCATAACCTTGAAAATTGAATAACACACAGAAAAGAGATCACATATGGATGTCATACCAATACATTAGTAATATAGGGATAACTAAAATTTCTTTCCGAAAAAAATATTTCATCAATTTTGTTCATATTTTCATTACTATTTACAAAATTTCCATTTTCGCAGTTAACAGTAAGTTCCTCTTTCCAACAGCTATTCCAGGGGCAGACATTTTTGCGTCCCTCGTCTTACTTGTGAAGCTCTCAGTTCTTGTTAGTAGCACGTCTCTGATTTTTTGCGGTTTTCGAATTCCATTCGCCCCTGGGCGGCACGCGATGGCTTTTGGATCCGTTCCTGGATGGGGCACAATACATTCCCAACATAATATGTGGCGCATTGCAGGAAATGTTTGTACCTCCCTGCCCTATTCAATTACACCCAAAAGGCTTTATGAGATATTCTATCAGACATCCCATCCCAAACAGTTGGATAGGATCAAAGTCTGAATTAAACAGAGGACTTTTCAATCTCGTAATGATGCATTCTAACCAAATTTTAGTGATTCCATTTTTGCTTAATGGAGAAGGTTGGCTTAGTTGGTAGATCGCCAGGCTCTTGCTCTACAGTTTCCAGGTTCGAGTCCACCTGGGACAGCGTTGATATTTGTCTCCACTAATCCCTGCTCCTTGCCCTCTCTAAAAGCAAACATCGATGGGCTTGGAAAGGCCGTCGTCCGTCGGGTTGGAACGTTAAGCGTCTACGTGTTCATGACAGCCACACATCAAAGAACATGTTAGATGGCCTTGATGGGAAGTTACCACCTGTCTTCCAACATCAGTTTAATGGGTCCCCTTCCCCAACCGTCTGTGAAATCTTGCAGTCCTTGTGACCGGGCCATTTAGACCATTGCTTAAAAAGAAAAACAAGTGCCGCTTAGAGGTAAATCAACCCATCCTTGCTTAATGCGATTTACATTAGCTTCCAATAGGGGAAAATCTTCACAAATTGCACTCTCATAGGGTCTTAAAAGGAGGGATCAAGAATTATATCTCTGCATATGACAGGATTGGCGTCTCTTGTTGGAAAAGCAGAGGTCGGTACACCCCAGAGAACTATATTTTCCCCGGACACAACATACAACTCTTTAACGTTAGAGTACAGTTAGAGTCTCCACTATCTGTACATCAGGACTCATCGTGAAACCGCCAATAGCGAAGAGAATCGGAGAGCTTCCGTGTAGAGAATGCACTCTACTCAGCAGGATTACAACTGACATGCTGTCGACATCAATTCTACCAGGCCTGGCTGTTCTTAGTGGTGAGAGGTACACAAGCCAAACATTCCCTTGCATAGAGTCCGTTCTCATAAAGTTTCTGGATACAGTAAGCACAAACAAATTCCTTCGTGTTGTTGCTGTTGCTATGAGGGCAGATCGTAGCTGTTTACAAGAATCAAAGCTTTATACAGGAATGTTTGTTATCTGGACAAGATGATGTTAACTATCGATCATCTTGAGTGATCGTGCATCTCGCACGACCCACGTCTTCGAACAGCAGTGGCAGAATTTTGAAATTCTTCCGTAGTGGGGGAAATATAATGAAGTACGAATAATCTTGGAATATCCACCATAAATTTCCCTGTCTTTAATTTACTAATAACGTTTCATATTTTAGGATTTAGTAAAGAGTTAGCTGAAAATAATTTCGTTTTCCCTCAATATCGCACATTGGAATATTTTTATAGTAGACTCTTTGCCTATTACATCTTTACACAGAAGCTTCTCAAGGTATATTTGCTCCCCAGTGCGAAGTCCCTTTACGGCGCCACTTTACAGACATTTTACAGCCGCAAGCTGTCGAAATATTGCACTTTTGTTGCACCCTTTGGAGTACTTTTTTGTTGCACCTTTGTTTGCACCCTTTGGAGCACTTTTTTGTTGCACTTTTGTTTGCACCCTTTGGAGAATGCGTCCTGATACGGTGGTTATCTCGCTTACCGTCCGTAAAGACAGGGCGCTAAATTTCACTTAGTTCTCGATTAATTACCGGTTTCCTAACACGTGCATTAATTTTGACCAGCATTGTATATTTTATCAAGTTCGATTTGATGAATCATCTAGCCGTTAAAAGTTTCGACGAGTTTGAAAAGACGTAAAGTTTTGAATGAGATACAAAAATTGTTTCAATTCATAGAAACAAACAATTTACACTTTCAACTTACCTTTGCATTAAAAAAATTAAAACTTGGCAAAGTTTAAAAAAAATTAAAAGTTGGCAGAAGCAGCGAAAAGTCTCGAAAATTAAATTTCTCACGAACAATACTGCCCACCCAAGAGACATTGCAGTAATTGTGTACTCGTCAGAAGGGAATCTTTCTAATTGCAGTTTGCTTTTGTGGGCAATTTAGCATTTATATGAGGCAGCTGCCAGGGTTCGATACGAGAAGGAAACTCTTTCCAGTCATTGATGACAGGCTTTCAAAGATGATCTTCGTCACTACGTGCTTTGTCGCATTCATTAGCAAAGCAATGCTATTGTCGGTGACGAAGATACGCACGGTGATGCAAGCCAAGAGCGAAGAACCTCTCCGTTCCCGCCGCCGTCATAATCACCACCCTTCGTGGAGCATCATCAGCCGTGGGAGGCACGGTGCTTTCCTTCAAACCTAATTGCTTAATGAGAAAAACTCCCTCGACGGGGAGAACTGCACCCATTTCATTCACATCACCAAGAGAGGAAAAGCGGCAAATGCCCCTTCGGTAACTTTCGCCCATTAACAAGCGCCAGAGATAGGTTGCAAACTAAAGAGGTTCGGGAACAGCAGATTCGGAAAAGGCAGAAGAGGAGGAGCAGGAGGCATCACCATCACCAGCAGCGGCAACATTAGCAGAAGGCATTCTGCCTCGCGCAAGAGCACCAGGAGAGCCTTCTGTTACTACTCTCTACACTCTGCTGATTCGGCTCTTTCTCTCACTCACGCTTTCCTTCTGTCACTTCCGCTTTTCACCTCCGGGATTGTTTTATGGCCAGTCTCCACACCTCCGCATCACTTGCTTCCTCCGAGGGGTGGCTAATAAGCCGGCCGGCATCGCCCTAATGGGCCCACTGCCACCCGTGAAAAACTCATTAAAATAATGAAGTTGCGCGTACAGAGATACCTGAATTTAACAAATGAGACTACTAACGACGCCGGTAATCTCTTCTCTCCGCCATTACTCCTTTCTCACTCTTTTCCTGTCTCCAACTCTCTCCATCTCTTTCTCTCTCTCTTTCGCTTCGAGCGCAGGTACTGTGTGCGCGCGTCTGTCTCCGCGAAAGAATGACTATCTGCCTCATCCCAGTCCTCCTCCTCCTCCTGCGAGAACGGCATTGCAAAGGGACGGAAAGAGGAAGAAGATCGGGATGTGAGATGAGCTCGCAGAATGGCCTCTGCGATCACCTCTCTGACCTTCGCGCTGATTGCAATCAAGAAGCGCAGTCGTAAAAGTTAATTAACAGCACTTACTGCCCTCTAAAATCTTCTTTAATATGCGCATTAAATTTTACTTTTCTCTCCGCCCCCCCCCCTCAATCTTTTGCTCCTTCTCTTCTAAGTTACCCCCCCCCCCTCTCCTCACCTCGTGATGTCCTTGTGTGTTTACTGAAAGCAGTCGTAAGGAATTCGTTATCTGTTTGCCAGAGGGTAGCTAGAGAATGTTTGACTCTGAACTAAGCTAGAGAGGCAGTGGTGAACTGTTCGAGAATTTAAGTATCAGAGCTCTTTGCTCTAGGAACGATAGACGTAAACTACAGACTCAGAAGTGGTCAATTACTTTGCCTATTGGCGGGTTCATTTCGAGGCATAATATGTGCTCGTCGAGGTGCTAGGAGTCGATATAATTGCAGTGTCATGTAATTTATCCTTTTTTTCGGTTCAAAAGCTTACTTAAATAGCATGCCTCTTATCAATACAAAAGGTTCGTTTTCCTTCTAACTTTAGAGTTAACAATGTGGTTTGCCGTTCAATTTAAGATTAAATGTTTTCAGCTGCTATTTAGATATAGCAATGAGAAGTTAGTTGGATTGAGAACTTCTTACATGTATTGCTTCTCTACATGTTTATCTCTTGCATCTAAATAATGTAACAGGGTTCTTGCAATAATTAGTTGACCATTTGAATGCAAACCTAACACATGATTGCAAACTTATTTTTTTTAAATGATTGCTAATCAAGTCGCTCAAGAAAAAATCGTTAATCCCAAACGCAAAAGGGGGCGGGGGTGGCTCAGTCGGTAGCGCGCCAGGCTCGTAATCTGTAGTTCCCAGGTTCGAGTCCCAGCTGGGTCAGCGTTGAGATTTATCTCCGCAAAATTCCCCGCCCTGCCCACGGTCAGTAGGGGACACCGATGGGCTTGGAAAGGCCGCCGTCCGTCTGATGGGACGTTAAGCCGTGGCCCCGTGTGCGGGAGAGCCATACCCTGTGCACGTTAAAGAATACGCTGGATGGCCTTGACGGGAGGCTACTATCTGTCTCCCAACAGCTGTTCCAGTGGGTCCCCTCCCCCAACCTTCTCAGAGCCTTCGGGGTCCTTGTGACCTGGCCATTTAGCCCATGGTGTGCAAAAAAGTGTCGCTCAGAGGTAAAACAACCCAACCCAAACGCTTAAGAAAGTCGGGGATGGAGATCCACTGGACAGCGGCTAGGAGACAGATGGAAGCATCCCGTGAAGATGACGCAGTGTGTTCTTTAACGTGCATAGCGTATGGCTCTCCTTTACAAGGACCAACCTTTACAAGGCTTAACGACCCATCCGATACAAGAAGGTGGTTCTAAGCTCATGGATGTCCCCTTTCTCATCGAGGGAATTGTGAAGTACGAATATAAAGCTGAACTCTTGCCCAGTTGGGACTCAAATTTCAAATTACTAGCCTGACCCTAAAAAGATAGGCGTACCTATACTAAAAAAAATAGACTAAGTAAATATCTATTGGAACTGGAAAGTAAAAGGGGCATATCCTTATGCTATGTATGACCCTCATGATATCGACTAAGTAAATATCTACTGGAACTGGAAAGTAAAAGGGGATATCCTTGTGCTATGCATGACCCTCATGAGATCGACTAAGTAAATATCTACTGGAACTGGAAAGTAAAAGGGGATATCCTTGTGCTATGCATGACCCTCATGAGATCGACTAAGTAAATATCTACTGGAACTGGAAAGTAAAAGGGCATATCCTTATGCTATGCATGACCCTCATGAGATCGACTAAGTAAATATCTACTGGAACTGGAAAGTAAAAGGGGCATATCCTTATGCTATGTATGACCCTCATGAGAAGCGAATGTCGAGATCCATAACGTGTTATGGATCTCGACATTCGACTCTCCGTTTCCACAAAGCATTTATTGCGGAAAAATGTGCCTGGAGATAAAGGATCCACTCATTGAAATCTATCTATTTCTCTATTTTTAATAATATTCCTATTTAAAGAGTTACAGAAGCTCGAATATTTAGTAGCAGTAATGCCAGTTCTAAGAAACTGAAACAAAATTTTTCAAAAGAATAACATTCACGAACTTCTAAAGTAGATAATTATTTTATTAAATGATTTGAAATGTTTTCCTTATTGGCTCAATCGATAGCGCGTCAGGCTCGTAATCTACAGTTGGGTTGTTTTACTCTGAGCGACACTTTTTTGCGCTCAATGGGATAAATGGTCAGGTCACAACGACCCCGAAGGCTCAGAGAAAGTTGGGGGAGGGGACTCCCTGGAACAGCTGTTGAGAGAAAGATGGTATCCTCCCGTCAAGCCATCCAGCGCGTTCTTAACGTCCACAAGGTATGGCACAAGCTACGGCACAAACTATGGGTTAACGTCCAATCCAGCGGATGGTGGGCTTTCCAAGTGCATCGGTGTCTCTTACCGACCGAGGGCCTGGTGGGGAGTTTTGTGGAGATAACTCTCAACGCTGACCCAGCTGGGTCTCGAACCTGGGAACTGCAATACCGAGTGATCCGATGAACTAATGATGAGATTGTCTTGCCGCGCTACCGACTGAGACACCTGCACCCCGTAATCTTCAGTTCCCTGGTTCGAGTCCCACCTGTGCCAGCGTTGGGATTTATCTCTGCTAAACCCCCTTTGGTCAGAAAGGGGACACCGATGGGATTAGGAAGCCCACCATCCGTCGGATTAGACGTTAAGCTATGACTCCGTGTACAGGAGAGCCATACCATTGCACGTTGAAACACGTTGAATGTCCTTAACGGGAGGCTTCCATTTCTCTTCTAACAGCTGTCCAGTGAATCCCCTTCCTCCAACCTTCTACAAGCCTGGGGGTCCTTGTGACCTGCCTATTGCGTGCAATACAAGTTCTGTTCAGAGCGGGGCGGGAGTGACTCAGTCGGTAGCGCGCCAGGCTCGTAATCTGTAGTTCCCAGTTCGAGTCCCAGCTGGGTCAGCGTTGAGATTTATCTCCGCAAAAATTCCCCGCCCTGCCCACGGTCAGTAGGGGACACCGATGGGCTTGGAAAGGCCGCCGTCCGTCTGATGGGACGTTAAGCCGTGGCCCCGTGTGCGGGAGAGCCATACCCTGTGCACGTTAAAGAACACGCTGGATGGCCTTGAAGGGAGACTACCATCTGTGTTCCAACAGCTGTTCCAGTGGGTCCCCTCCCCCAACCTTCTCTGAGCCTTCGGGGTCCATGTGACCTGGCCATTTAGCCCATGGTGTGCAAAAAAGTGCCGCTCAGAGGTAAAACAACCCAACTCTGTTCAGAGGCAACCCAACCAAATCTTTTGCAATGGGACTTATAATTTCGCTGCAATAGAAATATATCTTTATCTTATCTTTGTTGCAACTTGAACTGAAGTAAATTCCTATGACACTCATTACTGTAATCAAACATGCAAACTTTCCAAATTCTTTAAACTTTAAGCAAATATTGTTAAAAAAACGAGAAAAAAAAACGAAAAATGTAAATACTGAATAAAAGTATAATAAAATGCTTTATAGGTCGGAAAAATTGAAACAACTTTTAATTTAACTTTTTCCTTTGTCTAATCCACGTAGATCTCTGATTCGCGAGAGCTTTAATTTATGCCTCTACGAAACAAGCGAAAGTGATGATGCTTAGAAATCATCTCTGTAATTAAATCATCTTTAATCATCCTGTACAGTCGCTCAAAAAAGTATCCGAACACTATGGTTGATTACAGAATTCAGAAAAAATATCTGGCAACGATCTTTTTAGAAATTAGTGATCCGGCAACCTTCGTGTCACGTGACACGAAGGTTGCCAGATCACTAATTTCTAAGAAGATCGTTGCCAGATATTTTTGACACGAAGGTTGCCAGATCACTAACTTCTAAAAAGATCGTTGCCAGATATTTTTCCTGAATTCTGTAATCAACCATAGTGTTCGGATAGTTTTTTGAGCGACTCTAGGTGGTCATATTATTTTGATAGTGGATCGTGTGGGCTCACTCACGGAAATATTGAGCGTGTGCAGTTACCGTTCACAGCAAACTGGAGCGTGTGCAGTAACTGCACACGCTCCAGTTTGCTGTGAACGGTAACTGGAGCGTGTACAGTTGCTGTACACGCTTCAGATATTTTTCCTGAATTCTGTAATCACGTGACACGAAGGTTGCCAGATCACTAACTTCTAAAAAAATCGTTGCCAGATATTTTTCCTGAATTCTGTAATCAACCATAGTGTTCGGATATTTTTTGGAGCGACTATAGGTGGTCATATTATTTTGATAGTGGATCGTGTGGGCTCACTCACGGAAATATTGAGCGTGTGCAGTTACCGTTCACAGCAAACTGGAGCGTGTGCAGTAACTGCACACGCTCCAGTTTGCTGTGAACGGTAACTGGAGCGTGTACAGTTGCTGTTCACGCTCCAGATATTTTTACTGAATTCTGTAATCACGTGACACGAAGGTTGCCAGATCACTAATTTCTAAAAAAATCGTTGCCAGATATTTTTTCCGAATTCTGTAATCAGTAATAGTGTTCGGATACTTTTTTGAGCGACTGTACATTAAGAGCTGCATGGTTGAAAGAGTACTGAGAAGACAGCACATTGTCGGTATGGCATTAAATAGATACAGCAGAATTATTAAATAGCATTTTGAAAGAAGGCAGTTTTCATTCCTTTTTCAATGTCGGAATTTTTTTTTCCCATCTGGCAGAAAACGAAAAGCATAAACTGGCCAGAAGTGAAAAGACAGAAATGAAAAACGCACATTTTTATTTATATATTGGATTTCGTATTTTCCATTGGTCTGTCTGTTTATTACAAAAGCAACGCGATGCTTGCTTTATATGTTTTTTTTTTTAATTTTATGTGCAGGTCACAGTTTTTTTTCCTGGCAGGAAATATGGTCCGGGGATCAATATCTGAATAATTCTGTTATAGAAACATAAATTAAAAAAGAATGAGTTAAATCTTCCGTTGTTACATGTTAGCCCAAAAGGATCCTTTTTGTACAGCGGGCTTCCATTGGGGTATAACTCTCCAACACACGGGGCTACGGCTTCACGTCCCATCCAATGGACGGCTGCTTTTTTGTGTGGCAAAGTTTCTCTCCCCAAGTAAGTCTCCCCTAGTAAGGTTTTAAATCTAAGAATTGAAGGTCTTGGAAGACGGGTTGGTTGGGTTGTTTTACCTCTGAGAGCACGTTTTTGCACACATCGGATGAAATGGCCAGCTCACAAGGACCCCAAGGGCTCAGAGAGGGATGAGGGCATATGACTCACTGGACAGCTGTTAGGAGACAGATGGTAGTTTCCTGGCAAGGCCATCCAGCGTGAGCGTGTTCTTTAACATGCACAGGGTATAACTCTCCAACACACGGAGCTACGGCTTCACGTCCCATCCAATGGACGGCTGCTTTTTTGAGACCCATGGGTGTCGCCTACTGACCGAGGTTGGGTTGGGTTGTTTTACCTCTGAGCGGCACTTTTTTTGCACACCATGGGCTAAATGGCCAGGTCACATGGACCCCGAAGGCTCAGAGAAGGTTGGGGGAGGGGACCCACTGGAACAGCTGTTGGGAGACAGATGGTAGCCTCCCGTCAAGGCCATCCAGCGTGTTCTTTAACGTGCACAGGGTATGGCTCTCCCGTACACGGGGCCACGGCTTAACGTCCCATCCGACGGACGGCGGCCTTTCCAAGCCCATCGGTGTCCCTACTGACCGAGGATAGGGCGGGGAGTTTCTAGGATATAAATCTCAAAGATGGCCTAGGTGATACTCGAACCTGGGAACTGCAAATTACGAGCCTGGCGGGCCCATAATTTTCAGATTTGCAGATTTGAGACTGAGGTCCCCCCCCCATCCTAGGTTGAAGTATAAAATCCACTGGATAGCTGCTAAGGCTTCAGCCCATAAGGCATGTTCCTTTTCAGTTATTCAGCATGATTTCCTTTCAGTAACACACAGTATGTCATTGACATAATGTACTGCATCTCTATCTTGAAGATGGAATAACGGCTTAAAGTGACGAACGGTTGCCATTACGAGCTCACGTGACGACCCCTCTCTCGGAGAGAGCACAATGAGATGAGAAGGATGGTGAGTAATGGGTCTGAAGGGTTGTGGATTCTTTAATTTGTTTAGAATTTTAGGTGGTCAATAAAACCTTCGCATAATTATGGCTAGAGTTTGCCATTTCCCACTTGAGCAAATTTGAGCTTTAACGGGAATCATTCTATCACGGAATGTCCTCAGATGTTTTTTTTTTCGATTCAACCGAGGAATACTCTTTCAAATATGAGAAATGAGCTCAGGGATTTATGAAAGGAACACGGAGTTTTCCTTAGCTTATTTTACTAGGGGAGAGAAACTTTGCCACTCATTGTAACTTACACTATATGGCCGAAGTATTATGAACACTTATCTAATACTTCGTCTTATATGTCAGGGAACAGTTCCCAATTTTAAAAGCTCTCAATTCTCTGTGCATAATTCTCGCTGAAATGAGTTTGAAGTACTGCTAGCAGAACACCTCTCTCAAAACGCCTGTCCCTGTCTGTCGAACACTTTTTCCTCTCACATTTGTCACGATTGGAGGACGTTTCCTGAGTCTGCTGTCATTCTCTATACATTTGGGATATTGCGCCCCGTGATTTTCCGCTGAGTTCCGTCACCTCGTTGCAGATGCTCCTACTCATTGGGGGGCGGGGATGGCTCAGTCGGTAGCACACCAGGCTCATAACCTGTAGTTTCCAGGTTTGAGATTTATCTCTGCAAAATCGCCGCTCGGTCCACGGTCAGTAGTGGAAACCGATGGGCTTCGAAAGGCCATCGTCTGTCGGATGGAACGTTAAGCCGTGGCCCCGTGTGGGGGAGAGCCATACCCCGTGCACGTAAAGAACATGCTGGATGGCTTTAACAGGACGTTACCATCTATCTCCCAACAGCTGTTCCAGTGAGTCCCTCCCCCAACCTTCTCTGAGCTTTTGGGTTCCTTATGACCTGGCCATTTAGACCATTGTGTGCAAAAAAGTGCCGCTCAGAGGTAAAACAACCCTACCCAAATCCTGCTCATTGGGCTCCAACGATGAACCCCTTTCGAAGTCAGTCATATCAGCCTTTTTACCAATGTCGCATTTGAATTATTTTTTCCACTATGCCCTTAAGGCTTTTATGAGACTTAGTAGTGACGTAAATACTTACATTAGTAAGAAATTTGCATCTATTGTCATGATTTATTGTACTTCACATACGTTGCAGTGTTCATCATAATTTGACCAGAGAGTGTAAGTACTTTAACACTAACAAAAGCTTAGATCAACATGTACGACAGCATGTTGATCTAATTATCAACATTATTAGATCAACAAGCAGTGACATCGGTTTTTTAATACGGACCATAAAGACTGATATTCCGGTAAAAATCATTGAAAGAAAACAAAGGTCTCTGATTCACTCGCTCTTTTGGTATTTTGTGTTTATGTGTTACATAATGCTTATGTGTTGTATATATTATGATACTTCTTAATATATACAACACATAAGTTGTATATATTATGATACTACTTGATGGTTTTTCCATCTTGTAGATATTTTTGTTGAATACTGCTACCATTAGACTTGTTAATAAGTCTCTCATATAACTGCAAAGGATCGTGGCCGAGTGGTTAGCACGCTTGGCTTGTGATCTACGGGACCTGGGTTCGAGCCCCGGGTAAGGCATGGATATTCGTGTTGTTTTCTGCTGAGGTCCAGCCATCCTCTCAGACCTTCTACTATGGCATATAAACTGACAGGCTCCTGTCAGACCTCTGTGGCAAGCAGCTGCTTGAGGGGGTATTTATTATTTTTATGTATATGGATTCGTAACGTACTAGTTATGTGATTGGGTGCAGTTCTGAGAGCGAATGAAAAAAAAATCAATCCTTGTCTCTTGGAAGGACTGACGTACATACTTAGAATCTAAATTGGGACTCGGTGAAGTTTCAGTTTGGTTAGCCTAATTTTTCCAGCTAGAGTTTATGAGTAAGAAGAAGGCAATTGTAACCCTATTAATCAGAGAGCGAGAGAAATTGAATTTAAATGACCACACGAAGCTTATCATTTCCTCCCTGAGCAGTTTCCTCTGAGTTGGCGAATGAGGAAATGCTTCAAAGAGAAAGAAGATGATAAGAGGCAGAGAGAATGCGACTCAGCGTTGCTAAGCGGTTGCAAGGTCACTTCACAAGTGAATAGCCTTCGGATCGTTGCCTTCATCAAGTTAAGAAGGTCGTCGCCTTTTCTTTCATGAAAAAAAAAAACAAACAACATTACGCACATCCTGCGATATGTATTTACTGCATTATTTTTTTTAAAAACTTCTAGTAATCTCTAATTAATAGAGATCAAGTTTTGAGGGATCGTCTTTAGCTAAAGTTCGTTTCTGTTTCATGTTCATTTTCGAATGCTTGTGATGATTTCCATCTTTACTCTATACTAATAAAGGCAAAAAAGTGAAAGATTTTATTTACAAACGGAAAGCCGAATTCAAAACTCTGCTTTATACGATTCTGTGTTTCTAGGCGACCAGTGAATGGGAGGACATCAACCATGCTAACATAGCAATGGTTTTTCTTTCTAACGTTTCTAGTAAGGAATAAATTTTGCCCTTCGGAAATATTTCGAGATATTGAAATATTCTCTGTAGAACACTGCAATTCTACTGGAAGTAATTGGGTTGGGTTGTTTTACCTCTGAGCGGCACTTTTTTGCACACCATGGGCTAAATGGCCAGGTTACATGGACCCCCAAGGCTCAGAGAAGGTTAGGGGAGGGGACCCATTGGAACAGCTGTTGGGAGACAGATGGTAGCCTCCCGTCAAGGCCATCCAGCGTGTTCTTTAACGTGCACATGGTATGGCTCTCCCGTACACGGGCCACGGCTTAACGTCCCATCCGACGGACGGCGGCCTTTCCAAGCCCATCGGTGTCCCCTACTGACCGTGGGCAGGGCGGGGAATTTTGCGGAGATAAATCTCAACGGTGACCCAGCTGGGTCTCGAACCTGGGAACTACAGATTACGAGCCTGGCGCGCTACCGACTGAGCCACCCCCCGCCCCCTACTGGAAGTAATCAAAATCAAATACGGAGAATGAAGAAAGCTTGAATAGGTTACAGAAAATTAGAAATTTTTGAAAGAATAGTAATAATCGAGTAGAAGATATCAATCCTTTCCATGTTCGTAATTTCACTTTGAGATTAGAAAGCATGCTGTACCATTTGTAATACTCGTGGGTTGGGTTGTTTTACCTATGAGGGCCCTTTTTTGCACACAATGGGCGAAATAGTCAGGTCACAAGCCCCAAAGAATTAGAAAACGTTGGGGGAACGGGACCCACTGGACAGCTGTTGGGAGACAGATGGAAGCCTCCCGTCAAGGCCATTCAGTGTGTACTTTTAACGTGCACAAGGTATGGCTCTCCCGCACAAAACTTAACGTCCCATCCGACGGATGGCGAACTTTCCCAGCCCATCGGTGTCTCCTACTGACCGAGGTCAAGGCGGGGAGTTTTGCGGAGATAACTCTTTATGCTGGCTGAGG
Source organism: Ryuthela nishihirai (assembly GCA_038380435.1). Classification (NCBI taxonomy): domain Eukaryota; kingdom Metazoa; phylum Arthropoda; class Arachnida; order Araneae; family Heptathelidae; genus Ryuthela; species Ryuthela nishihirai. Next base: position 93,128,061 of record JAWZYU010000005.1, on the reverse strand, counting down.
CGGGATTGTAAATTACGAATCTGGCGCGCTACCCACTTAGCTACCCTCACCCCATAATACTCGTGAATCACTGCACAGTATAGATCAGTTGTTTTATATCAAAATATTCTTTCTTACACAGAAAGATAATATTATTTCATTCAAAAAATATTTGTGCACAATTATGACACTGGAAAAATAAATCATAAGCATAACATTTCTTTTCCCAATTTCTAAAAAGGAGAAATCAATTACCGTCTTCCGCACTTCTTTCCACCTTCATCCCTCCACTGGATCTGAAAATTTTTCGCGTTTCTGAGAGCTATGAGCAGAAATAACCTTCTGAATCAAATCTCCCCTTTCTAAAAAATATCTCCTTCAAACATCTGCTTGCCACAGAGGTCTGACGGAATTGAGTCTGACTCGTTTGTTCAATACACCATAGTAGAAGGTCTGTGAAGTTGGCGGGCCTCTGCAGAAAAACGGCACAGACATCCATGACTTACCCGGGGCTCGAACCCAGGTCCCTTTGATCATTAGCCAAGCGTCCCCTTTCTAACACAGGTAGAAATTTGACTTCTGACCTCGAGGGACCTGTCGGATAAGAAATGTCGCAACGTTTCTAAGATACAGAAACGTAATTACCCACAGGCACCAATTTTCAGGTTCGTAGTATATGTAGAACAACATCTGACTTCTGAGCTCGACGGATCTGTCAGATCCAGAATTTCAAACTGTTTCTGGGATGTAGGACCCGAAATACTTCGAGGTGCTAATCTTTAGCTCTCTAGCACCAGTAGATCAAAATTTGACTTCAAAGGAACCGTCGGATTTTAAATTTCGTAACATTTTTGAGATCTACATCCCCAAATTCCTCTAAGCACCAATTTTTAGCTCTCTGGTGTAGGAAGATCTAAATTTAACCTTTAACCTTCAAAGACCCCGCAGATCCAAAATCGTGTAATGTTTATCACTGTATGCTATATATACAGGGTGAATCTGAAAAAGTGGGCAAAACTTTACGGGGTGGTAGAACACAGCTATACGAGTAATATTCGTCATAGAATGTATGGTCGGAACGCAAGCGGTGAGAAGTTAAAAGGTAGTTTTCCCCTGTCACATTTAAAGAATGAACACAAGAAGGAGAGGAGATATTTCAGAAAACATTTTATTAACAGGAATGTAATTGAGGTACATGCTCAAAGAAATTGCTCAAAAGAGCTGCCGCCAGCTGTAATGCAGGCTTCACACCTGCGGGATAGGGACCGACGCACATTTGCGAAGACACCAGGCATTTCCCGAATATCGCCGGCAACAACGGCCATTATACCATTTATACCATTTCCAACGCCACCTAGCGGCTCGCCGTTTGCGTTCCGACCATACATTCTATGACGAATATTGCTCGTATAGTTGCGTTCTACCAACCCGTAAAGTTTTGCCCTCTTTTTCAGATTCACCCTGTATATACAGAATATATATATATATATAAGAATATGACTTGAAGGACCCCCCCCCACCCGGAGGTCATATTTTGGATTTTTTTCTGTTAGGTGCAAATTTTTTCTTTTACATTCAAATTTCTAGATTTCTATCATTTCTGTGTCACACCCTGTCACTCGCAACCATCTCTATACACTGGTTTCCATAAATTAAGGCACAACCCGGTATTATGTCAATGGGAGCTAAAGTCGAATCTCTAAGACTTCTGGGGCGGGAGTGGCTCAGTCGGTAGCGCGCCAGGCTCGTAATCTGTAGTTCCCAGGTTCGAGTCCCAGCTGGGTCAGCGTTGAGATTTATCTCCGCAAAATTCCCCGCCCTGCCCACGGTCAGTAGGGGACACCGATGGGCTTGGAAAGGCCGCCGTCCGTCGGATGGGACGTTAAGCCGTGGCCCCGTGTGCGGGAGAGCCATACCCTGTGCACGTTAAAGAACACGCTGGATGGCCTTGACGGGAGGCTACCATCTGTCTCCCAACAGCTGTTCCAGTGGGTCCCCTCCCCCAACCTTCTCTGAGCCTTCGGGGTCCATGTGACCTGGCCATTTAGCCCATGGTGTGCAAAAAAGTGCCGCTCAGAGGTAAAACAACCCAACCCAACTCTAAGACTTCTAAACTAATTTTCATTTTGAAAAATGTGATTGCAGATAAAGATCTCAATCAAATATATCAATATCTCGATTTTCAACAATATTCGTTCAGTATTTAATGAGTTATGGAAGTTTGAATACTTAACATCTTAAGTTTAAAAGAACTCCATTTTACAAACTAATTAAAGACAATCCTTTTATACTTAAATTTTTTTAAAAAGATCTGAGAGGAGATATTCCAGATCTCATAGCATATTGGTGCTATCAACCTATTTGTCCTGTTGTTATAATTTTAAAAATGAAAATTACCAAAATCATTTAGACATTTACACGGATGGTTCTGTTATCACAGAAACTGGATCTGCTACGGCAGCTGCATTTATTACATCTCTAAATATTTCCTTATCTTTCAAACTTCCAGATCATACTGCAATTTTACACGCATAAATTTTTGCTCTCAATGCTGTTTATAACTGGACTTTAGAGAATATCAAAAATAGAAATTGGATTGTTGGATTGGATTGTTTTACCTCTGAGTGGCACTTTTTTGCACACCATGGGCTAAATGGCCAGGTCACATGGACCCGGAAGGCTCAGGAAAGGTTGAAGGAGGGGACCCACTGGAACAGCTGTTGGGAGACAGATGGTAGCACCCCGTCAAGGCCATCCAGCGTGTTCTTTAACGTGCACAAGGTATGGCTCTCCCGCACACGGGGCCACGGCTTAACGTCCCATCCGACGGACGGCGGCATTCTCAAGCCCATCGGTGTCCCCTACTGACCGTGGGCAGGGCGGGGAATTTTGCGGAGATAAATCTCAACGCTGACCCAGCTGGGACTCAAACCTGGGAACTACAGATTACGAGCCTGGCGCGCTACCGACTGAGCGACCCCCGCCCTAAAAAAATAGAAACATTGTAATATTTGCTGACTCCAAAGGAGCCATTCAGGCCTTGATGCAGGAATATCCTTATTCATCATATAATTATTATATTAAAATTGTTTTAGAACTCAACACTGAGAATATAAAACATAATAATAATATCATAATTAGCTGGATACCGGGAGATTCCGAAATTACCGAAAACGACTATGTAGACAATATATCCAAAAATGCTAATGAATTAACTACTATTACTCCAACTTATAATTTTTTTCTTTAATTAAAAATGAAATTAATCAGCTAGAATACTCTCTTACAGAGAAAAACTATCAATATCGATCTTTTATTAAGCCAAATTTTAGATCAAATTTATGCAAAAATATTAACAAATTTTTAGATTTACCTTTTTCTAGACATGAAAATAAAATTTTATTAAGATTACGAACGGATACCATAATGCTAAATAAATAAAAAAAAATTTTTTGAAATTATCTGATACTCCAAATCGCAGAATTTGTAACTTATCTGAAAACACTACACACATATTGCTAAATTGTCAAAAATTTCATTTACAAAGAGAAAAATTCTTCCAAAATTTGGAAAATACAAACTTACTTTTATTAAACACTTTGATACAATACTTGCTACTAAGTTTTAATTAACTTCTGAAGTCAATTTTTGTGGCTGGCATTGTTATCGCTAAATTTCATACTTCCATAACTCATTAAATGCCGAACGAATATTGTTGAAAATCGAGATATTAATTTATTTGATTGAGATCTTTACCTGCAATCACAATTTAAAAAACATTTTAGAAGTTAGAGAACTTTCGACGTTAACTTCCCATTTGCCTACCATTCATAACTTCTGGAGAAAAGGTTTATATTTGACATAAACTACTTACGTACTAGTTCCGATAGCGAATAAAATCTTTCGTAGTCATGTTTTTTTTATAGTATATTAAGTTATAAACGTAAGAAAATTATTCTTCCGAATTATATCTCGTCATTAACATTCTAAAACATTAATTAAATTTACAACAAAATTCTTCGTTTCAAACGTCACGAAGGATTGACAGCACGTTTTGGCATTAATGAAGAAGAGGAATTCCTTAAGGCTCTGCCATTGGAAAAGAATTGCATGCTAAATTCTATTCTTGAAACAAGGAGCCTCATTTTGAGTCACGAGTATTGTTTCCTCTTCACCCACAAATGTCGGGCATCACTTCCCCGTGTTTCCTCTTGTCCAGCAAATTCTGCCGATCCTCATGCTCGTCAAGTGTCTACCATCGACTGCTAAGTGTCCTTCGTTCTGCTTGGACATCTATCATCCACAGCTCGCGACATACTGACCTCAGCAATTTCGCACACACGTGCAGCTTCTCCCTCTCCTAGCGACATTGTGACCTCCTCTTGGACCGCAGACATTGAAACCTCCTCTTGGACCAGACATTGTGACCTCCTCTTGGAGAGGCAGACATTGTGACCTCCTCTTGGACCGAGCAGAGAGAGAGTGGGAGGAGATGCAATGGACGATTGGGCAGATCGCAACACACTTCAATATACAACATCAAGAGAGGAGGAGACCCTGATGATGTAGGGAGAATCAAATAATGTCATATGCAAATCCACATATTGTCTTTTTTTTCTCTGATAAATTATATGTGAAAGCGAGTGATAAGATTCATATTGGACTTTAATGACTGATTCTTTATTTGAACCACATATTTGGAAACTGTAATTGAGGGACGATTTAGCATGAAATATTTGGCGTAGTTGAGCAACAGGTGCGTAACCAGGAGGTCCCGTGCTGGAATTCTCGAGATGAATTGGTGGCTTGGTTCACACTTTCCTTCTTATCAAATATCAGTTGTGACTATCACTTCAGTAAGTTCTATCAATGGCTTTAAGATTGAAATTAAAATTTTCAGTGTGAAGTAATGCCAGACCGTCTAAAAATTTATAATTTTAACTCAAAAGTATCTATCTTTGTTTTTGAAATGAAGTTACCTGTCATTAAATCACTTATTCTCGCTTATTTCTAGAATTGGCTTACTACTAGAAGGGTTTATCAAAATAATGGAAACGCGTACTTTTGTGGAGAACATTTTATAAATAAGCTGTAGGCCACTTCGGTCGTTCAGAACAGACACAATTCAACGTGGAATAGACTTATACAAGTCATGCACATACGATAAAGGAATGTGGGACCATTCTTTCTATAAAATATGGCCCAACTGTGCCAGTGATATTGGAGGTAGAAAGTTCAATCTGACCTTGTACTCCAGATATTCCCACAAATGTTCAATAATATTAAGATCTGGAGATTGAGGTGGCTAGATTAGCTGCTGTACCTCATCCTCATGCTCTGCAAACCACAACTTGACACGTTTCGTACAACGCACTGGTGCATTATCCGCTTGAAACCAGGGACAAACTTCCATAACTGATTAAAAAAAAAGGGCGGGGGGTGGCTCAGTCGGTAGCGCGCCAGGCTCGTAATCTGTAGTTCCCAGGTTCGAGTCCCAGCTGGGTCAGCGTTGAGATTTATCTCCGCAAAAATTCCCCGTCTTGCCCATGGTCAGTAGGGGACACCGATGGGCTTGGAAAGGCCGTCGTCCGTCGGATGGGACGTTAATCCGTGGCCCCATGTGCGGGAGAGCCATACCCTGTGCACGTTAAAGAACACGCTGGATGGCCTTGACGGGAGGCTACCATCTGTCTCCCAACAGCTTGTTCCAATGGGTCCCCTCCCCAACCTTCTCTTAGCCTTCGGGGTCCATGTGACCTGGCCATTTAGCCCATGGTGTGCAAAAAAGTGCCGCTCAGAGGTAAAACAACCCAACCCATTTAAAAAAATATTAAATTGCAATTTTTGAAAAATTATGTAACAATGCCCGCAACACTGGGTGCAGGTGGTCTCCGAGAATGGATTCGTACGTTGTAGATGTGACACGACCCTGCAGAATAACTAGTGGCCCTAAGGAATGCCATCATATGGCACCACACGGCATCAGGGACCCACCTGCATTCTTCACAGTCGGAACCAAACAGTCAGGATGGTACGCTTCTGCAGGTTTTCGCCAGACGTACACTCTACGTGGGAAACAATGTGTTGCACGATTTATCAGATCAGATGACATGTTGCCAGTCTTTAGCATCCCAGTTTTTATGTGCTTTGCACCACCTTACACGTTTTGTTGCATTGATGTTTGTAATCAGAGGTTTGTGGATTACAGCACGGCATTAAAACCGACACGATGAAGTTCCCGACGAACTGTTATGTCGGAAACGGGATCATTCCGACTGGTGTTCAACTTTGCTATTATTTGCGGTGCCGTGGTCTTGTTCTTCCGTTGTACAATCCGTGCCAATGTTCGCCTATCCCTATCTGACAATTTCGTATGGCGTCCACAATTTGCACTTTTGGAGGCAACGCCCTGTTCTTTTTGATAGATAGTCATAATCTTCGATACAATTCCTCGTGTTACACCTACCATTTCGGCCGTTCTGGTTACTGAAGTTCCTGCAAGATGAGCACCAATGATCATGCCTTTTTGGAGGTCGCTGAAATCTGAAATTGTAGACAATTACACCACAACAGCTGTTTCACCTGCGCCTGTGACATTGCTACGGGATAGCCGATATCGAACTTGTCCCCTTTATATACCTCACATCGCGGGAGACGTCGTCCCTGTGATATGCATACGGCACATTACGTGTACTCCAGTCACCGTCAGTGTTTCCATTATTTTAATAAACCCCTGTACGTTGTGTTTGGTCGAAGCGGGTTTATATCAATTTGGGCAGTAAATAGACAATCACTTACATTTTATTCTCTTTCGAAATAAGGAATGGGGGTTGGCTCAGCCGGTAGCGCACCAGACTCGTAATCTGCAGTCTGCAGTTCCCGCCTGGGTCAGCAATGAGAATTATCTCTTCAAAACTCTCCGTTCTTTGAAAAGAAAGTCCTGAAATTTCTGCCCACGATCAGTAGGGGACACCGATTATCTTGGAAAGGCCGTCCGATGAGACGTTAAGCTGTGGCCTTGTGTGGAGGAGAGTCCTACCCTTTTCAAGTTAAAGAGTATGCTGGATGGCCTTGACGAGAGGATATCATCTATCTCCTAACAGCTGTCCAATGGGTACCCTCTTCTCTGAGCCCTTGGGAACCTTGTGACCTGGCCATTTAGCCCATTGTGCCGCTCAGAGGTAAAGAAAAAAACCCCAACCCTTTCGGAATTCGATAAGTATCAAATAAAATTAATGTTAAATCTATGCTGATTTATATCTCCCATGCATATTTCGCTATCTTAAACCAATAAATAAAACTGCGTGTTTGATTACTCACGATATACCCATGTATAATATAATTTTTGATGTTGTTTCTAAAATAAATTTTGTGTGCCATCGTCAAGTCTGATATCTATACCATAAATAATCTGATGTTTGCCAAGTCTCGCTACTGAGACTAAAAAGAATGTGACACAACGATCAACAATTGCTGAATTAAAAGCACAGAAAACAATTCCCAACATGGCACAAACTGAAATGTCATTGGAAACCTGGTGAAGAAGCTTCTTTATCCCGCAGAACTCTTAACGATTGTAACCAGATAATTTCTCTGCAATTTTCGAGCCGACATTTCATCGGATTCGTTTTCACCTCTCTCCTTTGCTCGTTCGCTTCCTGTTCAAGAATTCTTGGTCGAGAGCCAAATCCTTCTCCTCTTCCATCTCTTCTTCTCTCCTCATCGCTCAGTTCCTGTCTGCGAAGATGAAAAAACGAAACATCGAAGAAATAAGGAATCTGTGTTTTCTTGCTCCGAGGACAGTCAGGTAAGGTATTCTATTGCGAATCTCGACTCCAAAGCAGAAATCTTAGCCATGCATCGGAGGGGAGCAAGTCTCTAAATGACACCTACGAGTGCCGCTGAGACGTTTTTCGGTGATTCTGTTTTTCTTCTTCGTTCGCCATTTGGAAACTTCGTCTAGTTTTGAGAGGCAAAAAGAGAAGCCTGGCAGCATCCCAAACTTGTTCTCTGCCCTCCGTTCACTGAGGAAGAACGGAATAGGCAGAAAATTTCTCATTTTGGGATGAAATGGATAATATTTAATGCCGAGGAAATGGAGGGGGGAAGAAAGCTGGTAAATGAGGAGAAAGGGCAAAAGATGAAAGGATTAATAGGAAGTGAAAGCTAATGGCTTTAGGGAAACTCAGAGATAAAAAAAAACAAATATGTGCCTTATTGCTTTGCGCTAAAACGTTGAATATGTAAATTAGATGTAGCTGAAGTGAAACAGAAATAAAGGAACAAAATGAAACAGATTTTAAGTAGAAGAAAATTTTATAGTAAAGAATTAGTGAAACATTACCGATTCTTTTTAATGTAGTAACTGATATGGCATTTTTGTATTTTTATTTACGTGGTCGGTGAAATAAGAGAGAATGGACAAATGTGACACAATTTTATCCCATTTGCATTCACGCATCCTAAATAATGTTAACCTTGGAAAGGCCGTCATTCGTCAGACGGGACGTAAAGCTTTGGTCTTGTGTTCAGGGGCTAGAGGTGGTTCAGCCGGTAGCGCGCCAGGCTCGTAATGGAAAATTTCCAGGTTCGAGTCCCGATTGTGCTTCCATTGACCCTCCTCGGACCACTTTTTGAAGATACTAACAACGGCTAACCGTGAGCACCCACAAACCTTGCCGTCTCGAAAATGCTCTGACCCAGTCGTCTGGCCATTACAAATTTGGCCTTTGACAAACTCACTTAAGTCCTCTGCCTTTCCCATCTGAAGAACAAGAATAACACTGATTAACAGAGCTCAGTATCAAGTGTTATTTATACGGTTTAAATGACCTTTCCAAGCGCCGTCGTTTACCTGCAGTTGCTTCGATTTGCATAAAGACGCGCTGGTCATAATGTTTTGTTGGATCTTCGGTGTATGTTAGTGTTTAAATTTATTTTAACATAAGACAAAGCGCAAGAAAGAAATATATAGATATTAATCAAGTTCACGTGTTTCTCGTAGGTTCTCAAACGCATTTCTAGAACAACACCAATTTTATCTCGATCTGAAGAATTAAATCTAATGCTGATTACTATTCAAACGATAAAAAAACCCTCAGTTAAGTTCCGAATCCTTGAGATTTTAATTTAAGCCATGCTTACTTCTTCAGGAAATCTCTTCCTTGTACCTTTAAGTCCTAAAATTTTTGTCCCGAAATAAACACGGCTGTACACTGCAGAACAGCCATGTTTACTTCTGCAGCTGTACCCTACAGAAAAGCCTGTGCACTATTCACCTTAAGCTGTGCTTTCTTATGCAAAACATTTGTTAGAGGGAATCGATGATTTTTTAGTCTTTAGATTGGGTTGTTTTACCTCTGAGCGGCAATTTTTTTTGCACACAATGGGCTAAATGGCCAGGTCACAAGGAATCCCGAAGGCTCAGAGAAGGTTGGGGGGAGGGGAACCACTGGAACGGCTGTTGGGAGACAGATGGTAGCCTCCCGTCAAGGCCATCCAGCGTGTTCTTTAACATGCACAGAGCATGTCTCTCCCGCACACGGGACCACGGCTTAACGTCCCATCCGACGGACGACGGCTTTTCCAAGCCCATCGGTGTCCCCAACTGACCGTGGGCAGGGCGGGGAATTTTTGGGGAGATAAATCTCAACGTTGACCCAGCTGGGATTCGAACCTAGGAACTACACATTACGAGCCTGGCGCGCTACCGACTGAGCCACCCCTTAGTCTTTAGGAATTAGCATGTTAAATTAAATTACCGAAAGTGTTCACTTTAAGTTGTGCCTCCTTTTGTAAAAAGAGTTGTATCCCATTCGCATTAAACCGTGTGGAATTGCTATTATATAAATTGGAAAGTTTATAACAAAATTGCTGCAAGGTATGCAGTTCTCTTAATATTATCATCGAAATGAAAAACGTGCTGTTTCATTCCTAGTAGTTATTCCACGATATCTCACTAAATCACCAGCTGATCATAATGTGTCGTATTTCTCTGCTTCTACAAAACGCTAAAACGTAATAAATTGAGGTGATGAATATTTATTTATACAAAAATCGTTTGTTATGAGTTAGCATTTTAAAATAAATTGCCGAAAATATTCCACAATTCCATGTCAATGGAAATCCAAGCTTCAAATCCCCTATAAAATTATAATTTTAGAGAAATCGCAGAGTTTCGAATTTGATTTTCCATTCCACAATATGAGAGTTTCCTTTACGCTTGATCACGTAGTCCTGTTCAGATGTAACTGTTCAGTGAGAAGGCTTAATGTGTTGTTGCATTACATTAGGTCTCTGTACTCTCTAGCGCATGTTTCCGTTGCACTGAAGTATCCAGGGTTTTCTCATATGCTGCTCTATTTTTTTCCTTCTTTAAATAGATTATAAAAAATCTCCTTTTTCTATTATGTTGCGTTATATGCAAGCAGTAACTTAATGACTTGGCAAATAAAGATGGCCAGTATAATCCGCTCCACTCATTCCAAGACCGTGGAAGCAACAACTAAAAAATATAATGCTTTTCTGATTACATTTCATACTTTACCTTCTTAAACATCTACCGCTTCTTTCCTTTTATTCTTCAAGCACTTCTTCTTTCTTAAATTATGTTTGTTTCTTTTTCTTCTTTTTTAACTTTTTATTCTGCTTTGGCATAATAGTGTTAGTTGACCACGTGCCATTAGAACCAAAACAAGCAAACAGCTTCTTATAACGTCCAAGACTCAACTTAAAACTTGGATTGTTCGTTTGCCAGCAATAGATATGGATTGTTTTTATCGCTCTGGGCGGCACTTTTGCACACAATGGGCTAAATGGCCAGGTTAAAAGGACCTCGGAGGCTCAGAAAAGGTTGGGGGAGGGGACCCATTGCGCAGCTGTTAGGAGACAGATGGTAGCCTCCGTCAAGGCCATCCAGCGTGTTCTTTAACGTGCACAGGATATGGCTCTCTCCCCCACACGGGACCAATGCTTAACGTCCCATCCGACGGATGGAGACCAAGCCCATTGGTGTCCTCTACTGACCGTAACACTTGACACTATTTTGTAATATATAATGAGCTTTGTTTTTTATAGTGTACGATTTATTAATTTTGAGAAATTTAGCTACCCTAAAGGGTTTTTATTTTTAGTCAAATAATTCGGAAAACCAGTTCTTTTTCAGTAAAGCTCCTACTTAATATATTTTTTAACTTTTGCAAAAGCCAGACATTTTGGAGGATGTTCGGTATTAACTTAAGCTTATAAAAATCCAATTAAACTAATCACATAAGACAATTTATCCATAAACCACCAGCCTTGTACAATAAAGGGCAACATACCTAGAAACCATCGCTTCAGGAACTTACATTGGATATCACTGCAGAAGACTGAAATCGCTGATTTTTCAATGGCGGATTCATAATGCAGGTTGGATGGTGGCTTAAAAACATTAGTAACAAGTTAAACAACTTTTCATTATTCCCACGAAATTTAACTATCATTTTACATAATGTATAAAGTAGGGTGAGTCAAACCTCCGTCAACTCAATCAGGGGGCGGGGGATGTTAGTCGGAAGCGCGCCAGGCTCGTAATATGTAGGTCCAGATTCGAGTCCCAACTGCGCCTGCTTTGAGAATTTTCCCCCCTAATCCCTATTCCTCTGTGAAAAGATGGACTTGTAAACTTCTCCGTCTATCGGATGGGACGTTAAGCCGTGGCCCCGCGAGCAAGAGAGCTATATTCTGACCACGTTAAAGAACATACAGGATGACCTTGAAGGATGGCTTCCTTCTGTCACTAACAATTTTTCAGTGGGTTCCCTTCGCCAATCTTCTCTGAGCCTTTGGGGTCCGTGTGACTTGGCTTTGCCTATTACGTGCACAAAAAGTACCACTCAGAGGTAAAACAACCCAACAGAACTGAAACTGAGAATATTATTGATGCTATTGAAATAAAAAATTAGTAGTTCCTAAAAAACAGATTATTTTTAAATGTAAAAAAAAACCCCTAAATATTTATACTTTAGACTGAAATGCAACATACCAGATATATTTGAAGGTAAATTATTCTATCATTGAATTAAATGTACGGATTCTGAATGTTTATGCAAACCAATTGAAGGTGTTGATAATTATAAACATTTAGTATTGTACAATAATAGTCATTTAACTTGGAAAAACCATATTAAATACTTGATAAAAAAAAGATTAATGCAATAATACCTAATTTAAATTGCATTAGAAATTTGTTAACATTAAACTTTTAAAATTAATATCGAATGCATGAATTAATTCATATTTGAAATATCGATTAATATCGTGGGGAAGAGCATATTACAGTCATATTAAAATAATTATTATTACACAAAATAAAATGATTAGATGTATATTGAAAAAAGGAAAAAATATGACAGTGTTGAATTTTATTATAATGATTAATTTTCTTCAATTAAGAAAATCGTATGTTTATAGTATTCTGTTATATAACAAAAACCATTACATAGAAAATAATTTTAAAGCCTCTAATCAAAATACGAGATCAGCTGATTACACTAACCAAATTGATACACACCCTTGGCAAAGTATAACACTGACACATTATATATATTTAGCACCGAATATTTTTAGCAAATTGCCTGAAATAATAAAAAAAAATAAATTAAAATATATAAATTTTCAAAGTTATGAAAATATGGATTGATGAATTTATTGATATTGAAATGATCTTAAGAAAAATTATTAAAATATTGTATATTTGCTGTTATATGTAACTGTGATGAATTTGACATTGTTGATGTGTAAGTGTAAAATATAATTTCTCACTTAAAAATATTTTTTTAATTATATTTTTATTTTTGATAAAATTACAATTCCACAGGCGAGTCTGTTACTCTTGTGAACGGTTGATATTCCAAATATTACTTATAATAATAAATAAATATTTAAGAACATATTTTATTATCTTATATTTTTATTTTTTATCAAATGAATAGTTAAACAAATATAAAAATTATATTATAAAATTTGTACAACTGAAATAAACTAAAAAAATATTTGTTTTGTATGAACTCAAATTGCATGAAATGTAAATTGTATAAAATGTGAAATGGGATAATAAATTGAATTGAATTGAAAAATAATATTTAAAAGATTTGAGAAAAGCTCCTTAACAATAAATGTGAACCTGTCACGTTTCGTATTTCTATGCTAGAAATAGTCAGTTTCAGGTGAGAACTTGAAAACTCTGAACAGCCATTCTTGCCAAACATATCTACAGATATCACCTTGGGCCGTAGGTTTTAATTTCCTACCATGGCTTAACATTCCATCCGACAGACGGCGGCCTTGGCAAAGGCTAATAGTTGTCCCGTTTCTCGTCAAAAGCAGAACCGGTATTAGTGGAGATAATCCTCCACTAATCCCGGCCAAAAAGTGGTCCGAGGAGGAAAAAAATCACGAACTGACGGCAAAGTGTGGGCCGACCACGACTTATGGATGCTAGAGTTCAGCGAAGGCTATCCTGTATGGTACGAACCAACAGAAGGGATACTGTGGCGCAACTCGCCCGTAATTTGAATGCTGGTGACGGGAGTAATGTGTCACAACACACGTACATAGAACACTGCTGAAAATGGGGCTGCGTAGCCGCAGACCACTCCGAGTGCCCATGCCAAACTCGGTTCACCTAAAAATACTGACTAGGTCGAAAGCGCATAAAATAGGCACGCGAACATCAAATCTGGACCTCGAATGATTAGATGAAGGTCGTTTGGTCCAATGAATCTCGTTTCCTGTTGCATCATGTGGACGTCATGTACGTGTGCGTCAGTTACCTGGGGAAGTGTAGGCACCAGGATACACCATGGAACGAAAACAAGCTGGTGGAGGAATATTTTGGGCAATGTTCTGCTTTGAAACCCTAGGTCTAGTCATTCATGTGCAGGAAACTATGACGTTTCCACATTTCCCGGTCATATAGCCGCATGCTACATTGCCGGATTGTTCGAGAATGGTTCGCGGAACATGAGGAAGACTTCCAGGTATTGCCCTGCCTTCCAAATTCCCCAGACATCAATCCAATCGAGCATCTGTGGTTTGTGTTGGAACAGCATATCCGATCTGTGGCTGCTCAACCACATAACTTACATGAGTTAAAGGATCTACTGGTAACGTGTTGGTACCAGATACCACAAGACACCATGTAGCGTCCATGCCTCGCCGGGTAAGAGCTGTTTTGGTGGCACGTACAGGTGCAACATTATATTTGACATAATGTTTTGGCTCTTCGGTGTATTTACACACATAGTAACGTGCATGCCTCTCTCATTAAGGTAAGAAACACTTGAGAAAACTGTTATATGCTCCTGATAATGACGATGATCGACTAAGCCATCGACTAAGCCACCCCGCGCCCACATACCAAAGTTCAACACTTTGATATGTGGGCGCGGGGTGGCTTAGTCGATAGCGCGCCAGGCTCCTAATCTGCAGTACCCAGGTTCGAGGCCAGCTGAGTCAGCCTTGAGACTTAGCTCCACAAAATTCACTGTTCTGCCCACGGTCAGTAGTGGACGCCGATGGGTTTGGCAAGGTCACCAGGATGTGCCCATCGTGTCTGTTGGATGGGCGTTAAGACGTGGCCCCATGTGCGAGAGAGCCATACCCTATGCACGTTAAAGAACAGGATGGATAGCCTTGATGAGATGCTACCATCTGTCTCCCAACAGGTGTTCCAGTGGGTCCCTCCCTCAACCTCCTCTTAGCCTTCGGGGTCCTTGTGACTTGCCCATTGCATTATGTGCAAAAATGCGCCGCTCAGAGTGAAAACAACCCAATCTTGGTATGAAGTTTGCTACAATCAGTTGAGGAACTATGTTGATATTGAGTTGAGGAACTATATGATTGAATATTTCACTTTATTATGCTGCAAAAATATAATTTTTTCTTATCGAATCCCTACCGAAGTTTGAACTTATACGCTACAGACAGAAATAACAAAAGAGTCCTTCAGATCCCAGCTTAGCAACGCTTTACCATTCCCACTTACCCACTTCATCATTTTATTATTTAAAATTCATTGTACCTAAAAAAAATTTTAATTGGACTCTTGTATGTCTGGGTTTACTCTGCTATTCAGTGTGAAATATGCAATTGGGGAGGTAGATATGAAAACATTCTTCATAATTATATATAATAATTCGTACAAAAATATATTAACTAGCCTTTAATATTCCTTCCTACTGTGATATACATACCTTAAATACATAGAAATATTGTAAAAATAAGAGTTGCTGTAAACACCATCAGTAAACGTTAATTTGAAAACTTAAAAAAAAATACCCCCTCAAGCAGCTGCTTGCCACAGAGGTCTGACAGGAGCCTGTCAGTTTATATGCCATAGTAGAAGATCTGTGAGGATGGCAGGACCTCAGCAGAAAAACGACACACACATCCATGCCTTACCCGGGGCTCGAACCCGGTCAACAGTAAATAAAGAAAAAACTGCTGATATCTCAAAACTGCACGGTGCATAACAAAACATCGTAGTCCTCGGACATTTAGTAGCAAATAATAAAAAACGGAAGCGCCAATCACGCAACCGGACTATCTGTGAAAAAAAGTGGATCAAAAAACTAAAAAGTGCTGTGATAAATCTGGAAAAGAAACCGAAAAGAAACCCCTAACTTTGCATTTGGAAACAACTCTGCTCTGAAAAACTGGATTTTGACAATATCAAAAAACAATGTCTAAAGGCATTTATAATGTTGTATCTAACCAATGCAGGGATATACCTTTAAACTGCCCTACAGCTTTATTAGTGCATTAGCACAAAACTTGCCTAAACATTTAATAAAAGGCTGTGAAATCATTTCTGCTTAAACGCATCGTTTGTTTAAACAACAAATACCTTAAATACACTTGTTATAGATTTTTTTCAGCATTCGACAAATATATATATATATTTATGTACAAAATTGTTATTTTTATATTTAAGCAGATATTGGTTCCTATCCTTCACGAACCCTTATAATTTTAGACGAGTTGGCTTGTCATACACACAGGGTAAATAATGTAACAAATATACAGGGTTAAAATATATAAAAAAATACATTCTGTTTTTTTAGCTCCTAAAACTTAAAGAATATTAAGTTAAGAATCTCCTAAAACTTAAGAATTTAAACATTAACAGTAGAAATGAAATAATTTTAGTTCGCTTTAAAAATAAAATAACAAAGTATTTTTGATATTAATGATAATGAATATTTATCGAAAATTTCAATATCTGTTTCCTTTTGTTACTCCATTTGATGGGTGTCGCTTTCAAATGGTCTTCAAACTTCAAGTTATGATTTTAAATTAAATATTTATAACGTAAAATTTGTGAGATCGAAATATTGTTTATTGCTCGAGGAAAATCAACCTATGTGTTGCCACAAATTACAAAGTTTTACTTGTTCTCGAAACCTGGACGGGCATAAGTTGAACCCGAACGAATGGGAATAAGTGAACCTGAAATAAGTTCTCGAAACTTGAACGGGCATAAGTTGAACCCGAACGAACGGGAATAAGTGAACCTGAAATAAGTTCTCGAAACTTGAACGGGCAGAAGTCCTGGACCAGCCTTTTTTACCGATATTGCTAAGTCAATTATATTTTTTCTATCTTTTCTATTTTATCATTATTATTTTTCTTTATTTATTGGTTATTAGTATTATTATTTTTTTGTTCTTTACAACTATATTTGTGTGCTTAAACTCCATATATAACTGTTATTTAATATGATTTTTAGGAACAAATAAATTATTATTATTATTATTATACTTTGTTATGCTTTTTTATATTTCCTAGAAATGATCCTGTTGTTAATAAACAGATACTGGTTGTGTCTGCTTTATACATCGTTTAGGTCATTTTGGGAAAACGTTATGTCTCAGAAGATTTTTCAAGTTTGGATCCCACCGATTTCAAAAAGTAGAGGAATCAATCGCACTGATAAGAAACACAATTGAATTCTCTTGAGCGACAATGCTTAATTGAGCGGCGCCAGGGCAATGTATATACTAAAGCCAAGCCATAATTTCCTCCCATTTCCTTTAGTTACTTTGCACCCTTCTCACGCCACTGCCGCGACGACTTTCTTTTATTCAAAGAACACAATCTCGCGGATTGTCAGCTAATTACACGATCGCAAACTCTCGCTAAGATGGATGTTTCGTTGCACAGAGGCGGCTCAGCGCCATTGATTCTGTTGGCGTGTAAATCCATGAGTAACCTTAAGGTGTCCAAAGAAAGCAAAGAGATTTGTAACGCGCCTCTCCGACGAAGCTATCGCAGCCACTTAATTGCCTTCCAATGTGACGGAGGGGAGGGGGAAGTGGGGGGAGATGATCATTTCCAGCGCTTCCGTACGCAGCAGAAGAAAACATTAGCAACTTGCGAGAAGGGTCCGCCTTATCTTGGCGTGATCGCTATGCAAGCGTTTACGTCGCTTTTGGAACTCTCGAAGGTCTTTAAGGAGATGGAAGATCCCGTAAAGTCAGAGGAGAGACGGAAGGCAATAAGGCGGTGGTCTCACCTTTCTCTCCTGTGGGATGGAGGAAGTCTTCGCCACAGAGAACTTAAGGGAAATCATTGAACGACTGTTTAATGGGAGAACGGAGCCTTGACGAACTAGCGCAGGTTTTCCACGCGTCACTTAGGTTGGTTGTTTTAATTCTAAGTTTGACTATGGCAATAATCTAAATTGTCAGAGTGCAAGGATTCCAAGGTTTTGAAAAATGGGATGTAAGAGATCGTATGGACAGTAGTTAGCGATACGTATATAGGAGCTCAATCTTAAGGTCGTTCAATGTATTCTTTAATATCTAGAGTGTAGAATTCTCCTTCAGATACTTTCTAAGTACTTTTTCATAGGGATATATCGTTTAACGTGTAAAGGGGAAAATTTTCATACACAAGGAAGTACATTATGAGCCAACTCCCACCCCAGTAAATGGACTGTCTGAAGAAGGAGAAATGTATTTACTCCTTTAATTTAGGTAAAGATACCTTCAATCGGAAACAGTTTTAAAGGAAATCCTTTCTTGGACATGAGTAATGTGTAGAGAATGAAACTCTCCTGCATAAGAAGTAGAATAAACTTATGCAATTCTGTGATCCTAAGATTTTGGTGAGAATGAAACTACGATTAAGTGATGCATTTTCGAATAAATTTATTATTTATTAATAGATAACGCCATTAAACGTAATTTGCAATGCAAAATAATTTCTTAATGACAAATCATCATGTCAGTTTTGGATAGTTATTTAGTTCATACCTAATTCTATGATTGTGTACCCGATTCCGTTAATTAGTGCATACCTAATTCTGTGGTTGTGTACCTAATTCCGTGATATCATGTGCTTAATTCTCTGATGCATGTTATTTAAATAAATAAAGAAAATTTAGTTATGTAGAGTAAAATTTATTTATTCCAAGAAACAAACTATCAACCGAATGATTTTGCTAAAAACGAGATTTACACATGAAGATTTCAAAGATCTTTATTAATATTTTTCCATAAAAATTTATTTTAAAAAGTCAGTGAGCTCTGAATCTGATTCCCCATAGATTCAAAAAAGCGAACTTTCTGATAAAAGCACGGCCGTTGGGTAGAATATTAGCACCGCTAGCCTGAAACATCTGACATTAGCACCTTCGAATCTCCTGTTTTAAAAAAAAAGGCCACTCGCTTTTTCTTTTCACTAAAAAAAAATTTCTCTTTTCACTAAAATTTTCACTCTCTTTCACTAAATCACATAAAATTTCACTAAAATAAATCTTCATTGCAAGCATTCTGGCAAGCGACAGGACAGCAGCAAATGATTTTAAAGCTCTCCTGCTGATTAGCAGAGCTGAAGCACAGGATGAAATATATATATCTGGTGAAAGCGTCAAATTCAGAAATCTGTGAACAATGTTACGCTCTCTTCTTCATGTTTATTTATAAATACGTATACAGGGCCATATCTAGGGTGGGATAGGTGGGTCCATGCCTCCCCTCCCCTTCTCTTCTTTGAGTATGCTAGTAAGGGTAATGGAGACCGAAATTATACTAAACTCGTGCATATTTAAGGCATTTTTCAAAAATATTTTTAAAAACCTCGTAATCGAACGAAAAACATTACACTGTAATGGAAATCCAATATCTTCCCCCACCCTCCAATTTACCGGCTCGAATGCATCGCTTGCAACCCCTTATTTTTTTCTAGATCTGGCGGTCTACCGACGGAGCCAACCCCCTCCCCCTAAATGGACTGCCTGAAGCAGGAGAAATTTATTTACTCTTTTTATTCAGGTAATTCACCTTCAACGTGAAATTTTTTTAAAGGGAATTCTTTCGTGAGTTAAAAAGATCAGTTGAAAAATAAGACTAGTTAAAAACACTACAAAAATAAAAACCAAAGAATGTATAATATGTTTAAGGCATAGAAGCAACCAGGACAGAAATTCGGTGGTGCCGAGTGCGAATTTCACCAGTAGGAAACATTTCTTCTACGTGTATTCGAAATTCAGTTAACTGCTTTGTGCAGTGAGAAATCCATCTTCGCGTTATGCTCCGAACACCAGCCGAAGCATGAAAGCCTCCGTCGGATGAAAAGATCCTTTCTGCTCTCGTGCTCAATCATTCACGTTGTTTCTCCTTCACATCACTCTCATACAATCGCTTTGCTTTTGTATTTAGAATAGTTAATCCGATTTACAATTGCGGCTAATACCTGAGCGAACATTTTGCGCCACTGTCCCCCAAAAGAGAAAACTTGGTACGAAATCAAAGCTTTAGTAGGTAGTAGCAACAACAAAAAACTTCTTGGTCAAAAGCTGAAAAATTAGTCAAATTTCAGTGTTTTTTAGAATCTAATCTTGTTGAATCCCAGTATAGGATTAACAGGAAAATTATTAATCAGTTGATTAATTATTATATTAGTTGATCTCGGTAAACTTATTTCAATGTACATAAATCATTTAATTCACGCATGCTTAAAAGTTTCGTCGCAACTGTGCAATCGTTTTCTCTTTTCTTTTGAAGATGTTGCACATATGTTGAATAACTTAGTTTAAAGTAAAAATTTATTTACATACACCGAAGAGCCAAAACATTATCGAACCGAAACAAATCGAGGCAACTGCGGGTAAACGACGGCGCGTGTGAATGTCATGAAACGGTATAAATAACACCTGATACTGAGCTCTGTTAATCTGTGTTATTCTTGTTCTTCAGATGGGAAAGGCAGTGGACCTAAGTGAGTTTGACAAAGGCCAAATTGTAATAGCCAGACGACTGGGTCAGATCATTTCGAAGACGGCAAGGCTTGTGGGATGCTCACGGTCAGCCATGGTTAGTACCTTCAAAAAGTGGTCCGAGGAGGGAAAAAACCACGATCTTCCGGCAAGGTGTGGACTGACCACAGTTCATCTATGCTAGAGGCGAGCGAAGGCTATCCCATATGATACAAGCCAACAGAAGGGATACTGTAGCGCAACTTGCCCGTAATTTGAATGCTGGTGACGGGAGTAATGTGCCGAAACATACAGTACATCGAACCCTGCTGAAAATGAGATTGTCTAGCTGCAGGCCTCTACAAGTGCCCATGTTAACCTCGGTTCACCGTCGAAAGCTCCTACAATGGGCACGAGAACATCAAAACTGGATCTTAAATGATTAGAAGTTGGTCGTTTTGTCCGATGAATCTCGTTTCCTTTTGTACCATGTAGATGGCCGGGTAGGTGTGCGTCGTTTACCTGGGAAAGTGTTGACACTAGGATGCACTGCGGGATGAAAACAAGCCGGTGGGGCATGTGTAATGCTTTGGGCAATGTTCTGCTGGAAAACCATAGGTCCAATCATTCATGTGCAGGACACTATGACTTATACCACCTACCTAAACATCATTGCAGACTAGGTACATCGTTTCATGGCAATAGTATATCCCTCTAGTAATGCCTTCTCAAATTCCCCAGACATCAATCCAATCGAGCATCTATGGTTTGTGTTGCAACAGCATATCTGATCTGTGGCGGCTCAACCACGTAACTTACAAGAGTTAAAGGATCTGCTGGTAGCGTTTTAATGCTGGTTTCGTGTTGGCACTAGATACCACAAGACACTTTTAGAAATCTTTTAGCATCCATGCCTGGCTTGGTAAGAGCTGTTTTGGCAGCACGTGTAGGACCAACATCATATTAGGCACGTGGTCATAAGGTTTTGGCTCTTCGGTGTATTTCAGAAAAATGGCACATATTGCTTGGTATCTTTCTAGTGAGTTATTGATTTTAGTATTAATTTCCTTTAGTGGGCCAGACAAACCATGTGTGTTTGTGAGTTCACTCATATTTTTCTGTATTGTAAATTGTATATAATGATGAAATAAAATTGATTGATTAATTAATTGATTAAAACCCCCACTCTGCCTGCCCATTGTAGGAAAGGGGACACCGTTGATCATGGGAAGGCCGATGCACGTCGGATGGAACGTTAAGCCGTGATTCCCTGTGCAGGAGAGCCATATCCTGTGCATGTTAAAAGTACATGCTGGATGGCCTTGACTGGAAGCTTTCGTCTGGCTCTTAACTGTTGTTCAGTGAGTCCTCTTCCTCTAATCTCCTCTGAGACTTTGGGGTCCTTGCCACCTTGTCATTTAGCAATTGTGTGCCAAAAAACCGCCGCTCAAAGTTAAAACAATCAACTGAATAATTGGAATATCTACACATATACGTAAGAAGTCTAACAGAATTGCTCAATTTAGTTTTCCATATACGATTATCTTCAGCTATTGCTGTTGTATTTGGCCACTGAAGCCCAATTGTAAAAAAAAAAAGTTCTGTTTAATATTGTTCCCATACCTCATTCTAGGTCTCTATTTTTCTCTGAGTCCTATATGCAGAATGTTCGTAATGTAGCTAATCGGTAATTATACATGCAAGCAACATGGTCAACCAACGCATATTTCCTTATGCCGGTTTATAGTGGCAGCCGGGTTACCACCATAAACTGGTGTAACGTTACACTCACCGCTGAAAGGCTGTTTGCTGCCATCTAGTGGCAAGGAAGGGCACTATATAAAAATAGCATTTTTTTCCCACTTGAGATAGAAATAATTATGTTTTCACGTAATGAGTATTAAAAGAGAAAATTCCTGATCTTCAATCGAGGATGCAATGCACAACACCAGGAGTATATTTACATTCAATGAAATGCATAAACTATAACAAAGAAATCTTTAATGTGACGTCACCTACACCACTACATCAGTTAAACTAAACTAACGCGTCTTTAACAATATTACTTTTTCACAATTTCAGCAGCCGTCATACTGCACGATTTCAAATAATTTTTTGTGAAATATATGCTAAGAGAAAATTTTTAAATTTGGTAATAAAATTAATGATATTTTAAAAAGCTCTTTGAAAATACGAATTAATGATATTTATTTTGTGAAGCTTCTGATAATTTATTACATAAAATAAATATAATTAATTCCTATTGAAATTCGTTTGAATAATTGATTTTTATTCGCAGGCAAAACTTCTTTTTTTTACCTATTCAAGCAATTCCTGTTATATTTATCAAAACCGCAAACTTCTAAGGTTTTTTGTTGTTGTTAAATAAAAAAAAATCGTTTTTCCGATACGGCACATAATATTTTCTCTTCGTGACTTCAGTTTTTTTTTTGTTCCAGGTTTTGTTTAGAACCTAGAACACAAATTATATTTCTTTTCAAAAATAATTTCTTTTTAATAAGGAGATATCAACCAGGCAAGGATTAGAAAAAAATTATCCAGTAGAAAGCACGTGACTGAATTGACCGGAACGTCGTTCAGGTATATAATTTTTGCCTGCTTTAGTGATATTTTAAAGAAATATTCATGCAAAACACGTAAAGTATATATTTACTATTTCTTCGCCTTCATTCTGATTATTAAAATTCTTATAATCAAATTCTTTTAATTAATCATATTCAAATATAATTATTAACATTAGTACTAGTACGAGTGGCAGCGGAAAAATGAAATTGTTCTTAGTGCAAAATTGAATATGTTAAGGGAACTAAAAAAATCTTTAAATTGTTTGGATGTGGCAAAAAAAATTGTGTGGCGAAACGTCTTGGGCCACTACGGCTCCGTAGAAAAAAGGGAGCGGGGGATTGTTAGCTACCATGTACAGTCGCTCAAAAAAGTATCCGAACACTATGGTTGATTACAGAATTCAAAAAAAATATCTGACAACGATTTTTTTAGAAGTTAGTGATCTGCCAACCTTTGTGTCACGTGATTACGAATTCAGGAAAAATATCTGGAGCGTGTACAGCAACTGTACACGCTCCAGTTACCGTTCACAGCAAACTGGAGCGTGGACACTATGATTATGGACACTATGATTATGGACACTATGATTATGGACACTATGAGTTACTGCACACGCTCCAGTTTGCTGTGAACGGTAACTGCACACGCTCAATATTTCCGTGAGTGAGCCCACACGATCTAGTATCAAAATAATATGACCACCTACAGTCGCTCAAAAAAGTATCCGAACACTATGGTTGATTACAGAATTCAGAAAACATATCTGGCAACGATTTTTTTTGGAAATTAGTGATCTGGTAACCTTCGTGTTCTTTTTTGAGCGACTGTACATAAAAAAAGCAGTTTCGCCGATTCAGAAAATAAAATGCTCGCGGGCTTTAGAATTATTTTTACTGTCGTAATATTAATTCCTTTATTTAATATTTGAAAAAAAAAATTTTATATGAAAACTGCTTAACAAGAGTTTACAAGCATTAGATAAAATATAACTAAACATCATAATGCCAAAGATATACTTTGATCATATCCTGTGTATGTAAAAGAACAAAATTCCGTCTGTGTCCCACCAGACGGAATTTTGTGGGTTCTCTTCCCCCTAATCTCCTCTGAGTCTTTGGGGTCCTCGCCACCAGGGCCAGACTAAAGCCAACTGATGCCCTAAGCACAGTCCAACAATGGTTCCCCCTCTGCCCTTCAGGGGCGGGGGTGGCTCAGTCGGTAGCGCGCCAGGCTCGTAATCTGTACTTCCCAGGTTCGAGTCCCAGCTGGGTCAGCGTTGAGATTTATCTCCGCAAAATTCCCCGCCGTGCCCACGGTCAGTAGGGGACACCGATGGGCTTGGAAAGGCCGCCGTCCGTCGGATGGGACGTTAAGCCGTGGCCCCGTGTGCGGGAGAGCCATACCCTGTGCACGTTAAAGAACACGCTGGATAGCCTTGACGGGAGGCTACCATCTGTCTCCCAACAGCTGTTCCAGTGGGTCCCCTCCCCCAACCTTCTCTGAGCCTTCGGGGTCCATGTGACCTGGCCATTTAGCCCATGGTGTGCAAAAAAGTGCCGCTTAGAGGTAAAACAACCCAAAACCCTCTGCCCTTCCATTGCTGGAACAATTTAGACAATGCTGGCATTGTTAGAGGAAGAGAACCCACTTCAATTGCCACTGTAACTCACTACAAGATGCTAAAACACCTGTTCACTGGATTCCCTTCCCCTATCCAGCTCTCAATCCTTTTGATCTGAATATTTAGCTTGCATGTGCAAAGTGCTGCTAAGAATCAAAATGCAAATGTAATTTCAAAGTATCACACCACATTCAAAAGTTCTTGAATTGTCAAAGTTATATTAAAATTTTGAACTGAAAAACTTCATGCATTTTTTTAAATCTCTTACATTTATGAAGTTATGAATTTAATTTTTTCTGTTACCTTAGATGTTTAGATGATGTACACACTCTTCTTTTACATTGAACGGTGGTTGATGACTCTTTAGTCTAACCTATTATTACTTATGTAGTCAAACCAAGCATTTTGTAAACTTCTAGTAGTTTCTCAAACCAAAATACTCATACAATATACTAAAAATACTGACCGAGTCTTTCGAGAGAAGAGCATTCTTTGTATCCTATTAATACCAGTGCCTTTATAGTGGAACTATTGCACGTGTAATCGCAAGTGGAAGAAAAAAAAATCAACTGGGCTAATAGTTTTTTCTTGAGCAATTGATCAAAACACTGTCAAAATATTTGAAGTTCGTTTAACCTATTAGCCGTCCCATGGCCGAGTGGTTAGCGCGCTTGGCTACTGATCTAAGGGACCTGGGATCGAGCCCCGGATAAGGCATGGATGTGTGTGTGTGTCGTTTTTCTGCTGAGGTCCTGCCATCCTCACAGATCTTCTACTATGGCATATAAACTGACAGGCTCCTTGTCAGACCTCTGTGGAAAGCAGCTGCTTGAGGGGGTATTTATTTATTTTTTTAATCTATTGAAATAGCTCATCATTCAGGAAATAATATTGCAAACAGTTTTTATTTATCCTACACTTTTCGGGATATCGTTCCCTACTATATTTTTGAGCCCAACGAGAAACGAGTTTCTCTGAAGGGTTGAATGTCACTTCGTTTTTGGGGAAGTGAAGTTTTCGTTGGTCTGTTAAGCGCTGATGAACCAGCACGACTTGCAATATTGATTAGTGTTGACAACGTTAAAGAATTGAAATGAGACATTACGAAAAAATAGAGAGGAAAAATGTAGAGTTAACAGTTTTACTTAAAATTGCTTATTTTGAACTATGCTTTGTAAATAACTAGCAAGTTAAATCCTTTCTGTTGGATATGGAATGCTCGTTTCTAAAGAAAAGGAAGTTTGCCATTTTATGAATTAAGCGCGTTCCAACGGAGGAACATCCCAAAAAAGAATTAATTTTTTCATTTGTTTATTGAAAATAGTTGCGCTTTTCCCACCCCACTGGGAGTAAAGTATAATATTGGTGATCTCAATGTAAATCACTTAACCACCACATCCTACCCCCCAAACTTCGAACTTCCAACATGAATAGTTTATTTACTATTTTATAAAAAATATGCCATTTTATTTCATTCATGTAAGATGTGAAATGAAATTGTTGGTAGATTCTGAAAATGTAAATCCTAATTCAGTATATATTTTAGAAAGTTGGTCTGTCTATCTGTCTCTTTATTCGAGAACTACACCTAAATGGGGAGAACTAGGACAAGCAAATTTCGTCTACAGCTTCATCTCATCGTAACTTAGTGCACTGTAAAGGTTTCGACCCCGTAATATGAGGACCTCCCCCCAAACGTTGGCAGCAAAATGTCTGTCCATTGATAACTCTTTCCATTGATAACGTACTATTCCATTCATAGCTTTTAACTCCCCATTCATAAAGTAGATGACGGCAGCGCCTCTAGAGATTTCGGGCATTTATAGTAGTTCTAATCCTGACCATTAAGAGCAAGGAACCTGATCTATAAACCCAATGCAGAAAGAAGCAAGTGGGACCATCATACCAAGTTTGGGATCGACCTTCCAAATATCTGCCGAATTACAGGGAACCGAAAACTTCCGCCACCGATGACGTCACCCCGAACGTAAATGATTGTCACTGAACTCGTTCTTAATTAATAAAAATTAAAGAATAGATATGTTTTAAGTCAGAATAGCAAGCCTGGAATCGTGCTACTCTGAGTCATTTACTCTATGTTAAAGACCGAGCAACGCCGAGCAATCCTGCTAATAGTTCATAGGACACAAAAAGAATTTTTCATTAATGTCTGAAAACAGAAAAAAATGAAATGTGTAGAGATGGGCAGATGACAAAACGAAAACAGTAGCTCGTTTTTTTAAAAACCACTTAAAAAAGACGAATTTGAGAAAATTCATTTGCTTTTTAGCATCATTCATTCAGCCTGAGGCAATTTAAGGCATTTTTTTCGAAAAAAAAAAGTCAAGTTTAAATTTGTTATATGTAATCTCTGTCCTTTCTATTGGGAATATGTTGTTTACATTTATCCATAAAAAATTAAAGAATAGATTATTTTAAGTCAAATTCAATTTACCGAGGGTCCTTCCAAGATCCTCGGTAAGCATGGATGTCTCCTACTTACTGAGGGCAGGACGGTCAGTTTTGCGGAGATAAATCTCTACCCTGGCCCAATTGGGAACTCTAACCCTGAGAACTACAGATTACGAGCCTGGCTACTCTATCGGAAACACTCGACAGATCAATAGAAAAGAAAATTTTTTATTGACAGTAATATCTTACCTCAAGAATTTGCACTTTTCACCTCTGACATCGCTCTTTACGACGTAAAGGTTTCGTGTTAAAATACGCCCTTACTGTGTAGCAGCCAACTCAGCGGAAAGTTTGCTGACAACGAGCCTGGCTCTAAGAACGAATGAAAGGGCTCAGGCGACGTATTATTCGTCTCCGAGACCTGAAGTTGTCGGTGACGTAGGTTTTGAACATAAAGTATCGTTGCAGTCGGAAATACAGCGCTGTGCAGAAAGAGCCTATCACAGCAGAAAGAGAAAGTATTACCCTGTATATTCCAATTCAGTGGAAGACCGTACCCATAAGTGTCTTGCGTTGTGAAACATAAGCCACACGTAGCTTTTTCGTTTTTTTTAGCCCTTTGGATTCTTGAGCACCAAAATATATAACTCCTTAGTAGAAAAGAGAAAGAAAAAGATGACTGCAAAGGTTATTGTATTGAAACGTATTTTGGGATAGAAAATCGAAAAACTGATTTCATATATTCCAGCTGAAATTGAAAACACTCACAGGTTTTGAAGTTTGATTGTTGATGTGTAATATGATCAAAGTGATTTAGGAAAGACCCATAAGGAACTTTCTAGTATTTTATTTTTTGTTGAAAAATTTCTATCGCCTAAAGGTAAACCACAAGTGAAGCTAGAAATCAGAAAGAACACTTCAAGAAATTGTACCTCACCAATCTTCACTGTAAGGAAGGCAACGCATAAAATGAATTCTTTATCTGGCAAATATTGTGTATCCCGCCATTCAATTGCAACAAATGCGAAGCCGATTTTAAGCTTTACTTAAATATCTGTCTTTCAAGGAAAATGAATGGAAATTCTGAAAACATTTTGAATCGTGCTTTGAAACGAATACACGAGAAAGTGACGAGTTAGCATTCCAATTTCACAATTTTCAAATGGTAATCCAATCGTACTAAACTTTTTACAAGTTGGTCAGAATTTCCGGATCAGTAAAACCAACGAAAAACCCTTTTTAAAGCGGCGGGGGTGGCTCAGTCGGTAGTGCGCCAGGCTCGTATTCTGTAGTTCCCAGGTTCGCGTCCCAGTTGGGTCAGCGTTGAGATTTATCTCCTCAAAATTCCCCGCCCTGCCCACGGTCAGTAGGGGACACCGATGGGCTTGGAAAGGCCGCCGTCCGTCGGATGGGACGTTAAGCCGTGGCCCCGTGTGCGGAAGAACCATACTCTGTGCACGTTAAAGAACACGCTGGATGGCCTTGACGGGAGGCTACCATCTGTCTCCCAACAGCTGTTCCAGTGGGTCCCCTTCCCCAACCTTCTCTGAGCCTTCGGGGTCCATGTGACCTGGCCATTTAGCCCATGGTGTGCAAAAAAGTGCCGCTCAGAGGTAAAATAACCCAACCCTCTTTAAATCAGTGTCCTTGCAAACATGAATATGTTTTCATTTCTAAAGAATATTCTTTTATCTTAGTAATTGTTTTCAGGGAAAAAGTGATTTAAACGTGGACATCAGGTATGACGAGTTTAGGTTTCCTTACATCTCATAGGCCCTTTTTTTGCGTGCAAATGAATTAAATGTTCAGCCAATAAGGACCCCAAGGTTCAGAGTTGCAGCTGTCAGCAGATAAAAGGAAGCCCCAGGTCCATGCAATGTGTTCTTAACAGAGTATGGCTCTC
Source organism: Ryuthela nishihirai (assembly GCA_038380435.1). Lineage (NCBI taxonomy): Eukaryota > Metazoa > Arthropoda > Arachnida > Araneae > Heptathelidae > Ryuthela > Ryuthela nishihirai. The sequence goes on along the minus strand of JAWZYU010000005.1, from coordinate 93,099,318 downwards.
CTTCACATAAAATCACGGCTTGACGTTACAGTCCATGTCCGATGGTCTTTCTAAACCAATGAGGATTTTGAAAATAATTATATAGTACACAAATAAAACAGAAACGTTTCTCTAGAAGCTAAAAAGAATCCCATTTTTACTGGTTTCCAGTAGTAACAGAAGAAGTAACTATCTCCTTGGACAGCTAATTAAGTTAATTCCAATCGGTATAAGAAAACGTTGAAATGCCTTTTGAATGAGGAGAAACCTTAGCAAAATGAAAATGCAAAAATATAGCTCGAATTTGAAGCAAGGCCAACACTACAGTATTGTAACCTATATGAGTTCTAGTATTTAATCCCATTTTGTACCTGTTCCACATGAAAAACTTCGGGTTCTTTGGTGTGGCAAAAAATATTCATAATATGTGAGATATTATTACAGCAATTTATAAGCTTGGGAAGCATATTTAAATAATTCAAATGGAAATTTAACATTTTTTTCATTGTCGCTGTAGAGATGAAAAAAAAATTATGTTTTTTCAGCAATATTCTTCCGATATTTAAAGACTTACAGAAGTTGGGGTATATTTAATAGCAGCTTCGGTTTTTGCAAAATTTTCTTCAAAAGTAAATTGATAGAATCTCTACAGGGACATCAATTATAAGAATTAAACTGTGTCATATGAAGGTTATTACTCAAATACCATCAAATTTTTCCATCGAAATTCAGTGGGTCTTTCAGTCTTTAACCACTAATCAAGTAGAAAAAATAAAAGTTATCTGAAATTCTGATTCTGTCAGAGGAGGGGCTTGATTTTTTTTTAACTAATAAGAGTGATAAGGAAGAAATTCTCTCGTATCAGAAAATTGGGACCCAGAGCTCAAATGTTCGGGAAGTTATTGAAAGCATTAAATGAAAGTTAAAAACTGTAAATTCTAATATTAAAAAAAATGTTTACGGGTTAAAACTTCATCCAAGAGCACGGAAGGAATTATGGTTATTATTTACATTACGATAAACTATCATACACGTTTTCAAGGAAGGTAACGATGCTGTTAATGTTCCAACTTCCGTCATTCCCTGAGAATTTAATGAATATTGTTGAAGGAACAAGATGCAAATTTTTAACTAAACTTTACCCACAAAAACTAAACATAACGTGCTTCGACTACGATTGATGCTACGTGAGATACTAGATGGAGCATTTTTTGCAGTTAAGGGTATATTTATCATTAATAAAATAGAGAGATAATTTAGAATGCCGTCCCATGGCCGAGTGGTTAGCGCGCTTGGCTCCTGATCTAAGGGACCTGAGTTCGAGCCCCGGACCGTCCCATGGCCGAGCTTGGCTATTGATCTAAGGGACCTGAGTTCGAGCCCCGGACCGTCCCATGGCCGAGCTTGGCTATTGATCTAAGGGACCTGAGTTCGAGCCCCGGACCGTCCCATGGCCGAGCTTGGCTATTGATCTAAGGGAGCTGGGTTCGAGCATGGATGTTTGTGGTGTTTTTCTGCTGAGGTCCTGCCATCCTCTCAGATCTCCTACTATGGCATATAAACTGACAGGCTGTCAGACCTCTGTGGCAAGCAGCTGCTTGAGGGGGTATTTATTTGTTTATTTTTAATTTAGAAGCTCCATTGGGCTTGTACTGGTCTCGCGTATAACACGCCCGCTGGTTTAGTAATTAGATACGCTAACCACTAGACCAGGTATGAGTTTTTCTGATATGAAAGCTATTTTTCATCACTCTTTAAATGTATATACTATCGAAGTTGAGATGAAATGATTCCTGTCGCAATGTACTATATACTGTAAATAATACATTCATCTCTTAAGTAACTTTCATTAATCTTTCTTTACATATCAGACTATTTAAAGGTCATCTGCGACTGTAAGGTACATAAAAAAAATATCATGCTAAGAAATAATACTCTAGTAGAGAAACAGCGATTTCTAAGACCCAGAGTCAAAAGTCGTTATTTTTATAGAATCTCTTTAATCACACTCTTTTATATCGGTTTTCTGCGCACGAATTCCAGTGTCTCGTGAAGCAGCTAAAGTGAACAGCAAACACAAACTTCGACATTTGACTAAACAACTTGATGTGATATCTGCCCACCAGAGCGAGAATTAATTTGACTCTGCTAATCCTTAACGACATGTGCGAGTTGTACTTTTCCGTTTCCTGTGTTGGCAAGTGTTGATAAATGACCTTCGGCGAAGGAGAAGCGAAGAGCCTGAGAGACAGACCGAATCAGTGTCCATCCAATCCCTCCTTTCATTTCGCACTACAGAAAATCCCACCGACCTAGAATGCTAATTAAATTCAATCTCTTACTCTAGGTGATTAGTCCTTTTCTGATTAATATGCTCTAAGAGTGTGTTGATAGTCGTATGAAGACAGCGAGGATCACTGGGGCGTGTGTGTGCGGTTCTTTTGCTCTCATGTAGTGAGGATCTGCTCTTTGTTATTTTTCAATTTTCAGGGATTACGAAAAGGATTTTCTTTATGTTCCTTTCCCAACTGTGTGCGTTGTTTGATCGCGGATATGCTTCTTTTTATCCCTTTGAGTAGGGATATTTTGGTGGCACTGGCCAAATAAGCTTATCGGATCAGTGTGCTTATTTCGGGAAAGCTCTTCATTCTGTGTTAATGAACGAAATGCGTTTTGTGAATCAGAAACAAAGGGGAGAGTTATCAGGATAAACATATCCGGGTGATGGTAATTTTGTTTATCCCCTGAGCAAGTCTCTTTGTCATCAAACATTTACATGGAGTTTTCTCTTGATGAGTTTTGACGCTTCACGTCAACTGTGATAAGTTTGCGTAAAGCCTAGGATTGGGTTGGGTTGTTTTACCTCTGAGCGGCACTTTTTTTCACACTATGGGCTAAATGGCCAGGACATATAGACCCCGAAGGATCAGAGAAGGTTGGGGGAGGGGACCCAGTGGAACAGCTGTTGGGAGACAGATGGTAGCCCCCGTCAAGGCCATCCAGCGTGTTCTTTAACGTGCACAGGGTATGGCTCTCCCGCACACGGTACCACGGCTTAACGTCCCATCCGACGGACGGCGGCCTTTCCAAGCCCATCGGTGTCCCCTACTGACCGTGGGCAGGGCGGGGAGTTTTGCGGAGATAAGTTTCAACGCTGACTCAGCTGGGACTGAAACCTGGGAACTGCAGATTACGAGCCTGGCGCGTTACTGACTGAGCTTAAGACAGAGTAATTAAAGTAATAGTTGTATTTGTAGCCAGTGTTGTCAGATTTTAATCTAGAATTAATATTTGATGTACTGTAGTCATTTATGATCAATTTTTACAGCATCACATTTAAGGAGTGATGTTCCTGGACGAGTGGTTAGCCTGCTTGGCTACTGATGAGAGGGACTTGGGTTCGAGCTCCGGGTAAGGCATGGACGTTTGCATTGCTTTTCTGCTCAGGTCCCACCATCCTCACAGACTTTCTACTATGGCCTATAAAATGACAGGCTTCTGCTGATCTTTGTGACAAGCAATTGCTTGAGGTATTGAAGTTATTGATACAATTTAATCATGAGTGAAAAAGACATTGCAGTGGACCGGGATATGCACATAGTCTCTTATTACTGTAATCGTAATATTAAACACTCCTGATCTGCTCTTATGCTGAACGCCTCATAGATTTCTTTTTGAATTTCGATATATATTAACAAGCCCAGTCTACTGTGATTCAGTTAATCTGAATGTTTGCAGTCTTGAGCAGGTGTCACAGTTTAATTACCTTGGGAGCTATGTAACAGATACTGGTGATGTGCGACATGAGATTAACAGGCGAATAGGGATTGCTGCCGGGACTTTTAAGAATCTATGGAGAGTGTGGAACAATAGGTATATACACACAAAGACTGAAATTAGATTCTATAATAGGTTGGTTATTTCTTGAGTGAGATATGGCAATAAAATGTGGACATTTGCAAACAAGATAATAGGAAACTATGAACTTGATTCTAGATGCTTGCGCAATATCTTGAGCATTAGGTGGCTTTACTTTGTAAGTAATGATGAGGTTAGGCAAAGGAGTCTGCAACCTCCTTTAAGCAGCATATTGTGCAGAGAGAGACTCCGTTGGTTTGGCCATTTTGCCCGTATGGATAATTATAGATTAATGAGTAGGATTATGAACAATGTGCCTAAAGGCCTCAGAAAGAGGGGGAGACCTAGGATGCGGTGTGCAGACAATGTCAAACAGGACCTTGTTAAAATTGGTGTGCAGTGGCTGGATGCAGCAGATGTAGCTCAGGACAAATATGCTTGGAGAATTAAACTGCACAGTGTGGTTGGACCTCCGTAGCCCATGGCTGCTTGAGGATGATGATGATTTTATATTGTTGGAGACGCGCAGCATGGGAAAAGGCGCATTTCCTGGTAAGAAATGATGATGCTGTACACTTAAAAAGTTATTATTTTGCGTTCTTGAAATCAAAAAGTACCACTACCCTCGGTGATAAAGCGGGTACTGTTGGGCTTGAAATGAACGCCGTCAGTCTGATGGAAGAAAAGTCGTAGCCTCGTGTGGAGGAGGATTAGAACATGGTGTGTGGAAGGCTTAAAGGAAAAGCGTAGCCTCGTGTGCAGGAGGTTTAAAGAACATGCTGGATGGCTGACGGGATGCTACCATTTGTCTCCCAGCAGGTGTCTACTAAATCCTCTTCCCGAACCTGCTCTTAGCCCTTAGGTCCTTGTGTCCTGGCCATTTAGCCAAACTACCCAGCTCAAACGTTGAAAAATGCCTTCATTGTTGACAAGTCTCGGTTGTATAATCAAGTTTGTTCTAGGAAAAAAATTGTAAATTTGACGAACGAAGTGTTGAGACCTTTTTTTACAAGAGATTCCAAATCGGAATGGTAATTGAAAAATATCATAATTGCACAAAGCATAATGACAAAACGGGAGTGAATGTTCCTTGGTAGTTACACTGCTATAAGAAATGCTCGGGAAACATTTCCTCTTTTCGTACCACTCTGGAGAAACTGTGCGTTGGTGTCCTACTCTCACTATCTGGCTGCAGAAAAGACACAGATCTGTCTCTTCATCTTTATTTCACGATCCTCTCTCTGCTGTTTCCTTGCTCGTCTTTCTCTGGAGATACTCCAGCCCATCAGCCATCTTCCGAACGGCCATGTGATCGCCAGCCAGTCTCGTCCCTTGGGCCTCCAAGGGATCTCTCAAGACAACGAACATAGTAGAGAACATTTCTCACCTGAGCGTGACTGTCAGAAGTACAAAAAAAAATACCAGGTTCACAACAAAAATGTTCTCAGCATTGATGCATTTCTAGCAGAATGTTAAGTTACTGCTACGAATTTGCATGTGTTACATGAAATGTAACACTTTAGTTGCAAAAATAAATAGCGGAAAGCGAATCTTCGACGGTTCTTCAAGTTAAAACTGTATATATTATACTGCAAGAAATAAGAATATAAATCCAGTTAAAAAGTAAAACATTGCAAGATTGATGATTAAGCTAAGTAAAGAAATGCATTTTTAATGTCTTCATGAGAGAGTCTAGCTTTCGAAATGGAACATTTTTGCAAAGAAAATATTTATAGCATTATTTAAGGTTATGCTCGCTGTCCAGATCTGCTGTTTCATAAAAGTTTGATTGAATTTGTAAAAGATCGTGATGACCAATCAATATGTAGCAGACAATTGGTTTCCCTTGAAGATATTCAATCACGCTGTGGTGTTTCGTTTGGTAATAATATCTTTATTAGTGCTTCTGCGAGAAAAAAAAAAACCAAACAGTCTTCATACTAAACATCGGATATCACTAGACGACACAGAATACGTCGCTGTAACGTCATAGAAAACAACAACATATTTAAATTCCATTCAAAAGCAAAAGTTAGTTCTAATCATGGGTTCTCAAATTAGAAGCACGAGGATGAGTGGAGGTTTCTCAAAAATTAAAGGGGGGGGGAGACGAAATGCCTAAACGTTTGAGACCCGCTGTTCTAGATCAAATATTAAGAGATTACCAAGGGAAAAAAAAACTTAACACAGTTACTATATCGCTAAATACTTGACCTTCACATCTTCTGATACCTATCACGAATTTTAGTGAGCTGTTGTAATCTCAGAAAGGCTCCTCCTTTTGCACAATGCCGAAGCCATAAGGTCCCCATGCTTCAAGGCTGGATAATTTGAGGGTGAGATTGATAATCCAGTGGGACACATCCAACAACCCCTTCGTGTTCAGTTCATGCAGTCGCAACATCAGATCAGAACGGAATACGTCCTTTCAAAGCTTCAGGCTTTTAACCTCCTCTTGGCTTCTCAGAGAAGTTCCTTACCAGTGATAACCAAAGTCAAACGATCAAACTTAACTATCCCAGCTAATAACTTTATAGTAAGAGTAGAAATCAGAGGCAGACAAACTAGAGAAGCCGAAGGGCTTTGTCTGTATCGTATGGGGAAAAATATTTTAAGCGCAAGAAGCAAAATTGGTAAATACGTCTTCATTACAGATACTTGCATTTAAAAATAATTATAGGAGCATGCAGCTGCTGATCACTGTGTATCCATGGTAACCCATTTCTTTTTCAGATGCTCAAAGGTTGCAACAGGATGCTGGATTCATCCACCAAATAGCACTTTAAAGAGTTATAACTTTTGCATTATGACTCAGTGATATTCTAGTTGAGACTTCTTCGATTTGAATACTCTTTATAATCATATTAATTCATATATAATCCTATATGAAAACTGAGGATTCTTTCCAAAACAACTTCCAGAGCCTCGAATTTGAACCTTTTAAACTCTGTTAATCTTCTCTATTTTGTTTCATTTGTTATCTTTTCGGTAAATGTTTAGATATCCCCAATGCAAACAGAGCAGCGAGAGACCGTCTGCTACTTGATGCCTCTAGATAAACTTGTTTACATCAGCCAGCACTTCTTAGTAAGGCGTCTTTAATTGGGTGTCTTAGGCATTAGAAAATTAAAAACCTAATTTCAACTCAGTTCTTTCGCAATGCTTATTTGTTAGAGACGCATTCCATGTCCCCTTTCCTTTTTAAACTGCTCTACGAGGCTGAACAGTTTAAAAAGATATTAGAACTAACTTTTGCTTTCGTATAGAATTCAGCATGGCAGAAAATTAAATTCTGTAAATATTGCACAATCAGTGGTTTAAATGTAATTATTGCACATTAAGCTGCTACAAAGCCAACATATATTTATAAAATTCAGTAACAGATAAATTAGTCATTGTGTTTGAACACACACTTAACCGACCTAATTCTTCTATACAACACGCTTAACCATGTATCATAATTATATTTACTGGTGTTCAAACGTTAACTTGAATACCATTTTAATGAATTAAAATAATTGAGCCAAATTTACGTGATGTGTGAAACAAGTTCTGTTTAATATTCGAAACAAATATACGTGAAACCCCCGTCAAATATGCGAATGAAATAAAAACCTTCCGTTTTTTGATGACTCTTTTTATTTCGTGTTTGGGGCTCGAATTGTTGAATCCGCTAGAACCATCATTTTCTGACAATGTTCTAAAAAACCGTTTGATGATTCTTTGAGGTGGAGAGCAACAGTAGAGTGACTGGAGGCAGGTACAATGGAACCTCCCAAATGTGACAATTCATTTAAAGCCCTTCCCATTTTCCGAGCTATTTTTAGGTAGTTCTTAGGTTTTGGCTGGTCGGGGTTGCCAACCGCCCGGAAATTTACTGATAATCAGTAGAAAAAAACAACTAAATTTATACATGTCCATAAAGTGCATCAAAATGCTAATAAATTTTCTGAAGTTTAAAGAATATATAATGATCTTAGGAATTCACATCTTGACTCATTTTTGAAAGCAGTTTTTAATTTGTATTCATGAAAGTTGCAATACTTTCATAAATACAAATTAAAACATGAAACAGAATACAGTTGGAAGAGGGGTGGCTCAGTCGGTAGCGCGCCAGGCTCGTAATTTGTAGTTCTCAGTTTCGAGTCCCAGCTGGGTCAGAGTTGAGATTTATCACCGCAAAATTCCCCGCCCTGCCCACGGTCAGTAGGTGACCCCGATGGGCTTGGAAAGGCCGCCGTCCATCGGATGGGATGTTAAGCCGTGGCTCCATGTGTGGGAGAGCCATACCCTGTGAACGTTAAAGAACACCCTGGATGGCCTTGACGGGAGGCTGCCATCTGTCTCCCAACAGCTGTTCCAGTGGGCCCCCTCCCCCAACCTTCTCTGAGCCTTCGGGGTCCATGTGACCTGACCATTTAGCCCATAGTGTACAAAAAAGTACCGCTAGGAGGTACCAAACCAGAAGTTGGAAGATGTTCAATCCTGCACACTACAGCCTTGTGGGAGAGGTCAAGACTCACTCTCCTCTATGCTATTTTACTGGGCTTCCCACATTTGAAATAAAGCATCAAATATCCCTACCTGGCCTAGTGATTAGTGAACGTCACTAATAATATTAGAGGGTAAAAGTTTGTATGCTCTGTGAGAAACCAGGACGAGCTTAATAGAACGTCTAGTTTATCTATCCTTTGTGTAGCGAAGTACATTATTCCCTTTATAAAATTTGTAAACAGAACTGAGCAGACCAGTTGCTGAGAATGTATCGTCACATCTTATACAACTAGCCAAGGAAAAAAAGTTCAATTTTGAAATAATAGCGCATAGAATTTCGTATCTTCACAATATTTTGTATTTGCAAACGTCGTTTCAAAGAGCGTTAAAAGCATAAAACCCAAATGAGCGCTGAAAAGGTATTTGAAAAATATGCAAAATCGCTCGACATCGAATCGTTCGTTTTGATGCCGTTAAAAATAAGATCTCTCGTTTACAAACACATAGAAAAAATTTTGTTTATATTTATGTCCATTAAAGTAATGCAGCGTGCGTTAATAGCCTAAAATACTGCTCCTGGATATATTGAACAACAGTCGTTGAAAGTTTGGTTTAAGTCGCTTTTATCATTTCTGGAGTAAATGAGCTAACGTGTGCAAGCATACACACACACTTACTTTTAAAGGTATAGGTAGGCCGGATTTAGGGGGGGGGGATGCGCAAGAAAGTCGTGGCCTCCCCTTCCAGAATGCTAGTAATAGATGCAAAAAAATTATGAAACTTATTTATATTTCATGCCTCTTTCAGGAGTTGGATAGTGTTGTTTTACCTCTCAGTGGCACCGTTTTGTACGCACAATGGACTAAAAAAATCACAAGAACCCCAAGAATGTTGGGGACCCACTGGACAGCTGTTAGGAGACAGATGGTAGCCTCTGGTCAAGGCCATCCAGTGTGTTCTTTAACTTGTACAAGTTATGGATCTCCTGCACACGAGGCCACGGCTTAAAGTCTCTTCCGACGGACGGCGTTCTTTCAAATTAGTCGGTGTCCACTACTGACCATGTGCGGAGAGTTTTGGGGAAATAATTCTCCACGCTGTCCCAGACGGGACTCGAACGTGGAACTGCAGATTACAAGACTGGTGTGCTCTCGACTGAGCAACCGCCATCCCATACTTCGAAATGGAATTAAACATAAGTGAATTACTGTCCTAATTGATATAACACCGCATAAACCAAACACAACATAGTAGTAAGACAATTCGTGAAATACGCAAGCATAGGCGATTTAATGACAGGTAACTCCATTTCAAAAACAAAGATAGATACTTTTTAGTTAAAATTATAAATGTTTAGACCGTCTGGTATTACTTGACATTGAAAATTTTCATTTCAAGCTTAAGCCATTCATAGAACTCACTGAAGATACTGCCAATTGATATTTGATAAGAAGGAAAGTGTGAAAAAAACCCCACCAATTCGTCTCGAGAACTCCAGCACGGAACCTCCTGGTTACGCACTTACGCATGGAGTGTTTATTATTGTATAATCGTAAAAACCCTAGGCTTAGGTGTTTTTATTTGGGGTGGCTCAGTCGGTAGTGCGCCAGGCTCGTAATCTGTAGTTCCCAGGTTCGAGTCCCAACTAAGTCAGTGTTGAGATTTATCTCCGTAAAAAATTCCCCGCCCTGCCCACGGTCAGTAGGGGACACCGATGCGCTTGGAAAGGCAGCCGTCCGTCGGATGGGACGTTAAGCCGTGGCCCCGTGGCCGTGTGCGGGATACCTTGTGCACGTTAAAGAACACGCTGGGTGGTCTTGACGGGTGGCTACCATCTGTCTCCCAACAGATGTTCCAGTGGGTCCCCTCACCATACCTTCTATGAGCCTTCGGGGTCTTGTGGCCATTTAGCCCATGGTGTGCAAAAAAGGCCGCTCAGAGGTAAAACAACCCTCACCATACCTTCTACCTCACCATACCTTCTATGAGCCTTCGAGGTCTTGTGGCCATTTAGCCCATGGTGTGCAAAAAAGGCCGCTCAGAGGTAAAACAACCCAACCCTGGCTAGGCACCAGTTGCTCAACTCCGCCAAATATTTCACGCTAAATCGTCCCTCAATTACAGTTTTCAAATATGTGGCTCAAATAAAGATCAGTCTTTAAAACCAATATGAATCTTATCTTGTCATTCGCTTTCACATATAATTTATCAGAGAAAAAAAGATAATGTATATTTGCTTATGACATCATTTGATTCTCCCTACATCACAGAATCTCCTCTTCTCTTAATTTGTATATTGAAATGGGATCTTCAATGCCATAGGGCAGTGGTTCTCAACCTTTTATGCTTCACGTACCCCCTGGAAATGTGTATGTAACTGGCGTACCCCTTATATAGATAAGTAAAAGTATAGTTATAATATAATAATGCCAACTTAGCGACTTTGTTACTAGATCTAGCGATCTTTGAGTTCGCACGGCGTACCCCAAAAAATTTACCGCTTACCCCATGTTGAACCGCTGCCATAGGGTATGGCTCTCCTGAATTTTTCAAGAAATATGTTTTGAAGACCTATAAAACGGACAAGGAAATATTGTACTGCATTGGCAATCCAGTCTCTTGTCCCACACTTCTACATCTTAACTACTTGATTTGTTTCTTGGATCCCGTTAGATTTTTTCTAAATCCAGGCCTGGGTATAGGGAATCTTATTGATTGTTTTGGACAAGTCGGGTAGAAACTCTTAGGTCTGTTGCATGTCAAATTAGACCGAGTGTTACATCATCATGCACTGTTGGGAGGTATCTGGTCAACAAAAAATACGCCTAACCTTGAAGATAAGTAATTTTAGGAAAAATACCATTTTTCTCATCGCCTATCGAGTTAATATTTTGGTACACATCCCCCCCCCCCCCCAGGCTACTCCTTAACCACAGTTAAAAATTGTAATTCTTAGCCTTTTTTTTATGAAGATCAAACACACAGAAGAACTCCTTTTATTAGATGGACAAGATGAACGGTGTGCGGTGTTGCCTGGGTCTCACTTTTAAAATGTAATCTCTATATTTTGATTTTCATTGCACTCAAAGACACTATGTGAGTGCCACCACCTGTCTCCTCTCCAACCACAGCACAGATTCAATACTTATGTATGCTGGTGGTGTAATCGCGAAGGTAAGAACAGAATGGAGTTACCCTAAGCACGAAGATTTCTGGCAAGTTCCTTTCAGTCCGGTAAAGGCCATTGCCTCTATGAGTTTGTGTGAGTTTATTTCACAGTAACTTCAAAACAATTGCCGTGATCATCTTGGTATTTTGTGCACTGATTCTTCATATAAAAGTACGTGTCATATTCGAAGATGAAAGAGATCTGCTCATTAAAACGAAACACACACAAAAAAAGCGTTATTTATCTGAATATAATACAAAATTTATAATGTTGTTACGACAGATGAACGAGCAACAATGAAACCGTGATGTACTGTAGAGTTTTCATGCTCGCGTATACTATAGCGTGAGAATTTCGTCACTAACCATTTCGAACGATAACTTAATTTAAAAAATAAAGACTAAGAGAGTTGTAATTAGGAAGAATTAGTGTGAAGGGAAAAGTAGTTTGTCTGTGTACGATAGTCTAAAGAAGAAATGTTTTTATTTGGTGTTTGCGCGTGTGATAAATAAGTTCATTAGTGTGGATCTTGTTAGTAAGGAAACGGAAGAATTCATCGTCTGATGTGTAGTGATCAATGTCTGAAAAAGAATTGGTTCTGAGAGACCAGCATACTTAGCTTCAGTTTTGTAGTAATCGATGACTAGAATCCTGGAAGAAAGTCATTTCGTGTATAGTTATATTCAGTTCGTTTAAGGAATTGGTAAGGTTATTATGATAGATTACAGTTTTATTCGCAAATATGATTGTGACACTTATTGTGTATTATAAAAAGCCTTATTTTATGCTTTGAGTAGAGATTGTAAGAATTATAGAGAAATAACTATGTATTTGTAGGAATTGGGAAAAGGTGTTATATTTTTCTGAAGGTTTATTTCCATATTGATGAAGTTTGGTATTAGTTGAATTTAGTTTATATAAATATTTTTATTCATACTTTTGTAATAAATTACATTATTTTATAACCATTGTTGTTAAATATTATTCTTGAACTCACGCTCAATTCCCATCCGTTAACATTATAACAATATAATTCCTTTAACTCTAAACACTAAACCAGTACAGATATTTAAAAAGGATTTTGGAGTTTAAAAAGAAAAAGGAGTTGGGTTACCTCTGAGTGGCACTTTTTTGCACACAATGGGCTAAAATGGCCAGGGTACAAAGAACCTGAGGGCTCAGAGAAGGTTGGAGGGAACCCACTGGTCAGCTGTTGGAGGGCAGATGGTAGCCTTCCGTCAAGGCTATCCAGCGTGTTCTTTAAAGTGCAGAGGGTATGGCTCTCCCGCACACGGGGCCACGACTTTAACGTTCCATCGGATGGACGGTTTCCTTTCCTAGCCCATTGGTGTTCTCTACTGACTGAGGGCAGAGAGTTTTGCGGAGACAAATCTCAATGCTGGACCAGCTGGGATTCGAACCTGGGAACTTGAAATTACGAGCGTGCTCTATTGATTGAGCCCCCCCCCCCCCCCCGCTCTTCTGCTTACAGTGTGGGGTTATCTCATCAAATACGTCACATAGAAACAGGTAAAAATTTGTGTTCGAACTGCGCATACGTTTTGAGTTTCATATGCATTGCCCTACCACGATATCGATTTTAAAAGTTAACTTAAACCACCAGATCTTCTAGAATCTTCATACAAATGCTAATGGAAAGAACAATTTATTATTCTATCTGTGATCCTTTGACACTGAAAAATAACTGTAAATTGATGGCTCAACATGGTAATACATACGAAGCTCAAAACGCATATGCAATTCGAACACTAAATGTTAGACCTGTTTCTTAGCCGCGTATGTGATGATAGTCCTATACCCTAAGATGAAATGATCAGAAAAAATCGAAATATATGTATACGATAGAATAGGGGATCTCAACGTGGGGTACGCGTTTTGGGTACGCCGTGGGAGCTCAAAAGTCTCTAGATCTAGTAACAAAGCTTTATTTCCATTGTTATACTATAACTATAGTTTTATCTATCTATATAAAGGGGTACGCCAGTTACATACACATTTCCAGGGGGTACGTGAAGCATAAAAGGTTGAGAACCACTGTGATAGAGTAATATATATACATGTATACATGGCTGTATATATTATAAAGAATTTTAGAGTAAAATGAATTACATTGTGAATTTTGTATTCTCCTCAGATGATTGCAGCTGTGATTTATATTCTAATTAGCGGATCCATTTCATCTTTGAATAAGGTCTTATTATATGAAGAATCAGTGTACCAAATATCACGATGATATTCGAGAGTTATGGCGAAATAAAAGCACACAAATCCATACCAGCCATAGCAACAACGGATTTGAATATGATTACCTTTCTCGTAGAAACAGCAAGGTAAATATTTTCGTTTGTAGCATGCCATCTTTTCGGCGTTCGAAGAGAACTTGACCTCTGCAATTCTGGACGACAACCAAAAGCACTCTGTCACAATTTGAAGCGTCTACCACGATTTCCCGATGAGTTATGGCTGCCACAGATACACAGGCAGATATATTTTATTATTATAGATAAGTTAATGCCTAAAGGTTTTGATATATATATATAAATAGTTAGAGGAAAGAAATATCTCTCGAATATCATACCTTAAAGTAGAGTCAACGAAAAACCCGAAAGAGATGTTTATAGAATTTTAATAAAATTAGATTCATATCAGAAGTGAATTGCGATTGATATTAATAATCAGTGATTGATACTTGCAGGAAAATTATTTTTTTTTCTGATCTTTGAATAAGGTCTTTTTTTATGAAGGATCAGTGTACCAAATATCACGATGATATTCGAGAGTTATGGCGAATAAAAGACAGAAATCCATACCAACCATAGCAACAACTTAATAATTCATAAATTCCTTTTGTAAATCGAATCCATTGTAGGGGGTTAAGTGATAATAGCAACTTATTTAAATGCAAATATTTCTTCTGAATGTTTAAAACAATCGAATAAAGTTAGTTTCTTTCCAAAGTCTTAATAGAGATCTTAAATAAAGAGCAGTATGATCGAACTCTCCAAACATTCTCTTTCATTCCCAAATACAATTATTTGGAAATTAAACTTTTCATAAATAATATACGAACCTCAGGCAAAATAGCATCCATTATGAGATTCGATTAAATCTAAACGGAAAACGCTCTCTTTAGTCTCGTAAGAAATTTCAGGAAAGGAACGGATAAGTTCCACTTAAAGTAGTTCAAGGCATCGCTTAATTTTTGTTACAGCCTTGGGAAAAATATACAAAGGACAATCTTCTTTTTACTTAGTTCACATGACGCATATTGCCGAGGTAATCTATCTCGCTAACTGCCTCAAAGAACTTTAATTCAACTCCCCCGTACTCCTTTCTAGCCTATTATCTCACACATTTCATTCAAATGTAAATAAAAGACAAAACTTTGTTTCAAACCTTTTCTTTCATAGCTAACAATAGGCTTGTTTTTTTACGTCTCATCCAAGGCAGAGAGCCATTTTTCAATTATTCGTTAAAGACGTAGTTTTCAATAACGGCGGCACAGAACGTAAATGTCGCGGCATGTGCTCTTGTTTGCAGTCGCGCGGCCTCCTTCCATCTCTTCCTCCTCCTCAATAATCCTCCTCCTGTATTCTGCTCGTCTTAATTGAGCCGTGACAAAGACAAGACGGGCGAAGCTCTTTTGGCGCGAAACGCCACAGTCCTGGCAACTGCACTTTCTGTTGTTCACAGGGTTACGTTGTCGTGGCAGCAGTCTCCAACGCACGTTGCTCTTTCTCCATCTCTCGCGTTACCATGACGACGGTTTAAAAAATTCAGAGAGCATTTGTGTCCGTTATTACGATCGTAGTGTCGCCATTGCTGCCGGAGATGGTTGTTGAACAGTAATGAAGGATGTTCGGCTTCATTACCCTCATCTTCGGAAAGTTTTTGCTTCTGTAATGAGATTTCGCCTTTACCTGACTGAAGGGGAACGCTGCTTAACAATACTCGGAGCTCGCCAACTAGAAAGAGACTGGCTCTGCCCGTTTTAAGAGAGGCAGAGAGACGCGCTGCTGGCAGTGAAGGTGAAGTTTCCCTCCAGTAATATCTAATTATTCGATTCTTTTCTTTAGCACTGCTTCTGAGGTTGAGATAAAAGTTCGCATTCGTTTCTTCTTCTACGAAATGTGCAACAGTTGACTGCAGAGTGGGAGAAGTGAATATGTTGCGGAGAGAGAGAAACGCTCCAGATTTATTCACTGCTGTTGTTCACTTCGATTCAGGAAGGGAACTGAAATGTCATTACAATTTGGGATTTTCATTACAGCGTTTAGCAGTAATGACTTCTTTTTCCCTGCTTCTGCGAAAAGGAGGGAACAAAAGAAGTTCGTCCTGAAGCATTTGAAAGGATGAGGAGTCGACAGGAAAGAAATCGAAATGCTGAATAACGAGAGTGAAGAGAAATTTTAAGTGCGTACGATTAGGAACAGATTCATTTTGTTCTAATTAGAATGTGATGAGCAGGTTCTGTAAGGTTTGGATGATTGTTAAATTTACCTAAGTGATTTTAATTCACTGATTCATCTCAATTCCTATCTTTTAGTGTTGGATTTATACTTATTCTACTAGGGCGATATTTCACAGTAAAATATGAAACATTCTGGATTCCTCTGGGTATCTACAATTCTTTGACGCATATTTTTCGTCCTAATGAATTGTTTGTTATACTAATACAGTACTGTGCAAATTAGTTGGGACAATAGGAAAATGCAGTAACAAAGACACATCTAAAATATTTATTTGTTTAATAGTGTAGTTAATAATGAATGTGACTCCCCTTAGCTTTAATTACTTCTTCCACCCTCTCAACCATTGATGCACTAGCTTTCCACACATCTCTTTCACTTCAGGGTCGTGGTACCACACTTTCATGACACTTTCTATCATTTTGGTTTTCGTCGTGCAATCCATCTTAGATATGCACGGTTTAATAATGGCCCACAAATTTTCAATGTGGTTTAGATCGGGTGAATTTCCTGGCCACTCCAATACCTTCAAATGTTGCTGGGTAAAGAAGCTCTTAGCAAGCTTAGAATTGTGGCATGGAGCCAGATCCTGTTAAGATATCCCATCGCCGTTAGGAAACAGCATCTGCAGTGTTGGGACCATTTTTGCCTCCAGAACGCCTATGTATGTACTTTTTGCTGTCTATCATTCCTTCAATGGGGTGAAGCGTCTGTTAGATTAGTTTAGACTTGCAGCAGACGGTTACGAACAAGTTTAGACTTGCAGCAGTTTAGACTCTGCAGCAAGGGACTTAGCAATCCTTCGCTTGTACCAACTAATTCGCACAGTACTGTACAAGATAACGCTGCTTTTGACAATAAAAGGATTGCCTTTTTCGTATCTGTGCACTTTTTTTTGCACACATTGAACTAAATGACCAGGTTACAAGGACCCCGATGGCTCAGAGAAGGTTGGGAAGAGACTACCCACTGGATAGACGTTAGGAGACAGATAGTAGCCTCTCGTCAAGGCCATCCAGCGTATTATTTAATATACACAAGGTATAGCTCTCCCGCACACAGTGCCACGGCTTAATGCCCCATCTGACGGACGGCGGTATTACCAATGTCCATCGGTATCTCCTATTGACCGAGCGCAGGGCGGGGAGTTTTCCGGAGATAATCTTAATGATGGACTAGGTGGGACTCGCCATTTAGTTCATTGTGTTAAAATCAAGTGTCATCCACGAGTAAAATCACCGAAGCGGTTAGAGCTTGAAGTGTTGCCTGATTAAATTGACTAAGTCATCTGAGTGCGAGAAAATAGTAAAGTTAACTTTTGACAAAACAGTACACTGATTTCCAGTGTTAATAATTTCAATTAAGGGACAACCCTATGTCGTATCAATGGGAAGCTAACGTCGAAGCACTGTGACTTCTAAAATAAGTTTTTTTGAAAAATGCTACAGCAGATAAAGATCTTAATCAAATATATCAATACCTCGATTTTCAACGAAATTCATTCAGTATTCAATGAGTTATTGAAGTTTGAATATTTAACAATAACAATGCAAGTCACAAAAAACTGATTTCACAAGTTAATTAAAATTTAGCAATACGTGTTGTATTAAAGTGTTTAATAAAATAAATGCGTATTTTATAAGTTTGTGTGAAAAATTCTGTCACTATTCATCAATTATAAAGTTTCTTAAGACTGCCATTGCTGTTGTTCAATATTGAAATAGTAATAAACTGCAAATAAATGTGGAAAAAATTAATTTTATCTATTTCGGCTTATTGAATACAAGTACAGAGGTTGTCATAAAATACCATAATTCTGGTTGTAATTTGATAAATGGTTGTGTATGTAAAACTATCGAACAAGTTGAATGTGTTAAATATCTAGGCATTTATGTTGAACAAAATCTAAAATGGAAGAAACAAGTAGATACAGTGTGTAAAAAATTAAGATTTATTTTGTACAAGTTATATTATCTTAAATCATGTTCTCATAAGAAGTTGTTAATTTTAGTTTATTTCGCTTGATTCACTCAATTTTAAGCTATGGAATCACATGTTGGGGGGGAGATTATATATCAAACCTACTCCCTCTAGTGAAATTGCAAAATAAAATTGTAAAACTAGTTTGTTTCAAATAGCAATATTAGCAATGTAAATTATCATTACATAAACAATAATATATTACCCTTGAGAAAGTTATATTTATATAGAAGTCTTTTGTATCTACATAAAAACAACAATTGGATCGAAAAACGGTTCATCCCATACGATACCAGATGTTCTACAAACATGTTTCATGTTGTGAAATCAAAAAAAGAAATCATGCATAAGCATTTCAATTTTATTGCACCAAAATTATATAATTCTTTACCAAATAGTATAAAAGAAGAAAAAAGTGATTGTAATTTTAAGTAAAAAACCAAACTTTTTTTGGTAAATACTGAAGATATTGAAGACGCTTTTAATGTAATTTCTTAGTTTTTTTATCCATTGCCAAAGTTTTTCGTTTACAGTAGAATTTTGTTTTTGCAATCTGTAAGAGTTGTTTTGTAACTCCTAGATTACACAGAAATACTTGTAAAATGTATGTTTGTGTGTTTTTTATTTTTAATCGTTTTTTTTAATTTTATTTTATATTATTTCCTTTTTCTATTTTCTATATAAATTTGATGGTAAATTTTTGTGTGTAATGTTTCTGTAAATGAGAATGGAAATAAATATTATTAAAAAAAAAATACTGAACGAATATTGTTGAAAATCGAGATATTTATGTATCTGATTGAGATCTTTATGTGCTATCGCATTTTTCAAAACAAAAACGCCTCGACGTCAGCTTTACATTGACGCAACTTAGGGTTTTTCCTTAATTTATGGAAACCAGTGTATTATTAGTTTACAAGAATAATTATAATCGAGAGAATGAAAAAAGCACTATTGAGTAATGATCTCAGTAATGTAATTTTGCAATTACTGTCTCGGGAGTTAAAAATAAAACTGATATATTGCTTCATTTCTAACTTCCCAACAAACAATAACAAAACGAAAATATCAATTCATTGTGATTGGATGTTTTGCTGAATAGCAAGCAACAAGAGCTCTTTCAACATTTCACCAGCCCTTAGACATTATCATCCCAGCTGATGGCATGGTATCCTCCGAAAGAGCTGATAAGCGCCAAAATGTTTGTTAAACCTTTTCCCTTCGCTTCCTTCCTAGATGCGGGTCTTAAAAGACTAAAAACCGCGGGGAAACGAATGACATTATGATGACAGTACTTCCGGTCGGTTGCGGCCAAAACACAACCGACTGAAAAGATTGAGAGCAACACAGGATCCAATTACCGTCAGAGAGGCATTTCGAGCTCCTTGTCCTCCTGGCAGACGCACACACTTGTTATTTTCCCATCACTATTAAACCGCACTTTGGGAGCTCAGTGCGGGAAAGACAGTGGCTATGGTCGAGAGCCTTTGCGTCGGGAAATGTAGACGAAGAAAGCAGCAGAAGTAGCGGAGGTAAAAGGAATAGGAAAAAATTTCAATAGACATCAAGGAAAGTAAACTAAAAAGCTAAAGAGGGAGGAAGAGGAGGAAAGTTAAACAGGTTAAGATGATTAGGTGGTATCTGAAACAAAGTGCGGTATGATACACAAGAATTCTTTTAATGTCGAAAGGAATTAGCTGAAGAAGAAAGAAATGTGTGATTAACAATATTTAAGTAGTAGCAAATTTATCCGGTTTGCTCGGGTTTGAAACTTTCTAAAGTTTATTAGTACAGTCGCTCAAAACAATATCCGAACACTATGGTTGATTACAGAATTTAGAAAAAATATCTGACAACGATTGTTTTACAAATTAGTGATCTGGCAAGTTTCGTGTACAGTACACGAAGGTTGCCAGATCACTAATTTCTAAAAATATCATTGCCAGGTATTTGTTCTGAATTCTGTAATCAACCATAGTGGTCGGATATTTTTTTGAGCGACTGTACATGGAACTCTCGCGTCGCAAGCATTCATTTGGCATAAACACATTACGATGGATTGCTTTCCACGATGAAATATTTCTCCCCTCAGAAAGGAGAGGGCATAATTTCAGGAAGAGAAATGCTACTCCTCACGTCAGAATTTTTAAATCGAAAAACAGTATTATACCGATTAGAAAATTGAACTTTTAAAATCACTTCATATATATTATTGTGCTCCGTTGTAATTTTCCGGGAATAAGTAACCTTATAGCGAAAGAGAACTAAATACAGGCACATTTTGTAAGTAGGTCTAAGTTGTATTGAAGATATGTACTTGTTAAGAATGTATTGTAGAGAAAAACTTTTTTTAATTTTTTATTTAATGCATTTATTAATTTTACATATTTTATGACACTTATGTGTTTACTAATCGAAAGTATTGGATTTAGTAAATGCACATACAGGGTGTTGTTGGGTTGTTTTACCTCTGAGCGGCACTTTTTTGCACCCCATGGGCTAAATGGCCAGGTCACATGGACCCCGAAGGCTCAGAGAAGATTGGGGGGGGGGACCCACTGGAACAGCTGTTGGGAGACAGATGGTAGCCTCCCGTCAAGGCCATCCAGTGTGTTTTTTAACGTGCACAGGGGCTGACCCTCCCTAAAAAGGGGCCATTGCTTAACGCCCCATCCGACGGACGGCAGCCTATTCCAAGCCCATCGGTGTCCCCTACTGACCGTGTGCCGGGAGGGGAATTTTGTGTAGATAAATCTCAACGCTGACCCAGCTGAGACTCGAACCTGGGAACTACAGATTACGAGCCTGGCGCGCTACCGACTGAGCCCCTCCCGCCCCTCACATACAGGGTGTGTTATTACAATATATCAGCACATACAGAGTGTCCCATTAGTGATGGATAATCTCACAATAAATTTTAAATCTCTCAATAAATTTTAAATCACACATTTTTTTCTTCGTCAGCTAATATCCGATATATGACGGGGGCGGGGCGGGGGAGGGGGTGGCTCAGTCGGTAGCGCGCCAGACTCGTAATCTGTAGTTCCCAAGTTCGAGTCCCAGCTGGGTCAGCGTTGAGATTTATCTCCGCAAAATTCCCCGCTCTGCCCACGGTCAGTAGGGGGCACCGATGGGCTTGAAAGGCCGCCGTCTGTCGGATGGGACGTTAAGCAGTGGCCCGTGTGCGGGAGAGCCATACCCTGTGCACGTTAAAGAACACCCTGGATGGCCTTGACGGGAGGCTACCATCTGTCTCCCAACAGCTGTTCCAGTGGGTCCCCTTCCCCAACCTTCTCTGAGCCTTCGGGGTCCATGTGACCTGGCCATTTAGCCCATGGTGTGCAAAAAAGTTCTGCTCAGACGTAAAACAACCCAACAACCCAAATCCGATACATGGCAGATTATTCATCACGAATGGGACACTCTGTATGCGCTATGAAGTGCATACAGAGTGTAGTAGTCAGAATAACAAGTCGATTCTTTGCTTGGAACTATAACGTTAATAGTATGAAATTACTTTTAGTGAAACTTTTCATCTTGCGGGTGATTTAGCAAATAGAATCATGCCCTGGTAGCTAGAGCATGCTTTTGTAAGTGACACCTTATCTGGTGTCAAAAGTGCAATTTGATTACTAAGCCAAAAACCGTGTCCTTGTATAAATACATGGTGATTAAAAGTTAACCAACAAATGCAAAAATCAGTATATTTTGGGCGCTAATTCACAATAAATAACAAATGTAAGATTTTTTTACAAAACGTGCAGTGCTGTGTTCAAATCTGCACTCGAAATTTGCATTAAAAACAGTCGCGCATGCGAAACTGGTTAATATAAAAAGTACATCATTTGTATTCGTGCGTCAGTTGTATTTGCTTGACGTACGATATCCGAGATAGCCAACCGTTAGATAATGGCTCAATTTTTTTCAGTTAACATTTTAATTGCGAATTATCAGATTTTCTATAAACTGTAATCAGAGTAGATTAGAGGATCCTGTTACAGTTGTGTTTATCAAAGGAGTTTTAGGATTATTTGATAACAAAAGCCGTAGAGAATGCAATTTCTTTACGGCTTTGGTTATCAAACTCCATAACGCAATTAAGCATTGATCATCAGAGCTGACCTCAACGTCCTTAAAATTCCACACCGGCGTTCAGCCATCGTCAAGCCGAGCACGAGGAATTTCTTTAAATTCCTTTTAATATTTCATCACTGAGGCAGAAAGTAAGTGGTGTGATGAAGAGTTTTCATCACACCATTTAACCAAATCGCTATTTCAAAAAGCGTTTAAAACTTCATTTACAAAACTTTCCTAAAATCCCCAAATTCGTTTTCCTAATCTTCCTACAGTGAAGCAATTTTCCATCTCTGTCATAGATTTCGTGTCAAACAGGAGTTTCCAATCCTTTCCTAATACATTACAAATGGTTGCTATTGAAGCGAAAGCGAACTTTGTCTTTTCGTTCCCTTATAACGAGAAGTGTTGTAAATTTATGATTTCATTAATCGCTAAATTCTGCAGGATGTCTGTTTCTGCCTCGTTCTTTCCCTGTTTCATAATCACACCAGTTTGTGTCTGATTATTCCAGTCTCGTGATAAACAACAATGCGAAGTTAATTAACATATTAACTCGATCTGTGCGTCTCGTGCGAGCGAGCCAGCCAACCTCTCGTGTTTTCTATTAAGGTTGATCAAAGGAAGCCATTGCTGGGTCCGGAATGGGATTTCTTCTTTTCTCGAACACGAAGATGAGGAATAAGAGGAGGAAGAGGAAGAGACAATGACTAAGAATAGGATGAGAATGGTGGGTGGAAGGAGTGCATCTTACAGGTGGGGTAGCAATGCTCCAACAGGAGAAATAGCCCTTTTAATTAACAACTTTTGTAATTAATCTGAATTTAATTAAAGCTTTGTTCAGCTTCGAGAAACAGACACCCAGGACACTGTCTAATTAATGCTCCCAGAGAGAGAGAGAGCTGGCGCCATTCTTGGGCGTCTGTGTGCATCAGGATAAGGCGGGTGCCAGTGACTTCGTTCTCTTCTAAAGGGGCTGGAAGGAAAAGGTTCAGTAATCTTGTGAAAGCCACCGCAACGTGCTCGGCTTGACGATGGCTGAACGCCGGTGTGGAATTTTAAGGACGTTGAGGTCAGCTCTGATGATCAATGCTTAATTGCGTTATGGATGCTGAAGATCTCTTGAGTTCGTCGCCTGAAGAAGGATCTGGCTGGCCTCAGTCATCAGATGGCGATCCTGATGATGGCGAACTTCTTTTTTGTGCCTCAAACATACGTGTAATGCACTTTTATTTTTCTTGAGTTGAAACTCGGAGAGGGATGGATGAGGAGTGTAAAAGTGTATCGGGTTTGAAGTGATGGATAATTTTCTCCTATTTCTGAGAAAGCTGTTCATCTGAAAACGAATGTTCTTATTTCAAGATAATTGTGTTGCTAATTAAAGTTAAACTATGAGACTAACTCCCACACTGTGCTGATTTGTAAACGCGCCACAATTTCAAGGAGGCATACGATAGAAGTATTTCAAAATCTGACCTTCTTTTAGTTCTACTAGAGGGCGGGGTGGGTGGGTGACAGCTCAGTAGATAGTACCTAGACCAAACTGAGAACTGCAATTCCCAGGTTTGGTCCAACATTCACATTTATCTCTGCAATACTCCGCATCTCTCGCTCGGTCAGTAGGAGACACCGATGGGCTTGGAAAAAAGGCAGTCAGTCGGATGGGCTGTTAAGCGCTGGCCCGTATGTGGGAGAGCCATATCCTGTGCACTTTAAAGAACACACTGGATGGCCCTGAAAGAAGGTCATCCAGGGCGTTCTTAAACGTGCACAGGATATGGCTTTCAGCTGTCCAGTGGTCTACCTTTCTCTAACCTTCTCTGAGTCGTCGGGTTTCTTGTGACCTGGCCATTTAGTCCATAGTAGGCCAAAACTTTCACTCATGGTTAAAACCCTTTTAGGACTGATCCTTTTTAGTTCGTATATAAGCTGTTATGGTCAAAGGGACATATTTTGATTCCGAAAACTGAATTTATTGTTTCCAGGATTAGTTTTTTTCCCATCAGATCGACACGGTGGTTTCAGTAATTATCCGCAATCGCAAAATACACAGATACTTGGAAAAGTACCTTTTGTACCAAAAAAAAGAAGTACTTAAATTAGTACTTCTCTGTTTAGGTTTCACCATTTTTACAGATGTTCTCTATGGACCAATATCTGTAATAATTATTTCCCCAAAAGAATAAGCAAAAATATTTTTTCCTAAACTATAACGTACTATATATTCTTCAAGTATCTGTCTGCATTATTATTAAATGAGATAAACAGAGAATTCATGTCAGTTCCATGGAATTGATTGCAAATTATGAAATTTGCGATAACAATTTGCAGTCAAAGAGCCAAGCGCGTGGTCCACTTAAAAATGATATGTGGCAATTGAAATCGATAAGGAATGCGAGGTACTTAAGAGCAATATCTGCTAAATATGCCACAACTATTTACATGTCAGTTTTAAGATTTCTCTTGGGAGCGGCCATCATCTCTTGGAAAGTTCTGGGAGAAGAGTTGAAGCTGATAATGTATCCCCTCGACATGGCCCTTTATCGCGCTAGGCATATCTGATTGGACTGAAATTGTTTTAGTAAATGCTCTCCAGAAACCCTGGCCAAAGAATGGCAATGGTGATTGGTTTGTGCACCAACTGACTCTGAATGGTGTAGAGAACATTAAATAAATCAACCAACATCAGTATCGCTGCATTTTTGTATCCTTTGATAGGTGGATAAACATCCATTTTGTGATATTTGTCTTATGATCATTTCTTCAATAAGCCAATCCATACACAAATCCTATGCTCGTTAGCTGAAGGTGACCATACTTACCGCTTTTAAAATTTGCTGCGTGAAAAAAAAAACCTAAAATATAATTTGAGTAGTGTATTGTGGAAAGCTTTGATGCTCGTGTATTCAAATATTGAATTATGTGAGATATTTTGGTAAGGGAAAGGTAACCTCAATGCTCGTGACATAGTTAGGATGATCGCAGAAAGTTGTTACTTTCACAGAACCCGACACATGTCATTGTTCCGCAAAACATCTGGTATTGGATGGGAAACAAGTTCCAAGGCACATTAGCCATGCCACGAAGTCGCAGATGCATTTGTTTGTTTTCTGGACCATCGCCAGTGAAGTTTGCGAGTGTCGATACACAAGACATTCGTGACTTCACCTGAAACACTCATCAGAACCACTTCATTCACCAACAAAGTTTAAATATCGGAAATGGCGAACGGATTGATGAGATGTTTAGCTGAACAAGTCGAAAGAAAGATCTACCATTCATTTCCAACGTTTGTGAAAAAATGATCTATCATTCATCTCCAATGTTATTGTGAAAGGTCGGTCTACCATTCATCTCCAACATTATTGTGAAAGAACGATCTACCATTCATCTGCAATGTAATTATGAAAGGACTATCTACCATCCATCTCCAACGTTATTGTGAAAGGACGATCTACCATTCATCTGCAATGTTATTGAGAAAGGACGGTCTACCTTCGTTTCCAGAGTTATTGTGAAAGTCTCGTACTCGGAATTTTGCAATCCGAGTTCGACGTAACTATCTGTCGCCATTTTCTACCAGCCACCAGACTTTTCCTCAGTAAAACGGCTAGAAAACAACAACTTGGGCCATCATGTTGAGGACGATGGGCCATCTGGGCCTTTGCACACGGCACCCCGTCCAAGAGACGGGAAAAACAAAGCCATAAAAAGGGGAAAGAGAGTTTTTCGAATACGCGCAGCAATGGTCACCAAGAACTGCACAAGGGGTGACTCAGGATCACGTCAGATGCTGGGATGTCCAATAAAAATCGGACCGCGCCAATGATCTTCGGCCACCTCTGTCACCGGACGAACTCTGCTGTCCAATGAGAGGTGACTGCTGGGCCCTGTTCGAATTCTGAAGCGCGACAAAGGAACAAGAGAAGTGTGTGTGCTGGTGTGTGTAAGTGCGATCCAAAGTGAGCTCGGAGCACAAAGAGATAATGGACCCTAGGAAGATGGAAGGTGACGCAGCTAAGCAGCGGTCGAAGATGCTGTAGGCCGAGACAGACGATTAGGAAAGAAAGGGTGAAGAACGAGCGTACCCCACCCTCTGGATGCAGCCGACTTGCAAAATCACACAAGCCGTCGTCGAGACCCCTTCGTGGAGAGAAAAGATCAGCGAGCAGCAGGCAACCACGCAGCATACAGCGAGCGACCCAGCCCCTGGAGCGACCTGCGAATAGGGAGAGACGAAGCCCCCCTGTCAAGCTACCTGCCGGAGGCACTCGCCGGCCCCTCCAGCCTCGTCACCAGCGGCCTTATGAGGTGTTTTTCGCCGATGAACTATTCGTGCCACTAATGGAGCCTGGACGACAATTCCCAGAGCGCGGAGGATCTCCTCTTGGCCGAGCCCCAATATAACAGACGAGAAAGAGCTCAATGATGGAGCAAACTAAGCTAAAAAGGTCAGCAGCCGTTTTTCTGAGATTCATTAGTTTTACCACTACAGTATTAGTCCCTGAATGTCCCCTTTTTCTCTCTGCGTCTCCCAGAATATCTCGCCATAAGGTTCAGTTGCCTAGCGTGTACTATAGTATTTGGAATTGTGATCCGACCCCAGATGATCGGTCGTGTATTTTCTAAATAAATTTTGTTTCTTATGTACCTTCCTGTACGAATGAGTTCTTATTGATGAGAAGGAAGCTTCCCCCCCCTCCCCCCCGCAAACAGCATTGAAAACACAACGCAATCATCAGTCATTATTTTGGGGTCTAACCTATCGGTTGCCCCTAGTTCTTACCCCTCATCAACTAGAACTGGTGGGGTGTAGAACAAAAGGACGATCTATTATTCATCTCCAACGTAAATATGAAAGGACTATCTACCATTCCTCTCCAACGTTATTGTGAAAGGACTAGCTACCATTCATCTGCATTCTGCTGACTTTGAAATAATTAATTGGCCACCTAGAAGCCCAGATTTAATTCCCATCGCAAATCTTTGGGATACCGTTGAGCAGAGTGTTCGGGGCCCGTATCCCATCAGCGACGACCTTGAGAGAATTGTGGACATCTTGAGGGTGCATGGGTCGCCATAACTGTGGAACATTTACAGAAGCTTGTGGAGTCCTTGCCTCGTCGTGTAACGGCAGTTATCGGGGCCAGAGGGGGTTCAACAGGTTACTAGGTTTCTATCCCTAATTCAATGGCACTTCAGTGTGGTTGAACTTAGGTGAGAAAAAAATTAGTTAAATGGTGACTAATAAGCAATGGGAACAACATCTACACGAGTTAAGATGGATTTAATGGGTAATAATCATTGAGAACAACATCCATATGAACCATCCGCTCCCTCCTCCGTAGCGCAGTGGTATTGCATTGGTTTGCAGTGACATTAAAACTATCGAGTTCGACACATGGTCTAGTAGTTTTGCAGGTCTGATCACAAATTGAAAAATTATTGAATATATGCATATAAAAATCAAAGGATACTACGACAAGTGGGGAAAACAACCGGATGAAGAAAAAGGATACTACGAGCAGTATGGACAACATCCGCATGAATCCAGACTCCAATGAGTAGTGGGAACAACATCCTTATGAATCAAAAGGCTACTACGAGCAATGGAGAGAGGGAAACACCCATGTGAATCAAAAGGTTACTACGAGCAGTAAGGAGCAACATCTGCATGAATCAAAAGGCTACTAGGAGTAGTGGGGACAACATCCACATGAATCAAAAGGATTCTAACGAGTAGTAGCGATAACATCCCGGTGAGTTAATCGAATGTTACTGAGCAGTGGGAACAATACTCACATTAGATTTTAACCTTTAGGGATAATATGATAAAAGATCTGGTCCTTTTTGTAATATGAAGTTTTTACATATAAGTAGAGGAAAATGTGCTTTAGTGTTCTAAGAGCACTTTATTTGGGCTCAGTGTTTCCTAATTAGTCCTCTGCTCTTGGTTAAACACAGTTGACTTTGATTACATCGAATATTCAATTTATTCCCCCTTAATGGTTCATTGAAGATTGGTTTACAAATAAGGGTTGGGTTGTTTTACCTCTGAGCGGCACTTTTTTGCACACCATGGGCTAAATGGCCAGGTCACATGGACCCCGAAGGCTCAGAGAAGGTTGGGGGAGGGGACCCACTGGAACAGCTGTTGGGAGACAGAAGGTAGCCTCCCGTCAAGTCCATCCAGCGTGTTCTTTAACGTGCACAGGGTATGGCTCTCCCGCACACGGGGCCACGGCTTAACGTCCCATCCGACGGACGGCGGCCTTTCCAAGCCCATCGGTGTCCCCTACTGACCGTGGGCATGGCGGGGAATTTTGCGGAGATAAATCTCAACGCTGACCCAGCTGGGACTCGAACCTGGGAACTACAGATTACGAGCCTGGCGCGCTACCGACTGAGCCACCCCCGCCCCTTACAAATAAGGAATTGCCATCATATGCGATTAGAGCATCAATGATTGTCGATAGAGGGCCACGTGATTCTTATCGTTAACGCTAATATCACTTTGAAAATGTTGACAAGCCTAGGGGCTACCATAATAGTATCACACCACAGGGCTAATTTCACTTTTGCAAATAAATTTTTTTAAAATGTATTAACGTGTTAAAATGGTGAAAAATTGGAAATCAACTGGAAAAAATTGGATTCAACTGGAAAACATTCAACGAACTTTTTCTACAGCGAAATAAAATTGAAGATTAAAATAATAAATGAAACAGTTTATTTTGAATAGCCGTCCCATGGCCGAGTGGTTAGCACGCTTGGCTACTTATCTAAGGGACCTTGGTTCGCTCCCAGGTTAACGCATGGATGTATGTGTCGTTTTTCTGCTGAGGTCCTGCCATCCTCTCAGACCTTCTACTGTGGCATATAAACTGACAGGCTCCTTTCAGACCTCTGTGGCAAGCAGCTGCTTGAGGAGGTATTTTTTTTATTTTGAATAACAAAGAAGTATGAATTTTGTATATCAAACCTTGGGAAAAAGACAAGCAATTAACATTCAAATTTTACTCCTTTTAGAGTGGCGAAAAAATGTTTGAGAAGGATATGAAACCGAAATAATCAGAAACGACATTTCGATGATTGAGTCACTTTTGCTGAACTTTATATTTCGACGTTTCCTTTTTAATTCCTTTTCTAAAATGACTGTAAAGCTTCGGGATTTCCCTTGACAAATGTGGGAAGATCTCTTGTTTGTCTTCATTTTTTCAGCGGCCAAAGAAGAGACAGAACAAAGAGATCAAGACATAGCTCAGCGAAGGCAGCAGAAAGAAACCACCCCCCTTTCGTGCTATTGCTTTCTCACGTTCCCATAATCTTTTTGCAGAACTTCATTACCCACTTCTTCCAGAAGGTACCTCATCCCTGCAGCACGTCTACTTGTCTGCGAACTTAATTTTTGATTTACTCCGCTTAATCCTTCCATTTTCTCCTCCCTTCCATCCGTGACCGGGGAGAAGGCTTAGTCCTCACCGTGAACAGTGTGCCCCTACATAGTGGGCTTCAGTGGGAAAGACGCATGTCTCCAGAGACTTGCTGGCAGGGTAATTTTCCAGAGGCTTTAGAGGGCTATCTTTCTGTGACATTGAAACTGGAGACAGGAGTGCTGACGATTCCTCTAATAATCTTCTTCAACTCATCCTCACTCCTCTCCCCATCCCCTCCATCCCCTTGCGGGGGTCAATGACACATTTCCGGCTACTGTTGAGAAGGTCCAAACTGGAGATTGATCTGTCAGATGTTAAGCTGAGCCGAGAAAATTCGTTTTGACGAATGGAGAAGAGCTTTGACGCATTCCGAATGATAAGTTGTTTATTTTTACATAGTTATTCGTATAGATTGATTAAGATACATTCTAAACATGGAATGTACTCCCATCTAAGTATTTTGCTTAAAATGTAAAACTTTTAAGTGCATAATGAGTATTGAATAAAAAAATTTGCTTATAGATGAAAGTTGTCTAAACCCTAAGATAAAATCGACGATTTCTGAGAAGTTTCCTGCTTGTGTAGCTGAACATCTCCAAAATATCTTCCACTAGTTGACTTCACTAATTAGGAAGTACAGTCCAAATGTCTGTGGTGCATATGGAGTGCTTTAAAATTTAAAAATTAAATACCCCTCAAGCAGCTGCTTGCCACAGAGGTCTGACAGGAGCCTGTCAGTTTATATGCCAAAGTAGAAGGTCTGAGAGGATGGCAGGACCTCAGCAGAAAAACGACACATACATCCAAGCCTTAACCCGGGGCTTGAACCCAGGTCCCTTAGAGTAGTAGCCAAGCGCACTAACCACTCGGCCATGGGACGGCTACTTTTCAAAAAATAAAAATTTTTAAGTTTCAACTTTAACATCTTTTAACTGTGGAAACTAAAACTATTGAATAATTACGAAATGGAAACAGTTATACTATCCAACAGAAAAAAATCCATTTGCCCCTAAATCCAAAAAATTAAATCCTACAGAAGGACAGACAGGTGAAAATAGTAGAGAGTTTTTTTTCGAAAATCAACTATTTATCTTTACTCTATGGTACTTAACAATATTCGTTCTTACACTTACTTCATTGCTATTACTTCCCTTTCTCTTATTTTTTCTCTTTCATTTTAAAGTTTCTTTGCCCCCTGATCAAGATGAATCTAAAATCTTCACTGATACGCCAAACCACGAAGAGCTCGTTGATATTCTTGTAAGGAAATTGAGTTTTAAAAGTTTTCACTTCTTTCTTTCGTCTTTGTCTACAACTTTTTACTCTCTCACTCTCACCCTTCTTCTTTTCTTCTTAGTCCTCTTTTTCCCCCCAAGCATGAACACCATTTATTCCGAGCCCTTTCATGTTTTTTACTCCTTGTAAAAGCTTGGACCTGCAACAGCATACAGCATCCACATCCACGCACTCTCTTCCAACACACACACACGCACACACTATGCGTTCCTGTTTTAAGCTTCTTTCCACGTCTCTGGCAGCCCAATAACCTGCACCCGGCTCCTGGATAGGAGACAGCTTTACGTCCTGGAGGTTAGAGTACGAAGTCAGAATGCCATAAAAAACTGGTCGGAAAATTCTCTCTATATTTTCCCCCTGAGGCGTTATATTTCTTTCAGCACTTGAGTAAACTCTGTCTGTCCCTTTATTTCCCTCCCGGAGAATCGATAACCGTCGGATGAGGAGACAGAAATCAGAATCTGATAGCCACACACAGAGAGAGAGAGAAATTGAGGCCAGTGGGTAGTCTGAAGGTGGAGGAGGAGGTGTTTACGCAGGACGCAAACTAATAAATGCTTGTCATTCTCCAAAAACGTCTTTGTTAAATGAGACTATAGTTCATCTAAGAGTTTGTTTTCCACATCCTGTTTGATAACGTGAGGGTTTTGATCACTGTGTTAGATTCAGTAAGCTGCTGCAAGATGTTCAGCTTCTATTCGAAGTATGCTTTTCAGATGTTCAGCTACAAGATACTCCTCACAAATCGTTGATTTTATTTTAAAGTTTTAGACAACAATTACATGTATTGCGAAATTTATAGAAGCAGGAGTTTCGTTGTCTTTCGGGAGAAGAGTTTCTTGTTAATACGCCTTTTTCAGTCATTATGTGAAACATACGTTTCACATTTTTTCTCATACCCTTTTTATGAAGAGAAACCAAAGAAAGAAAATCGACACCTAACAGCATCTTTGCTATTATTCAATAGTAAACAAAACATTAATTAATTAATTAATTAATTAATTAATTAATTAAAAACTTCAAATAAAATTATCATTACAAACACCATAAGGTACAGTCGCTCAAAAAAGTATTCGAACACTATGGTTGATTACAGAATTCAGAAAAAATATCTGACAGCGATTTTTTATTAGTGATCTGGCAACCTTCGTGTCACGTGACACGAAGGTTGCCAGATCACTAATAAAAAATCGTTGCCAGATATTTTTTCTGAATTCTGTAATCAACCATAGTGTTCGGATATTTTTTTGAGCGACTGTACGAGTGTTGGCTCAGTTGGTATGTACTAAGACCGTAACCTGATGTTCCCAGGTTCGAGGGTCCCCACTGTGCCTGTCATGAGATTTTTTCGCTAACTAACGCTTTGTTCCTCAATGAGAAAGGGGGCATTGACGAGATTGGAAAGGCCGCCTACATTGGACAAGATGTTAAGCCTTTGCTCCGTGTTCAAGACAGATTCTACGCACATTAAAGAACACTTCTTTGAAAAAAGTAACTCAGAAAAAAGTAACTGAATTTGGATGGCCTTTACAGGAGACTTTCATAAGTTTTTGTTTATTTACATCTCAAGGTTCATCATGGCCGCTTTTAATTATCTGTTTATTCAAAATATAGTTTGTGAATTTGAAATCCTTTAATGGTAAAGATATACAAAAGCACTCTGATATCTCAAATTTCAGCGTATGTATTTGTTCACCAGCGAAACGTAAAGAATCTTCGCTCTTTGTATTGACATTCAGCTGCAAACACTCAGCTTAATCCATCCTTAAACGCCCTTTGCTAGATTAGTCAAAATCTGATTCTTCTCTTTTGGATTTCAAATCTTGGTACATACAAGAAAACGGATGAAGCGAATAATTTCGTGATAGTCATTTCTTATAAACCCGAGTAGCACTATAAAGACCGTACAGCGCTTAGATGCAAAATTATTAAACTGATTTTGATAGTTTGGCTGTTTTGTCATGGGAGCACAGAACGTTATTTGTATGCATAAATTAAGGTAGGAACATGTTTCGAGTCAGTATGGAAGCTTATCAGATTTTCTAATTTACATATAATCTACATATCTAAGTATGTGGGACTGAAAATTTGTAAATTCTGAGAGAGTATTTTTTATGAAGAGACAAGGCTTCCCGTGGCCGAGTGTTTAGCACACTTCGCAACTGATCTAAGGGATTTGGATTCGAGTTCCGTCTAAGGTATGGATGTTCGTGTTGATTTTCAGCAGAGCTCCGGCCATCATCACAGACCTTCTACTATGGCGTATAAACTGACAGGATCCTGTCAGACCTCTGTGGCAAGCAGCTGCTTGATGGAATGCTAATTAATATGTTGAACAACCTCAGAAAAAAGTAACTGATGAATACAATAGGACTACTTTAATAATTTTTTGTGTATTAATTATACAAGTTTGAAATCTATAATAGTTTTTGATATTGCTTATTTTTTTGACAATTTTCTAAAATTTTTAGTTTCTTTATAATTGTATCATCATCATCATCTTCAAGCAGCCATTGGCTACGGAGGTCCAAAAAGATTGTGCAGTTTAGTTATCCAAACACGTCTGTCCTGAACTACATCTGTTGCATCTGGTCACTGTAGACCAGTTATAACAAGGTCCTTTTTGACATTGTCTGCCCACCCCATTCTAGGTCTCCCCAACTTTCTGAGACCTTTAGGCGCACTGTTCATAACCCTATTCACTAGCCTATAACTATGCATACGGGCAACATGGCCAAACCAACGGAGTCTCTCTCTGCACAATATGCTGCTCAAAGGAGATTTCCAACTCCTTTGCCTAACCTCACCATTACTTACAAAGTAAAGCCACCTAATGCTCAAGATATTGCGCAAGCATCTAGAATCAAGCTCATAGTTTCCTATTATCTTGTTTGCAAATGTCCACATTTTATTGCCATATCTCACTCAAGAAAAAACCAACCTATTATAGAATCTAATTTCAGTCTTTGTGTGTATATACCTATTGCTCCACACTCTCCATAGATTCTTAAAAGACCCAACAGCAATCCCTATTCTTCTGTTTATCTCATGCCGAACATCACTAGTATTTGTTACATAGTTCCAAGATAATTAAACTGAGACACTTGCTCAAGTCTGCAACCATTCAGATCAACTGAACCACAACCTGTCTGACCAATTTTCATCACTTCATTTTTCTCTCTGTTTATCGCAAAACATACATTACTATCAGTGTCATCAACAGCTCTAATGAGAGACATCATCTCATCAACATCATTTGCCAAAAGGGCTAAATCATCAGCATAATCTAAATCAGAAAGTTTCAGATCTCTAGACCATTTAAGGACAAAATATTTCCCTTGCAGTGAATTTCGCATAACATAATCAATAACCAAATTAAAGAGAAAAGGGCACAAAATGCACCGTTGGCGAACATCAGAAGCAATGCTAAACCAATTGCCACAAGTTCTATCAACTCTCACACATGAATCGGTGCTTTTATATAGAGCTTTCTTTATGTTAACTAAATTATCAAGAAATGCCGTACGATTTCACGATCAACCCAAATTATGACGGTCAACAGAGTCAAAAGTCTTTCTGAAATCTACAAAGCTAGTATACACAGGTTTCTGAAACTATAAAAATTTCTCAAAAAATGCCTAAGGGAAAAAATCTGATTTATCCATAAAGGTATTACGAAACTGCGATTTCTTTTTGTTAAAAACAGGGATGAAAACTGTTGTGGTACCATCCTTAGGAACAATGTTTTAATCATAAAAGATATTAAAAATTTCAGTCAGCCATATGGTAACAGAAATATTCCCAACTCTAAGCATTTCAATAGTAATTTCATCTACCCCTTGGGATTTATGCTGTTTAGGTTTAGAAACAGTCAAAATAACTTCAGACTGTGTTATAGAGTCAACATTAAAGCCAGTAATGCATATATCATCATTACAAATAATGGGAGTAAAACTAACCACATTGTTTAGAACATCTCTGAAATGCTCAATTCACCTAGACATGACAGAATCCTCAACTTTTATAACCTTACCTTGTTTATCCTTCAATCCCTGTATACCTATCCGTTTCTTCCCGCACAATACATTAACTATCTAGCATAATTCTATACTGTTGTCTAGCAGCATTTCCTGCTTTTTAAGCCAAGTTGTAAAGCCAAAGATTCTTATCAGCTGCTAACTGATTCTTTTCACGTTTATTAAGCTCTCTGCAATGCTTCCTGTTATGACTAGTAAGGTATCGATTAAGTATATTCCTGCAATTCTTTCTGAAATGAGCTCAAGTGCCTTATCATTCAAATAATTTTGCCTCCTCTGCTCCTTTTTACCCAAAAGAGTATTGTTAGTTTCAAGAAAAGCCTGCTTAAAACGGTCCCATGCTTCCTCAACTTCAGTAGTAAGAAAACCATGACTGTCATAATGGCTAAGTAACCTCTCGTAATAAGCGTTAGCTATAACTGGGTCTTTCAGAGCTTCAAAATGAAAGGTAAACCTTAGCACAACACTTCTTAAATTTAAATTGCAAGACACGTTTAACAAGGTAATGGTAAGATCCAATTTCAGCTCCTCTATATGACCCGGTATTCCTAACAGAAATAGCCCATTTTTCTGTTAATTAATATATATTTATAATCAATCATATTCTTATGCAGCCCAACAGGTGAAATCCATGAGTATTTATGTATGTCGCGGTGTTTGTGAAAGTGCTAGTTATTCTCAAACCATTAAGTTCCCTTACCTATTGGAGACGTTACACTTTGCCATTACAGCTACCAATACCAAAGGGACCTCTCACCCCTCCCAAAAGGTCAGATTCAGTACCAACTTTAGCATTGAAGTCGCCTAGAACTAGGGTAATATACCTTTTCTTGACAGAAGTCAAAATATCCATAAAACCTATCCTTCTCATCCTTATCGGCATCCTCGGTGGGGGCATAACAGCAGATAACATTGAAATCTTTAATGCTTGTCTGAATTTTAGCTGTAAGAAACCTTTCATTAATGCACTCATATACTAGAAGAGCATCACTACCGTGTCTGCTGAGAAGCAGACCTACGCCTTGGAGATACATATTATCTTCCCTCTCTGAAAAGAGAAATTTAAAATTATTTTTAAGAATCTGACTTTTATCTGTCTATCTGGTCTCTTGCAAGCAGAGAATATCTAAATTATTTTGTGAGGATATCAAGAGAGACTCTGTGCATCATCACAGGGATTGGGGAATAGCTCTCCTTCCAGTTTATGTATCTAGCTACCATTTACAGCCAAAAATGAAAGAAATCAATAATGAACAGCATTTTATTTTTCTATGTATTGCTTTTCACTTGTCCGTTATTTGTCTTATGAAACTGTGAAAACAAATATTCCATTAATTTATGATGTAAGGAATGGAATAAATTATATGTATATATAAGATCCATGACGGATTCATATAAAATATTGGTTATTTTTAAACAGTTTTGCCCCTATATCTTCCCATCAATAAGTCAGGTATTTAATGAAAGTCACGAATACCATTTTACAAAGCAGGTGAAAGGCATTTTTAGTCAAGTTAACACTAAAAATCAATAAATAAAAGGATTGAACAGAACTTAAAAAATATGTTTTCTAAAAATTTAAGTATAAAAATGAAACAAAATAGCCAATGATTAAATAACCAATTTAAATAATAGAAATCTAAAGAAAATAGCTTTTCTGAAATTGTTTCTTTTACTTGCAGAAAAAAAAATTGCTGTCACGCCTTTTTTCGAAATTCAAATATCTAGAATTGACCCCTGTACCTCCAGAGACACCAGAATTGGAATGAAAACGAAATACGAATCGAAATTTATTTAAAAAGTAACCATATATATTGTGTATTACAGTATTATTTGTACAATTTATGCATTTCTATTTCAAACATATCGCACATGTTAATTTATGTTACAAACCTTTATTATTATTATTACCCCTTATATCATATCCTTCATTTTTATTGACTTTCAGTAGACGTACGTTGAGTGAAATAAAGTATATCGTTGCTGTGTTATGATAGAAAAAATATATTTTGGGAATTAAAAGGTAAACATAAAATGAAAACTTGCCAAATCTGAATTTGCGCTACACAAGGTTTACGACCTATACTTATCAAAGATATTACTTCTTATGTATTGGTTGAAAAATAACAATTTTTCGAACAAAAAGCGAAGGATTTAAACTAACATTTAAATGAAGTTTATTTTTAACGGGAAGTATGTGTTTTCCAGCTGCTCTTGTATTGCCAAGTACCGTAGATTAAACTTTAATGAACATTTCTGGTTATTGGAACTTAAAAAGAAAAATCTCTACTCATTTTAAAGATTAACAAATTAAATGAAAACGCCATTTCATTTAAGCAAATAGGGAAAACATTTTTTTTATATTCATTAGCTTTTTATTGAGTTCAGAAAGCCAAAGGAAATTTCTGTTAATTCAAAAGCTTTTAATTTAACCAAATCGCAGCAAAAAACAGAATTAAGACGATGACGTTGGATAGCTTTATAAATCATTGGAAGAGGCCATTAAAGAAATTTAAAGAAGATTTTGGTTTCGAATCTTTCAGATCGTTTCTGTGATAGGAGTAGAAAGAGACGCTGATCCTTTTTCTGCTTACAAAAAACAAAAAACCGCACGACGGTTTTATTAATTTTCGCACTTGAACCACGAAATTCAATAATTCTTGAGCAGCTCATTTAGCTAATGACATAAGTGAAACGTAAACTGAAAGCTACTTTTATCTTAAATTGAAATCTACTGTTATCTACTTTTATCGTAAACTAAAAGCTCTGTTTAGAGCAAGATCTGAATTCGTAGCTCTTGTATTAAATTTTGCGAAAGAGAAGGAGAATTAAAAGAGAATCCTTTCCGTACGGGCTTAAGTTATTAATCTTAAGGGGGAGAAGACTTATTTATGAAAGTGAAAATAGAGTGTCTTCTGTCAGTAATCCAAATTCAAAAGATATTAGCGAATATTATGTTGGAGACTTCTTTTTAGATAAAGTATTCAAGTTCTGGGTTCCCCCATAAACTTAAGAGTGTAAGTAGTGGAGTTATTAGAGGGAGGGTAGGATTTAAAAAGGGAAGTCACCTTTAAAAATATTAATAACCAAAATGAAGATGAAGATGGGAAATTAAATAGTCAATTTTTATATAATAGCCATATTTTGAAAAATCAGTGATCGTTAGAAAGCAAGAAAAAATTGAGGAGGATAGTATCATAAAGAAAAAAATATATATACACATACATGTATAAATAAAATAAATACTCCCTCAAGCAGCTGCTTGCCACAGAAGTCTGACAGGAGCCTGTCAGTTTATATGCCAAAGTAGAAGGTCTTAGAGGATGGCAAGGACCTCAGCAGAAAAACGATACACACATCCACGCCTTATCCGGGGCTCGAACCCAGGTCCCTTACATTAGTAGCCAAGCGCGCTAACCACTTGGCCACGGGACGGCTTATATATGTATATAGGGACATTATTTATAGTGGTATTTATGAATACATTAATCCAGTCATTTACTCCCTTAATTCTTTTTCTAGATCTAGGGGCTTAGTTAGAAGTATATTATTAACTGAAGTGATGAATATAGTAAACATTTTCATTTCAAAAAC
This sequence comes from Ryuthela nishihirai, assembly GCA_038380435.1. Classification (NCBI taxonomy): domain Eukaryota; kingdom Metazoa; phylum Arthropoda; class Arachnida; order Araneae; family Heptathelidae; genus Ryuthela; species Ryuthela nishihirai. Next base: position 93,060,911 of record JAWZYU010000005.1, on the reverse strand, counting down.
ATTCACTTATAGTGTGTTTTATTTTAAGCCTTTTTTTCTAGAAACCATTAATCGTTTAGCGCCCCGTTACATTAATATGACATATTCCCAATTTATATTATCTGGGTTTTGTTATTTTTCTACATTGTTATATTCCCACAACCAAAATTTTTGCTTTACGACTTTTAGTTACGAATGTTTCCAGTGAATTGAAAATCGAAATAAAAATGTTCGGCTTTTCTATTTTTGAAAAAAAAATAGATGAAGTGATAATCTAGTGACATATGAAGTCAAGAAAAAAAATAACTTGAACAATACATTTTAGTTTGGATAGGCCGTCCCATGGCCGAGTGGTTAGCGCGCTTGGTTACTGCTCTAAGGGACCTGGGTTCGAGCCCCGGATAAGGCATGGATGTGTGTATCGTTTTTCTGCTGAGGTCCTGCCATCCTCTCAGACCTTCTTCTACTCTGGCATATAAACTGACAGGATCCTGTCAGACCTCTGTGGCAAGCAGCTGCTTGAGGGGGTATTTATTTTATTTTATAATTAATATTATAATGAAGATACATATAAACGATACGAACGTCAACTGTTTCAGTGGATGTCACAGAAACAATTTCGAAGAGTTAGGCAAGAAGTGCTTATTACTTTCAAAATTTGCATTTAATTGAAAAATATGACTGAAGCTAAATCCAAGATCATAAATGAATTTAAATCTCGATTTTTCAACAATTTTCGTTCAATATTTAAAGAATTTATTGAAGCTGGGATATTTAACAACATAATGAGTCATACGAACTTACTTCAAAAATTAATTAAAACTTAAATAATAAATTTTTTTCAAAGTGTTTAATAAAATAAATATATATTTTAGAAGCTTGCCTAATGGTTATTTCAATGTTAGACAATGATGAATATTTTTATAAACAATGCAATTTATTATTAAAATATTACAGCTCCCATAACTCTTCAAATACTGAACGAATATTGTTGAAAATAGATATTTAAATAGATTTTATTATGATTTATAATTTATCTTCAGTCACAGTTTCCAATTTTTGCAAATTTAAGACGTTATAGAGAGCTTTGAAGTTAGATCCCATTGAGACAACATAGAAGCAAATTGATAGGACAGTAGCACATATATTCGTAAAACCTACTCAATGGCAGTGTGTTTGTCTTCCACAAGAGTTGTGCATATTACTAAAGGAAAAAAAAAAACGTTTCCTCTTTGTTTTTAACCTTCATATAATAAAGATATTTCCTTAGATTTCTTTTCTCTCTGTTCAGATAAAGCAGTGATGAGCAACCCGTGGTCTCCCACTGCATTTTATGCGGCCCACGACTTCTTGCTGTCAAAAATTCAAAAGATATTCGATATTATTTGTTATTATTAGAAATGTATAATTAAAGTAATTATTTCTGCAAATTTTCTCAGTGAAGTATTGTGTAATTTATGCCTTCAGTGTTCAGAAAATTTATGTTAAAAAATTCTAGGCAAACGTTATGCCCCACTCTTATAAAGCAAGGTTAAAGAGAGAAAAATAGAAAAAAATGATAACGTTAAACGTCTCTGGAAAGAAACTCATTATAGAAACACAAAATAATGCAATGTAATAACTAAATCAAAAACTGTTATTAGATAAATTCAGCTACATATGTAGCTAATTAAGAGTGAATTAATACTTTAATATGAATTTAACAGCATAATTCTTCGTCGGCTGGTATCTTCCTTTGTAGAAAATATCGCCATTTCTTGAAGCATCTAGTCAAGGATGGACAATAACTTCTCAGAACAGATTTTGCTTCAACGAAAGATAGAACAAAAGATGAAGAAGCGAAACATCAAGAAGTAGCAAAGAAAAAGTAGGTAACGAAACACACAAATGGATAAACTCTGCTAAGCCAGTAATACTTTGCAAGGAGAGAGAGAGAAACGGAATCAAAACAACTTACTTCCAACTTGCAATCTTCAAGTGAGGAGAAAGTTGAGCTTCGTCTCCGAAAACAATTTTAATCCTTAAGTCTTCAGATTCTAAGTCTGGCACAGCTTTGATTTTTCAAATACAGCTTCAGAAGAGTGCGAGATAAGCTCGTTGAGTCCTAAAGAAACAAACAGATGTGAAAACCAAAAAAAATATTTTCTGAATACTTTTTTAACACGGTAAGATCAGCGAGAGCAAAATGAACAATGATAAATAAATTGTTTATAAGATTTCTGTTTGTCACATGTCAAACAGTATTTAATACGAGAGAAGTCTGAGTAAATTTTAATTTCAAAGATTGATGGATTTTAAATTCAGATTACGTATAGTTCAGTCGATGCAAATGGGAAGAAGATTAAAACTTTTAATTTGTCACAACAGCAGTGAGGAATAGTGATTCTTTATCAAGATTCAAACCCTACCTCTTGAAATGAAACAAATAACACTATAATAATGCTGTTATTCATTTGAAAATTCATAATGATCATATAAAATCAGTAATCAAATAACTTCAAAAGACTGTTTCTTTTCCTTATCTGTGATTTCATCAATGTATTAATTTTTTTTTGTGTTATTTTATCAGTATTTCTTAACTTTTTATATTTCTCTATTCGTGTATCTTGCACAATTTCAAAAGCTTATATTTTCAATAGATATGGAATTTTTTTCCGTATTAAACCCTAAAGATTATGACAGAACTTTAAGATCAATAACTCTACCGTTCACTCGTACTCCAGGTTAAATGCATTTAAATATAAAGTGATCTTATACTCTACGTAGTAAATATCGGCAAAATTATTTAATGTTTACTGTTACAAAATATTGCAAAGAACCCTTTTTTTAGAAAGTAAAAATGAAATATTTTTAAGTATTAAGGTTGGTAAAAACTACATGGAATAAACTGATCGATGTAGGAGTTTTCTATAAAAACTCCTACATCGATCAGTTTATTCCATGTAGTTTTTACCAAGGTATCTAAATAATATTTAAATTTTTGTCTTTTGAACAAACCTTTTTACGTGATCTTATTTATATTATTTAATTACTATTTATTGTTAATTATAAAACGTATTTATATATATACTCCTTTCCGGATAAAGAATGGAGCAGAAAATCTGAAATAAAAGAAAGATAATCAACCAATGAAAAATGGCCACACCCACATAAGTTCTTGCAAGAACAACTTAAAGATGTAATTTCCCCACAGCAAATAGTTCTACACCTTATGGCACAAATGAGTACATTTTTTCTAATGTATTCGTACATTATTAATATGTATACTTTATGGGAGTGAGCAATTAAAAACGCTGTTTTTGATTTCGAAATATTGCAAAGTGCACAATGCGGCATGATTTCTTTTACACTGGTATATTAGCGACTATAAGAATTGACAACCACAGACATATTTTATTATTATAGATGTAAAACAGTTGCCGTAGAAGCTCCATAACGAGTTTAGGATTGATACATTTTCGGGAGTAGAATCTTGCTTTCCATTGGATTTCGTGGCTAAACATAATAAGCAAAGATTGGACGAAAAAAAACTCTTTGATGAAGAATTACCGTTCCATTCTTTATGCGAAAAAGAGTATAAAAATGTATTTTGCATATATATATATGTACTATTTTAAGCGGCTTTCTTCTTGTGAACTAAAAAACAAATATACTCCAAAAGCTAAAAGAATCAAAATGCTGTTCGAGACATTGCGGCTGAAATGTCCCAGTTTCCAGTTTTATAAAAAGGTTCAACCTAATCTACGTGAATTTTTTTTATTAATAAAAACATCAAATTCCTGTCCTCCTTAAGAAGTTGTATCTAGTGTTATAGGTTCATTGAATGGCAGAGCAATATTATCATCCTACTCTTTTACGAAGTACCACGAGGAAATAACTCATATTACATCCTACTTATTAATAAAATAACTGAACTAAAATACTGCAATAACATTTGCTCTTTTCTTCAAAGCCCTTCCAGTCTGTATATCTACAAATACGTCTTGACTGTGATAGTTCATGCGATCAGGATTTCTTTAAAAATAAATAAAACAGAACCTTTTCGCATTGCGTGTTCACATCACTCATCGAACAGACATCAGCATGAAGAAGAGGAACGTAAAAGAACATCTTCCAGGGCTACGGTGCAATGCTCATGCAGGCCTTGAGGCTAGAGCTTCGTGTGTCTCCCAGGAGCAAGCAGTCATAACCAGTGTGTCTCCGTCACAGCAGCCTCGCGAGTCTCCCTTTGGTGAACAAGTAAAAGAGAACCGAAAACAGAATCCTCGTCCCAGAAAACAGAAATCTTGGAGTTGCTCTAGCCAACCGTGACGGATCATTGTCACAGAAAGTTCCAACGCATTCTGGCAGCCACTTTAATCTTGGGATGGAAATTGTGATTCGAGGAAGCAGAATCGTATCTGAGATGCTCTTTTATCTAGGCTATTAGTATTGACATCAGTATCTGCTTGAATTTATGGTTGTCATTTTCTGATTAGTTTTCTGTCATTTGTTATTATTACGTTAGTTTGTTGGTTGTCATTTGCTGATTTAGTCATTTTTTTATTAGTTTAAAGCAACGAGTTTCAACCATTTTGTGAAAGAAGTTCGCATTAAAACATTCGACGAGTCTCGAGTCATATAATGCATATAGACATGTATAAATATTTTAGTGTAGTTAGCAAACGTTCTATGCTCATATTTTATTGAAACCATTTAATTTCATACACTTTTGCTGGCTTCATGCTTTAATAAAAACTTGAAAGTTTTAGTTTGAAGTTTTTATAATCTCATAGCGTCCCATGGCCGAGTGGTTAGCGCACTTGGCTACTGATCTCAGGGACCTGGGTTCGAGCCCCGGGTAAGGCATGGCTGTTTGTGTCGTTTTTCTGCTGAGGTCCTGCCATCCTCTCAGGCCTTCTACTATGGCATATAAACTGACAGGCTCCTGTCAGACCTCTGTGGCAAGCAGTTGCTTGAGGGGGTATTTTTATTTATTATTATATAAAACGAAAAGCGTAGTCTGATGACGAATATCGATATAAGTGTGTTTCTTGTACTTCCTCGGTGACATCATTGAGTGACAATATAGTTTCAGCGCCAAATTATTATGCAGATACTTGACCGACTGACCTCACATTTGGTGTGATGGTCCCCCCTTGTGTCTGCCTGTGTTAAGAGATCGGGCTCCTAGCTGTCGTGGGTCGGGATTAAACCCGTTGCGAGTGTTCGAAATCTTTGGGGGTGCTGCGGTCTCCTTGGATACATTAAACTGAAATTAATAGGAATAAATGGAAGGTAAATATTGTTTACACTGACTCCATTTGGAAGAATTAATAAAAAAAAACACATATAGCATTACAGACATGAAACGAATTCGATGGTTATGTACAACGTAACATATAAGAAAATGGATTTGCAGATAAATGAATCCTTTGAAAATTTTGAGAGAAAGTCAAAAAGATCTAAAACTGATAGCAATTGAAATATTTATATAGGTCTATACTACGTAAATGCTTTTTAAAAACGGCTGTGAGAGGAGAGATGACAACATCCTCCGGAAGATCATTCCATGCTCTTTCTACTCTACAAACAAGAAATGGTGTTTGGAATCTCTTCTTGCAAATGGAATGTCAATACACATTGGGTGTTGTCTAGTCCTGCTATTGATTGTGTGAAAGAAAGGTTGTTCGGAATCAAAATACAAAAGTCCATGGATGATTTTGTAGCATATGATTAAATCATACTCAAGTCGTCTCCATTCCAGAGAGTTCAGGGATAATTCATTTAATATCGGTTGATAGGATTTGTTGCGAAAGGCCAATAGCTTTTTTGCAAATGATTTCTGAGAGTTTTCCACAGTTTCAATATCACACACACGGTAAGGGTTGGGTTGTTTTACCTCTGAGCGGCACTTTTTGCACACCATGGGCTAAATGGCCAGGTCACAAGGACCCCGAAGGCTCAGAGAAGGTTGGGGGAGGGAACCTACTGGAACCGCTGTTAGGAGACAGATGGTAACCTCCCGTCGAGGCCATCCAGCGTGTTCTTTAACGTGCACAGGATATAGCTCTCCCGCACACGGGGCCACGGCTTAACGTTCCATTCGACGGACGGTGGTCTTTCCAAGCCCATCGATGTCCGCTACTGACCGTGGGCAGGGCGGGGAATTTTGCGGAGATAAATCTCAACTCTGACCCAGGTGGGACTGGAACCTGGGAACTACACATTACGAGACTGGCGCGCTACCGACTGAGCCACCCCCTTAAGATAAGGGCATCGGCAGAGAATTTCAAGCTGGGTTGGGACATATCTCTTCATCTCTATTGAAAAAATAGCGAAAATGCTTCCGTTCACTTGGAAAAGGCAAAATGCCCTTAACATAATATGGCATTGCCTCAATATTTTAATGGAGTGGTATGGCTCAATAATTTTCTAACATAGAGTAAAGACTAGCGAATTCTAATTGATCAGAAAGGTAAGAAATACAAGATCCGTTAATTTTTATAAATAAAGAAGATATCGATGCTAAAGTTCCACCTGAAATTATGAACAAGAGTATTCCTCCAGACAGCCCGTTTTCCTGCTGTACGATATACCAAAATGTATTCCTGAATGCATTTAACAGGAGACGTTAACATGGCGTCAACGTTCATGAAGAACCGACATCTGTAAAAGGCAGAGGCTCCGTCTGCTGCAAATCCGGTCGTGCAGTGCACCTACACTTGTTATAACGATTTTGTGCCAGACAGGATGGAACTTAGTACATGGCTCAGGCAATCAGCAGAAGTTGAAATTACCATTAGACTGGCAGAGCCAAGCAAAGAGCTAGTGGTGTGCTGTAGAGCAAATTCTCTTGCCGACTTAACAGAACTCTCCCTCCTCTCTCTCACTCTCTGCATGAGAGAAAGAACGGTAGAGGGAAATAGGAAGAGCGAGAGAAAAATTTTATTCCGGAATAATTTAGAGCTTGTAATTTTTGTTGATGTTGAGTTGGTACAATTACGGAATCCCCAGAGAGGGGGAAATTAAGGATTTTTTTCTGCATGAAATTTAAAAAAGAGAAAATGCGATACCCAGTGAGAGAAAAAAAAGCTCTGTGAAAAACTGCTTCCATAAATGATTTAATGCGTGAGCATCTGAATTTTTGCTTTAATTAGCAGTCCTTCACTCATGCAGTAGGAAATGCCTAGCTCAAACTTTAGAACAGTATCTTACTTCAGTTCTTTTCTTTATGAAAGATTTTTTTCTTTGCACTTTTTGAAATATTTTTGTAATCCCTAAAGTGTGACAAAAACTATCCAGTCTAGTTGAACACGCTCTTGGCGACATTGTAGTTAATTTTTTCTTGAATAGTTGATTAACTGTTACTTGCTTTCTAAGGTTTCCGACTCTCTTGGCAGTAGCTGGAACTTGAACATAGCTTACATTTCTTAAATTTCTCCTTTTTGCGAATGCTTTCTAGTCCCTAATGTACAGAAAAACAGATATTTGAAGAATTAGCAAACTGCAGCTATGATCAGTTTTTTTTTCTTGTTTTACCAATTAATTAAAGAAGACTGTTAAAGAGCTTTGAACAATTCCGACTGATTACTGCATCGTTTCAATTCCTGGGTCATGTTTTTGCAGTTGTTTCGAAGTGTAGTTCTGCGACTCGTATTCGAAAGGAATAATCTTAGCATTTTAATAAGATGATGCACAAGATACTCGTAATGAGGAAAAACATTATTCATAGTTCGTAATGAAAATTGAAACAGAGAATTAAATTAATTTAATTAACATGTAGACTTCACAAAAAAGTTTTCGGTTTGCCCATTTTGAATTGGTGACATTTAATCACTGTAACTTCATAAGTGCATGTAACAAACTGTTGTTCAATGCATGTGGCAATTCTCATAAACGAATTGTTCCATCCTTATTAATAATTGGTACAGATGGAAATAACTTAATAAGTGGATCACGCTAACATCTAATAATTTTATCCATATTTGTTCCTTTTTCTCAGTTATTTCTTTGAGTGAATAACGCTTTATTTTTCTAATTTGGAATTTTTGTCAAAGCACCTGTTGAGTTCGTCCGTAATTTTGAGGAATCTCTAAACTATTTTAAAAAGGAAGCCAACGCACAGTTCGAAACTCTCTGAAGTTCTAGTCTCTGAGAAGAAGAACCATGTAAAGTAACCGTGTAATACGAAGACCGTTAGAGGTGTATAGACGAAAAGCAGGACCACGAGGATATGCGGCCTTTTATGTTTTATGTTTTGAAGTCGCTCGAAAGAAGTAACCTTAGTGGTTTACGCATTAAACAGTTCAATAATGCACTTGTTTCCCATGATACCTTGCTACCAGTTCTACAAGACATTTCTAACGGCCTTAATAACCATTTTAAAATGCACCGTTATATTTCCCAAGAGGATTTTGGGCGGTAGATAAGCACAAAAGGGTTTTGCCCTTTCACACAAGTTTGTATGATTTGAAATATAATAGAGGAACTTTACAAGAGCAAAGGAAATATGCAGATTTAGAAAAAAGTTTATTATTAGAAATTAAATTTTTAAAAGCTTATAGTGCATTCTGATTATTACTAATTCACCTAATAATGTCCAAATAAGAGCGCTTAATCTATTACTATTAGTATTTGAGCTGTTTCAGATACACCCTCATATTGCTTGCAGCACTTTAATTTTTCCGGAGCAAATGACATTTTTCTTTTTAGTACACAGTCTACTTTTCCATGGTAAGTTGTCATAAACAAATCTTTTTTTTTACTTTTATGCAAGATGTTCATTGCAATAAATAACACTTATCTTCAAGCTCATTCCTTTAGGATTTATATAGACGTTCACTGATTTGCATTCAAATCTGTTTTAAAACTGTCTTGAAGCCTATTTTATTATTTTTACCTAGTAATGATACATATTATCTTTCGTGCTAACACTGCGTGCTTTAATCAACATTCATTTTTTCAAAATCCGCCATCACTGTGATTATTATTCCGACTTTTCTAATATAAGATGAAACGTGTAGCAACCTTAGAAATTTCAATTCAACTTGATCCCTGACTTCCTTACACACGAGAGTCAATGGTCCAATAAAAGGTAAATGCAAGCATAATGAAGGAAATGCCATTTATCTCCTTGTTTTAAAGAATCAAAGGTTTCTCAGGAGCTTTTTGAAATCTTTGACACTTAGTGAAGGTGGAAGTTTAATGAGGGTTCGATATATTCATGAATTTCTTACTTTTTTACGAAAACATATTTCTGATGAGCAACGAATCGGATTTTTAAAGGAACAAAATATCTTTATTAAAGTACTGAAATATATGTTAATACTAATATATATATACCCTATATAAAGGTGTTAAGTCACATAGTAAAAAAAACAAATTTTAGAAACACAAAAATTATTCACGGTTTATATATCAATAAAAGTAAGGTTAGCTATTTAATCTCATTATTTATGAGGGAATATTAATATTTTAGTGAAAAAAGTTCAGTAGCTTATTTTGGCAGCAGTCAATTACAAACGAACATCATCATTTGCACTAAGGCTATTTAACTGCCCATGAAGAAATATTTCTAGAAGAGTTAAAAGCATCAAATATTCTGAAAGTGGAATTGCATTGCCAAGAAAACATTACAAGTAGGCATTTAAAAACCCAATCCAAAAATTTGCAATTTTCACGTCGTCAGACTTTGTTTTTAGCGAGAAATCAATTAAACTATTAAATATTTTTCCTTTTCTATTTTTTTAATCAAAATTAAAATTCATTTTAATATTCAATAACACAAAAAAAAAAGCTGAAACGAATCTAATATATCTGTTGCTTTTAATGGTTGGGTTGCTTTATCTTTGAGCGGCACCATTGAATGCAATGGTGATTGACGTAAAATTGATCCATTGGGGTCGTTATGATCAATGGCCAGATCACAAGGGCTCCAAAAAGGTTGGGGGAAGGAGGCCCAATGTGTTCTTTAATGTGCACGGAGGGATACCGATTTATATCCCATCAGACGGATGACATCCTTTCTAAGCCCATGGGTGTCCCTTTCGTATTAAAGGAAAGGGGGAGGGTTTCGGAGATATATCTCCACACTGGTGCAGTTGAGAAGGGAACCTGGGAACTGCAGATGAAGATTCTCTGTTTCCCTCAGTTTTTCACGGTGTTCAAGGTTTATGCTGAAGTGTGAAAATCCCTGCCATAATCTACTCTATTTGACTCAGATTCTTTTCATATGTGATACACTAATTCAAATTGCTAATAAACCCAAGTTTATGTTTTGGGTTTGCCCAGCGATATTTCCATTCTATTGATTCATTCACAGCACTGACAACACGGTTTAAAAAGAAAAAAGCAAATTTCAAACCATCAGCATTGAAATATTGAAACAATTAGTGTTAATCCAAATTTGCATCTCTTTCTAGCTCCTAACAATCACAAAAGAAAATAAAACTAATTTATTTTACCTTGTCTATTAAAGATTAACCTCACTTTTTTGTGAATATCATCAAAGAGTCTATAAATGCTGAGAGGCTTTCAGAAAATCGCAAGATCACCAAGTGAAGTGGATATTAAAGGATTTCTTCTAAACTTATTTAACGTGGCACATTATATTTGAATTATCTACGCAGTTTAATATTTGCACAAATGCTTTTTGTTACTCAACTAAACTTTACAAACCTTAATAACTCTTTTTTCTGTCCTTTGTGATCTGTCCTCTTAATCCGAGAAGAGTTCTCTAAAATTAATTTCTGTCACAAATGCTGCACAAAACAATTTAGAAGAATCGAATGAAGAGGAGAAGAAGCAAAAATCCCAAGATAATCTGAAGTGGAGAAAATAGAAAAACAGGGAGTTGAAAATGCAGGGAAGAACATCGTTAGGAATTATTAATTATTCACGGTATTTATGCCACCTTTTTGAAGATAATATGAAGGACTGAATTGAATTTTTTTTATTTCTCATTTCCAGGCCTCCCATAATTTCTTCCACTTCTTCGCCTCCTGTAATTGCTGAATTCAACCAGCCAAAGGACTTCCGACTTAATGTTTTTTCCTTCTTCGGGCAATGAAGATTCCTCTTTTTTTAAATATTTCGTCTTCCTTCTCAATTGCTCTCGCTCTCCACATTCTGTAGAGTCGTTGACGTTCTTAGGCGAGTGTTTTGCACGTGTGCAAACAACCTTTTTATTTGCCGCTCCTGCCGCAAATCTTCCGATGCAAAAGGTTTCGGTTAATTCTCCTTCCCTATAATAATTACTGCGCTTTTGATGTTCATAAGAGTGCAACGTCTTTTTATCGTCCAGGAAGGGCTCAATTTAAATTAAAAAAGTTCCCTTGATGTATTTCTCCTTGGAATCCTAGCACTGGGCCAAATTCAATTATATTCCGTTCTTGACTCTGGCGTAATTGGTAGAATGCTCATGATACGGGTATCAAAAAACTCAGTAGTTTTTAAAAATATTATATTTATTCGAATACAGAAATTCATTAAAATATAAGGTTAAATGGGAAAATTCTTCCGGGGATACGTTTGGTTTTACAAGAAAGCATCCTTGATGCTCAAGGGAAAACTGGATAAGTTGAAGTCTTTCTAATAGGAAGAAAAAAGATCAAAATTTCCTCTCGAAATTAATGTTGTGGGGACTCCTTCATTAAAAGACAACACGCAGAAAATCAAATGCACGTGTTCCATTTACATCAAGTTAATTTTTTTAACCATTTTACCAACATTTGAAGTGAAAGAAAAATATTACATTGCTTTCTGATTGAAACTGTGAAATTAACATATGAAAGAAGTGATTGTGGCGAATATTTCATCTTTATGAATCATTCAGCTTATGCGTATCTTGCCCACTAAATGGTAAGAAATTCTTTCTTTCCCTTACGAATGTTATTAGGAACCAACTATTAGGAACTATCTATAGAAAGGACAAGCTTATTACAACACGTATCGAACAATAATAAGCAGAAGGAAAAACACTTCGTGAGGATATTTTTACAAATTCTGCTGATTTGAGGATATTTTTACAGATTCTGCTGATTTATCGCTCATTTACCATTCCATGGTTATGCTTCTAATTATCTGCGAACATCTCGAGAGTAATTGGGCTACACGATTTAATTTGGCGCGTGACGCACGGCACACGCGTCATAGCAATTAAGAGCAAACTGTATTAAAGCGTCGGCTATCAAATTAGTTGATGAGGAAAAGAAGTATTAATTTTCCCTCTACATTAAGACCAATGTGCAGACGCTTTTGATTGGGTGTGTGGGGGGGGGGTGAGGGAGGGGATTCCATCGATTTTGGAGGAATTCAAAAGAATCTAGAAAATTCGTCTTCTGGGAGAAAATTTTTGAATTTAATAGGGTGTTTTGGATGATAATTTCAAATATCTATCAATTGAAATGAATAATGAATACGATTAAATAGAAGAAACAAAATTAGGCTTTGTTTTCAGCAAAAGTTCGACAAAATTTAAAGTTTAAGGTTTTCAGAATCACAAGTTTGAAAATGTTTTAATGTAGGAGTTTTCTTAGTCGAATATGGGAGAACGAAATTTATTATGTGGATCTTTAGTGTTCTAAAACTCGTTGGGAAAAACCTCTATACACCTTCAAGGAATTTATTGATTGGAGAGAAAAACCAAAAAGATGAGACCCAAAATAGAATAACCCAAAATAATGGTGTGAGAAATCTTGAACATTTTTGTTCGGTAAATGTTCACTTTTTGCCACTTTGTAAAACAGGGAGTTTTTCTATCATCAATGGAATAGAGTTCTTAAGTTTTTCCGTAAATTACTTTGGTAAACTTCACTAAATATATTGTAGCATCGAAAAACACTTAAACGTGATTTCATCATAAGATAAATCTTTTGAGTAATAAGCTCCCAGAATTTTAAGAACATCTGATAGCTAAAAAAAGGAGACAAAATTAAAACTAAGAGATTACCCTGTGCCTGTTAAGTTTTTTTTTATGTGCAATCCAATTTTGAAACATGGCTAAAATAATAAACTGGGTGATAATGGCTAAAATATTAAAACATGGCTAAAATAAAATAATAAAGTGGGATCAAATAATAAACTGTCTTCTCTGTCTGACAGTTGAAATTCCTCTTAGTCCAAATAATAAGGTACATCGCTTTGTGAGTAAAGGAGAAATGCGTTCTTGAATCACCATTAAGGACTTTCAAGCATATGGATTTAATGAACTCTTTTGAGCACGTGTATTGCAGACTATGAAGGAAAAATTGGTGATATGCACTGGTCAATATGCACTCTGTGAAACTGATATTGTCTCACTAAGAATGGTGGAATAATAGGTGCGAAAATCGACATAAATACAAATTTGATAAGGAGATAAAATGAGGTCAATTGCAGAACAACATACCGTTTTTTGTATACAGAAAAAGCATTGAAACGTGCACTTGATCAGTATTTAGTGTAATTCCAAGTGTTGCCGATATACGCAGGTATACATCGCTGCATAGAATCATAGAGGTTTCAGATATAATTGCGCATCACAGCCCATTAGCTTCACGGATGCAATATCTCAAAGTGGCAATAATTTAGGCAGGTTGTGGATGGTCAGGTAGACATTGTTCCAGCATGCCCAAGACATGTTCGATTGGCCAAGCCATGACCAAGGCATGATGCTTACATTACACACTCTGAAAATGATCGCAGCACGTGCCAGGATATTATCCTGCTGAAAGTTAAGCTTTCAACACATTCTCCAGAAATAGTAGCGCAATGAGTCAGGATCTCATCGACTCACCTACATATGGTCAAACTTCTTGTAACACACCGCACCATTTCACTCACTGTTGTTTAGCATATGCTGTTTCTGAATGGTTGATGGTTAAATTTCTGAACATATCTCCATACGTAAATTCGGCGATAATTAATAAAATGCAAAGCCGGGACACATCGCTGGAGATGACATAATGCCAGTTATCTTTCCAAGCATCTCTAGTTTGGCAGAATTCCAATCGTAGTCGACGTTGACAGTCATATATCGCAACTGCTATATACATTGCTGCTGAACACTATTACTGTTGGGGTGAATCACTCGGTAGCACGCGAGGTTGGTAGTCTGCAGTTCCCAAGTTCGAGTCCTACCTGGACCAGTGTTGAGATTTATCTCTGCAAAAACCCCACCCTGTCCTCAGATAATAAGTGACACCGATGTGCTTGTAAAGACTGCTGTTCGTCGGATGGGCCGTACCCGTTGCAGGTTAAAGAACACGCTGATGTACTTGTAGTGAGGCTACCATCTGTCTACTACCATCTGTTCTGTCTGTTGTCCAGTGTGTCCCCTTCGACCAACCTACTCTGAGACTTGGGGCTCTGGTAAACTGGACATTTAGTCCACTGTGTACAAAAAAAGTGCGGCTAAGAGGTAAAAACAGCCCAACTATTACTCTCATTGTAGTAATAGCTGGGTTGTTGTACCTCCCATAATAATAATAGCAGGAAAATATCCACTCACCGTGACAGAATGATTAGCGCGTTTGGCTGTTAATCAAAGGGACCTGGATTCTAGCCCTGGGTAAGGAAATGGATGCTTGTGCTGTTTTTCTGCTGAGATCCCGCGATCCCCACAAACCTTCTACTATGGCTGACAGGTTCCTGTCAGACCTCTGTGGCAAGCAGCTGCTTGAGGGGGTATTTATTTATTTTATTTATATACAGCAATGCAATAAAAGGTGTTAGTTAGGCTTACTTCTGTGATTCGTCAGCCAATAGTCTTCTTTGTTAAGGGAAAACTTTAGGCTGGCATTATTGTCTGAATAACTTTGCAGTTGGCTCAGCTATAGGTTGTCTGTGGATCATTTTTATCTAGTTACTCCAGATCCTTCCCTGCAGGTCTGCCTCAAATTCACTCGCCTCACGGAGTCTAATAATTTGCTCTCTCATTGAAATGCATCCAGTGGGTGATACTACTGCAGCATAATACCATGTAGGCATTCTGGGTGCTGCGTCGTTAACATCCATCTGAATCTGAGTTGATTTAGCCTTTAATAACTGTCTCCCGCACTCTCCAAAGCCTCTATATCCTAGTGCAATCGTCGGAGGACGATTGCACTAGGCGTCATAACTACCTGAGCATGCAAATGCATGTTGCCGAGATTCTGAGTTTCAGACGAAACAGCTCACTATTTAAGGTTGGGGCAATTTCAAATTAGCAGAGTGCGCGTTTCTTGCGCAATTCGCACTTTTTGTTTTGTCATATTGACAAATAATAATGTTGAGTAGTGATATATATATGAATCATAAATTGTGTAACTTGTATTCCCAACAAATAAGTGAAATTGAAAGCTACAGATACGTGATCAGCCTGCACGTGGGAAGTTAATTGTTGGCGTGAGCTGCTTCTCAGCCTTCCTATAATTGATGTGTTGAAAGAGCAAAGGGAACTGAGTGACATAAACAGTTGCTTGTTGAGAGAGGTAAGACGAAAATTTTCATGAGATTGGCGGTATTTGAGGCAGCTTGTTATAAAATAAAATAAATAAAAATAATCCATCAAGCAGCTGCTTGCTACAGAGGTCGACAGGAGCTTTTAAGTTTAATACACCATAGAGAATATCTGTGAGGAAGGCGAGACCTCAGCAAAAAGGACAATGCAAACACCCCATGCCTTATTTGGGCTCGTGTCCAGATCCCTCTAATCAGTAACCAAGCGCGCTAACTACTCGGTACCTGTGCAGAATTTAGGATGCCAGTGCAAAATGCATTCCTTTTGACGTGTGTAGTGCTTTATAATGATGAAAAATGAACTAATGGTTGTACCACTTAAAATGTACGTAAATTGAAGAGGAGAAATGGGTCATATAAATATTTTTGGAAAACATTAAAGGACCTCGTTTTGAGAAATTAAAGATCAAAGGTTGAATTTCAGACCTCAACCTTTTAATGTCCAGACTAATATGTATAGTAGTAAACCTTTTAATGTCCCAGACTAGTATACATCACAGGAAAAAGCATTTTATTAGTGAAATATTAAATTTCTGAGTAGAAGGAGGAAATATTCTGTAAACTTCAGATTCATGAACAAATAGCTGAAAATAATCGTGTTTCTCGACGAGTGGGATACGAACCCGTGACCTCCTATAACATGGAAGCTGATAACACACCTGACATGTTACTAGGAGGTCGTGGGTTCGTATCCCAGTTGCGGCGAAACTAAATGATTTTTCAGCTAACTATTTGTGAGTCGCATTTTATCTGCTTTCTAACGACTCTAACTTCAGTTCAAATTAAAACAGGAATTATCAAAGTTTTGAAACAGCATTTATGCACCCCCCCTCTTTTTACGAACTTTGAACCCTCACCACTGAAAAACTAATCGACGTAGAAGGCATTAAATACCTGACGGTGAATTTACGCTCCCAACTTATATCCATCATAACATATCTATCACTCTATTCATATCAATTTAGCAATACTCAGTAATGTGGTTACATATAATTGATCAGTTGATTAAAATTAGCACATTGAAAATTAAAGGCTGTAATTTTTTACGAACACGTACTTTGGTGAAGCACATATATTTACAAAATTTCGTTAAACTCGTAAGAAAGTTGATTGAAAATAATCATTTACTGTTATCATTTTACATGGAAAGACCCTTCCTCGTGATATATACACTTTTCAAGAAGTTCAGAGAAAACTAGCCAACTCAGAAATCTCAATTATAATTGGCAATTCTCCGACTCATTTTATTTATGTTGATATTATAATTCAGTTTATTAGTTATTTTTTTCTACCCATTCGGCTTTTTCTTTCCTAACATTAAACCTCTCTGCCCTTTTCTTCGCTTTCATTTCTTCTCTTATTACCTCCTGGAAAGACTCTTCAGTTGGAGCATTTTATCTCTGAGCTTCACATTTTGTACACAATGGGCTAAATGGTCAGGTCATAAGGACCTCAAGGACTCAGAGAACTCACTCTCAACTGAGCAAACTCTCGATCCTGGCTCTTGAACTAAATTGACAAACATCTCCAACAGAGAGAGATTAGAAATTATTATTATTAGATTAGAAGAAATTAAATATTAGAAGTTTATTAGAAGAAATTAAATAGTGAAAGTGGGATAGGCAAAGATGAAAATTGCCTCGGCATAAACACTAACGGTGAATTTTCATTCGCAGCTTATACCATCAAAATATATCTATCACTCAGTTCATATCAGTTGAGTGATTTTTCTTACTCAGTGATTACATATAGTTAATTGTTCAGTTGATCAAAAGGAATGTATTGAGAATTTTGTTTCAGACAACACGTATTTTCACTTCAAATGTTCTTAAAACTTTTAATGGCATTTTTAATGGTTTCTAAAACAATTGGTTTCTTCCATCCTGAAACCCAAATTATCTTCATCATTAAATCATCGTTCAGTCCATCGTCCCATTTGTTTATTCATCCCTTAATCCATTCATCAATTGCTTCACCGAAACTCAGAGTTATGTAAGGCTCATTCAGAATGATTTGGAAGACTAATTATCTGCGTTATACAGCTCGATAACTTTTCGCAATTCTTTCGCTGTTTTCATACATTTTATATTCATTGAATATAAACATCTCATAAATATTTATTATATTTAATAAAATATTTCCATACTACACGTATATGAAATATTTAATTAAAAAGCGTCTCGAGCTTACTGTTGCGCCTGAAGTAAAACATATTTCCTCGAAGATTTCAATCACTCTGTTGTTAAAAAATAATATTTTTTCACTGAAGTTTTCAGAGCGTGATATACAAACTTCCCAACTGTAAAGTTTTGAAGTGTTTCAATTAATACCAAACGGCATCTTTTCTTATTCCGTGAGCGATATTTTTCCCTTCAAAGGAGCTCTTTCAGCAGGAAAACCCAATGTAGAGGCGTTAGGAATATAAAAGTTAAAAATTGTTTATGATAAACAATTTGTTTCTTAAGATATACTGAAAGAGTAGTTTTCTTTATTAAAAATGAGGCTGTGAATAAACATCTTATTTCATTCGGCAGACATTTATACGTTTCATTTGCATCAAATACCAGTCATAAATCATCGGCTTTCAGTCCTCCCGACAACTGTAATTAAGGCTGACACAATAACGATTCGCTAACTTCAACAATTCTTTGTTAAGGGTAGAAAGGCCATTGCTGTTGATTATTCTGGACCGAGCCATTCCGAAGCAGAAACTCTACCTTTGTTCTTTCTTTTCGGGAAGAAAGCGTTTCTTCTACATGGTGTAATAAATCCTGTCTCTGCGGCTTTTAAAGTGGATTAATGAAACAATAGGTACAAACAAATAAATATATAGTAGTTCAGAGAGAATGGTACTAAAGCTCTTTCAAAACAACATTTATCTAAGAGCGGAATTATAACTTCGTTTCTGCTTGCTTTTACGACAAGAAGAAAGCAAATTTCGTTAGAAAACTGTCAAACAATTCAATTGCGGAAGACGTTAAGGTGATACAATCATTTAAGGATTTGAATACTAGCGAATAATACTAGAGCATTGTTTTTCATCAGCTGGAAGGCGATCTCATTTTCAAAAATATACTCGAGGGTATTAATATCTTAATATGTTGTTTTTTTTAACAATATCATTTGTGAATCTCAGCATATAACACCGGTGTTCAGCATTTAGTGGACTATTGTATCGATTTATAGGATATGTTGAGAGAATGAAGTTTAAGGAGTATTAGAGTTACTTCCGAGTCGCGGGATTTGCAGGGTTGGGTTGCTTTACCTCTGAGGGCACATTTCTTCACACAATGAGCCAAATGAATAGGATACATGGACCCCAAATTTCAGAGACGATTGGGGAAACGGATCCACTGAGAAGCTCTTAGGAGACGAATTGAACCATTCCCTGAAGGCCATGTATGACTCTCCTCACACGGATCCACGGCTTAACGTCTCATCCGATGGACTGTGGCTTTTCCAAGCCCTTCGGTGTCCCCTTGCTCGCCAAAACATTTACCGATTTCCGAGATAAGTAAAGTTGAAAATCACCTACTAGAGCAGCATTTTTCAAATTACGAGTTGCTACCCATTAGTGGGTCGCGACCAGCATTTTTCAAATTACGAGTTGCTACCCATTAGTGGGTCGCGACCAGCATTTTTCTAAAATGAAATAGAATAGAAAATATCAGAGTGGATCTCACAAATTGGGATGCGATGTAAAATGAATTTCTTATTTTAGGTCGCAGTGTAAAAAGTTTGAAAACATTGTACTAGAGCATGTCTTGTGATTTTGAGAGTAGTAAATTTAGAATAAAAATTCTCAATGAATGGTCATATTTCAAAGTTTTATTTTTCCATAATTTCATTTTAAATTTCTCATGAAAAATTATTAAATTCATCCCTCATTGATCTTCTAGTAAAAATGCTGTTTTTGTGACGAGAAAAAGTTTTTCGCTTAGAAAGGCCACCAACTATCGAATGAGACGTTAAGTCGTGTCCCAATGTGTAGAAAAAGCTACTTCCTCTGTAGACGCTGTTTAGCCTTGACATAAGACTTTTACCTGTGAATATCCCTTTCCCTACCAGAACTCTGAGCCTTTTGGGACTTTTTAACCCATTGTATGTAAGAAAAGAGAAGCTCAGAGGTAAAAACAACACAAATGAAATCCCCTAGCAATAATAGTACGCCTTCTACTGAAAATTTGGGAATAATAAACTCTGACGTTTGGGATATATTTATTGATATAATATGTAACAATAGTACCTTGTAATGAAAAAATACACAGGGAAATATTTCTGTTAAATGCACATATACTGAAATTTCATTCACCCAAATATCAGAAGTAATTTTGAAAAAAAAAAACAAGATTTCAGGAAGCAGTTTAATTTGGATTGAACATTGATAGCGGCCATCTTGAAACACTAGCTCAATGCCATTTCATTTTATTTCAACGTAAAGTAAAAGAATTTAAGTCTGTAGGTTTTTGTTAGAAATTGCTATTTAGCTTGACACATGAATTTAAAATCTAGTGAATGCAGATGTACCAAGGACACTAAAGTATTAACCTATATGTTTGTTTTTCTGCTGAGGTCCTGCCATCCTCTCAGATCTTCTACTGTGGCATATAAACTGACAGGCTCCTGTCAGACCTCTGTGGCAAGCAGCTGTTTGAGGGGGTATTTATTTTATTATTTAGTGGATATCTCGCAACCGCAACAAAAAATTACTTGAAAAGTTGAATTTTTTCATTCCTTGAAAGGTGTTTTGTTTTCCTTGTTGTTTTTCTTGCTTCTTTCTGAGCAATTTCGCTTGTCGAGAAAGAATGCAACAAAAAGAGAGTAAAATAGTTAAAAGTAACCAAATAATTACAAACTTTTTAACGAAAGAAAGTCTAAGTTATCTAAGTTACTTTTTTCCCCCAAAATGTCTTTCTGACAACCTTGTAATGCCGGTTTTAGGTTAGCTTTATGATCTTGTTCAATTTCGAGAATACCTCGCCTTTAAGGGAATTTAAAGCTAAGAGAGTCTGACCAAAAAAATTCACATCCCAATCAATTTCTTTGCTCTGGAAATGAGCTTACTACAAAACATGGACATTTATCGTGTGTGAGTTACTCTCTCTTTAACTTTCTGGAGAAGGGCCTCATTTCGGTTCTGTTTTCTAACGCTCGCAGAATTTTAATTAACCTAAAAAATTCCGAGCACTTTTTCGCATAAATTAGTTCCGGATTCCTCTCCCAAGGGAATGAGTTAATGCACGTGGAGAGAACCAACATTATTTCTTCCCCCATTCCTTGCAGTTTTATTCTTTGGAGTAAATTTGTTAAATAGCAATGCTCTACTTCGAATTATTTTCGTCTTCAAGTTGCTTTGACAACGCAGACATGCAAAATTAATGAACTAATGATTAATGTCAATATCGCAAATTCAAACGTTATTACAACCTCTAGATTATAAACATGTCACCTTGCTTAATTGCATTGCTGTAAGAACATCTTGAACCAAAGGAAACACTTTATTACGAAAAGTAACACGACACTTCCATATTTTGTGAATGAAAAACCATATTATTCAAGCTCCTTAACTTTAAAAAACAAGCGTTTTACAGAAAAATGTTACAAGAGATAAATTTAAGATCTCACTGAAATCTCAATTTTTGACTATATTCTCTTAATATTTAAAGAGTTATTGAAGTTAGAATATTTAACACCAGACGCCGCTGTCACACTAAAAAACGTCTAACGTCCCTCCCACCTCAAATTAATGAAAACTGAAACAATCGTTGCACAAACTTCAAATATTACATTTATGTTATTGAATGATCTGTTATAATACTTGTGTTTTATCTTTTGAATTAAATTTCGTGAGTGGTAAAATTTACAGTTAAAAGTTTCAGTTTCCGTAATTCTTTAAATATTAAACGAATGTTGCGGGAAATAGATATTCAGAGAGATTTGAATCAAATCTTTAATTTATCTGCAGTCACATATTTTGATAAAAAAATTATTGTAAAAGTTAAGGAGTTTTGAATCTGGCTTTCCATTAACATAATATGAAAGTGTCCAGTTACTTTTAGCAATATAGTGTATACTTAATGAATGTTAAAAATAAAAGTGTCATCTAAAAGTTGTATAAATGAGTTTTGTGAAAATTACCACAAAGAAGTTTCAAGAAACGTAGTCAAGCGATATTGATTAACACTTAAGAAGATTTCCTTCA
Organism: Ryuthela nishihirai; assembly: GCA_038380435.1. Lineage (NCBI taxonomy): Eukaryota > Metazoa > Arthropoda > Arachnida > Araneae > Heptathelidae > Ryuthela > Ryuthela nishihirai. Next base: position 93,039,271 of record JAWZYU010000005.1, on the reverse strand, counting down.
TCTTGAGAACTTTTGTAATGCACAAAATGCGCATGAATTGTGCATGCGTAATATACTCAAGCACGCATGGTGTGCTCCTTTCATCTATACAAGTGTAGATGAATGCTTGGATAAAATATAAATGTGACTGAAGAGTTATTTCTTTCTAAATAGGATGTGGGCGGTGGGAGGGGGGGCAATTGGAAAGAAGAGGTGGAAGAGAAAAGGAATATTCCCATTCACTGGAAGGGGAAGAAGATGTCAATCACGCGATAAGATGATTACGTAAAAAACAGAACATCAACGCAAAATTATGTATGGATATTTTCTTTTGAAAGGGGGAAAAAAAAGACGGCATTTGGAATTATGGCCGATTTCGGAGCCCAAGAAAAGGAAAAAAAAAACACACACACACACAAACACAAAAGGAGACAGATAAAGGAAACAAAGAGAAGCGAAAAAATGTTCAGGAATGCTAAAAGAAGAGCTTTGTAAATAATAAGAAAGAATTGGAAGGAGTGTTTCGGAGAAAGAAAATGAGACATCAGAGATTAGTGTTGGCTTGGAAAAGGGAAAAAAAACTTTTGAAAGGAACAGAGTTCGTTGGGAGAGAATTGGGAATGATGGAATCAAGATGACAGGAGATGAAAGCCATTCAAAGAGGGATTTTGTTCCTTTGTTTGAGGAACTATTATGGAAGATCTTTCCATGTATCCCATTTCCACTGCAACGAAAAAAAATACGAACTTTAATATAAACGCAATTCGGGAGATAATTTTAACAAAACCGAAAGTTCCTTTCACTCGTTTTGTTTCGCTTTTAGTGAATTAATATTACCATATATAAATCGCATTCTTCATTCCTTTTTGATCACAATAACGAAATACATATTTTGTCATTCAACATATTTCTTAGCATATAAAGGTGTAAGCATAAAATGAATTAATATTACCATATATAAATCGCATTCTTCATTCCTTTTTGATCACAATAACGAAATACATATTTTGTCATTCAACATATTTCTTAGCATATAAAGGTGTAAGCATAAAATGCTAAGTGAATGTGATACCAATTGTGGTGTCAGGTAGGTTTTAAAAGCCATCCATTTATCAAATGCCACTGCTGGTCACTTCAATGTCCAATTGAGCTTCGGCAAGCTTCACTTTATCGGCACTCGATCACAAAATTCACATAAAAGTGGGATCTGAACTTTTCCAAATTACATGGCACGTGAATGCTGGAGGGAGGTTGTTTTACCTCTGAGCGGCACTTTTTTGCATACCATGGGCTAAATGGCCAGGTCACATGTACCCCGAAGGCTCAGAGAAGGTTGGGGGAGGGGAACAACTGGAATAGCTGTTGGGAGGCAGATGGTAGCCTCCCGTCAAGGCCATCCAGCGTGTTCTTTAACGTGCACAGGTTTCTTTAACACACTCTCCCGCACAAGAGACCACGGCTTAACGTCCCATCCGACGGACGGCGGCCTTTTCAAGCCCATTGGTGTCCCCTACTGACCGTGGGCAGGGCGGGGAATTTTGCGGAGATAAATCTCAATGCTGACCCAGCTGGGACTCGAACCTGGGAACTACAGATTACGCCTGGCGCGCTACCGACTGAGCCACCCCCGCTGGAGGGAGGAATAAAATTCCCAGAGTTATTCAGAGAGAGATCTCGAACATGCGTGCAGCATTTGCACAGCTACAGAGTTTTTCTTTTCACAGCATGGCCATTCTAAGTAGCTACTATTCGATGTTTTCTGAATGAAGCGTATTCCAAAGGCAATCTGTGGCCAAAGAGTTTTTTTTTTACATCAGTTGTGCGCTCTAACGCATCGCTATACAGGGTGAATCTGAAAAAGTGGGCAAAACTTTACGGGGTGGTAGAACGCAGCTATACGAGCAATATTCGTCATAGAATGTATGGTCGGAACGCAAACGGCGAGCCGCTAGGTGGCGTTGGAAATGGTATAAAAGGGTCGGTCTTCGCACCCAACGGCATTTCTACTGTGGATTGCCGAGAGGATGGCTGGTTATACTAACCACGAAATGGCGGATATGCACTTTGTGTACGGTGCGGCGGACGGGAATGCAAGTGAGGCACAGAAGCGTTACCGCGACCGGTTTCCAATGAGATGCACTCCACATCGGAAAACCTTCGAGCGTTTGCATCGGCGGCTGTGTGAAACGGGATCCTTCGCCGTGCCTCACTTGCATTCCCGTCCGCCGCACCGTACACAAAGTGCATATCCGCCATTTCGTGGTTAGTATAACCAGCCATCCTCTCGGCAATCCACGGTAGAAATGCCGTTGGGTGCGAGGACCGACCCTTTTATATCATTTCCAACGCCACCTAGCGGCTCGCCGTTTGCGTTCCGACCATACATTCTATGACGAATATTGCTCGTATACCTGCGTTCTACCACCCCGTAAAGTTTTGCCCACTTTTTCAGATTCACCCTGTATATGACAGTAATTTGCAGATATAATGTCTTGAGCGACTAGAATTTCCCTGTGATTATTGCGTATAAATATCCATTTATTTTCGTTCTTATTCTGGATCTTAACGATCACTGCCTATATAGATAGCGCAGTGGTACCGCGTTGGCTCGCAGTGACGCTACAAAGGTCATGGCCTAGAGTTCTTGGTACAGTCGATCGAAAAAATATCCGAACACTATGGTTGATTACAGAATTCAGAAAAAATATCTGGCAACGATGTTTTTAGAAATTAGTGATCTGGCAACCTTCGTGTCACGTGACACGAAGGTTGCCAGATCACTAATTTCTAAAAAAATCGCTGTCAGATATTTTTTTTCTGAATTCTGTAATCAACCATAGTGTTCGGATACTTTTTTGAGCAACTGTAGGTGGTCATATTATTTTGATACTAGATCGTGTGGGCTCACTCACGGAAATATTGAGCATGTGCAGTTACCGTTCACAGCAAACTGGAGCGTGTGCAGTAACTGCACACGCTCCAGTTTGCTGCAAACGGTAACTGGAGCGTGTACAGTTGCTGTACACGCTCCAGATATTTTTCCTGAATTCTGTAATCACGTGAGCATGAAGGTTGAAAGATCACTAATTTCTAAAAAAAATCGTTGCCAGATATTTTTTCTGAATTCTGTAATCAACCATGGTGTTCGGATACTTTTTTGAGCGACTGTACGGTCGTTTGTGTCTACCATAACGTGCGCATAAGATGAAAGTTTTGCGGATCTGAAAACTAATTTTCTTCCTATTAAAAATTTCTTCCTTATTTCTAATAAACTTCCTATTTTCCCGAATATAAGTTTTGGTAATAAATTTAAAATAAAGGGTAATTAAATTTAACGAGATTAACCGATTACTATAACTGTCTAGTTATGAAATCAGTTTGGCTAAGTAAAAGTATATTATTAGAATATAGAGCTCAATTAATATTAGAAAAGAAGAAATTGAAAATTGAGGTTCAAATTGATTTTAGGAAAGTGTAGATAACTAACGTAGTCGTTTTCCGCAGATGAACACCGGATATCCTGGTTATGTCACAAACTGATCTAGGAGATAGCTAAGTGAAAATTTCTCTGCTGCATAAAGTCTGATCTTATTGGTTTAATAGTTATAACTAAATATCAATCATTGTTTATATAATTAATTTTATAGATTCTTCTTCTAAATTAATTTATTTTACTTTTAACTAGCTGAGCTGATAAAAGTACATAGCTTAGTAATTACATTCAAAATTCAGCAAATTACCAAAGTTTCTTTATCGCAACGAGATTGACGAAGACTGACATGTAAACTTACAGACTCCTGTCAGACTTCTGTGGTAAGCAGCTGCTTGAGGGGGTAATTTTTTTACCATGGTTGTTTGACTATCTCAAAAGAGCCCTGGTTAAGACAAAGATGGAAAAACCATCGTATTTAATAATAATACCTCAAGCTGCTGATGCCACAGAGGTCTGACAGGAGACTGTCAATTTAATACGCCATAGAGAAGATATGTGAGGATGGCGAAACCTCAGCAGAAAGATAACACAAACACCCTATGCGTTATCCGGGGCTCGAACCTAGGTCTCTCTGATCAGTAGCCAAGAGAGTTATATACTCGGCCACGGGATGGCTTCAGTATTTCATAGCATCTGAAAATATATAGAGTGTAGTTACGAAGAAATATTTGGGCGCATTCATATACCACATAAATAAATAAGGAAAAAAAAATACCCCCTCAAGCAACTGCTTGCCACAGAGGTCTGACAGGAGCCTGTTAGTTTACATGCCAGAGTAGAAGGTACGTTTCTTTTATTATCTTATAGGGTAAAGAAACTTTTAATTTCGAAAAGTATAACAGAAATATACCAGATATTTTAATGCATGGATACATTTGAGTAATTGTGAATAATTGTTTGTATTTTATGAATTAAATAGCGAAACAATTCAGCAGCTCTGACGAAGTAGAATCCTTGAAATCAAGACCAAAACATCAAGAATTTAAGCACTCTCAACCAGTTCGTTTAGTTTGAATTAGTTGTGATTATTAATGAATTATCCTTTGGATTTATGTTTTACTAAATTTAATGATTGCGAGCCCATCTCAGTTCGATTGCAAACTGTCTGATTCTAATTTTGACCGTTTCTAAACTCCACGGCATGATTGAAACTGAACACAAATTTTCTTAATCGTAGAATTACCTCACGGAGGTTATAATAATATGTTCCCTTAAGAGCATAAGCATTAGCAATTTTTTTCAATTAGTCTCTAGATCGCAAAGCTAGCAAATTATTTGCAAGTTATGACGACAGAAACGACGACAATCCCGGCACAGTTCGAACCCGAACACTTTCAATTAAAAACTGTCAGTTGTCTGTCAACTGATTAGAACGGAGAGACGCTTTGAATAATAAGAATTGTGGAGGAAAAACGAAAGATCAATTGTCTGTGACATCAAAATATCACAGACAGCCAATGAAACCAAACTACCCCAAATAGGCAACGAGGTTCTAAAAACTCATTTTCTAGCTAGCTTTAAACGTTCAATTGCAAAAATAAATTATAATAACAGAGTATACATATTATATATTTAAATTCCAGATGAAAACTGAGCATGAGTTCTAAAGTATATTTATCAAACCAAAGTATGAATGAAGTAATTTTTTACAAAGGCACAAAATCATGTAAATAAAACAATCTTATCTAAATACAAGTATTTCTCTTCTTCTTAGTATAAAGTCAAACCATAAAAAGAACGATTTATTATGCTTAACTAATTTTCAATGTTTAAACTACAGTGCTGTCAATATTCACCTCTTACGACAAAAATAGAACCTATTTTCTTATAAAATTCACCAAACAAACCTATTTATATTGAATTTCATTTGTGATACAAGACTAACTTAACAATCCTTATAGATGCGAAGCATCTAACATTGATCTCCCCTGATAGAGGACCCAAGAACAGACTTTACCGTTGATTCCATTTCACCACCGGAACTAGGCTTCATAAGAAAAATAAGAACAATCTTCTTGCGTAGCATCAAACAGCAGTACACTTATTATCGTCACTTATACACATATACAGTAACTTACTATATCCTTCTTTCTTTACCTACTCCCCTATATCTTTCGTTTTTCCTCCACAATTCTTATTATTCAAAGCGTCTCTCCGTTCTAATCAGTTGACAACGTAATTGTCACGCTGAATCAGCATACACGAGCTTTCATGACACATATACCATTAGTCCATTGTAGCACGTTCATCTGTCGTAACAATATGTATTCCTAAAAATGATTTCATTTCAAATCTCACGGACGTAATCCTCCGAGCAACGGTAAATCATTCTCTTGGACTAAAAACGAAAACTCCATCTCTGTCTCAATAGAGAATCGCTTTTTTCAACGCTTGGTGCTCACTGGCATCAACAGAAGCCCCCGGAATATAAAATTGCGGCCATTGTTCATAGTGTGGATAAGATAAAAAAGAAACCTTTCTCCTCTTTGTTCCCCGGCTACTTGCGACTATAAACAAACGGTGTTGTTCTTGCTAAAGCACGCAGAGATGATTTATATTTCTGATTAGCATGGAGAAGTTTGACTTTTTGTGAATGCACGATTTCACTTTCTTTATCTGATTGAGTCCATCGCCAGAGCGCAATTTACAGTAAATTAGGCTGCAAAGGAAACAATTCTTTTCCTGGAACTGTCGTAGTTGTGCAGCGCAAAGCAGCGGGGATCGGCAAACGCAAATGAATACACATTACGGGACCTCGCCTCTCCGTCATGGCGTTTATCTGAAATGGAGAGAAGAACGAAACAAAAAGAAAGAAGCAAAGATAGATAAAAAGGAGAAAGAAAGACAGTAAATGGCTTGTGGAATCCGCAAAGCAAAAATGTACTCTAACGATTCATTTGTCTAGAGAATGAATATACTTTGGGTATAAATAGTTCCTTAGAAATGTGTCTCTGTTCGTAGTCCTTCTTTCTCTTTCCTCTGACTTGTCTATCTTTTTTTCTTTTTATCGTTATTTTCTCGCAGGAGCAGTTCGCCATTCATAGATTTATTTTTCAAGCTTTTGTGAGTGCTGTCAGACGGCCCATTAAGACCTGGACTATTTTTATTTCTGTTCATATTTTTTTATGCTCCCCAAAGCGTAAAAGATTTATGAAAAGCACTTTTCGTCGTTTCTGCAATCCTACAACCTGAACGAAAAATAATAAATATATATAAAAAGAAGGAAAATGAAGATTCTGTCGTTTGTGAGATTTTTATGGTCGTCTGATCTTAATTATTTTTTTATCTTTCATTTCAGCAGTAGGAGAAGATGTCGTTAGTCTATGGGAGAAGCTCACTCTACATAATGTTGGCTGTTTGTTTTCGTTGGATGGTTAAAGAACAAACCTCCATAAATAATGTATTTTAAGTGCCATGCTAAGGGAAGAAGGCAAAACAGGAAGAAAACACTGAAGAAAACGATCACTGTTGCTCGCAGATGCTCCGTTTACTTAAATTATAATTATTCTTTAATGAATGAGATTTCTTATTTAAAAAGAAAAGCATGCATTTGGATTCTTAATGGCAGGAATTATCATTCTTTACGTTGCTGGTTCTTATGACTCTCACTAACTCCGAACAAAGAACTCTGCGTACTCGTTAACTGCAGTTGAAGATCGAGTGATGCATATTTAAGTCATTTATCGTTTTGGAGCCCGGAATAATGTGAAAAGAGTTATTTAGATGCCATTAAAGAAGATCCCAAGTTTTGTTTTTTGTGATTACCTGGTACTAACTCTTTTTAAAACGCGTTGGGGAAATTGGGTTTTCATTGATTTTGAACTGCCGAATCAGCTCTTACGCTGCAATTTGAAACCTCATACACATAAAGGAAAAAGATCAGTGCATTTTATCTTTAAGGAGGAATTTTGAATAACGAGAATAAAATAAATGTGGCGAAGGTATATGAGGATAAAAAAAGTTAATTTCTCCGCTTGTGTAAATTTGATTCAAAAGATTCCCAAGATTATTGACGTTAGTGATTTAGTCACTGGAAGGAGAGCTATGCACCAATCCCCTGTGATGATGCATAGAACCGGCCAGGCCTAGCACCTAATGTCCGACCCCACCTTCTCGTGGTGCAGACCGTTAGTACCTTTCAAAAGAGATACTCTCTTGTGGAAGTGAACGGAAGGGGAGGGCTGCCAGATTAGTGTGGCCTACTGACCTGGACAACTATGGCGACTTTTCTTTTTTTTCTACCCTGCTGAGGAGTGGTCAACCACACAGGGTCTGGTGCTGACCATATAAACCCAATGGACTGGACAGATATATGGCTCTGAGCTTGATTATGGATCCTGATTTTGCTGCACTGGTGGGCTTCTGTGGAGGGAAAATCTTCCGCTGTATTTTCTGTTTGTTTGTGGGTTGACAGCCCCAAGTGAATAGATTCACAGGATATGTTTATCAGCCGGTGGATAATCCTGAGCAGAGGTTATCGCAGGCACCTGAACTCTTTGCTTCTATTGTCATCGTCAAATTCTACATTGGAGGAAGTCTTACAGTTTAGATGGCTTCAGTCTTTAGTGGTGGGGGAACGGGTCTTTGCCCCATGTCTGCGATTAGGGGGCTGTTTGATATTGTCGTCCGTGTGTAAGTGTGACAGCTCTGCAGTCACACAGACTGAATAACTTTTAGTCACACAGACTAATGAACACGAATGCGATTGATCATACAGATCTCTAATATATATGGTCACACAGACTTCTGGTACATATGGTCACATAGACCACTAGTACACATAGTCACACAGACTATACATGTCGGGTGAATAATCATCATTAAACTCACACTGATTAAATGTCAGAAGGAGATCTGTATGCAGCCGTTAATTTCCACTCTTTGTTATCAATTTCAAGTAATTTTAATCGTGTCTCTGTCAGGGACGTTCCAAGTATTTTGTTTCATGGGGGTGGGGGGGCAGTACCCAAGATTTTGCAAAGTTATCTCAATTTTGCTAACTCTCCAAAAGTTTACTAAAAAAAGAACTCAAAATTTTACATCTGAAAATTTCCAACTTCTCGAAATTTTGCGAAGTTGCCTCGATTTTGCGAACTTTCCAAGATTTTGCGAACTCTTCTTTAATTTTACACAAACAATCCCAGTTTTCACAACTCACCTGCATTTTACCAAGTAGCTTCGAATTTTGTTAACTCCCAAAATTTTGCCAACTCCGATTTACTTTGTGGGAGGACCCCCCCCATGGATATTCCCCTGCACAGCAGGGATATTCTTGAACATTTTAATAAGGTAGTTTATGCTTTAGAGTGAATATCGAATAACGGAGGAGATCAAAGAGATCACATGAAGGATATCACTTCTTTTTTAAATATTGATTTTCTTCTCCATAGAGAAACGAATGTCCTTAAAAAGAAGGTTAAATGATCTATGAATCTTCCTTCCGCATGTTTCGGTTTAAATGGCTTCCCGCGCGAAAGAAACGAAAAGTATTTACCTAAAGCAAACAACACGAACTGAACTCTCCATTGCTCTTGCCGTCAGATTAGACAACTTAAAGGGAATTAAACGTTCTTGAAGTTAAAACAATTGTTTTTTCATCTGCATATGCTCTTATGCTTCATTGATTCCGAGCTTCTGTTTGAGAGTTGGTTAGATTCTCCAAAACATCACTAAAACTGTAGATGTAGCTTCCAGCAATGGAACCTACCTTTATGTGAAGATAATATCAGCACCAAAGACTGCAGGTGTCCGAAAAGGTCAACGCACATCATTTGCTTGCAATGCAGACCGTTTTAACACGCTTGAAAGAGCTCGTTTCTTTCTTCCCCTTTCATCCTCCCCTTACTTCCGAACTGACTTTAATGATGATGTTGTTGACGATCCGAAAGGGGGGGGGAGGGGGCAAGGTTGTTGGGATGTTTTACCTCTGAGCGGTTATTAAAATTAAGGTATTAATTATTAAAATTAGGGTTTTTATACATTTCCAATATGCACGCTACACCAGGGTTGGGTTGGGGTGTTTTACCTCTGAGCGGCACTTTTTTGCACACCATGGGCTAAATGGCCAGGTCACATGAACCCCGAAGGCTCAGAGAAGGTTGGGGGAGGGGACCCACTGGAACAGCTGTTGGGAGACAGATGGTAGCCCCCCGTCAAGGCCATCCAGCGTGTTCTTTAACGTGCACAGGGTATTTCTCTCCCGCACACGGGGCCACGGTTTAACGTCCCATCCGACGGACGGCGGCCTTTCCAAGCCCATCGGTGTCCCCTACTGACCGTGGTCAGGGCGGGGAATTTTGCGGAGATAAATCTCAACGCTGACCCAGCTGGGACTCGAACCTGGGAACTACAGATTACGAGCCTGGCGCGCTACCGACTGAGCCACCCCCGCCCCCGCCCCCGCTACACCAGGTGCAGCATTAAAAAACTAGACGTTACCAGCCAACAGCACATTACTCAAGTAGTAAACTTATTATTAAAACCATTAACTAATTTTTTGAGGGATACGAAACTGATTTGTGTCTCAGTGGTGAAAACTTAAAGTTTTCAGTTAAACGTAAAAAATAGAAATTAAAAGTGAAAAAAATTTCTTAAATTCTTATGTGATCTAAAAAATAAGAACTAAAATAAAGCTGTCCATGAAAATGCAAACCTTATGAAAAAACTGGATTATGCAAACTTATTCATATTTTTTAATTTTAAAGAAATGTAGGAAGGCAGATAGCAAGACCCGTTTTTTAAAAAACTGTTAACATTGAATCTTCCTTGAAATTACTGCTGTTCGGTGGAATAGGAAAGGGGAGGTAGTAACTGACTGGAGTCTCAAATTAATCACTAATAACTTCATTTAAAAAATAAAAATGAAACATGCTTTATTATTATTATTATTAATTTAAAACCGATTTTATGCCGTAATTTACACTATCACTTGACTTTCGAACATTGCAAATTGACACTCTTAAACGACATTAGGATGAGGTTCTGGTGTTACAGATATCGGCCGAGATAAAAGAATCAACGATGAATGGTTGATGGAAGCAATTGTGCCTAGATCTAATTATAAACTTTGAAGGTTTTGAGAAGACTCCTGAAGCTGTCACAAAGGAAATTGTTCAGTTTATGAATCAACTGGACTTGTAATCAGTGCTGAAGATGTGGATGAATTGATTGTATCTAATTCAGAGCATATCCTCGATGAATATTTGGTTGCCATTCAAGAGACAAGTAAGGCACCATCTAATGACCAAAGTGACAACGAAACAAAATCATTCAGTCTTCCATAAAGACTTTGAATGTGAAGAACCTCAATAAAGTCTTCACTAACCTTAAGAAGTTTTTAAATATTTTCGTAGAATTTGAATACCGAAAGAAGTACCTTGGCCCGCAGAGATGTTGAATCTTTCTATAGATTTGTTTTTAAGAAAGAAGGTACTTGTTCAACTTCCTTTTGAGACATTTTTCAAGAAAGACACCATCAAAATCAGCAGAAGAGTGTTCAACATCTAAATCTAGATCACTATCCCTTGCAAAATCTCTATCCTTTGCAGAATCCAGATCACAATCCCTTGCAAAATCTCCCTCAGAAAGCCTTTCATAAAACAATTTTTTTCTGTCTAATAAATGCCACCACCTGTAGGCTGAGATGAGTTGTTTTTTTTAGGTAAAAAAGTACTATTTAAGATTAATGTTGCTGATTATATTTGATACCAAACGAAGCTTTAAGCGAACAAAAATCATAAATGCAAATGACTATCGTACTCTATCTCCCCATTTCTAATCATTGACTTTGTGTATCTATTTAACGTTTCTTATTCACCTAAGCAAATATTGATGTAATATTTATTTTGCTGCAAAGTAAACTCTTTTCTTCTCTTCATACTTCCTACTCCTCATGTTAAAAACTTAACTGCATTCTCCAAATGTTCGTTTTGTCTTCAAAGATAGATTTTTTGCACGAAGTTTTATCTGCAGAGACGTCCATCTCTATTTGTCGTTGTTTTCGAATATCCTCCACTCTGCTTGAAAAATGAGCGAAACAAAGAAAAAAAAGCCCAAAACCGGCCTTGTCAGCTTCTTTTTCTCCGGTTAGGTATTTTAAAGAAATATTTTCCTGAAGACAAAAACAAGGAAAAAAAAATAGTTATTTTTTTTCTCATAGATTTTTTCAGCTTCCTTCTTCATACATCAATCAGCTTAGAAAGGATTAAGCTGAAAATCTAGTTGTCTTGCATTTCCGTTACATCTCCATTTCCGTTATGGCATTCGTTCTTTCCTTTTCTTCCTTTTCATTTTTCTTTCTATTCCGCTGTAAATTCTTTTCTTCACAGGAACAGCACAGAACACCAAAACAAAATAAAAAAAAATGATGAATTATTTAGGAAGGAAAAAAAAATTCTTACGTTTTATTTTCTGAACTGTTGTCTCAGCTTCTTTTCCTTTATTTTGTCTTTTTCTATCTGCTGCGGAATCGCTTTCTAAGATTAAAATTTAAAATCGGTATAACAATTTACATTTCGCTGTCAAGAAAATATCTGCTTGGAATTGAAGTATTCCTTTCCTTTCCAGATCTATCTTCCCTTCACCTTTCTTTTCCTACCTCAAAAACTATTTTTCTCTTTGTGACTTCAGTTGGGATGATTGACGACCTTTAGGAAATAATTATTAGCTAGAGGCTGAAATGTTATTCCATACCGAGAAGTAGCCATAAAAGAATAAAAGAAGTGTCCTCGGCACCCCTCCTTTACAGTTAACTCTGTCTCCAGGAGAATTGGAGAGAGAAAAATAATTGGAACCTTTTCGTTCGGAGAGTTTGTTTGCGATGGATGCTCGTCCAAAAACGAAAAAAAAAAGGGGGCGAAAATGTTATGTTCAAATAAAGACAGATTTTTTTTCAGAAGTTAAAACTTAGTATTGATCACCAAATACTCCATTTCGAATATAGTGATATTTTCTTTCTCTATGCGATTCAAAGAAAGTACTCCACAAATGAGTTCTGAAGGTGTCAGGGCGGTAACGTGATGTAAGTTCGGTTTCCAGCTTTGGTGGCGTTCATTTTTTTTTATGTTCCTCCGCGCCATGTATTCTTTAAGAGAGTATACACTAGTGATTCCTGATGGAGGCGTCACCGATCACCTGCGGGCGTTTTCTGTTGATTTCGGTAGAAATTGAATGTCGAAGAGCTGTTAGATTATCATAGTTCTGCATATTTTGCTCAGACAGAAAAATTTTTGCAATTTGTGGATAGAGATAAAAATACTCGCAAATTTGTATACGGGCTAAATATTATTTCAACTAGTTTTATATTGGCAAACATATTTTGAATTCCACGAAGGGGTGTTATGAAAAGCAAAGGGCCTTTATAAGGAGCAAAGGGGGCATTAAAAAGATTAATAATGGGCTTAAAAAGGAAAGGGGGCTTTAGAAAGTGTAAAAGATACGTTAGGAGTCTTTTAGAGTGGAGTGGGCGCTAGAAAGAGTCAAGTAGGAGTTAGAAAGAGTCAAGTAGGAGTTAGAAAGAGTCAAGTAGGAGTTAGAAAGAGTCAAGTAGGAGTTAGAAAAAGTAAAGAGGATGTCAGAAAGAGTAGAGTGGGCATTAGAAAAAATAAAGAAAATGTTTAAAAGAGTAACGAAGGCATTAAAAAGAGTGAAATATGCGTTAGAAAGATTAAGTTAGAAAGATTAAGGGAGCGTTTGAGTAAAGAAGACGTTAGAAAGTATAAAGTGTGTTTTAGAAAAAGTAAAGGAAACGTTAGAAAGGATAAAGGAAGCGACCGCCTAAGAAAGGTTGGGAACCGCTCGTATATACCAATGAGATGGAAAAAGATTCGTTACTAGAGCGAAATAAAAAATACTCAGCTCTGGGCGAAGAGAGGGTGCGCGAATTTGTGGTGGTGTTGGGGGTTGTTACGATCTTTCGGAATTTTGAGCATTTATTTTTATTGACCATTAAGCAACAACATAAAACACAATATTGAAAGACTACATTGATAAAAAACCCGAAAAGCTTATATCGAGAACACCTAAGATAACATAAAAAAAAATCAAAATATCATCAGACTGTGAGTAAACAAAATAAAACTTCAAAATTTAAAGCATTAATTAGACTATTTTCAAAATACATAGATGCTTTAAATTTCACAGAATAGTTTACTATCTTGTACGTGATGAACATTGCAATAATATAATACGGAAAATTAAGACATTTCTTGCAAAAAATTCTGTTTGTCAGTAAACGGTTTTTAAGAAGCAGGAAAAACATTTGTTATTCGATACCTCTTAAACTACATATACGTCATCTTTATGGATATTTTTACCGACAAGAGTGGAGATTTCAGTGTTCCAACTTTAATTTTGTCAAATTAGTAATAAATGAGGATTTTTGCAAGAATTATTTCAAAGCTAAATAAATAAATTTCGCACAGCTAAAGGTAATTTTGCAACTGAGAGCACACGATGAAGTCCTAAACCTGATTTATATATTTACGTGATCCTGAAGAAATCCGTTGCACAAATAATCCACCCAAAATGAACTCGAAACGAGAACTTTCCTATCGAAGTGAACCACTTTGTGTTGAGTTGGTGGTTTTAATCTTGAACGACCTTTTTTGCTTCAAAATGGGCTAAACTCATTACAAAACACATCTGCGGATCTTAACAAGCATTTTAAGAAGAGTAAAGTGAACGTTAGAATGGACACAGATAACCAGTTTTATGTGCATTTGACGGGCTTTCCTGAAATCGACGTGTATTGCCTACTCAGATTAAAATATACATCTTTGTAATTGTTAATAGTATTCTTGTTAGCGGCATCTGAATTGGGGAAAATGAAGAATAGTGCTATTTTAATTCAGCCTTCATTGAATTGATCTTTACCCAATAAGAAAAAAAAATGGCCATGCTTCTCATCCTGTAATTAATTTTAAATTGAAGGATATCTGGTAAGTGGGGGCGGGGTCGCTCATTCGGTAGCGCGCCAGGCTCGTAATCTGTCGTTTCCAAGCTTGAGACCCACCTGGGCCAGCGTTGAGATTTATCTCCTGAAAACGCCATGCCCTCGGTCAGTAGGGGACACCCATTGGCTTGGAAAAGCTGTCGAGAGTTGGATGGGACGTAAAACTGTGGCTCTGTGGGCGTCAGAGCCATACACTGTGCACGTTAAAGAACATGCTGGATGACCTTGACGAGGGCTACCATTTGTCTACTAACAGCTGTCCAGTGGGTCCCCTCCCCCAACCTTCTCTGAGCCCTTGGGATTCTTGTGACTTGGCCATTTAGCCCATTATGTGCAAAAAAAGTGCCGCTCAGGGGTAACTCAACCAGTGGTGGAGTTTGAGGTAGGGAACGCGAGAGGATGTGTGTGGCGAAAAAATAATACGGTATCTTCAGATTTTTTTTTTTTACTTATTTATTTTTTGCGGAGGGGAAGGTAATAGAATCAATGTATTTCCAGTACCCCCAGTTCAAAAAAATCATTTCTAGCGCTGAACCCAACTCTGATAAGTGCTCTCTTGGGACTTTGCTTAAAAGCCAAACGCCTTCTCATCAGATCTGATTGAAAATTCTGCGATTCGTTTGCGTCGCCCTCGAGAGATGAACCGTTTCGTACACTCTTCAGATTAGCCGTATCTTCTCTCTGCCATAATGAGCAGGATGGAAATACGCATGCCATAGCGATGATGTTACGACCCGTGTCAGAGGTTACGGAATAGGAAGTGGCAGAGATGAGGAGAGGGAGCAATAGTAGAAGTCAGTGATGCAGAGACCTGACTGCTCCCGCATCCGGAGACACTCCATCAATCGTTGACATCAGAGCATTGTCTCAGAAGTTCATCTCCCCATCAGAGGGCGCGTCTTGCCTCATCCGGACATTGCCTGTGGAGTGTCTGTGAATGAGCGAGGGAGGGAGAGGGGGGAAAGGAAGATATGTCGGGGATAGGAAGACAAGAGTCTCGATAGTCATGAGAGCGTGTGTCTCATCTTGGATGAGAGCATTAGTCAATTCTCTTGGCTCTCCTCTGGCAGGTGTTGGGGATAATAAGTAGATTACGCTCGGTTACTGCACGAGGGGAAACCGACCAACTGGCTGCAGATGATGTGCGGAATGGCGAACAGCAGGCGTTATCATCGGATGGAGGCGTGGTCAGGTGTCGTCAGAGACGGGAAAGGATTTGTCTGGAGGACTGCAATATGGGGTGTCAGTCTGTAGATATGAGCCAGGGCGTTGTTTCCAGATGGAGAGGTGTAGCTTTGCTGTATCTTGCGATGAATTTTTTTCTTCATTATTTGAGGAAATGGGAAACTCAGGATCGTTAGACTGCAGTCTTGGAAAACGCACTTTAATATTATCTACGTCATTGCATGTTGGTGAAAATAACTCATGGGATTAAAAAAAACCCAATAAGCACAGATATCAGCATTCTAAGTGCATTCATTGTATCTGGGTTTTGTCTGTATGAGAGACACGCCGTAGGTATCTTTTATTTGGATGAAGTGCTTTGTTTATGCGAAAAATTGCATACAGTAGTAACATAAATCTTTCAGTATTCCGGCTTCTCTGAAAACTTCATAGAACCTGATAAAATTATTTAGAAAATTCTACATGAAAATGTATAATTTACGCACAGAAAAAGAGTTAAACATGTGGAACAAAATGAAACTTTATCGAACAAGACAATTCGAAACTTGATGATGAGAAAAAATCTTTAATGTTTCTTTTTTAGAGTGAAACGCTTAAGAATATTTTTGCTGTGCTTATTTCATTTGAAGACCACTGGCTGAAATTTTTGGTAGGGCATTTTGACTATTACAGGTAGGGTGCGGATGTAGGAAAAACTAGAAGAAAGCATATCGCCTTTGACATTTACGAAAATCTCGTTTTCAAAGAGAATGAAATTTTTCATTTACCTACCTTTTCACTCTTAAAAGTTTTCTTTTGAGGTAATGGATGATGGGGGATATGCAAATAGTAACATTTTGTTAGTAATTATACAACATAAAAATTATTTGTCTTTTATTTCTTAAATTTAAAAAGTTACTTTTCAAACCCCTCTGAGAAAAGGGGGCAGATTATTGCTGTCAGTGGAATATCGCTTCATCACACCAAAATTTTAAATTTCGACTATAAATAGATAACGTGCAGCATTCGTTAAAAGTTTTGCTGTTTCCATATTTAGTGACTTCTAACGATATATGTATTAAAACTACCTAAGGAATTGAAATATGAGAATTATAATATTTTGTTCGTACCAATCCATATCATGAAGCCTTCTACGCACAGTAGAAGCTGATACAACCCTCCCAGTGGCTGCTGCAAGAGAGTATCATAGCTGAGAGGGAGTAGACGTCCTGCTCCTTCGTGCTGTTAATCGCAGATATCGGTCTTGTGCAGCGGTCGCAACTCTAGTCCTTCCTTGGCTAAACCCCCAAGATGAGGAATCCGTGCTAAGAAATTGATTCCACCGTCTATGGGGGGCGGGGGTGGCTCAGTCGGTAGCGCGCCAGGCTCGTAATCTGTAGTTCCCAGGTTCGAGTCCCAGCTGGGTCAGCGTTGAGATTTATCTCCGCAAAATTCCCCGCCCTGCCCGCGGTCAGTAGGGGACACCGATGGGCTTGGAAAGGCCGCCGTCCGTCGGATGGGACGTTAAGCCGTGGCCCCGTGTGCGGGAGAGCCATACCCTGTGCACGTTAAAGAACACGCTGGATGGCCTTGACGGGATGCTACCATCTGTCTCCCAACAGCTGTTCCAGTGGGTCCCCTCCCCCAACCTTCTCTGAGCCTTCGGGGTCCATGTGACCTGGCCATTTAGCCCATGGTGTGCAAAAAAGTGCCGCTCAGAGGTAAAACAACCCAACCCAACAACCCAACAGTCTATGGACCACAGAAGGACTCACATTCAGCCATCGTGCCACGCCTGACTGACTTTGGCCTACTTCGAGCTGGCCAATAGCTCTCTACCGCAGTTCATTTGGCAAATGATGTCTCGAGGCAATTCCTACAATGACTATTTCGAACAAAATGGCTATTTCGAATTTCTTTACTCACATTTACAACACAAATAACGATCCACTCCAAATCACCCGTTTTTATGCTGCTATCCGATTGCGCAAATTGATGCAACCCAGACTAATTTGCATACGATATGCTCACTCGGCATTACTTTACTGGTTACATGAACAAGTTTGGTGAGAGGATTGCACAATTTATTTGCGAATTATCTCGATATTTCTCATTTTTCCTTGTTGAAGTTGATTTGAGTTGTTTAATCTATGAAGTTGGGTTGAGTTGTTTAATCTATGAACACAACTATTTTTGCACACAATGATGTAAATGTCTAAATGAAGAGGATCGCTAGGAGCTGAGAGTTGAGTAGGGAAGACGACTCACTGGACATTTGCTAGGAAAAAAATGGAAGCCTCTCATCAAGGCTCTTTAACGTTCAAAGATAATGCTTTTCAGCATACAGGTTTCTGTTTAACGTCCCATCCGAAGTATGACGTCCTTTTCAAGCTTCTATGTGTCTCCTTCCTTACCGATGAGAGAACGAGGGTTAGCAGAGAAAATCTCAACACAGGCACAGGGGGGACTCAACTTGAGGACCAGGTTACAAGCTTGGCACTTTACTGACTGATCGAATCTCCACCTCTCTCTAGAAGGCATGAAAAATTAATAATGCACTGCTTGATTAAAATAAGACAACACTAATAAAATGTGGCAAAACTTTTTTATTGTAATCAAACGAACATTTGCCCAGAAAGTATTTTAGCACAACGAGGAAATGTATTGAAAACGAGAACCCTCTGACCAGAAATGAACGTATTACAATGACTTCATTAAAATAAAAACATATTGTACACTGCAGAAGTTGACTTCAAATGCTCCGAAATATGTATGTATGGTGAGTGATCCTTTCTGACGCCTAAACAGGCCTGACAGTGTCGATCCATGCTCAATATAAGGTTGTTCAGAAGGGCCTGAAGTCACAAATGCCATTTCTTCCACAGGAGTTAACGTTACCTGGTGGAGTGAGAGAGGACACAGCTGATGGTTTACAATGCATTTTCCTAAGGCATCCCATACTGTCCATACAGCTATTCATTGGATATCGACTTTTCTAAGTAATCCTGCACCAGGTTAGTCTCTATGCAGACGGGCATTGTCAGCCATAAACAGGAACTCAGTTCCAACTGTATTCCTAAAAAGTTGCACGTAGGTTTCAATGATCTCTTCTCGTATCTCTGAACAGTTACGGGGGGCGGGGGTGGCTCAGTCGGTAGCGCGCCAGGCTCGTAATCTGTAGTTCCCAGGTTCGAGTCCCAGCTGGGTCTGCGTTGAGATTTATCTCCGCAAAATTTCCCCGCCCTGCCCACGGTCAGTAGGGGACACCGATTGGCTTGGAAAGGCCGCCGTCCGTCGGATGGGACGTTAAGCCGTGGCCCCGTGTGTGGGAGAGCCATATCCTGTGCAC
This sequence comes from Ryuthela nishihirai, assembly GCA_038380435.1. Classification (NCBI taxonomy): domain Eukaryota; kingdom Metazoa; phylum Arthropoda; class Arachnida; order Araneae; family Heptathelidae; genus Ryuthela; species Ryuthela nishihirai. Next base: position 93,020,335 of record JAWZYU010000005.1, on the reverse strand, counting down.
ATTAAAGAACACACTGGATGGCCTTGACGGGAGGCTACCATCTGTCTCCCAACAGCTGTTCCAGTGGGTCCCCTCCCCCAACCTTCTCTGAGCCTTCGGGGTCCTTGTGGCCTGGCCATTTATCCCATGGTGTGCAAAAAAGTGCCTCTCAGAGGTAAAACAATCCAATCCAATCTGAACAGTTACGGAGCCTCCATCGAACAGATGAAGAAGAGTACGGCCATTGATGATTATGACCCCAAGACCAGCACACTAGCTACACTTTAAGTATTCCTTTCTCTGATATTAGAAGGAGAGTATCTCACTCCTTGCTCTCTCTAGATTTAACATTTAACAACATCTGGAGAATGACTGTAGAATAAAAAACTTGTCAGAAAAATAGAGCATTAGTCCATTGTTTAGAACTGAAGTGATATATTGGTGGCACCAGTTCAGATGGGCGTTTTGGTGGTTGAGGGTTAGCGGGACACAAACCACTCACGATAAAATATATGTCTGCAAAAAAGATATTGCACTTTATACATTAATGCAGCGTCCAGCAAACGTGTTTTCGTTCACGGTACAGTAAAAAATTCGAGCAACTTTGCAGCACACCACGAGGAAGGAAGAATTAATCTATAAAAAAAGAGGGATTTGTTTCTTCCAAAAGTAGTTGTAATGCATAATAATATAAAAATATCAAGAAATGAAAAAAGAATAATAAAAGTTTATAAATTCAAAATGAAAAATATTTTTTAATTAGTGACGCATAAATGACGTAGTTAATTATATAAATATAATTGATTGTTTCTATAAATTTTAATGAATATTTATTCACCTTACATTTTGAGCATTTTCGAAATTAAATGGATTTTAATAATTCGCATATAACACTTAAAACGCATATTATTAACCATACCAACTAGAAACATTTCGGCTGCGACTGGATTCGCTCTCTTCGATTCCGAAACCTTAACATTGAATAAAAAATATATTTACATTACTATTGTATAACTAGGTAAAAAGCAAACATTGTTAGTGCTATACATGAGCCTGATTCACAGAAACGACAAACTATGACGTTACAGAGATAAGTTATTATTTTTGTGCATCAACTGATGATGTATGCAAGTCATTTTCGGACATTTTCTCGGCACATCTAAGTTACTGTCACGATACACCGTTTGCGGAACATTGCATCAATTACTGTTCTGTTCTGGGAGTTAGTTTATTTAAAAATATCCCGCTAGTGAAAAAGAGTTGGGTTGTTTTACCTCTGAGCGGCACTTTTTTGCACACCATGGGCTAAATGGTCAGGTAACAAGGACCCCGAAGGCTCAGAGAAGGTTGTGAGAGGAGACCCACTGGAACAGCTGTTGGGAGACAGATGGTAGTCTCCCGTCAAGGCCATCCAGCGTGTTCTTTAACGTATCCAGCGTGTTCTCTCCCGCACACGGGGCCACGGCTTAACGTCCCATCCGACGGACGGCGGCCTTTCCATGCCCCATCGGTGTCCCCTACTGACCGTGGGCAGGGCGGGGAGTTTGACGGAGATAAATCTCAACGCTGACCCAGCTGGGACTCGAACCTGGGAACTACAGATTACGAGCCTGGCGCTCTACCGACTGAGCCACCCCCGCCCCAAGTGAAAAAGGCTTTAACATCTATGATTTAGATGAATCATTTAGCTGCATTGATTTCCTTTCCCGTGCGTTTCATTTTTTTCACGCATTTGAAAATGCTATTTTTCCTAAAAGTAAAACATAATCTCTTCCAAAAATTTAAGGCAAATTTGACAAGAATTTTAAAGAATATCGGCGATTCCCGAAAATTTTCAGTTTACTTTAAAAGAGGATGGAAAATTCTCGCAAAGGTCTGTAAAACAAATATGGCGTAGTTCTAAAAATCTACGAAACCTTATTCATCATTACATTAATATCAATTGGAGATTCTAAGCTACGGTGATAAAAAATTTGATCGCATAAATAATAATAAAAAATAAATAAATTTATTCTCAATCAAATGCTTGCCACGGAGGTCTGACAGAAGAGTCATTGAAGAGGTTATAAGAAGGTGAGACCGCAGTAGAAAAGTAACATTTATGAGAAATGAAAGTGCAAGCCTTATCTGGGATTCGATGACTTTTTCGGGGATATTTGATTCCTAACCCAGATCGCTAATTAAACAACAATAATATACATATGTGAGACTGTTAAGTAATTAATCATCATCATCCTCCAGCAGCCATGGGCTACGAAGGTCCAACGAGATTGTGCAATTTAGTTTTCCAAGTATATCTATCCTGAGCTACATCTTTGCATCTGGCCACCGTACACCAATTCTAACAAGATCCTTTTTGACATTGTCTGCCAACCGCATCCTAGGTCTCTAAAATCTATGATCCCTCTTTCTGAGGCCTTTAGGCACACTGTTCATGACCCTATTCATTAATCTATAATTATCCATTCGGACAACATGACCAAAACCAACGGAGACTCTCTCTGCATAACAGGCTGCTTAAAGGAGGTTGCCGACTCCTTTGCCTAACCTCAACATTACTTACAAAGTTGAACCACCTAATGCCCAAGATACTGCGTAATTTTCTTATCTTGTTTACAAAGCGTCCAAGTTTCATTACCATAACTAACTCTAGAAAGAACCAAACTATTATGCAATCTAATTTTTGTCTTTAGTGTATTATGTGACGATATATTACAGACTGCATCAATTTTTTTAGTAGAATTATTCAAATTAAGTATCGAATATACTAACTTGCGAATTTTAAATCGAATATGAGGTGAAAACTTAATTCTCTTTAAGGGGTTATTGATGATAACTATACTGAAGTGTACTACGAGTCAAACAAATAAAACAGCGACTCTAAAAAACATGAGATTCAACTTTTTTAATTTGCTTGTTACCTACATAAGAAATTCATTACATGAGTCGACTGCATAACTAAATAATAATATTTATTCTCACACCGTCAGCCGGATAAGCTTCCTTCCTCGTAGAGTCGTTTCAGATCCGAAATCGCATTATTTGCGTGTGCGTTCGTACTTAGTGCGCCTCACCTCTCTACATCCCCTTCGAGATTTCGCGCATAATCAGATAACGCACTCATCACCGGAAATGTCTGCTTGGCAGCCACAAGAACCTTAAAGGATGAAGATTAAGTCTGCAGGCTTGCCTCAGCCAATGGAATGGGGATGTTTGGGAGGCGAGAAGAGTCGGCAATGCGAAGCAGCGGCAAACTTTTCTGAGCTTCCAACCTCTTGACGGCATTGTGCTAATCCGTTCACCTCCGTGTTTATTTTGAGAGACCCGACGTGGATTACCTGTCATTTCGGTCTGCTGAACTTCGAGCTGATTTTTCCTTGCATGTCTGCGGCTGGAATGCTATTAAAAGATAAAGAAGTTTGAAGCAGCGGAAATGATGCCTCAAATGCAGGACTGACATGAAGAGAAAATAAATCCAACTAAATGGATTAAGGGAATGTTTGTTTGCTCTACTGTCCATCACAGGAAGCTCTCTGGAATCAGTTGCCAGTCAAAATCTTTAAGGCACGAAAAGCGTAAAAAATAAGTCCTCATAGAAGTGAAATAGAATAGAGCAAACGCTGGAAGTTGATTCACTTCTTACGTCAGTATTTACACTTAATGGCTGTTGAATTAGTAAAATCAGATGTGCCCTGCGTGGGTGTTTGATGATCTATCTGCAGCTTGTCCACATCGTAGCATAGGGTTTATAAGTTCAGTATATGACCTAAATGCTTTCAGACTGTTTAATTTCTTGTCCTCAATGACGAGAGTGAACCGCCTTTCTTTGTTAAATGGGGCGTTAAGCCGAGGTTCCCTATGCTGGAAAATCACATTTTATCCTAATATCGTGTTGGATAACAGGAACTCGCTTCGACGTAGATGATATCATTTGGCACATAGCGGGAGATCTAATTTTGTATCCAGGAGTCGATGGAGGAATTTTTAGCACATATTTGATGTCTGACTGAATATCCCGCCGATTTCTTTTTAATCTGCTTGTCTGCCTTTCTAGCTGGTCATTGTGTGGTGTTTGCTGTTCGATCATTTATTGTTTTATGCAAAACTCTATCTCGGCATTGGTTTCAGTGTCAATGATTTAGTATCGAAAATGTTATCGATGCTAGAATATCGTAAATTCAATTTGATTTGAATTCATTTTATATCGTTGAAGTTTAGCACCCTCCTAACAACAGAGGACGCATATACGTACAAGCATTACATGTAATAGCAAAGCCAGCGTAATAATCTCCCGAGTCATTTCTATGGTTTGTGTAAAGAAAACCATTTCTGATGCTGAAAAACTCTATAAATAAAATAAATACCCCCTCAAGCAGCTGCTTGCCACAGAGATCTGACAGGAACCTGTCAGTTTATATGCCATAGTAGAAGGTCTGAGAGGATGGCAGGACCTCAGCAGAAAAACGACACACACACACACACATCCATCCATGCCTTACCCGGGGCTCGAACCCAGATCCCTTAGATCAGTAGCCAAGCGTGCTAACCACTCGGCCACGGGACGGCTGAATAACTTTAACTTAAGATAATTAGGAAAAAAGATATAACAGGGAAAACTATACCATATCTAGACCTTGACTCTCATTGCATATATGAACTCAATATTTAAAAAAGGGAAGCTAGAATATACGATGGCGCTCTTCTGTTATTAGATTATTTGTCTATAGTTAATAAATTCGAATGACATGTCTTATATGAAACCCTTTGTTTTAAAAGAATAGTTCTATAATAAATCTTTCGGTTTTCACGAATTCGGAAAATAATTTCTTAGAATTAATTATGCTCTTGTGAAATTCTTTAATTTCGATAAGGTTTTAAGTGTTGAAAGAGTGTTGTTTAAAACTCAAGCTTTATAAAAATTGCATCTGAATCTGTAGCTTTATTATGGCGAAATTTATTGATAAGAAAGCCATTTAAGAATTGCAACAGCTTGGAGTTTATTTTTCCATTGGCAAAGTGGAAAGGCTCATTGTATTCTGATCCAGTGCAGCACCTCAGAATTGAAAATTTACTAGAAGAAATAAAGGTTAGTTTTTGGATGGAAAAATCTTGAATTCAGACGAATGTGTTATAAATTCTAATGCTGACGTTTTACTCTTAGCAGTAACAGAAACTACATCTCCACACGTTGACATCAAGATTTAATATATAAAAAATATACTGCTAATTTCGAGCAAAAGATCGTGCGTAGTCTTTCTCAACTTTTTTCTTTTGGCGACACTCTTCTGAAAGAGTCAATTACACACCTGTGGAAAAAGTCAACTTTTTTGTTTTATTATATTTCTTACATTTCAGTTTATTTAAAAACACATGTTAAACTTAATATTTGACAAAAAATTAAAAATTGTAAAAAATACTAAAGTACAATTGTTGCGTATTATTATTCTTTTTATTAAATTCTCGCGACACGCCTGAACTCTGGACACGACTCAGTACTGTGTCATGACACACCAATTGGGAACAACTGGATTAGAAGATGATCAATAACATTAAGAGAAAAGCAATGCGACAAGGCTTTGGGTTGGGTTGGGTTGTTTTACCTCTGAGCGGCACTTTTTTGCACACCATGGGCTAAATGGCCAGGTCACATGGACCCCGAAGGCTCAGAGAAGGTTGGGGGAGGGGACCCACTGGAACAGCTGTTGGGAGACAGATGGTAGCCTCCCGTCAAGGACATCCAGCGTGTTCTTTAACGTGTACAGGGTATGGCTCTCCCGCACACGGGGCCACGGCTTAACGTCCCATCCGACGGACGGTGGCCTTTCCAAGCCCATCGGTGACCGTGGGCTTGGAAACTCTTTAATTAAACATGTGTTTTTAAAACATGTGTTAAACATGTGTTTTTAAAACCATTTATTAGATCATTCCAAGCCCATCCTACTGACCGTGGGCAGGGCGGAGAATTTTGCGGAGATAAATCTCAACGCTGACCTAGCTGGGACTCGAACCTGGGAACTACAGATTACGAGCCTGGAGCGCTACCGACTGAACCACCCCCGCCCCATGTGAAAAGGCAAAAAATAAAGAGTACAGATAACACTAAGCAGGAAAGAAGGAAAACAGCAGAAAACATATAAAGAGAAAGCATCCCCTTCCATAATATAGTCTTCATATGAAGCTGCTTTATACTTTTATGGGAATAAAAAAGATCGTTGTCATTGTTAGAAAAGTTGTAAGTCAAATTATCCTTGCATGTTTTATCTTGAAGATTAATGCTTTGGAAAACATTGATGACTTTTCGTTATACTTTCAGAGTTTGAGTAGATCTCCATTGATTTTGTCTCATTGCAATATTCGATAATCAAATTATTTTGAATTCTTCGCGAGTCGATCGATCTGAGTTTTCCTGCAAATGTGTGTTCGGTCTGCCTTAATGTACGAAAAATCCAACTGATCGTTGTGGTTAAAATGCTTTTGATTTATTTAGATTATTTTACAGCTTACAAAAAATGACGTAGTTGCTCTAGAACGCTTCTGACTTTTATTAATATTATTATTATTTCCAAGTGAGTCTGAAAATCACTATTAATAAAAATATTTTAGTTTTTATGTTGTAAAAGTGATTGGTTGTATTACGCTAATAGGAATATTTCGAGAAATGTTATTTTATTGATTGTTAGCCTATGTTTTACACGTAACGTTGACATATGACAAGAAAATCCCTGAACTTTGTGTATAAAGAAAAATCTAGTGAATTTTGCTGAAATGTTTAGAACATGTAATTCATTGAAAACATCGGAAATTAATTTAAACACCGCTGCCATTACTGAAAAATATGAAAAAACATCTATTGAAATATTTAAAATATGTCGAGAAATGTATTTAAAGGTATTGAAAGTATTGAAAATCTGGCCGAGTGGTTAGAGTGCTTGGCTACTGATCTACGGGACCTGGGTTCGAGTCCCGGGTAAGGCATGGATGTTCGTGTTGTTTTCTGCTGAGGTCCTGCCATCCTCTCCGATCTTCTACTGTGGCATATAAACTGACAGGCTCCTGTCAGACCTCTGTGGCAAGCAGCTGCTTGAGGGGTATTTATTTATTATTATTATTTTTTTATTTATTGACCAAACAGTTCCTAGATTATGTACAGGTCTTAGGCGAGCGATATATGTCGACTCTCTTAAGTATACAATATAAATTGATAAATCTTTTTTTAACATTGTATTATACTAAATAATGACTTAATTAGAGTTGCTGGTTCAATTAAAAAAAACTGAATGGTTTTCCTCGCGTTTCTTGAGAAATATTATGTTGTTTCTCCTTGAAATTTGTGTGTTTTATGTGCCAATTATTTAAATAGGCCTTATCTGTTGCACTTCTTCGACTGAAATTAATTTAGCGTGAATCGTAAATATGAAGATCGTGTACATGGTTTTTCACTACGTTTACAATTTTTTTTCACTAATCATGAAAAGAGAACTTTTTTAGAATTACGAAAGGCGTTTAAATCTGAATTTGTATTTAAAATAATATTTTGTTAACAAATAAGCAAAGTTTAATAATTTTGAAATCAAGTTATTTATGATACTAGAAACAGCATTTTATTTTGGGTCTGCTGTCAAAGTCACAAAGTGAGCGATTTGATGTACCAAATGCATGATTTTCCTTAAGACTGCGTCATGGTTTAACTTTTTATTTGATGGACGGTGATCACATGCACGGTGAGAAGGGGATGGACGGCCTCCTTCTCCCTCAGGGAAGGATGTTACATAGGAGAAAGAATCTCGGCCCTATAATAGTCGGTATTTGAATGTGGAAGCCTGGAGCTTTATCAACTGCAATTCAATTGAAGAATAAGTTAAGCAAAATGATAGGCTCAGCATCCTGATCAGTTACTCTTCAAATGGTTATTGGTTTAAAATTCATAATTTCGAATCATAATCTTCGGAATTTTAAAGTCACTCATTTATCTTTGATTGGGAAGAGTCCTAACTGAGGTTAAATGACCAAACCGTTCATTTCTGTATAAAACCTAAAGTAATCTTGCCATTTTTCTACTAAGTTTTTTTCACATTACAGAAGGCATCGAATTTCAAATGTGCTTTAAACGATTTGGAAATACACAAGCAGCACCAGATGACCCCATGGGATATTATTTTTTATGCAACTTTACCGCCTCTGCAACAGCGCAATATTGCATAGGTTTGAAGTAACGCTACTAAGCATCAAATGGACTCGGTTACAAATTGCGGTGTTGGATGATGCTTTGTGGGTTTCTAAGATAAATCTATATAATCTAGAAAAGAAAACTTTTAGATTTCTCCATCGACTGCACAAGCAGCAATAAATAAATATAAAGGAAAAGCTTTACACAAACATTTGTAAAATGTGGAGAAATGCAGAAATAATATTTAGAAAATGAGATTTCTGTCACTTTCAAAATTCCGTTACTTCTCGTTCCAAGGTAGAACTTGGATCATTGATTTATGCATTGAGGAAATATGTATATAGTTTATGTCTTTGGGAATAAAGATTACAATCCTTTAGTTGAGAACCAGGAAAGCTAAGAGTTATATTTTGAACTAATGCTTTACTCAAATGGATCAACTAGCTGAAGGTTAAAAAAGTAAACTCCATCTACACTGGTTTCCATAAATTAAGGAACAACCCTTTGTTATGTCAATGGGAATGAGTTTCGAAGTGGATATTTAACAATAGAAATGCCAGTCTTAAGAAACATACAAAACTGATGAATAGTGAAAGAATTATTTACACAAACTTCTTAAATACACACTTATTTTATTAAATACTTTGCTAAGACACTTATTACTAAGTTTTAATTAACTTCTGAAGTCAATATTTGTGACTGGCATTGCTATTGAAAAATATTCAAACTTCCATAACTTATTAAATACTAAAAGAATATTGTTGAAAAACGAGATATTGATATATTTGATTGAGATCTTTTCTGCAATCACATTTTTCAAACGAAAAACAATATTTTAGAAGTGATAGCGCTTCTACGTTTACTTCCCATTGACATAATATAGAATTTTTCTTTAAGTTAAGGAAACCAGTGTATGCTGAATCGGCATAAAATTTACTTAGAGCTGAAATATATCAAAAAGAAAATTAAAGTTCTTACGCAATTTCATAATTTATTGTTCCGGAGTTTTGTGTTTTCTAACCATCATCAGATGAATCAAATTAGAGTTCCGTCCATAATGAAAAGTTGTTTATTCATTTCCAAGAAATTTCGGTAAGTTACAGTCACCTGCTTTAACGGAGCTCATCAAGCAGCATTAAACCTAGAGTAGAATAGCTAATAAAATATACACTGCAATCGCCCTTATTTGCTTTGAGTAATAACTCCAAATTCCCACTCCAATGTGCACACAAAATAAGACTCTTATCCTACCTCATCTGAACACATACTCACCCATTTAATTACGTTCCCAGCGAGATCAGGTTCTTAAAAATCAACACACATCATCACATCAACTCACGATTCCAATTCCCGACTGTTCCCTTCTGTAACCATCACATGATCTGCTGTTGAACACGTCACATGGGACTATCTTTCCTCTCGGTCTTGCGATGCACGTGCACCTCGTTCCAGATGCATGCCTCTCTGCATCCCAAGGCTTGATTAACAATTAATACATAAATAGTAAGCCATTTTTCTCTCATTAGCCGTCGTTCGCCGGTGTGTAATGGCCGTCTTCAAATCGCTCAATCTGGCGAGCTTCCCCATTCAACTGCGATAACTTGCGCATGCATCACAGCAGCGCTAATGCATCACCGCCGTACTTCCTCCCTCCACTGCTTCTCCCCCCCACCCCGCTTAGTTATGCCCTTCGGCCACTTCATGCAACACCATTGCCACAACTCATGTGTGAAATAGCAGTGTGCCAGCTTTGTGCGATTTGGCTTTGCAAATATTCATTCACCGAAAGAAATAAAACGACACCCTTCGGGTTTAATTTACCTACTACATAGATAAAGAATTTGCAACGCATCGCTAACCTTAGCAACTTGGAAAAGTTAATGTATGCCTGTCACTGCTTTTGCTTTTGCGAATTCGTTTAGTATATGCAGGAGATTAGTCTCGACTATGCTAATGAGAAGCCCTTTATTGGAGTTTTCTAATAGAAGATCGTCATCGCGATCTAGAAGAGAAGGACGTGTGTGGATTTAATTTCGGCATAGTTTTAAAAATATAACGATTTATATTATCAGCATGGGGTGTAGGAGTTTCAGTTTTTCATTTTGGCAAGCTCGTAATTTAAATTCGAACTCCAGAAGAGTTGAGTCTCAGCTTCTTCCTTTAGGATGATGGACTTGGAAAAAATGAGGCAGTTGGATGAAACTTTAAGCCCTGATTCAAAGGGCAGGAGAGTCCTATGTTTTGAATGGCACAGAACGCCTTAAATGGCCTCTTAAAACACCTTGAATTCGATTCCTTTTCATTCTGCCCAAAGTAGATGCAAAGCGGATTTTGTTTATTTTGCCCGTCAAAAATTTCTTACATTCTTTTCGTAGCAGCTATTTTAGCATAATTCCCTAAAAGCAGCATAGTTCCCTAAAAGAAAGAGAAAAAAAACCAGACTAGCTTTGGTTTTTCTTTCATTCCAATGGTAACAGAAGTCCAGTTAGTTTTCTCCTGTTCTGCTTGCGACAGCTTTCCGGTAGATTCTTTTCCCGTTGCATTAACAACATTTCTCTTGTGGGTATTCGCTCTCTCACTGCCCTTATGTTGACGTTCAGTGGATTTTCTCTCATACTACACATAGCATACGTTTAGTGGGTTTTTCTCCCCGTAGTAAATGCCAAATGGCTTTCCTCCCATTCTTCTTGCAACGCTGTCCAATGATCTTCCTTGTTTTTTTTATCATAGTTTCTCACAACTAAGGAATTTTCCTTTACTGTGTCTTTTAACAGTTTTCAGATCGATGTTCTCTCATTGTGCCTTTTAACAGCTGTCAAAATAATTTTCATCCATTCTCTCCGTGTCAAATTGATTTTGTCCGAATATTTCTGTAAAAGTTGTCCACTGGTTTTCCCCCATTTTACTTATTAATTCCTCATCAATGGTTCCCCCCCCCATTCTGCAGGTAATAGTTGTACAGTGGTTTTGCTTTCATTCCACGTATCGAAACGTTCAAAGAATTTTCTCCAACCTTCCCATAACAGCTTCATTTTAGAGACTTATGATTCTTCTAGGACGAATTTCTCTCGAATGATGTTTCTATTAAACTTTTTAGCATTCCTTACATATGTCCAGTGTGTTTCCCTAGTTATGCTCATAACAGATATCCAATGGTCTTTCTTCCTTTCTCTCTATAACAGCTGTAAGGTGTTCAAGATTCACAGACGGCATGTCATCGCATAAAGGTTTATCTCATGAAGTATTCTATAGATAGAATTCCTTGCTACCTTTCCTGTAGAACTACAGGCTAGAAAAGGTGTATAAAAGTAACATTTACCCTTCAAGAAGCTCCTTGCCACAAATGTCTGCCAGGAGTCTCACAGTTTAGTAGGCCATAAAGAGGATCTGTCAGGAATGTGAGAAGAAAGTCATCACAAGAAACATTTATGCCTTAACAAGGGCTCGAACCCAGGTCCCTTTATTCAGTAGCTAAGCATGCTAATCACTCTGCCACAGGGATGGCTAATAAAGGTTTAAGAAAAAACGGTCCACCTGGAGGAAATGGGAGAAAACACATAAAACATGCGACGCTGAAAGATTCAGTCGAAACAGTGAGCATCCCTTCTCTCAGTCTCTAATATTAATTTCGCCCCTCCCCCTCATTGATTTTCGTTGTCAAAAGTCTATGTCATCACTGACAATGACATTTGCATTGCCACTATTGTAATGTAAACGAAATGGATGAAAAAAATCGATAATTTAATTTATTTTTGAGTGTTATTTTTTAATTAAGTGTTAATTTTTAATAAATTGACACTTTTTTTTGCTCATTGCATCTACTGAATTCATAGCAATTTAAATTAATTAAACATCGAAAAAAAAACTGTTATCGAAATTATGAGCATATGTCTTTTTTGTCTCATAATCCATCGGCTAATTTTTTTTCTGCATTATACTTATAAAAACAAAAGAAATTACTTTTGAATCGAATTGTACAATTGAAATGTTTTTGTGCAGGGACGATTTTTAGCACGAAACAAACAACAACAACAAAAAAAAAACACTTTGAAAACTATAGTAGTAAACGAAAAAAAATACGAAATCATAAAAAAGGGAAATAAGGCTTACACTTTTTTTTGTTTGAAGCTGACGTAAACCTCAATAGCTTTATCTGTTTTTTCAAGAAATTAATACAAATTCATCTTTCTCTGTATTACAGTCTTTTTCTCTCATTTGAACTTGATCCGGTAGATCCTCTCTTCCTCTGATGTTTTTCTCCTACCAGCGATTCCGAGTTTTTCTTCTAAGTCCTCTCGCATGATTCGAGAAGCGAAAGAAAAAGAAAACGAAGATGAATGCAAATCCAACGTTTTAACGACAGGAGGCTGAAAAATAATTACATTGGATCTGAACAATTCCCTAATTGTTATTTATTCCCCCCTCCCTATCCCCTCTCTTTTTTTGTTTGGGGATGGGACAGGAAGAAAGAGTAAATCATGAACGCCTGACTGAATGAATCGTTCAGTATTCCCATACCTTGGCAAGAATCCACTTAGGTATTTCTGACGGAAACACTCTTCGACAAAATGAATACATGGAAAAAGGAGATTGCAACGAAGAAAAACACATGGGTAGAGAAAGAACTGGGAAAAATTAATTTATTTTTCTTTAAGCTGATACAATAACACGGAAAATAAAATATAATTTAAATACGAAAGCTAGAGTCATAAATGAAAAGTACACCATTCATAGAGACGTTCAACGCTTTTTGGAATTAGATATTGAAATTTTTATATACAAAGAGTGGTATCGTTCTCATACATGAAACTTAGAGCCACGCAAAAAAACGACCTGGCGGGTTTTTATCAAGGTTAAAACACTTTCTAGAGTTTTAAAACAAAACCATTACCAATAGCTCAGGGCAGAGTTGACTTAATTGGTAGCTCGCCAGGCCCGAAATCTGCAGTTCTCACGTTTGAGTCCCACTTAAGCCAGTGTTGAGATTTATCTCCGCCAAACCTTAACCCTGCCTTTGCAGTGCTGCGGTTGAACCTCAGTGGATTCCGATTACGGTCCTAGAAATGTTCCTTACGTCGAAGTGTATGCTGTGTGGCGATAACCAATTCCACAAAGTTGCAAGGAGTGTTTCCTCCTATAATTTTCAAATATATCTGCTAACTACGAAATATTACTGTTAATAATATTTTTGCATTTACCTGAGAGTTGCTTAAATCTAAGAAAATGTTAAAAAAAGAAATAAATAATTTACTCCTCAAGTAACTGCTCACCACAGAGGTCTGACAGGAGCCTATCAGTATTACACGTCATACAGAAGACCTGTGAGGATGAAGGCCAACACAACAACCAAAGCTTCCATGCCTTATCCTTGGCTCCGAAATCGTAAACCCGAATCATTCGTTCAGCAAACAAGCACACTGACCACTTGACCACCGGGACGATAATAATACTACGGTGATTCTTACTGTGAGTTTTAGCGTCTACTGGACAAATGATTATTACAATAAAAATAACGAATTTTAATCAGCGAAATATACTCATGGACACAAAACTTTCAACTACATGAACCTCGGTGAAACTGAGCAGAATGATAGAGAATGTTGCAAGGTAGTATTATTGATTAATCACACAATCACTTGAGTGCATATTAAGTGTGTATTTAGAGCCCCCCGATATGGGCTCTCAGTAAGAAATATGACCCCCTTTGACGGCGATGCATGCAGTCAGACGTCGAGGCATCGATGCATACAGGTCCCTAATAGTGTCCTGAGGCACTTTCCACCATTCTTCCTCCAATCCAAATCGAGAGGCAGGGTGTCCAGTGTGTGTGCTGGATGTTTATCGTGTCAGGCCTGAGCTGTCCGAAACGTCGACCCAACACATCCCAAATGTGATTTATAGGGGAGAAATCTGGGCACATAGCGGACCAAGGTAAGGTGTTGACATCCTGTAAGTACAGTTGGACAATGTGTGCCGTAAGGGGATGTGCGTTATCTTGCTGAAAAATGGCATCAGGAAAGCTCCGCAGGAAAGGTAGACAGTGGAGCAGCAGAGTGTCATCGACATATTGTTGAGCTGTCATACTTCCCTGGACAAACACAAAAGTGTTCTGGAGTCATAACTGATGGCACTCCACACCAGAAAAAAAAAGTGTACGAGTACTGGATAAAGTACTGTGACGCTGTTGTTAAAATTTAGAATTGAAGCGAACATTCAGGATCTTTAGCCCCATTTATTGGTTCTTGTAATCTACGAAATTCTACAAAGAAGAGACCTTTGAGTGTTTCGTGTCACGTGACACGAAGGTTACCAGATCACTAATTTCTAAAAAAAATCGTTGCCAGATATTTTTTTCTGAATTTTGCAATCAACCATAGTGTTCGGATATTTTTTTGAGCGACTGTACAAGAGACCCATACACTGAGCACGCTGAAGAACACTTTCGATGACATTGGTGGAGGACGTAAGAACTAGTCAGTGAATTCCAAACTTAACACTGAGCCCTTTGAGTTTTTTGAAATGATAATTTAATCTTTTGGGTGCAAAAGAAGAAAAATGATGCTCATAAGAAAACCAATTTAGACCTCTATAATTATATTTAATATCTTGCAAAAATTGGGCAATTGTTTTCATTATTCCTGATCGGCACATTTGTTTCCCCGCAATGAGGTCATTTTATTCAAACACTTTATTTAATTTGGCAATTTTACATAATCCCGACATTAGGCTTATTACCTGTCCTTCTATTGGGAACGTGTTCAGATTTGGGAAAAGAAATGTTGGTTGCCTACATAGAGGTTAGCCACAGATGAAGGAGCGGGACAGATGAAGGAGCGTGACAGATAATATAACTCCCATGGATTCCATTCGCCGTTCAGTGAAACTAAACTTAACAAAATGCAGCTTCGCTTAGAATGCAGCATTAACGTTTAAATTTTTTTTGTAACATAATGAATTATAAAAAGTGAAAATAATCAAATATATATGTATATTTATGCGTTGTTGATAAAGGAAAAATAGGAAAGCAAAATTTTCCTAATGTTTTCTCTTGTCAAAACCCTAAAACCTAAATTTGTCCTTACATAGCAAAATAAATACTTAGCAGCCATACCGCACAATGAAAAAACATAATATTAGTTGCATGATTCAATGATAGAGTATTACACGATATATCCTGTACACAAAGAACTAGTTAGTTTAAAAAATTAAGTTTTGCAGTAATAAGGATGCGAACCCACGTCTTCCATTTGTATGCTGGGTGTTCTTGACCACTAAACTATCAGTGGCTAATTGTTTCTTCAGCTAACGTGATACACTACCATTGAATTATTGATATAACGCCAAGAACATCAATGACTAAACATTAATTTCTAGCATATGAGGCAACTTGATTATTATTCGTTCTCATGGTGCTCTATATTTTGTATATATATATATTAATTTTATCTAGCTTATCTATACGCTTAAAATACTGATGATTACGCATAGAGAAAAGTTGATATAAAGATAAATATATAAATATAATATAAAGAATAAAATCATTAAGCATTCAGAAAGATCACAAATTTCATTTTTGATCTAAAGATTTTCAATTTTTGTGTTTCTTTTCCATAGGAAGATGAATCCTTAATTACTTTACGCAAATTCTCAAATCCTCTTTAGTATGCATTAATATTAGTTTCCTGTGCTATCCTCTCCCATTTATAATCTTTTAATATATAATTTATTAGTTCATAATTAATTCTAAACCCATACTCAGCAATATTTTTCATTTCTTTAATTAACATTTTCATTTTCCTTGTGTCTAATTTTAACCACAATGCATGATCTGTAACGACATTATTAATGTTAATTCTATTATTATTTATTCAACATGGTAGCAATATTCGAATCTCTCTGGTATCAATATTCTTCATAGATTCATATCCATACACAGCAGTTAGATTTAAGTATTCATTTAAAACCTTAGATGAATTTGATAATAAATATATCTTTCTATCACCTATTATAATAATATTTCTTATGTTTAATCCGTTCTACGCTCTATAGTTCATTCATAAAATCAGTTTTGAAATCTTTCCCATTGGAATTGTCAGCATGTACTACAAATTAGTTACGCATTACATAAATAATACATTTTTCATTCGTTTATGTAGACCGTAATCATATAGAGGAAGTGTGCCGTTTGGCTTTTGTGTAAACTGAAACCACGATGTCTTCCGGAAATGTTAAATGACAATGGTTTTGCTGCAGCCACGAAAACGGAGAACGGGTTTTGCTTTTAGCGATGGGCAAGAATCCTTATAGCCTTGTCAGCAAAGACGAGGAGGAGAAAAAGAGAAAGATGAGCAAGGGAGGGGGAAGAAGTGAGATTCATCTTCGTACCGACAAACGGCAGAGACAGACAGTTCCGCTCCGTTGCAAAAGGACGACGTGACAACATGGGAGCATCCTGCCTCTCGGCCGTCCGGTCACGAGACTGATGCGGCACCCATTGTCGGAATGAAGGATGCGCCACTGCTGACCGGACACGTGATTTCGGCTCGGCTACCCATCCGACAGCTACGGATTAGTGCTGTGAGGGTGAAGCGACATGCGATGTAACCTAGTTTCATCTGGCGATGGCACGTTCTACTCCTTCTATTGTACGACTCTTCTACGGGCTCCACTCTCCTCCGTCACCCACCCATCCTTCGCTCTGAATTCCGCCGCTGCAACCTCCCTTCGTCTGTGACCAGAGATGACAACAGAGAAAGGGAAAACGGAGAATGAAATGTAGCAAAGAGGATTAGAACATCACTTTCACTTATTTTTGTTAGGAAAAATAATAGCGACCAGCTTCAATAGTTGATTTTGTATTGTTTGAAGTGACAAACCAATATATTCAGCAAAATACATTCTTTAGACTGTTTCATTTTTCTGCCCATCAGTCATTTGGGCTGTCTAAGGGATTCTAGGTAAAGCAGTCGTTAGGGTATAATGCTCGCAACTCAAAGCTCCGCTTTCAAGTTTCAAATGTTACCAATGTTCTTCGAATTTATCCACTCTTTGCCCTCTGGGTGAAAAGAGATACCAAAGGACTTGGAAGAGTCGCCGTACTTCTAAAAGGGACATTGAGTCATGGTCACTTAGATAGTACAACATCTGCTGGGTGTTTGAAGACTGCCATATTTCGAGAGCAATTTTGAGTAAAACATATCGTCCTCTATCCAACCGTTGAGGAGCTACGGACGTTTATGGATGTGCAGCGCTCTAATGACAACACTGGTGACGGTTTGAGCTTCATCATAACCACCAAACGGATTCTCAGTTGTTTCTTGCCTCAGTTGTTCCGGTCCGTGCTCAGAGATTCATGAGACACTGTTTTCCTAAAGGTCAAAATCATAGTTTCATTTTGCGTTTGATAAAAAAAATGAATCACCTGGTCACTCTCAGTGAATATGCTAATATCCATTACGTTTATGATGGATTCTGTGATGGTAGCAGCATGGTGGGTTGTGTTGTGTTAGGTTGTTTTATCTCTGACCACACAATGGGTTAAATGACCAGGCCACAAGGACCCCGAGAGCTCAGAGAAGGTTGGCGTGAGGGAACCCACTGGGCAATTGTCGGGAAGCAGATGGTAGCCTCCCGTCAGGGCTATCCAGCCTGTGTTTTTAACGAACACAGGGTATGGCTCTTCAGCATGCGGGACTACGGCTTAACATCTTATACGACGGGCGGCGGCCTTTCCAAGCCCAGCGATATCCCCTACTGACATAGGGCAGGGCGGGCTTTTTTTGCGGAGATAAACTACAAAACTAGTCCAGGTGAGACTCAAACCAGGGAAGAGAGATTACATACCTGGCGCACTACCGACTGAGTCACCCCCACCCCAACAGTATCGTAGATGTTTTCCGAATCGTGGAATTCCGAAGAGACAAGTGTTTAGTCATACAGATCAGAGAATATGGGGAACAGGGAGATTTCTTACAGGTAAATCTGAACGTAGCATGACGGCCCATCGCTGTGGAAGAGCTTATAATGGATCTAATACAATGTAGCCTAACCACCAATGTTTGAAAGATCTCTAATCGAAATGGTGAATACATATGGCGGGTATGGCGAACCATACATGACGAAGATTTGCATCCTTATCATTTGCAACATGTGCAGGCTCTTCAATCGGATGGTGACGATCATTGCCAGCGGTTGCATGTTGTATCGCCGGAGTCTTAATCGCATACTGTTGAGCGATGAAGCACAATTTAATCTTGATGGAATTAACAATTACACGAAATTCCCACTTGCGGTCCGCCGATAATCCTTACAGGACCGTTGAAAGCATCTTCCAAATCGATTCTCAGTGAATGCTTGGTGTAGTATGATTTGAGATTTACTAATTGGCTTGTTCGTTTGGGAATAACGCTTAAATTGTGCTATTTGCTTGAACTTTCTAATGAAATAATCAGAGACCTAAGAAATATATTTTTAGTCATTTCATTTACATGGAGAAGAAGTTCTTTCAGAATGATGGCGCACCTCCACAATTTGGACAAGCTACAGATTACTTGACTCAGAGCTATGGGACTGGTCGTTCTGGTCCAATAACTTGATCACCGAGATCTCCCCACCTATCCCTGTTTGATTTCTTTTTATTGGTTCTTTTGAAAGAGATGGGGTAAAAGATTAAAGTACAGACTGAGAGGAAACTTGCAACGCATTCGGACGCTGCTGCATTGGTACGAAAACCCCCTAAAACGATTCAACGTTTAGGGATTACGAGCCTGGTGCACGACCTCTTGTTTGAAACTCTTGTTTGAAACGAGTGAGGTAGTGTATTGAAAATCGAGGCTGACATTTTGAACAATTAACATAATAATAATTTAGAAAATTGAACTATATACTCATCTGATAAAACTGTCATGTATTTTTCTCCTGCGTACATCGACAATCATTCGTAGCTCTTCAACGGTTGAAAATAGGGCCACTGTTGTATTTACGTTTTTTCTCTCAAAATTACCCTCCTGAAGTACGGCAGACCGGGTTGGGTTGTTTTACCTCTGAGCGGCACTTTTTTGCACACCATGGGCTAAATGGCCAGGTCACATGTACCCCGAAGGCTCAGAGAAGGTTGGGGGAGGGGACCCACTGGAACAGCTGTTGGGAGACAGATGATAGCCTCCCGTCAAGGCCATCCAGCGTGTTCTTTAACGTGCACAGGGTATGGCTCTCCCACACACGGGGCCATGGCTTAACGTCCCATCCGACGGACGGCGGCCTTTCCAAGCCCATCGGTGTCCCCTACTGACCGTGGTCAGGGCGGGGAATTTTGCGGAGATAAATCTTAACGCTGACCCAGCTGGGACTCGAACCTGGGAACTACAGATTACGAGCCTGGCGCGCTACCGTCTGAGCCACCCCCGCCCCAGGCAGACTGGACGTGGAATAGCTTGCATAATTAAATGCTCACGCCTGAACCGAGAAGTGTGCTTTTAACCGGCCCCTGTGGCAGAGTGATTAGTGTCAAAGTGATCTGCCTTTGGTTTTTCTTAATAGTTATTCACTAGACAGCCTTAATTATTTTCTACACTCAAGGGTCTACTGAAACACTGAAGCATGATGTTTTGTCTGTTTGAATAAGAGAGGTTTTGAAAACAGAAAAGTAGAAAAATACGTTGAAAAAACAGAGATTTAAGAAATTATCTTTTTAACAATTTCATTTGCAGATGAAACACTTGTGACATGTGGAATAATAAGCTGCAGAGAGATTTTAAGAAGAGAGTGAAAAACAATTGTGTGAGACGAAACTCGAGATCAAGAATTTGCTTTTGGTTTCTTCGCCAATTGGAGAAGTTGAAAAAGATAGACCTCGAAGCGAAGATAGAAATAGAATTGCGATGGTAATAAAAATCGCAAAAAGAAAGATAAAAGAGAGGAACAATAATAACCCTGCTTTAGAGAAGGGAGGGAATGGAGATTTGGAGGGAGGGGAGGAAGGGGAAAAATTGTAGATATGACCTAAAAGAGAGAGAAAGAGAGAATAAAAAAAGAGAGATGGAAGAGAAAAGAGAAAATGACCTCCGTCGCTCATAGAAAACTTGACTGTCGTCGGTTCAGAAAAGAGAGGCTTCACAACTAATGCCGTCGTCTTTAGAAGAGTTCCATGCAACAACACGTCGCGATGAGAATATTAAAAGAATATCTTTATTATATCTTTGTGTGTTGGCATCAACATGAGAGCGAAGCGTTCTTCTCCGTTCAGCTCTGCCATCAGTTCAATCTTTGGGTCGAGGCTGTAACGAGCGGCACTGAACACTGAGCGAACTCATTCTAACAGGGAGAGGAGAGGGGACTTGGAGATGAGGGTATTTCTCTTCGAGGGCAATCACGAACACATCCTTTAGATAGGGAGAGGTGTCGGATGATAACCGCCATCTAGTCCCTAATAGCATTATTATACATTACTGAAGACTCGATTTCTCAGTGTCACTATTTAAGGACTTTCTAGACTTTATGCTTAAAGGATAGATGTTGATGTGTATACATAGCGAAATGAATTGCTTGGAGTTTTAGCTGATTCAATGGAAACTCTGTGTCTTTCGTAAAATGTTGAACGAAATGTTGATTGAACACGGAAGCCCAGAGATGTCGGTGTAACTAAGCACCAACGGAATCTTTAAGTTTCCGAGATAAAGATTGCGTGTAGAAGAGGATTGATAAGTTAAGAGACATGAAAAAACTATTCGATGGAGCGAGGAGGGAGCGAAAAAAATCAGAGGAGGAAGGGAGAAAAATGAAGTTAGGATGGAAGCTAATGATGTGGAATATAAGAAAGAGCTTCGAAAGGGATAAGAGAAAAGGTTAAGGATATGAAAGGAGGAAAAGAGAGGAGCGAAAGAAAAGGTAGAAATGATAAAAGATGCGAGAGTTGATGTCGCGAGATTTTGCGGAAAAATGAGAAAAAAAAATCTGCGACGAAAAAGAAAAACTTAAGCAAAAAATGAGTTCGTGAAATCTTAGTAGGTTAAAAAGAAAATGCTGTTGATAAAAATTCATATGGCGACAAAATAATGAGAGTTGAAAGTTGCATTTTGTTTAAAGAACTAAGACTAAGAAATTATTCTTATACTATTCTTAGCTATTATGAAAAATGTGTACAATTTGGGATAGAGGGAATCAGTTATTCCTTCTATTTCATTACAGAATTAATGATTTAAATCACGTGTGTTAAAACATGCACAATGCCAAAAACGTTCATCTGAAGTTTGAAGGACAAAGTAGAACATTTGTAAGGTTCTGATTAAAAATTACTATTACTGAAATATTTTATCAACCGTCTCTAAGAACGCACGTTAGTACTGTAATTATCATTTCCAAAAATAGAATTCAAATGGAATTCATGTATTCTTACTGACTTCGAAGAATTAAATAGATCAAGCCTTTCAATTTCGTATTTAAGACTGCTAAGAAAGACATGCACTGGCTTCCATAAATTAAGAAAGAACTCTATGTTAAGTCAATGGGAAGCTAAAGTCGAAACTCTATAACTTCTAAAATAAGGATTATTGTTCTGGAAAATGTGATTACAGGTAAAGATCTCAATCAAATAAATCAATATCTCGATTTCTAATAATATTCGTTCAGTATTTAAAGAGTTATGTAAGTTTGAATATTTAGCGATAACAATGCCAGCCACAAAAATTGACTTCAGAAGTTAATTAAAACTTAGTAATAAGTATTGTATCAAAGTGTTTAATAAAATAAGTTTGTATTTTAAAACTTTGTGTAAAGAATTCTTTCACTATTCATCAGTTTTGTATAAGTTTCTTAAGACTGGCATGTTGTTGTTAAATATTCAAACTTCCATAACTCATTAAATACTGAACGAATATTGTTGAAAATCGAGATATTGATTTATTTGAGCGAGATCTTTATCTGCAATCACATTTTTAAAAACAAAAAAAAATTATTTTAGAAGTTACAGAGCATTGACGTTAGCCTCCCATTGACAAAGGGTTTTAAGTGGGTGATTACATGGTTGTTATTGCATTTCTTCATTGTAAACAATCTATCTCTGGAATTGTAGACTCCAATTTTTATTCTAAAGATGCACTGATGTAAATCTTGAGGATGCTGTGCAATTACGAAATTCGTTAATTACAGTATTTATCAGTCTTTCGTAATTAAATTGCATATTCCAAAAAAAAAAATCATAATATCGTTGTAATTTTTCTGACTTGACTCAGTTTTCTATGCTGTCATCATTTGGAGAGTAAGAGGCACCATAAGATTTGTTTGAGCTAGGATCAAATTACGTATCAGTATAATGGTAAATAAAATGAAAGAAGTTTACGTTCATGAAATAATTAACGATGAACTTGACGACGTTGTCATAAGCATTTTACCTATAAGTCCTTCTTAACTGCAGAAGAAAGGATTTGGAATTCTTTCCATTCAAGACGACTGTTCTGATTAAAAATCTCTTCTAAAAGTTGAATTTGCAATATATTCAAGGAAAGGGTGGTTCGTAAGAACTTCGATTATATATGAGTTTAAATATCCGTTATTAAGTTGATTCTCAAGTCGATAAGAAAAGTATTTTCAGTCTAGCATAATTTTCCAAAAGGGTATTTTCAGCGTTTAATGATTTTCACTTAGTTTTACTTTGGAGCTAAATCAGTTGTAAATACCGGCACATACTTTATCAGCTATTGACTGAAAATGATAGTGCAGTGCTCTATACAGCAGTCATAGCTATATATAAATGCATCATATATAGCATCAATAGAGCAGTGCTCTATTTCATTCGAGTATGCTGAAACCAGCCGTCCCGTGGCCGAGTGGTTAGCACGCTTAGCTACTGATCTAAGGGACCTGGGTTCGAGCCCCGGATTAGGCATGGATGTGTGTGTCGTTTTTCTGCTGAGGTCCTCCATCCTCTCAGACCTTCTACTATGGCATATAAACTGACAGGCTCCTGTCAGACCTCTGTGGCAAGCAGCTGCTTGAGGGGGTATTTATTATGCTGAAACTAAAAGCACAAATAGGTGCAAAATTAAAATAATTTCTCTGCTATTTAGCAGTTGAGAAACGTATTCATATCAAAATGAACGTACATACATTCCTAACGTTTTATTATACTTGCAGAAACGGATCAAATGTGATGAAATTTATCTTAATCTGTAGGGTCTAACTAACCACCTCATCCACATGGATGTTCCATTGTTTGCACTTCGTCATTTCATTAAAATAAACAAATACGTGTCCAAATAATTTTGGCAGATATGCTTTATATTGTCCATTCGATGTTATAAGAACAAAAGTTGCTTGGAGTCTATCGTATCCGTTATATATTCATTGAAGCATTCTGTCTTTGTATTGTAATTAATGGTCTAAATCAATGTTTCCCAAAGTGGGCGATACTGCCCCCTGGGTGGCGATGGAACGATCCAGGGGTGTCGGTAGTAGCCTCGGGTGCAATTTGGGGTAGGGGTGGAAGCATAAAGAAAGAAGGGAAGATAAGAAAATTTTGAAAAACCATTCGTACATGTTTTATCTGTTGTGTAACATAGAGTTAAATTCGTAGTGATTACTTTATTTTCCAAATAAACACATAAAATTATCCTTCGTTATCTTAATTTTCTATGTGTAATGCTAATGTTACTATGGTTGATTTTAATAAATAATTCTATAATTTCAAGCTTCAAGGTGTCTTATTTACAACATTTGTCTTTACTATATTGTAGGAAGTAGGTAGAAATATAGATACATAAAAGAATGCAAATTTGTCACTGCATCTTTCTGTTTGTTCGCTTAAAGAAGGTAGATTTTCAGGGGGCGCTGAATAATATTTTCTGAAAAGGGAGCGATAGGACAAATACGTTTGGGAACCTCTGGTCTAAATGAAAGCTGCTATATTTTAGAAAGGATTCATCCATTTTTCTTTGAACTCTTGTAATTTCTTGTGTTCTCTATTTTTTGTGCGAAAGATTTTTCTACAAGAAACGAAATTCGAAGCAAGCTGTACTCAAACGCCTCAGAAGATCTTATAAAGAGTTCAGTAGCTTTGAATCAATCGCTTTGAATTTATCATTTCAGTGATGATGTCGAATCCAAATGTGGGCTGATCTTCGCCTTTCATTCGTCACTGTCAGTTTGACTTAGTCTATCTGATTCTTTCCATACCTTTTCTTTTGCCTCTTCCTGATTTATGTACTTCGCCCTGATCGTTTCAAGCAACTGATTTCGATCTAACTGGCTAAGAGGAAATCAATGATGGTCTTATCAATTTTCGCACTAGAGGAATAGGAATTTTTATTGTCTTCCAGTTTCGGATTCTTAAAAAAAAAAGAACAGTGTCAACCTTACTATTTCGTTTTTCTGCCTGTTAAAAGAATTTTGCGTTTATTAAAGAAATCTGTTCATTGTAAAATTTCAAATTTTAAAGTGTCGGCTTATTTTGATCTTCCAATAGAATCTTCTGCTGGTTCATTTTATTTTTCCCTGTTATTTCTTTCACTTCGAAACTGAAGTCTTTTTGTCCGTCCAAACTCATCCTCCTGTTGTTCAAACCATCCATCCAAACTCATCCTCCTGTTGTTCAAACCATCCATCCAAACTCATCCTCCTGTTGTTCAAACCATCCATCCAAACTCATCCTCCTGTTGTTCAAACCATCCATCCAAACTCAAACTTTCACTTGCAGTTCACTGATCCATCGTCTAAGCGAAGCATGTGGATTTATGGACTAGAGAAGCAGGAGCATTTACCCTCAGAAGGTGAAGTGTGAAAGGTCAGGAAGCACACCTGAACGAGCACAGTCACTTTACTGAATCGAACTCGAGCGAGCTCGTGAGAGATGAGACTAGCAATTCGGAGAATGGGATGCAAGGGGGTAGAAGGTGATGGTCGAAATTTCAGCAGGAGACAATCCATCCGAATAAAATCGCCGTAACACGTGTTGAGTATCGACATTAACCAGAAATTGCGTTGAGAGAGTGCGTTACTTGAGGTTGTCATCCTCTAACGGTTAACGTGGCAGATGTGGCGTGCTTTTGGGCGGCAGTTAAGCATGACTAGGCTGCGCAGAATTGGTTCTTGTCTCCCGTCTTTTGCATGGTGTGGTGGGCGATAAATAGTCTCTGGGGCTCGCAGGTTCCTCCATAAAAGACGGGGAGGCATTCAGGAGGATGCGAAGATATGGTATCTGCGGGCACGTGCTCGTAAAGGAGAAAGAAGAAAAGTGGGAGCAGGAGTCTCGCTCTTTCGCTTTCATTCCTGAGAAAGGAACGGAGATTCTTAAGATGTAATTTATGGCATAAACCGTGCACTAAAGAGCGCATGCGAAAATATTAAGGTCGATAAGTGTCCTACGTTCTCTCGCTGATGATGATGATGAAATTGTGATGGCTGAATTCTGGCGGAGATAATGTAGATCGAGTCGAGAATGACCCAGTAGAGCAGAAGCATTTCCATCAGCTTTGTTCCAAGGATGCTGATGAAAACATTCCGTTCCTCTTGCGATTTGTTATTAGAAAGGCATCATTTATTTTAACTGCGATTAAACTATAAGAACAAGTCATCGTTAGAAGACATTATCTGATGTACAAAATCTAGCAGCTTTATTAACTTGCAAAAGGCACGAAAGTAGGATTAAAAAACTTACATCGGGGACCATTTGTTCGTGAGCCCATGACGCTCGCGGAGATGTTAAATGTGCTCCGGAGCGCGATCATAAGCAGATTTCGTCTACTTCTCTAAAGACGTTATATTTGGCGATAAAATTTATATTAAAAAATAATACAACCAGTGCAAAAAAAAAATATTGATATTTTAATTTTTTTAAATAAATCCATGTAGTTTTGCTTTTTATAACGATGCTTCAAAATTAATTCCGATGAGGAAATCGTCGAAAACATTTGGTGCTCGTTAAGTTCCATTTTGGAAGCCTTGGTGCTCTTCTCTCAAAGATTTCAAACCTTATATAAATAAGTACATTGTTCAAATAAATGTTAGATAGCCAGTAGAAAGCAACTTTCCCGTTTTCCATACTTTATAAAACATTATATTTAGGGAGAAATACGATTGAATACATTTCATAGATTTTATTTACATTAATTTGAATTAAATCTCTGTAAATCTTGATTTTAAATTATTGGTCAATAATTAATGATCTAAGTAAATTGTAATACTAAGCATTAGAACCGGATCTAGAAAAAAAATAAAGGGGTGGGGTCCACCGAGTTGGGAAAAAAAAGTAAAGAAAAAAAGGGGGTGTGGTGAGAAGAGAGGATTTCCATTGCAGTATAGCATTTCCCCCTCCGTTTTAGAGATACAGTGGACCTTCGTTATAGCGCTGCTCGCTATACCGCGCACTCGGTTATAGCGCGGGCGATGTTCGCGATAAGTTCAAACATGTTTATACAGGTCCGTGCGGCGTTAGTGAGTATCGCATTTTATTGTTACTGCGTATTGAGTAATTGTGTATGTATTGAGTTCCTGCATGTATTTTGAATAGTGTTTAATTATTGTATGCATGATGAGTAAAAGAAAAGCTTACAGTGTGAAATTTATTGTGTCGCCACCGCTGCGCTCGGTATAACGCGGTTCACCTTATAACGCGGGTGTTGTTTCCCGCCCGACATGCGCGTTATATCGGGGTCCACTGTATTTAGAAAACTTCTTGAAAAATGCATGAAATATACTTAAGTTTAATATTTTTACCTCTATTATTCTTATTAGTATTCTCAAAGGGTCTCCCTTCTCTCTAGATCCGGCCCTGTTAAACACTTTCATAAAATTGAAGAATCGTTAAATAAACTTCTAAAAATATATCCATTTCAGCAAAGAGTCTGATATAAGAGTGATTATTCGCGTTTGATTTAAATATTGCAGAACAGGGATGTGTTCTTCCTCAATTATATTATCTTTCCGACGAGGCTTTATCTTTCTCACAGGTCTCTAGGAGCTTATAATGATGACTTGGATCCCGTAACATCTCCGAGGTAAGTGGACTGCGAATATAAATTTAATATAAGACTTAGGCGTAATACAGTTCTCTTACATTTTAATGAATTTCTGAGATGATTTGATTATGACCAGTACACTGCTTAAAACTTTGCAGCTATAATAAGTGATTATACTGCTAGAAAATCAAATTTTAGATACGTTGGATTAGTTTCGTTATAGGAATAATGAACTGGTGCAGTGTCGCACGTGGTGAATGCGTGCTATATACGTTACAAATCTATAAAATTATTCATATGAAGCAACATGATGTAACCGAAGGTGGAAATAATCTATAATAGTTTTTGCTCGCCAAAAACCCGTGCATTTAACTACGAGGAATGCGCTTTTTTTGTTAAAGCCAGTAAGGATTTGAGTGTAGAAGTGACATAGACAAAATCCTATTTATTTCAAGCAACAGTTGACTAAGGCGGGAAGTTGAAGGACAGCGATATCGCGGCCAGGACTACTCAGTCTATTACGAAGATATATCTACCATAATTATTTAAGTAAACCTTAAATAAGATTTAACACATAATCAGTTGCTTCTTCTTATTTCATTTATTTTCTTATAAAAAATTACATAATTGAGTGGTAATCATAAAAAAAACTCACATATAAAATAAAAAAACTCTCTCAAGCAGGGGCTTGCCACAGAGGCCTAACAATTCATAAAAAGGGGTTGGGTTGTTTTACCTCTGAGAGGCACTTTTTTGCACACCATGGGCTAAATGGCCTGGTCACATGGACCCCGAAAGCTCAGAGAAGGTTGGAGGAGAGGATCCACTGGAACAGTTGTTGGGAGACAGATGGTAGTTTCCCGTCAAGGCCATCCAACGTGTTCTTTAACGTGCGCAGGGCCACGGCTTAGCGTCCCATCCAATGGACGGCGGTCTTTCCAAGCCCATCGGTGTCCCCTACTGACCGTGGGCAGGACGGGGAGTTTTGCGGAGATGAAAAGGGGGAGGGAAAGACCAAAGGGAATTTCCATTTCAGTACGTCTTACATTTAATAATATTTGCGCGAATGTTGCCTTTTAATAGAAGTGTAAGGGATGTCAAATCTAAAGTGTTTACTTAAATATAAATGTGTCCCTGAGGATAAGTATTGAAAATCGTATTTACAAAATAAAGTTTTTGAACCTTTTGGCGGAAATGACATTTTTGTGTGGGAAAAGCCCTCTAAGACTTTGGGCTTTTTACGGAGACCTAGAGAAAATTTTGAGACCTAGAAAAATGTCTCCCACTTGCTCTTACTACATTACAAGTTCAGAAATAAATTTTAGCTTTTAGTTCAATTCTATCTTTATCATATTTCTCTCAGGTTGATTAGCGCTATATATGCAATTTTATTTTGCCCAGGGATATCGACTCTTGATCTAGCGCCTTTTGTTAAATTTATGTTCCTTATTTTTCAAGTATAACTTGAAGTTATTACAATTTAATAACGTGCTTTGAAAATTAAATTTAAGGTATTTTCATAAGTATCTCAGATGTATTCAAATCTTAAAAAATTGTACATCAAACATTAATTTAGTATTGATTTCAGAGTGTTCAAATCATGCCGTCTATTCCGCCTTCGATATTTTTGGGCATCAAGCGTCACCGATAGTCTAGGAAAGCCGCTGTCATGGGATAGGCGCGTTAAGTTGTGGTCCCGTGTGCAGGAGAGCCATATTGTGCTTACGTTAAAGAACAGCGGGGTGATTCTAGCCTCTGATAGCTGTTTGGGATCATCATTTTTTACAAAGCTCTGTATTCTCGGGTCCTGTATGCACAAAAGTCACTCACGGAGATGAAATAACCCAAGAACTCCGCAACCCATAGGAACTGTCTTCAATGTGTTTTGGTAAAAATTAATTACATTTTATTTTTGCATTTCTTCGTGACTTTCATCAAAAAGATGTTTTATTGGTTTCTCTGAGTTATATTAGATAATATGCCATTCTCATTTCAGATGGATGATTCCAAGATATCTAAATCTGTAACCATGGTATGTATTTCACTCAAAAATACTATTCAGTCCAGACAAGAGTTGGATTTGTAACATGCATTGTAAAAATTCCTATAAAACATTGATTTTTGTTTATTTTATGGAATTTTGCGAAGTCCCTACGTAAAACTAAAAACGAATACAAATTTAAACCACAACTCTGGATTATACTAAATAATACAGCCGTGTTTCATTTTGGCTGTAGTATTTAAGAGTTAAAATAAGCTTATTCAGTCGTCCCATGGCCGAGTGGTTAGCGCGCTTGGTTACTGACCTGGGTTCGAGCCCCGGGTAAGGCATGGATGTATGTGTCGTTTCCCTGCTGTGGTCCTGCAATCTTCCCAGACCTTCTACTATGGCATATAAACTGACACGCTCTTGTCAGACCACTGTGGCAAGCAGCTGCTTGAGGGGCAAAAAGGGGGTATTTATTATTTTTATTCAACAACTTTATTATTATATTGATACGATGCCATGGAACCATTTATGCTATTGCAATGCCATCAGGAAAAAAAAATTGACATTGTAGTGACTCAAAATTACAAAAATTAGAAGTACTGATATTCATCTCAAAATGTATTGTTCCCACTCAGTCTTGGAAATACGATAATAAGAAAATTTAAGCCATTGAAGAATTTTGAGAGTACAATTGAATAAACTTTTATATATTCTCTATTAACATCTTTAACTTCGTTAAAGTGCTCTGCGCATCGACAGAGGTAAGATTTCTTCTTAGTGTTCAATATTTGTTTACAAGAGGGATTGTTACATTAAAAAGGTAACTGTATATAAAATGGGTTTTAAACCTACTTAAATAATTTACTCTACGTTAAAAAATTAGGTGGAAAGTTTTCAAACTTCTTAATTATTTTGCTGTTGTAATACCGAAGAAAAAAAAATTAACACTGCAATACCTTAAAATCACAGAAATAGAAATACGTATTATTCACCTCAAAATTTATTGTTCCCACTCAGTTGGGAAACCTTAGTTGGGAAACTTTCAAACGTCAGTTCATTGACATTTATCAAATGATCCTTATCTATAAAATTCATTGCTTTTTTATCCGTTGTGGGGGGAGGGTGGAATTTACATCTCTTTTCGTTCAAAAACATTCAGAACTGACAACGTAAAAGTGGAAAGAAAACAAGAAGCGACCAAATCTCCTTTAGCTTCTGAATTAAAGAATTTTGAGACGTTGTGTGTTTATAAAGTCTTGTTTGCTGTTTCACGCAGGGGACAGTCAAAGAACAAATTGAATTGTGGGAGAAATAAACTTGGAGCGGAAAGTTCACACGGGCGCCTCAGATAACAGAATGAGGAAGGAAAAAAAAAAGATCGACAAAAAGAAGACGTGATGTGCAAGAGTAAAAGAAACCGTTCTGATGGAGAAAAACTCTGAATTTTGTGCATCGCTCGAAAGAAAAAAAGATGTTCAGTCAGGTACTTTATGGCGTTCTCTCATGCCCGTCTAAACTTTTGCAACAATAGGATATGAAAAGAAAAATGAAATGTAATCTTGCAATAAATAAACTCTGATATGATATCAACTATTAAATGTCTTGACAGGCAATTCTCTTTGCGTCTGATTAAACAATAAAAATAATATTTTCCTCATATAGTAAGGACACTTACTGCGGAGGGCTGACAGCAGCTGATTGTATAAGCCTGAGGGTAAGCTACATATTCGTAGAAAGGCAATGCAAAATATCCATGTCATCTACATTATTTTAAACCATGCCCATTAACTCCATAGCCAAACACATTAACCTCTCAGCCGTTGGAATGAATTCAGGCGTTTTAAAGAGAGTCCTTTTACTTTTCATTAGAAGGGGCATTTGCATTCTCTCCATGATGGAAAAAAAGTATAACGACGAGTTCCAAATGCAAGACAATTTAACTCTTCCTGTTGCAAAATGGTAACAACTTCATCGCATGACAAAATAAATAACAGTGCATATGCAAATTAAATTCCTTTTCAACCCTTCAGTCGACTGAGAAAGAGAGTAGAGATGGCTATTTTCTTGAAATCGAGATATATCTCTACAACTCTACATTAGAAACAACGAGGTGAAGCGATGAAATTCTGCATGCCATTACGTTTAACACTCTGTTGCCAAGGGCTGCACTGCTGCAACAGGTTGAAGTTTGGCCCACTGGAAATCTTTTACGGTTATGGGTTTGAAGCCTAAGGGACTTTGGATGTTTTGAAAGAAATTTCAGGAGATTTTGGTCAGAGTATCCAACGTGTTCTTTAGATGCACACTTGTTAGGCATCAAGGTGAATTCCATATTTATTTCTCTCAGCCTTCGGGGTCCATGTGACCTGGCCATTTAGCCCATTGTGTGCAAAAAAGTGCCGCTCAGAGGTAAAACAACACTAAAACAACAACCCATATTTATTTTTTCTGTTGGTAGCTGAGTCGTGACAA
This sequence comes from Ryuthela nishihirai, assembly GCA_038380435.1. NCBI lineage: Eukaryota > Metazoa > Arthropoda > Arachnida > Araneae > Heptathelidae > Ryuthela > Ryuthela nishihirai. Next base: position 92,988,780 of record JAWZYU010000005.1, on the reverse strand, counting down.
GTTTTTGTGTGTTTACACTTTAACTCTTTCTGATATTTGTGAGAATATATGTGGAATATATGTAGTATGTTTGTGGGAATATTATGGAAGATGAAAGGGGTCTGAAAGATCTCTTTCTTCTCCTACAGTGCGATAACCAGTGGCGTAACTAGAAGCGGAAGGGACCGTGGCCAAACTTATGGGACCCCTAACGTCATTATTTTTGTGATTCACATAGAAACCTAAAACTTTTTTAAATCTAATTAAATATACATTTTTTCGTTGAGAAGAAAACTTTTCTATGGATGAATAGTAATTTACTAAAATATACATAAAAATCAGCATTATGAATAATCGTGAAAATCTCTATCATTTTGATTTTGGAGGCACGTAGCATTTCCCACCTATGACACACTATTATTACGCAACTGCTGATAATGCCAGGGAGTGTGGGGGGTCGTAATCTGTAATTCCCCATTTCGAGTCCCAGCTTGGACAGCGTTGAGATTTATCTCTGTAAAACTTTCCGCCCTGCCCTTGGTCTAGGGGACACCAATGGGTCTTGGAAAGACCGCCGTCGTCGGATGGGATGTTAAGCCGTGGCCCCCTGTGCAGGTTGTGTTGTTTTATCTTTGAGCAGCACGTTTTACACAAAATGGGCTAAATGGCCAGGTCACAAGGACCCCGTGGACTCGGGGAAGGTTGGGAGAATGGGACCCATAGACAACTGTTAGGGGGCAGATGGTAGCTTTCCGTCAAGGCCATCCAGTATGTTCTTTTAAAGCTCACAGGATATGACTCTCCTGCACACGGGACTACGGCTCAACGTTCCATCCGATGGACGGCGATCTTCCCAAGGCCCATCGGTGCCCCCTACTGACTGTGGACAGTGAGGGGAGTTTTGCGGAGAAAAATCTCAACGATAGCCTAGCTGCGAGTCGAACCTGGGAACTGCAGATTACGAGCCTGGCACATTAACGACTGAGCCCTCCCCCCCGCCCCCCTTGTGCAGGAGAGCCATACCTTGTGCACATTAAAGAGCATGATGGATGGTCTTGACAGATGTCTACCACATGTCTTCTAACAGCTCTCCATTGAGTCTCCACCCCCAATTTCTCTGAGCCATTGTGGTCCTTTTGATCTGGCCATTTAGCCCATTGTGTGCAAAAAAAGTGCCACTCACAGGTAAAACAACGCAAATGCTTATTAGGGCAGATTGAAATCTGTTATCAAAGCCATTCAAGTTTTCTTTATTTATTGCAGATCTATAACTTTCAAATATCGTCTTGTACAAGTCTAATTATATTCATTCTCATCAAGTTCAAAAGCGGAGAAAATCCCAACCTTGCATAATTTGGACCGAACTTCTCTAATTCGGAAGACGCTTTTTATCCTCAAGAGATCATAACGTTCCACAATGAATGAGCTTTCTAAGTCCATTAATATTTCTTTTGTGCAAAGAAGGCAGGGAAAGTAAGAAAATGAGGACAACATGATGAAGAAAATCACAGATCAGAATTGCATTCTTCAGGTTACTTCTTCTGACTCCCTCATCCACTGTTTCGTAAAGAATGGGAGAGAAAAGATGACCAAAACATTTAAGCAATTGGAAATTGAAGTTAGAAAGAGGGAAAGGACAAGGAATGTTGGTTTCTAGAAACAATGGATGATAATTTGTCTAAACAGATACACGGCGAAAAATATTGGACTTAACATAATCACCTCAGTCATGGGTTCATCATTAATGCTAGAAAAACAGGGAGGTTGATAAATGCAATATCTTTTTACCGTAGTTTTCTCTGAGTCATAAAAACAGCGTTGAGTTGTTTTACCTCTGAGGGACACTTTGTTACACATAATGGACTAAATGATCAGGTCAAAAGGACCCCGAAGACTCAGAGAAGGTTGATGAAGGGGATCCACTGGACAGCTATTGGGAGACAGATGGTAGCCTCCTGTCCCACATTAGTGTTCTTTAACGCGCACAGGATATGGCTCTCCTGAACACAGTGCCGCTGCTTAACGTCCCTATCCGACGGACGGCGGCCTTTCTATGCCCGTCTGTGTCCCCTACTGAATAAAAACAGAGAAATAAAAGTATTGTAAAATGTTGCATGATAGAAATATTATTAATTCTAATTCTTATGCTTTTTAATTACTACCCTAATGGAACGTAATTTGCAACGTTTATGTGGTTGCCATAATTTTTATTATTATGTTTCGATTTCATCTTAAGTCATAAGAAAGTATGTAAAAGTCACGGCACTGTACAATGACCTTGGGTTTAAAAGTTTTCCTCTGAAGTTCCTTGCCATTCTGTTAAAAATGTTTCCTATTCAGTTTGTCTGTCAACCTTTTAGTCTTACTGAAAGCTCTAAAATACGAAACACAACTTCAACACATTCGTCAACGCATGAACAGAGTTTCAAACATTTTCCACACGACACCCCAACTCACGGAATTCAAACTGACAGGGCAAGCAAAGCAACACCTCGGAAGAGACCGAACGTCGAGTCGAGAGTAATTCTTTTCCCTCCTGCCATCTTTATCTGGCGTCTCTAACGCCAACTAGTCTGCTCTTGCGCTGCTATTGATTCGCAGAGGAGACGAGTGTACAAAGCTCCTATCAGCAGTGTGCCTTTGGTAGTGCTGCTGGCTTCTGCTCGAAGCACGCTTGTTTATACGGCAATAAACACCTGGCGCTCCAAATAAATTGTTTAATAAATGCTTGCGTAACTGCCCAAGCCTCGCACGCACGTCTCGCTTTTATCTGTAAAACGTCGAAAATTGCGTCTAGTCGATATCCAATGACCTAGAAGCGAGAAACAGACGGTGATAAGTCTAATTATAAGTGCAAGTCTATAAAAATATTAGATGTGCATAATTGGAACATTTGAACAGGCCTTTATACAATTAAGGAGCTGTAGAGAACCGTTGTTTTCTTCGAACACAAATCAGAATGAGGGATCAGATCATGGCCATTTATGCTTTTGATCAATTCTCCTGATTTTACAGAACTGCTGTGCGGAAAACTTACAGAGGGCTAGAAAATATCTCTGGTAACGTTTTCGTCCAGAAGGGCTATTCTAAACAAAATGTGAGGCGGGGTCGGCTCAGTCGGTAGCCCGCCAGACTCATGACATGCAGGTCCCAGGTTCGAATCCCACTGTCGCGTCCCCTAACTTTCTGTTGTGGTTAATTGATGTAACACTTCGCTGGCCTTGAGTGGTAAGGGTAAGGGGCGTTCAACACTTAAAATTTATATCAAGGTTCGAGGATTATTTAATCCAGTGCCAGTGTGTTTGAGTGTTGATGCCGTTGATAGTTCGCCCGATACTACAAAACCTTTGAGAGGAATTTTATCCCGCCGTGATCTATTCACCTTTGATCGATGGATAATCAGAAGACACTTGTTACAAACTTAACATGAGCTTTATTATATCCTTCTCATCAGTGTTGCCTTCCTGTTGCTGGGATACGTCTTAGGAGGTTGTCTATCGTTTCTAGTGATTCCATTCTCTGTTAGTCACACAGACTGATTATTGTTAGTCACATCGACTTTTATTTCGGATGGCCACACAGACCTCTAGTTGGGGCGGGGGTGGTTCAGTTGGTAGCGCGCCAGGCTCGTAATCTGTAGTTCCCAGGTTCGAGTCCTAGCTGGGTCAACGTTGAGATCTATCTCCGCAAAATTCCCCGCCCTGTCCACGGTCAGTAGGGGACACCGATGGGCTTGGAAAGTCCATCCGTCGGATGGGACATAAAGCCGTGGCCCCGTGTGCGGGAGAGCCATACCCTGTGCACGCTAAAGAACATGCTGGATGGCCTTGACGAGAGGCTACCATCTGTCTCCCAACAGCAGTTCCAATGGGTCCCCTTCCTCAACCTTCTCTGAGCCTTCGGGTTCCTTGTGATCTGGTCATTTAGCACATGGTGTGCAAAAAAGTGTCGCTCAGAGGTAAAAAACCCAACCCAACCTGTACCACTACCATACCTTATCCACATGAATATGTCGTAGCTTTACGTGCATGTAAATTACACTGATTCCATGCGATCCCGTATCAACATACCTCCAAGCAAGATTGGAAACCGTCCGTAAAAACTAGGCAAAATTTCAGGTATCTGTGGAAAATTGTCAGATCTAAGAATGCTTAGTATTTTACACAAAAACTGTTTTACCATTTTTCCCAATCTTCAACACGATATTTTTGCAATCATGTTCAAAAATTGCTTTAACGTTGTCATTTGTAGGAATTTTTGGGGCAGAGTAATATATTAGATTTACGAACAACTGATTTTTCTAAAACGCTACTTTTTTGTTTTCCCGTAATCACTGTTAAAGTCACGTCTCAGTTTAAGTTCTCATTGATTCTTGTGAATTTAACATTTTATTAGATTTCCAAACAATTTCTTGTGCCTGCCTTTGACCTGTCATTTTTTGCACCCAAAAAATAATTTCGAATAAAGACAATTTGACCTGTCATTTTTTGCACCCAACAAATTATTTCGAAACAGACAAGAGTGAATTTCATTGCTGTGAAATGTTTCAAGATTTCAACATTGAACTAGACTCATGATTAAACTAAGACAAGCAGTTCAAAATGTAGATAATGCTTTTAGTAAATAGAATATGTTAAATATTATAACTATAGGTGTTTAAATTTCGAAAAGTTAAATATGGCTAATTTTAGAAGTACTTTGTTATAAGCACTATGACTTTGTTTGGATTTTTACGTAAAAAACTTTAAAGATAAAATTTTATTAAGCACAAAAGCAAGAGTATGATGACGAACAACCAAATTCACCAACATGCAAAAATTAAGCTCTCTTTTTTATTTCGTATTCTGAAGTAATAATAAATAAAGTATAAATATTATTCATTATTTGACAAAATTCTGAACTCTTGTTAGCTTTCTTCCACATTTTCATTATGCTTTGAAGCAAAAACTGTGTCGATAAAAACGTTTTTCTGTCCATACATTTCTTCTTAAAAATTTCAACCTTGCAGGCAAGCAAGTCCGACCCTCATCCAGCCCTCCTCACCGGAGCAATTATTTCTTCATTAGATTTTTTGCATTTATTGTGGTACATTCAATTGGAGTTAATATCGAAGTGCTCTTGAGATCCAATGCAGTTGTTGGACCTGTTTAGTTGAGTGATGTCCTCTTAATACCGCTCCAAATAGACATGACTACCAAAATATTAAATAAATCCTATGTCATTGGGAATCTAGCTCTACAACTTCTAAAATATGCATTTAGTGGAAAAATGTGAATGAAGATATATTACAGTTCATAATAAAATTTATTTAAATATCTACTTTCACCAATATTTTTTCAAAACAATATTTTATTATGGAATTTGGGATATTTAACTAAATTAACTTATTTTATTAGTCATATAATCTGCAAAATGTTTATGCAGAAACGTAATCATTCATGTGGATAAGGTATGGTAGTGGTACAAGAAAATATTTATACGTCATCATTCATGTGGATAACTCTTGTTAGCTCACTATGTCATATTTCATGTGGATAAGGTATGGTAGTGGTACTGGAAAATATTTATACGTCATCATTCATGTGGATAACTCTTGTTAGCTCACTATGTCATCATTCATGTGGATAAGGTATGGTAGTGGGAGAGGAAAATATTTATACGTCATCATTCATGTGGATAACTCTTGTTAGCTCACTACGTCATCATTCATGTGGATAAGGTATGGTAGTGGTACTGGAAAATATTTATACGTCATCATTCATGTGGATAATTCTTGTTAGCTCACTATGTCATATTTCATGTGGATAAGGTATGGTAGTGGTACTGGAAAATATTTATACATCATCATTCATGTGGATAACTCTTGTTAGCTCACTATGTCATCATTCATGTGGATAAGGTATGGTAGTGGGAGAGGAAAATATTTATACGTCATCATTCATGTGGATAACTCTTGTTAGCTCACTACGTCATCATTCATGTGATATGGTATGGTAGTGCGACAGGAAAATATTTATACGTCATCATTCATGTGGATAAGGTATGGTAGTGGTACAGGAAAATATTTATACGTCATCATTCATGTGGATAAGGTATGGTAGTGGTACAGGAAAATATTTATACGTCATCATTCATGTGGATAACTCTTATTAGCTCACTACGTCATCATTCATGTGGATAACTCTTATTAGCTCACTACGCCGTCATTCATGTGGATAAGGTATGGTAGTGGTACAGAAAAATATTTTATCATTGAACTAAATATATATTTTATTTAACTAAATTAACTTATTTTATAAAAATCATTCGTATTGTCTAATATTGAAATAATTTCTCAAACTTCTAAAATGTATATTTATTTAATTAAATGGTTTGAAGAAATACGTATTATTTAAGTTTTAATTAATTTCTGAGATAAAATCTTAGGACGCATTGTTTTTGCGAAATATTCTATCTTCCCTAATTCTTTAAATATTGAACGAATATTATTAAAAAACGAACTTTACATAAAATTGATTATGATGTATAATCTATCTTTAGTCATATTTTTCCGTTAAATGCATATTTTTGAAGTTATATTCTCTTTGATATGACATGAAAATTTTCAAATATTTCATAGGTACCGTAGGGTAATGTTTATCCTCGCCAATGAAAATCACTTCCAGCATCAGTTGCAATCTGGAACAGATCTCGAGAGATGCATTTTGTATCCAGCAAATGGGAGGTTTCATACGGATTGTTGTTTTTTACCTCTTTTTTGCACACAGTGGATTAAATGTCTAGATCACGAGCATCCCAAGGGTTCAGAGTTGGTTAGGAGAAGGGAATCCACTCGGCACTTCTTAGGATTCGGAGTTGGTTAGGAGAAGGGAATCCACTCGGCAATTCTTAGGATTCAGAGTTGGTTAGGAGAAGGGAATCCGCTCGGCACTTCTTAGGATTCAGAGTTGGTTAGGAGAAGGGAATCCACTCAGCACTTCTTAGGATTCAGAGTTGGTTAGGAGAAGGAATCCACTCGCACTTTTTAGGATTCAGAGTTGGTTAGGAGAAAGGAATCCACAAGGCACTTCTTAGGATTCAGAGTTGGTTAGGAGAAGGGAATCCACTCGGCACTTCTTAGGAGATAGACAGCAGTCTCCCGTTTAGGCTATATAACTTGTTCATCAATGTATACAGAGTATGGTTCTCATGATCACAGAGCCACGACTTTATGTCCCATCCGACGGACGGCGGCCTGTCCAAGCCCACCAACGTTCGCTTTCTCACTGAGGACCGGACGGGGCTTAGCAGAAATGAATCTCGACGCTGTAACAGTTGAGACTTGAACCTGGGAATTACTAATTAGGAGCTTGATGTGCTACCGTCTGAGCCAACCCCCGCCTCTCTACCAATAGAAACGGAATTTGAAATTGGCTTTAACTCAGTTCGAAGAATTTTTGATACCATATTTTGTTGGTTTCTCTCGACTCAGTTCTTGTTAATATATCGTTCCTTGAAATATGGTGAAACATTCAAGGTCTCTCTGTGTAAAAGGCTAGTATTTTCATCAAATTGAACGATTTGTTCTTTCTTATGCCCATTTTTATCACTCGTTCACTGCTGAAAAATGGAAACATTGGGAACACAGTTTTGACACTTAACTTATTAGGTAAATCCTGCTGCTTTTGCAGAAGTGAAGGAAGTGACAGATGATCACCCAATAGGAAATCTATTCCAGTGAGTTGCTGCAGCGTGTAATGACCAGCCGTTGATAGATTCCGAAATGGATAGCTGCACCAATTACCTTACCATTCACTGAGAGATCGATTTCAAACTGAATGGCTACCTACACCTAAGCTGACAGCTTGTCAATCGATTAGGAGATCGCTTTTGAAATGAAGAGACTGCATCCAATTGGTTGAACATCAACTGGGAGATTCATTTAAGTGGGTGGGTTGCTGTTCCCAAAATGGCTGGTCAGCTCACAGGGGCTGAGTAGTCATCGGTAGATTTATTGTAAGGTGGGTTGCTTCACCACGGGGCAATCAGAATTGAACATCCCAACTTCTATGTGGTTAAAATCAGTTGGAATCACACTGATCCGTATTTGGAATCATATAGAACAAAAACTCTACACTATTTTTCCAAAGGAAAAAATTATGCTTTTCGAAAACTTGGTAGCGTTTCAATGAGGAAATCTGGCATTTTCTTTAAAAAAAAAGTCTAAAACAGCAGCCAAACCTATTGCTGGGTCATTTACATCACTGAGAATGGTTCACCGTGTGTCTCGATTGTTATAGGTCCTGTTTTTAATTACATTCCGTTGACTGATTAATGAACTGATCGCCTTACGTTGTGACACTTGCACCTCGCCTGACGAATTTATCTCCAATGAATAGCTGCTAGTGTCGTTCCTCACACAGTTCATCGTTTGTGCACAAAGCTTCGGCTTTGGCCTAATGTCTGCCTGGTAACTAGAGAAGAACCCGCTTCGTCGCATAGATAATTAAGTCAGAGCGTCATTCCATCACTCAATGATTGCCTTAATCAATTAATCTTCTCTGTTGGGCCCTGACTTGTCCGAGCGCAATTAATCACTGAATTAGACAACAGGCTTTTCTATCACGTGCTCTTCCCGGTATTAATCTATGTTTATGTTTGTCAGTGAAACTGTAAGTTGGAGGTTGTTCTACTTTTCTTTGATGGTTCATTATGATTTCTCTCATTGGAGTAGCCATATTCATTTAAACGTCTAAAGAAAGTGTTGATATTGATTAAACTCTTCTTTCAATAATTGTTTAATTCTGTGTTTAAGAGTTCTTATCTAATAGAAAATCCCCGAAAGTATCTGTGACTAACAATCATGAGGAGCGGGGTGGCTCCAATTATTAGGTCGCCTGGCTTGAAATCTACACTTCCCACGTTCGAGTGCTACCTGATCCAGCGTTGACATTTATATCCGCAAAACTCCCTGCCTCGGGCAGCAGGGGACACCAATGGGTTTGTTAATGTCGCCATCCATTGGATAAGACTTAAGCCGTGGTCTCGTGTGGAGGTGAGCTATACCCTGTGCACGTTAAAGAACATGCTCGATGGCTTCGACGGGAGGCTAAAATGGGAGGCTGTCTCGTAACAGCTGTGCAGACACTTCCACCAACTTTCTGTTAGGCCTTGGGGTCCTTGTGATCTGGCCTTTTAATCCATTGTGTGCAAAAAATGTCGCTCAGAGGTAAAACAACTAGCAAATATGACATTTGGTATTCATTCTTTAGCACTTTGGTGGAAATCAACGGCATATGACGAATTTTTTTTAACTATGTTATTTTTTTTTGGTTTCTACGCTCTACTTCACATTTTAATAATTTCAAATTATTATAGTATTTCTTCATTAGTTAATATTTCAATGCTCTAGTTCATCAGTTCAGATTATTATTTAACTTTAATGTTTCTTAATTCTTTTCCATTTGGCACACGTATTCAATCTGCCAATGAAGATTAACTCATTCGATGTGACCTACGAAGAGATTAAGATTTTTTCTAGCAAATAGGATCTTTCCTTTTCATCTGGCACAGGAACAGATTTTTCAACTTGGACTAGGAAGAGATTAATCTTACTCATATTGATGAAGATAAAACGAAATGAAGAGACCGCATTTTCAATAAGACGTAAGGTCGGAAAATGTTGCGCATAGTTTAGTGCATGAATAAACTCAGCAAGAGTCAATTAGTATTTTCCGAGATCGACATGTGCATATTTTTCATTTTTCCATCACTTTAATCTGAGTCAAGCTATGACATAGAGTAGAAGCTCAATAATCCGTAATTGTCAAAATTATAGTGCTCTGTAACATACCTACGTTGTAATAACAATACTACTGTGTACAAAACAAATATTAAGTTAGTAGCGTGGGTTGGGTTGTTTTACCTCTGAGCGGCACCTTTTTGCACACCATGGGCTAAATGGCCAGGTCACATGGACCCCGAAGGTTCAGAGAAGGTTGGGGGAGGGGATCCACTGGAACAGCTGTTGGGAGACAGATGGTAGCTTCCCGTCAAGGCCATCCAGCGTGTTCTTTAACGTGCACAGGGTATGACTCTCCCGCACACGGGGCCACGGCTTAACGTTCCATCCGACGGACGGCGGCCTTTCCAAGCCCATCGGTGTCCCCTATTGACCGTGGGCAGGGCGGGGAATTTTGCGAAGATAAATCTCAACGCTGACCCAGCGGGGACTCGAACCTGGGAACTACAGATTACGAGCCTGGCGCGCTACCGACTGAGCCACCCCCGCCCCTTAGTAGCGTGGAATTTAAAATTATGTTCACAGAAACGAACAAAATATCAACGTGTTCATTAACGATTCGTGGTACGCATATTGGAAGACCGTTGTTTTATCTTGTTTATAAAATAGACCAATGTAAATTCGCTCGCTGACAGCAAACTATTGCATTAATTACACTTCGAACTAAAGTTCTACACTGCTCGACATAGAAAATGCCACATCAGGAAATTTTCTTGGAGCGCCATGCAAAGAGTTGGATATGTGTTCACAATCGGGTTATGGAAAGGAGTGCAGTTGAGAACCAATCACGTGATAGGCGAGGGAGATAACAGGACAAACGGCTCGGTGTAGCTACGTTTCGTCGTCCTGATCTGGGCGTGTGAACCACTGCATAGGAGTGATCTCTGTGGCGGAAGCACGTGTAAGGAGGGAGAATGCTTGGGCGATATAATCGGAAATCTTACCATCACATGGACACTTTTACCAGAGGCTTCATGATAGGGGTACGTTTGCCCATTTTGGTCCTTGCGTCGCATTGCGGTGAAAATGTATCGGGATGCAACAACTGTCGGCCAAATTCGCGTGCGTCGCCATAGTAGAACTGGTGCATGTAGGCGGACATCTGAACGCCTCGATCGCCGCATTCGATGGCAAGACATAGCAGCATCACAATCCACAGCGGATGACATTCGGCTTGGTGTACAGGAAGCTACGGATATCCCTGTATCGATACGGACTGTGAATCACAAATTGGCTGAAGCAGGTTTGCGCTCTCGCCAGCCATTTCAACAATTGACACTTACTGCAGTACATTGTCGCACAAGGTTGCAGTGGTAGCGTACCAGACATGCTTGGCGGGATGAAGGAAACCATGTAGTACTCAGTGATGAGTCTCGCTTTTGTCTCAGTGCCGATGATTGCCGACTGAAAGTCTGGAGATCATCAGCGCTGAGATTTCTTATGCGGGTTTGATCTTGCTGCCATCCGTGAGCATCATACAGCTCCTCAGCCTGGTGTCATGGTTTAGGGTATTATCAGTTTCAACAGCCATTTACTGCTCGTACGCATAGTGGACAGCCCGATGATACGTTAATGAGATTCTGCAGTCCGTTTTGTTACCATATCTCCGTGATATTCCTGATACCAAGTTTAAGACGATAATGCCTGCCTGCACACTGCCAACATCAACAGACATTGCCTACAAGATGTCCATGAGCTGCATTGGCCAGAGCGATCCCCAGACTTCTCTGTAATAGAAAACGTGTGAGACGTCATTCGCAGACGACTTCACACCTCTGCACGACTCCCTCGCAATGTCGATGAATTATGGACATAGATGAACGACGCATGGTCCACGATACCTCAGCATGCCATCTGGGGACTTTTCCACTTGATGCCACGCACGTTGCCTAATATTTAGCCCAGCATGGTGATCATCAGGCCACATTACTCAGTCCACATTACATTGTCTCCTCACCCATTGCTTTCCCTCAGAAATTAAATCACTCTTTCCCTCCTACTTGTCTATATGATTGCTAAGTTTCGTCTCATTTCGTGCATTCCTTCATGATGTAGCATTTTCTATGTCGAGCAGTGTATTATAGATAACGACTTGAACTTTTCAATACTTAATGAGAGGATATTTTAAGCTACTCAAATTAGTTCGCCTAAGTCCGCAAAACATTTAGTCATCCCCGGGAGTAATAAGATGTACAGTCCATTATAGCCCTTCTAACTTTAGGGTTTCTAACTCTTGCATGAACGACTGTGTATTGTGACATATAACTTACATTTATACTTCCAGGTTACAAGATCTAATAAGTGTTTTATTGTCACATGTCTAATATTTTTAAACTTTTATTTTACGTTCTATAAAGAAGGCAATTTGACTTTTACGTATTAAGATAAGTTTATACACGTGTTATTTTTTTTTCGACAATTGGCTTAGAAGCTGAATCTTAGTAATTCCAACTTATATAAAAAAATACTACTAGGATAACTACAGACCAAAGTAACATGGTGTTAATAGACATAAGAGGTATTTTTTGCAGTTTTTCCTGTCCAGGTTTTCTGAAGTTATGACCCTGAAACTTATGAAAAGTAGCTTTATTTTTATTATGATCTGTTATATTTGCGCATAAGAAACAAATTTGTTGAATAATTTACGAATTGATATTGCAGTTATTGTGTTGGAATTTATTTTGAACATATTTCAGAGAAAATTTAACCACGAATAAATGACTGTCCCCAAAACATTTTGATAAGATAAAAAGGTTTTCGATTACACTGGTTTACAAGGTTTTTATAACATGAACAACTGTAGCTGCCTTTAACTATTTTTCAGGTGCTGATTTCAGATCTGGCCTTAAAAAGTGGTTTGCACGTCACGTTTTTATGTTATTGGTCATTTTGACTCCTATTAAGATCTTCCTATACCAACACCTCCAGGCAACTGGGAGGATACTAGATATTTTACTTTTTGTGGCTGGCAACACTGATTGCCAAGTGGGAGAAAACGTGTAACAGTAACCTAACCTCAGACCGCCATTCTTGTTGTTGTCATTGTAAGAGGAATACGTGCTGTACATTGAAGAGCGAATTTTGGCGTTTAAATTGCAGAAAGGCAGCGTCGCGGATGGTTAATGTGCCAGATAAGTTTTGTTATGGGTGTGGAAATTATATTTTAAAATCCCAGGGTTGTTCTTTGACAAAGATTGGGAAGAAAGCCTATAACTTGTATTTTGGATATCATGTTGGAGATCAGTGCAAACATTGGCTCCACGTGTGTTGCATTTCGTGCTTTGTTGGCTTGAGTGAATGGTTGAAAGGTAAGATAAAATCCATGCTCTGTGCAGTTCCAACGGTTTGGCGTACAAACTAGTCACTTGCATTATTGCTATTTTTGTTTAACTAAAGTGCCGGGCTTTTCGAAAGAGAACAAAAGCAAAATACAATATCCAAATGTGCCTTTAACCATAAGGCCAGCTCCTCATGGAGATCTTCCTATACCAACACCTCCAACCAACTGGGAGGAGATGAATTCACATTCATCAGAGGAAAACTTTGAGGCACATACAAATCCTGATCCTACATACACTCCTGAAAAGTTAGACGAGTCTCATCTGATTCAGCAAAATGAGCTAAATGATATTGTCCTAGACCTAGGAATTTCCAAACAACAAGCTAAGGTTTTAAGTTAGAAAACCATATTTCAAATTTCAATGAATACGTATATCTGGGAAGTGAAAATAAATGTGACCATTTTATTACATTGCAGCTTAAAACTCATTAATTAATTACATGATTACAGTGGAAAATTTTAAAAACGTCATAGTTATAGACCACTGAATATAAAGTAACAAATGAAATAATATTGAAACACAAAATAAGAAAAAATGGCGAAGGATCTTTTATACTTACAATAAGGTCATTTTTGTCTTTTATATGCTGAGGTATCTTCCTTCTGCAAGAACCAACAGTACTCACCCATCATTACTGGGCCCCACCTGCCTTGGTATCTCTCCTCCATGGCTCGGATATCCTCTGATGAAATCTTTTCCCTTTCTCATCACTGACAACTCCTAAGTTCTTGGGAAAGAAGTCGAGATGCGAGTGCAAGAAATGAATCTTCATAGACATTCGGCAGCCAAGATTTTCATAGCTTTTGAGAAGATCTTGAATGAGCCTATAGTAGTTATCCACTTTATTGATTCCCCAGAAAATCCTGGACCACAGACTTGAAGGATTTCCATGCAGTGTACTCTTATATATTCAGTTTTTCTTCGAAGACAATATCATTCAGTACCTTCCTGATCTAAGGATCAACAAAAATCCCTTCTTTGAGTTTGGCATCACTTAGTTTTGGAAAAATTTCCTTCATGTGCAAAAACCCTTTACCAGTTTTGTCCATAGCATTTAAAAAGTTTTTCATATCCCCCAGTTTGATGTGCAGTTGTGGGAGCAGAACATCAGAGGGGTCAATAGAGGCTTATACCTCACATTTTTCCAGGAACAAAAACATCTGTTTTGGGCCAGTCTTTTGTTTTGTGGTGTTCCTTTCTCGCCCTAATGTCTCACAAACACAGAAAACAGCAAAATTTTGTGATGCCTTCTTGAAGCCCGGAGCAAGAGAGATGTGACTTTTAGGTCACCACATATTGTCCACTTAAACTGGTCATATCTTATAGCAGTGAGTATTTTTTCCACGCTATCATAAGTTTTCTTTGTTCTCACAACGTGTGCCACTGGAATGTAAGGTTGTTGGTTTCCTTTATGCAAAAGGACACTTTTAAGCTGAATTTTGACGAATCTATAAGTAGACGCGGTTCCTTAGGGTCGTGAGTTGTTTCAATTTCATCCATCAGCCCTGAAATATCTGTGCAGAAACACAAACCATCTTGCACCTCGTAATAAGCAGATAAAGCCAAATTTCTCTTTCTGAACAGAGAAACTCTGATACCCTTGGCCACAAGATTCCCATTTAGGCTCCCCTTTCAGTAAGCAGGGTGAGGGCTTATCGGAGATAAATCTCAACGCTGACAGCAGGTGGGACTCGAACCTGGGAACTGCAGATTACGAGTTTGGCGCGTTATCGATTGAACCAATGTGCGTGGAAGAAGATAAAAATTTATTGCAAAGTTCCCCCCCCCCCGCCTCATGAGAGCGTTTTGTAATTAACCTGAAAAACTTCCATTTCCGAAATAGATTATAGTTGAATAAATATAATCGAAAATAAGATTACATTCAATTTCACAAGTGCACGAAGTACTGCAGCACGTAAACAGCGGAATAACAGTGCATAAGGTTTTGTCACATTTTTACTTATTGTATTGTTATGTACTCAAAGAGATGAAAATTTAGATGAGTTCATAAATAGCACATATGTATACTACTAAAGCATGAATGGGGGCCGGGGTGGCTCAGTCGGTAGCACGCCAGGCTCGTAATCTGTAGTTCCCAGGTTCGAATCCCAGCTGGGTCAGCGTTGAGATTTATCTCCGCAAAATTCCCCACCCTGCCCACGGTCAGTAGGGGACACCGATGGGCTTGGAAAGGCCGCCGTCCATCGGATGGGACGTTAAGCCGTGGCCTCATGTGCGGGAGAGCCATACCCTGTGCACGTTAAAGAACACGCTGGATGGCCTTGACGGGAGGCTGCCATCTGTCTCCCAACAGCTGTTCCAGTGGGTCCCCTCCCCCAACCTTCTCTGAGCCTTCGGGGTCCATGTGACCTGGCCATTTAGCCCATGGTGTGCAAAAAAGTGCCGCTCAGAGATAAAACAACCCAACCTAAAGCATGAATGATGTAATTTATTACAATGACCTAATATTATTACAAATTAATCAATTTTATCTAAACATAAGTCTATAACTATTTCTCTTAGCGTAAAGACAAAGTACTTTGTATAGAATCTCATTTGCGACATTAAATAACCTTAATAAAACCTTATACATGTGAAACGTTTAACATTGATCTCTCTTGACAGAGGACCAATAACAAACTTTACCGTTGATTCTTCTTCTCCACCGGAACTATGTTTCATCTTAAATCAAATAAGAGCAGTCCTTTTACGCAGCATTACCCAACACTAATTTTCATACACTATCTCCTTCTTCCTTTTACTTCTCCACTATCCCTTTGCTTCTTTTGCAATTCTTACTATTTTCAAAGCATTCTCGTTCTAAACAGTTTATAGCGTTAATCGTCACGCTAAGCTTAGACGAGCGTTCATGATACACCTGTCACATGCCATTGTAGCGTATTCATCTGTTGTAACAGTATTTATTATCTTTGAGTCATGAAAACTCGGGTAGTAATGTTAATTTGGTTCTGGAAAAAATGCATTTCTTATATTGAGTCGCGTTAAAAATATACTTGTACTGGGGTCATGAGAAAGTAATAAACACTATCATAGTTCTTACATTGTTTTTGAAAAATATGTCACAGCTAATTTCTCGTTTAACCATTCTTACGTCTTATTCACCCGTTATTACTGTTTTTGATCTTTTTGTTTAGTTTGACAGTTTCTTACTTTTTACACTTTAACCCTGATACTGAAGCCCGGACCTGTCAATAGGTATCTAATACCTGGCAAGATGTCTTTATGATTAAGTATCGCCTTTGGCTAGCTGGAAGTTCATCGTTTTCGCATTAGAGTCACTACAAATACGAAGGGGTTTTATGGGTACTGTTGAGAGTTGGGTTGGGTTGGGTTGTTTTACTTCTGAGCGGCACTTTTTTGCACACCATGGGCTAAATGGCCAGGTCACATGGACCCCGAAGGCTCAGAGAAGGTTGGGGGAGGGGACCCACTGGAACAGCTGTTGGGAGACAGATGGTAGCCTCCCGTCAAGGCCATCCAGCGTGTTCTTTAACGTGCACAGGGTATCTCCCGCACACGGGGCCACGGCTTAACGTCCCATCCGACGGACGGCGGCCTTTCCAAGCCCATCGGTGTCCCCTACACTGTTGAGAGACAAAAGCATTCTGCAGTGAATGGTCAAGCAACATTCTGAACATCTTCATACTTCTTCTCAAGTGTAATGCTCACACCTGAACTGAGAGCATTTGGCTCCTGACTAACCATAAAATTAGATCACGAACAAAGTATTGAAAAATCATTAGGAAAAAAAATATATCAATCACCGTGAATACATCGTGAAGCGTAAGAATGCTTCGACTGAGGAATTTTCTGCTCCCTATTACGCAGAAGAATCCAAGAAAGGGGAACGAGGTAAAGAGCTAGGAAGGGAGAACAAAAAAAAGATGAAAGAATTCCGAAAGAAAGAAAGATTTAGCGAGTTTTAAAGCACTCAAACTTTTCGTTCCTCTGGGGCTCTGGAGCACAAATTGCCATCCTCTCTCGGAGCTTGAACGTCATCAGGAGAAGAAGAGATGGGAGAAATAAATAAAAGAGAAAAAGAAAATCAAGACTGTATTCCGCACCCAACTAGCCTCTTTTTTTTTCTCCCCACCTTGTCTTTTCCTCTTTATTTCCTCTTTCTCCCTGATGACGAGGAGGCTTCGGCCTTTCCAGATTGCATCTCCGCAAACACGGTCACGCAAGAGGCGGTTATCCGCAACACACTGGCCGTAGGTGAAGAGGATCGGCTCCGAAAAAGAGATGTACAACGGGGAAACACACCAAATAGAAAAGACAGTATGTCCATTAGGAAGTTGGCCGGACTATGGATGGGAGAGTGTGTGTGTGCGCGTGTAAGTGCGTTGGTGTGCGTGGAGTCGAAGGTGCGAGTACGTGTGGGACGGGGACAGTGTGCCGCACCGTCCAGTCGAACAGGACGTGGGTTCTTTATTTATTCAGAGGATGCTCGGTCATAGCAGGAGAGGAGCAGGAAGGAGATGGAGGTTCAGGAAGGGGATGGTGCGGATGGGTGGGAATCTGAGAGGCTGTCTACCATCCGCTGCACGTGCGACCCGCTTTTTCTCGCCTCGGCTCGCGCACTTTCGCGTCTTGTTCACGGATGCAGACTTTATTCTCTGATAGATGGGATTTAAGGAAAATCTCTTCTCCTCCCAGGCTTTTGCTTGCTATGAGGTCGACTGACTCAGCTTTTGGATATCCTTTCCTTTATTCTCTCTCTCTCTCACTTTTTTTCCTTTGCTTTTAATATTTTTCTCTTTTTTTGACGGATGCTTTTTCTGGAAGGATCCTCTGCATTTAGTATGTCTCTTCCTTCTTTCCCCTTTTCTCTCTCTCTCTCTCCCATCCGCACACTGTCTCTTTTCTTTCTATCTATCCTCTTTCATAAGTGAAGATTATACTATGTGATCGAGAAGGGTTCGATACGACAGAACGCCTGGGAGAAATATGGTGTTTCCTCGGCATCACCCTATTGTGATGATATCCGAAAGTTCGAGATAAATCCAAAGAATAGCCTTTAGGTTGGATTCGAAGTGTGCATGTTTGGTGGAGGACGGAGTTCTGACGACCTCTCGAATCGCATGTGTTCGTCGGCTATTTGCCAATCTCTTTCTTTTTCAGGGGATATGAAACTTCGTCTTTTACATATATATATATAGTATACTGTAGATGAATAGCAAGTCTGGGTCATCTATAACATATCTTTTGATGCCATAAATACAATGACCTACCAAAATATTAGAGAATTTCTAAGTTAGGTCAACGGAACTCTAACTTTTAAGCTCTACAACTTCTAAAATATGAATTTAATGGAAAAATGTGACTAAAATGAAATTAAAGTTCTTAATAAAATCTCTTAAATCTCGATTTTCAACAGTATTTGTCCAGTTTTTAAAAGTTATGGAAGCTGGAATATTTACCAAAAAATTATCTTCTTTTTTAAAAATCATTCAGAATTGTTCAATACTAAAATGATCAATAATTAAACCAAAAAGTAAAACATAATGGCAATGATGAAAACAATCAATTTATGTTAGCCTGAATAGAAAGATAGGGGGTCAACAAGAATACGAAAGAAATATTTTCTTTATTGTGCCAATGTGTATAATTCAGTTAATCCATCATGTGTAAGTTGATTATTTCTTATTGTATCTATAAATCCCAGTTTTGTTGCAGTTTGAAGCCTAAATCGTGGAGAAGGTATTAACGTACAAAAAAGCAATACTCTTTTAAATATGCTTCTCTAAAGTAAGTTTGGGGCATTTTTGTTGTGAATTGCGTGGGCATTTGCCTTCATCAGCTAGTCTCAGGCAGTCAGAGGCAAAAAAAAATGTGCATCTCAAGTTCGCCAAAAAATATATTCTTAATTACTGTCATGTTTTCAGAAAAGCCAAACAGACGAAATCGCACATTTTATACATCATTCAAGTTCTGTATAAATGTTTTATTTCTTGTGTTATGAAATCCCAAAGTTATATCAATGGAAAGCCTTATCTATAGTTTCGTGTCTTTGAAAATAGGCTTTTAAAAAAAAAATCCTTCATAAAAAACTTATCTATTAGTTTTCTATTTGTTCTGTAAGCAGGCTATATCATTCACATGCGATTGACAAAGCTTAAAACTTATCTGCAGAATACAAAATTATTAAGAAAAATTAAAATTCTGTAAGCACTCTTGTTTCTTCTATATTGAAAATAAGTTATTACAATAACATACATATTTATTTCATAAAACATTTAGTTTATTGTAATACTAAAGAAAGCTCAGAGTATTACAATAAACTTTTTTCCAGGATTTTTTTCTACCAGAAAAAAAAATCTTTTTCTAGATACCCTTCTAATAAGGGGCGGGGGTGGCTCAGTCGGCAGCGCGCCAGGCTCGTAATCTGTAGTTCCCAGGTTCGAGTCCCAGCTGGGTCAGCGTTGAGATTTACCTCCGCAAAATTCCCCGCCCTGCCCTCGGTCAGTAGGGGACACAGATGGACTTGGAAAGGCCGCCGTCCGTCGGATGGGACTTTAAGCCGTGGCCCCGTGTGTGGGAGAGCCATACCCTGTGCACGTTACAGAACACGCTGGATGGCCTTGACGGGAGGCTACCATCTGTCTTCCAACAGCTATTCCAGTGGGTCCCCTCCCCCAACCTTCTCTGAGCCTTCGGGGTCCATGTGACCTGGCCATTTAGCCCAAGGTGTGCAAAAAAGTGCCACTCAGAGGTAAAACAACCCAACCCTTCTAATATGCCAGTCCGATACCTGTAAGCAAACAAAACAATCATTTGTTGCGAAAGTGAACTCTTTTTTATTTGGAGCAGGGCCAGTTGCTATCGCGCCAAGCTAGCAATCTAATGTACCCATGTTCGAGTACCAACTGTGCCTGTGCTGCTGAGATTTTCTCCACTAAACCCTAATACGCCTTTGATGAGAAAACAACGCATGATAGACTTACGTCTAATGGGATCAAAAATGACAATGATGGTGTGCTTCACAGATGTTACTACCATTTTGAATAAATTTACTGCACTAACAGAAAAGCGTAAGCATATAGCAACCTCGTGTGCAGGAGAACCTACCCTGCGAACATTAAAAAACACATTCAGAAACCTTGTCGGGAAGGTTTCATTCCTTTCTCCCAATCCTTGGGATCTTTGTAACTTGGTCATTCAGTCCACTGTGTGCAAAAAACGAAAAAAAAAAAATGAAATAACCTTACCTTATCTATTAAATTCAAAATATTTTAATATTTTCTTATTCTTTACGTAATGACCATGTTTCTTTATGAAAAAAAGCTAATTGATTTCTTTTTGGAAAGTGAACGCTTTATTTCGTGCACTTCATAACGATATTTATTCAAAAACACTTACCCGACGAGTCAAGGTACGAGGGATTTCGGTTGTTAGCACCCGAAGTACATGATTCTGAAAACAGAAAGGGAAATAAAATCAGAACAAAATATTTATTTTGCTAATGTACACATAATAATGACTAATCCCTGATTTCATACTTCAGAGATTTTACTCTAATTTTGAATAAATTTACTACGCTAATAGATAATCCTAAGTTTCTAGTAGACGATTAATGTTCGCTGCTTAATCTTAGAAGAGCATTTAAGTGCAGAGAAAACGGTGACGCAAATCAAAGCATCGTGAATTGTAATTTGTTATTTTAATATTTGAGCGTGATCCTGATCTGAATTGTCAATATTATCTTAGCTTTGTGATAATATTATGAACTAGTCGAGGTAATCATGGGGAGAAAACTAGATATTGATTGATAATATTTATCTAATGGCATTAAGCTAACATTCCGGATCATGTTATCCTATTATAACACTAATTTCTCAGTGTTTTGGATGTGAGATTTAGAATGAAAATTGTAATTAATTTTCAGATGAACGCAGCCAGTGACATTCAGCATATTGTTGGAAACCGATTTCGAATGTAAATCTTTGTACAGAAGAGCGAAAGAAGAAAATTCATATAAGGATCAATAATTCTGTCAGTTGGGCTGACCTCTGAGCGACTCTTTTGTGCACACATTGTGATAAATGGCCAGATCACAAGGACTCCAAGGGCTTAGAGAAAGCTGTTAGGGTTGGGTTGTTTTACCTCTGAGCGGCACTGTTTTGCACACCATGGGCTAAATGGCAAGGTCACATAGACCCCGAAGGCTCAGAGAAGGTTGGGGGAGAGGACCCACTGTTTGGAGACAGATGGTAGGCTCCCGTCAAGGCCATCTAGCGTGTTCTTTAACGTGCACAGGGTATGGCTTTCCCACACACGGGACCACGGATTAACGTCCTATCCGACGGTCGGTGCCTTTCCAAGCCCATCGATGTCCTCTACTGATCGTGGACAGGGTGGTGAATTTTGCGGAGATAAATCTCAACGCTGACACAGCTGGGACTCGAACCTGGGAACTACAGATTAGGAGCCTGGCGCGCTACCGACTGAGCCATCCCCGCCCCGAAAGCTGTTAGGAGAGAGATGGAAGTTTTCCATCGAATGCCACGATTTAAGTTCCCATTAGCAGGACGACGGTTTTCCCAAGCCCATCAGTGTACCCTTTCTGATAAGGGAAGTGTCGGGATTTAGAGGAGGCATTTCCAACGCTATCCTACTGAGGTAGCGTTTGGAACTATCTCACCAAACAAATAATCAAAATTAAATTTTTCTTAATTTATTTAAATAAGTATCATGTTTCATTATTCCAAGATCTGGAACGTTTGACATGGGCGACGCCAAGACAAGAGTTCATTCCAAATGTTACTAAAAGTGTGAAAAGAGTAATAGCAACTGTTGTACCAAAATTAAAAAAAAATTGATACAAATTACACTTAAAACAGCCGCTTCCCACAGAGGTTGTTATATAACACAATATAGAGGAAGAGATCTGTGAGAGAGATGAAATATAATACAAGAAAACTATATCTTATTCGGGGCTCGAACCCAGGTCCCTTATGATAAGCAACCAAGAATGTTAATCACTCGGCTACCGGTGACAGCATGAATATACAAAACTGTTGCCTAAAATAAGCATAATTTCCGACGTTTTTGCCTTCATTCTTTCAGTTCCCGTCATTTTTTTCAAAAAATGGCTGTTTTGGTATAAGTTTTTGTATTTTGGAATAAATTTCTAGCTTCCAAAATAAATGCTGAGCAATTGCTTTTCGAAATCAAGATTTAACTAGCTTTGTTTTATATTTTTACCTTGTTTATAATTAGAGTTTGATACAAAAACCTTATTTTGGAAGTCTTGATATTTCGAATGAATATACTTTTCATATGCCGTTGCTCGCATTTCAATAATATTAGAAAGAATATGTTCTACAGGAAACATTCTGTTATTAAAATTTCTAAATTGGGTTGGATTGTTTTACCTCTGACCGGCACTTTTTTGCACACCATGGGCTAAATGGCCATGTCACATGGACCCCGAAGGCTCAGAGAAGGTTGGGTGAGGGGACCCACTGGAATAGCTGTTGGGAGACAGATGTTAGTCTCTCATCAAGACCATCCAGCGTGTTCTTTAACGTGCACAGGGTTTGGCTCTCTCGTACACGGGACCACGGCTTAACGTCCCATCCGGCGGACGGTGGCCTTTTCAAGCTCATCGATGTCCCCTACTGACCGTGGGCAGGGCGGGGAATTTTGCGGAGATAAATCTCAACGTTGACCCAGCTGGGACTCGAGCCTGGGAACTGCAGATTACGACCCTGGCGCACTACCGACTGAGCCCCCCCTCCCCCCCCCCGAAAAAAAATCTAATGAAACAAGCTTTGGAAATAACCCTATATTGGTAACTTACACTGCTGATCTTTTTCATTATTTTACTCTTTTTTTGTTTTATTTGGTGTATTTCTTTTTCATACTAACGCCGACTTCTAAAAATTGTAAAATATTAAAATTAGCAATTTTTGGAGGAAAAAAAATGCCAAACTGTTTTGTAGTGAAACTTACGTTTAGAAAAATTTGAGTAATGTGGGAAGAAAGAAAAGTGTTATATATTATACTATCAGAATTGCCAGGCGTCACTCTGGCCTCGATAACACTCGGAGTAGCAGACGTATTCCAAAGAGTGCACGGACACTCGTTGATGTCCGGGGCTGATGTCACAGTAGGCGAAAGTTTCGACTCCTCATAAGTCCACAAATACTGGACCGATCAGTCCCGAATTTGGTGTGGTGGTGCCGCTTAATCCTGGCCATGCAAGATTCAGAGATCCCCTTCCTTGCTGTGGTGGGTCGGGTTTCAATCTGTTGAAGTGTCGGAAACTTCTGGGTAAGCTGCGGAGAGAGTAGTACGGTATCGATCCGCAAGTTATTAATGAACAGACATTTTTCGGCCAACGTTTGATGATGGGCCCAATTTTATGGAGATGAAATCCTGACAGTTCACTAAGTTAAGGCGAGTTGAAGCTATAGACGAAGTTTGATGTTCCTAGCTCTGGCCGTCTACGAGGAGATGTTGAACAAACACACAGGAAACAAACTATTTTTTTATATACACTGGCGGAAATTGAAAAAAGAACACCCAGAAGGAATTACTTTAGGAACGTCATATTATAATATGTTAATAGTTAAGGGTAGCAGAAACCGTGATTCATGATTGAAAGTCACTGGATGAAATAATGACGTCATTGAGGACGACAACATGCAAATGTACGCAGCGCGTATTTAAGGGCTAGGGCGTGAAGAAAGAAGTTATTCATCTTGTGTCGTGTTGTTCAGTGCTCTTTTGAAGAAGCTACCACGCCTGGACGACGCAGGGGCACAACATTTGTTCAGTTAGCGGAGTTTGAGCGAGGTCGTATAGTGGGTTTCGGAAAGCAGGTTGGTCTTTTCGTCAAATTGCACACCGCGTCGGATGAGAGGTATGGGCAGTGGTACGATGGTGTCATCGATGGTCAGAAGAGCATTCACACACTCGCAGACATGCTTCCGGGCAACATAGAGTTGCAGATGCACGAGAGGATCAGCGTATCAGGAGGGTGGCGATGGCAGAGCGGATGGCTACGGGGTCACTTTCGTTCCTCTGTCATACCAAGTGTGTCTACAAGAACGATATGCAATCGTTTTTTGGAAGCAGGATTATGGGCACGCATGCCGCTGGCACAGTTACCACCGTCATCTCGTCACTGTCGAGCTCGTTTGTAGTAGTGTCAAGACCTGACCTAAACATCTCATCAAATTGGATCTTCCTGTGAACTAGACTATAGTCCGAACACAGACTCATCCAGACATAATAAACATGAAACATATTAATTAAATATATATATATATATTTTTCTTTATATATTTTTTTCCTTTTTTTCTCTTTCTTTTTTCTCTTCTTTTTTAAATTTTATCAAATAATTCAATCTCTTTAAAGAAAGGGATCAACAATTTATAAAAGTTAATTTTTAAAGAATTTTTTGAAGTTCTAAGATATTTTGAAAGTAAATTGAGAAACATTATACTTTGATAGCTTATCAAAATATTTTTCTCTTTGTAAATTAAATTTTTTACAATTAAAAATAATGTGTTCAATATTTTGAGAGACATTACAAAAAGTACAATTAGGTGAATTTAATTTTTTCATCATATATAGAGTTGAATTTGATAATGCTAAATTTGCTTTAATTCTCATTAAGAGAATAATTTCTTTTTTATTTAATCCAAAGTCCTTAAAATGTATTATTTTTTGAAATATTTTAAATCTATGTGAGTTTGTGGCTTTGGCATTATACCAATTTTGTAGATCTTCCCATAATTTTATTTTATTTTATTTTTCATGCAGAAATAAAAAGTAAGGTGTTGTAGTGTTTAATTCCTGTGCCTGTTTTGCTAGTATATCCACTTTATCATTATTTTTGATATTAATATGTGATGGGATCCACTGTAGGTGTATAACATTGTTTTGTTGAATGTGTTGTTTTGTTATAGCTAGAATGTCATTGATATAGATAGGAAAGTTACTTTTGATAGGATTATTATATAAGATTTCTAATGAAGTTTTACTATCAGTTAATATCACTATTTTTTCATCATGAAACTTTAGAGCCCAATTAATAGCATATATAATTGCAGCAATTTCTGCAATTGCTATTGGATTAGGTATATCTAATTTAAATTTAAATTGGTACTTTTCAGATTCACAGTAAACAGCTCCTGCTGCAATAGTTCTATCTGCATTTAGTATTCCATCCGTATATATTTTTTAAAATTCTTTATAGATATCATTAATGTGAATTTCTGTTAATAGTTTTAAGTTGCTCTTATCCATAGCTTTTTTTGCATATATTCCTGGTATATTATTTTGCATTATAGGGAATGAAGTTGTCCAATATGGAAAGTTAATAATAGTGTCTCCACTAATCTTCCTGTGTATTATTTCTTTAAATTTATTTTTTTCTGATAGGTGTGATAATGTAATATCCTGAAAATCTAAAATAATCTTATCAATAATAGAATGCATTGTATTTTTTGCTATAATTCTAGTTGCTAAATTAGATAGTTGATATTGTTTTTTTATTTCTAAAGGTGCCACAGCAGTTTCAGCATAAATAATAATATTAGCTGTAGATTGAAGAAGTCCCAAACAAAATTTTACAATCTTAGTTTGGATTCTTTCCATTAATTTCATTTTAGTTATTGACATGTTATTGATAAGCTCATATCCATATGTGAATTTAGGTTGTATAACTGAATTATATAATAAAAGTAAATTTTTGTTTGTACATCCCCATTTTGCATTTCCTAAATATATGAGATAATTATAGAGCTTATTTGCTTTGTCTTGTGCAGATTGTACATATTTATTCCAGAGTAATTTCGAATCTAAAATTACTCCTAAAATCTTTAAATTGTCTACTATTTTAATATTTTCCTCCTTTATTTTAATTAAAAAGTCATTTGGAAGTTTCTTATTTTTATGAAAATATATAATGTTAGTTTTTTTTCAATATTTATTTTTAGATTCCATAATTTACAGTATTTATATATATATTGTTTAAAGTATTTTGTATTCTTTTTTGAATAATTTCTGTGTGAAAGTGAGTGGTCCAAAAAACCAAGTCATCTGCATAAGTCCCAAATCTTACATTATTATCAAAAAGATTTTCCATATCATTCAAATAAATATTAAACATTGTCGGAGATAAAATATCTCCTTGAATTATTCCATTTAATAAATTATATTTCTTAGAAAAGGTAGTTCCGATTTTTACTTTAAAAGATTTGTTTTGTAAAATACAAAAAAGGAAGCAATATAAATTTCCACATATTTTCAAATCTCTAATTTTTGATAAAAGAGCATGAAAAGGAATTGAATCGAAAGCCTTTTGAAGATCTATAACTGTGGCAACCACGTAGCATTTATTCATATGGCATGCTCAGCATCTGTTATAATGTCCAACAATAGATCTTTTCTTGCTCTTCCAAATCTAAAACCATAACAATTTTTGTGAAATTTATTGTTCTTTTCTAAATACCAAGTTAATCTGTTAACAACAATTTTCTCAAAATGTTTAAGTAAGTTGGAATTCAAACATATAGGCCTGTATGAATTCATGTCTTCTGCAGGTTTATTTTATTTCTTAATAAATACCATATGGTTTTCTAACCATTCTGAAGAATAATTTCTGGTTAACCAATTTTTGTTAAACATATCTAATAACATTTTAATTCAGTTTGGTGGTAAATTGTTTAATAAATTATTGGTTATACCATCCGGTCCTGGTGATGTGTTCTTTTTAAGGTTTTTAATTGCATTGTTAATTTCAAATAGAGCAAATGGAATATTTAAAATTTCTGTAGAATTACAATGAAAAGTTTTGTGAAAGATATTGGTATTTTTAAAATTTTTATCTAATTTATTATTTGGTCTATAATATTAATTTATATAATTTTCTGCTAATCTATCTGTAATGTCCTGTATTGATATATTATTTTTTAAAGCATAAACTTCTATTGGGTTTTTTAGTGTAGTTCCATTATGTAGTTTTTAAAATATCCTCCATAAATTTGTAGTGGAGGTGTTTGGTGAAAGTTTTTCTGCAAATTTATTCTAATTTAATTTCTGAATATTTTTTATTTTTTTTGTAATAGCTGCATCTAGCCTTTGAAAATTTTCGCAATCTAGAAATGTATTGTTTCTGTTCAAACCTCTTTCTGCCCTTCTTCTTATTACAATCAGTTTATTAATTAAAATTATTTCAATGTGATTTCTTGGTATTTTTTTATTAATGCTCTCTGTACATTCTTTTACCTGGTTGTTTAAAAAATTTACAGCTTCAGTATATTCTATTTTATTTTTTAGTGGTAAGTTTATGTTAATATTATTCCTAAATAATCCCCAATTCGTTAATTTAATTGTTGTTTTTATTCTTAATTCATAGTGGAATTGAATAACAATTGGCCAATGATCACTTCCATAATTATCAGTTAGTAAGCTCCACTTTAAATTTTTTGAGATTACAGTAGTACAGATTGATAGATCTATTATTGAACATTTATTAGACTTGTTTTGTCTAGTAGCTAGATTTTCATTTAAAATTATTAAATTAAAGTTTTCCACTGATTTAATTAAATGTATACTCTTAAAATCATTTTTTTAGGAATACCATAATTTGTTATGACTATTGAAATCCCCACAAATTATTATTTCTCCCTTTAAATTTTCCAATAAGATTGAATATTGTTCATATATAATATAATTACATGGATTGTATATATTTATAATATATGTATTTATATTGATAATTTTAGTTTCTATTATAATATATTCAATTTTTTTCTGTAACATTAATGTAAATTCTTATTTGAGGAATTAATTTGTTACAGTAGGTTGCAATGCCTCTAGTATTTTTCCCATTTTTTTGTGAGTAGGCTATAAAGTTATCAAAACTAGGTATATTTTCTGTTTGTGTCTGTTGTATACATAATATTTGTATGTTCTTAGTATATAATAGATGTTTTAAATAGTGTTTTTACTTACTATACCCCTGCAATTCCAATGACATAAAATTATATTTTCCTCCATGATCCTCCATTTGAGAAAGATAGAAGAATAACTTTAATAAGGTTCAATTCTGGACAATCTGACATAATATATTCCAGTAATTGACTCAAAAGTCCAATAATATGGCCTTTAACAGTTTCACTCCATGTATCTTTATCTGTGTTATTTTGTACACACTTTGTTTTCTTTTCATGTGGTTTCATTTCATTCAGTTCAGTATTCTTTGATGTTTTGGTTCCTGTTATATATTTTTTTACTATACCCGCAAAATCCATCTCTTTTGAAGTTAAAACTTCTTTTTTTTAAGCTTGGGGAATACCTTAGATGTTGATGGTATGGATTCGAAGCTTTCTTCATATTCATCACCATCTTCAGTCTGAGAATCTCCCTGGTCCGCATAATGTTCGTTTTGAATCCTTTGATTGTCCTCTCTCAGGTCCGCAAATTGTTCACTTTGAATCCGTTTTGCAGGAAGCTCACCTATCTTGCTTGTATTATCGTATCTCTCTGATATGTTACCATTCACATTAATTTTAGCAGATTGTATGTTAATTTTAGCTTTAATAATAGCTTGTTGTCAAGTTATTCTAGTTTCTAATTGTATGATTTTCGCTTTACAAGCTATAATTCGTGCTGGACATCCAGCCCAAGTTGCTGGATGTTGACCATAACAGTTTGGGCATTTAAAACCATTATTAGCATTGCACTGTTTATAATGATGTCGACCACCGCATTTCTTGCAAGTTAATTTACCACGACAAGTGGAAATGGCATGTCCAAATACGTAATACCGTAAACATAAATTAGGAGGAATGTTATATTTTTTCACTCTACAACGTCTGAAGCCAATAAACAAAAAATCTGGGAGTTCACTCCCTTCAAATTCCAATATGACTTTGTGTGTGGGTGAGCAAGCCGTTTCCGAATTAGCATCAAATTTCTTATCATAATCTAACATCCGTCTAAGACTTAACACATTTTGGTCTTCTGACATGTCAAGAATCTGCATATCACCTAGATTAGTAGGTACTCCAATTAATAGATCCTAATGTAGTTTTCTTAAATTTAGGTATATCTGCTTGTACCGGTATATCTAATACTTTATTAATTTTCATAATCATATCAAATTGTGTTTGATCTTTAGGGAAGAGTAACAGCCTGTCCAATGATATAAATCTTCCAGTAATATGATCTCCTAATAATTTGTTAAAATAAGATGTCACTTTCATAATATCCAAGGCTCCTATACTTTTCTTAACTCCTGTAATAACTAGAGCTAAATCATTACCATTGCCAATTTTTTCTGAAATAAGTTCTGGATCTCTAAAACCATCTGTATCAATAGAAGTAATGATTATATAATTCCTATCCTTATCCTTGTTATCTGAGGAATTTAATTTGGTTTGAATATTCTCTTTATCAGAAGAACATGTCTTAGTAATCCCTTTATCTGATATTTCATGATCATCTTTAATAATGATATTATTAGAAAAACATTCCGAAGTAGACATATTTTCTAGGAATACCTGATCAGTATGTGTATCCTTTGACGTTGTAGGTGTTGTCTGATGTAAATCCACATTATCTTCATTAGATTTAGAAGGAGATACTTCGGATTCCGACGATATTTTCAAGTCTTCCTCCAAAATGGAAAAATCCTTCTTGCTATCCTGCACATATGTCTTTGTGGATTGATTTGAATTTCCAATTTTGTACTTTTTAACTTTTAAACGGTAAGGGTGAGGCTACTTTCTTTTTATGTCCAACAGCCATTCTGAAAAATTTGTTCACACTACACTTTACGTTCACATCTAATTGAACTATCTAGTCCGAAAATCGCAGTTCCAAATAGTCAAAGCAAAAACACAATGCAACAAAATACCACTCAGCTCACTTTCCCAAAGCTTCCAGCAACATTCCAAAATTAAATCACACACAACTCATACACGTCCACCCAGTTCGATGGCCTGAGGCGGACAACGTGGAGAATTGGAACGAGTTCACTGGAGGGAAGAATGACAGTCTGTGGTCTTCAGTGATGAAAGCCGATTCTGCTTAGGAGCGTCTGAAGGTCGTTTACGCATCCGAAGGCAACAAGGTGAGCATCGTGCATCTGCCAGCGACCACGCCGGCATTTTGCTGAATAGAGCAGTACGTTATCGATCCGCAGGTTATTAATGAACAGACATTTTTCGGCCAACGTTTGGTCGTGGGCCCAATTTTATGGAGATCAAATTCTGACAGTTCACAAGTTAAGGCAAGATGAAGCCTTAACTTAGTGACTTTTATTACAGCGACCACGCCGGGCATTATGGTGTGGGGAGCGATTAGCTATCACTCTCGTACGTGTCTGGTGTTTGTACAGGGTACACTGAATAGCAATACGTACGTCAGCGACATCATACAGCCAGTCGTCCTGCCATGTTTAAGTGTAATCCCAAATGCGATATTTCAGCAAGATAACGTCCGCCCACACTCTGCCCTGGCAACTCTATATGCTCTTCAGGAAGTGCACCAAATCCCTTGTCCAGCACGCTCTCCGGACTTGTCTCCAATCGAGCATGTCTGGGACTGGATCGGACAAAGACTCTTCTGAGAACGCGGCAGGAAACGACCATCGCTGCTCCCAGGTTCGAGTCCCAGCTGGGTCAGCATTGAGATTTATCTCCGCAAAACTCCCCGCCCTGTCCACGGTCAGTAGGGGACACCGAAGGGCTTGGAAAGGATGCCGTCCGTCGGATGGGACGTTAAGCCGTGGCCCTGTGTGCGGGAGAGCCATACCCTGTGCACGTTAAAGAACACGCTGGACGGACTTGACGGGAGCTACCATCTGTCTCCCAACAGCTGTTCCAGTAGGGCCCCTCCCCCAACCTTCTTTAAGCCTTCGGGGTCCATGTGACCTGGCCATTTAGCCAATGGTGTGCAAAAAAGTGCCGCTCAGAGGTAAAACAACCCAAACCAATCCGACCATCGCTGAATTATGAGTCCAAATTGAAAGCGCATGAAATGGTATCCCCAGCTTGATATCCAGCATTGGAAGACCGGTTGCATGCCAGATTGGAATCTTGTATTGCTGCTCGAGGAGGTTCAACACCTTATTAAAATGTGCTTTCTGTAAAATATAATACTCATTCACACGTGTCATCACTGTCCTTTCTTAACAAGTTGTTTCTACTAAATAAATCTCATAGATTACTCTTCAATTGTTAATTGTGTTCTTTTTTCAATTTCTGCCAGTGTGTGTATATATATATAGATTTCAAAAACTCTCATATCACATTATTATGCAACTTATAAAGGAAAATAAGATACATGTTACGATAAAATTTTATTTAAACACCACATTTTTCTAACATCTGAAGTCGACAGAGAGCAACAATCTCGTGTTGAAATCGGGTAAATACAGCCTCCCTAAGGAAGTATTTTTATTCCTTCAAAATGTGGATAAGATCTAGAAGTTATTCATGCACTACCAGCGTAGGGTTAAGAATTCAAAACGTTCATTTAAAACATGTGATTCGCACATATCTGCAGCTGCGCGAGCGTTGAGATTTATCTCTGCTAATTCCCTTTCTGCCCTCTGAGAAAGGAGCCACCTTTGGGCATGGAAAGGCCGCCGTCGTCGGATGGGGACTTTAAACCATGGTCCCCTGGGTAGGTTAAAGAATACGCTGAGTGGTCTTGGCAGGAGGTTTCCTTCTATCTCCTAACATCTCTCCAGTGGATACATTTCCCTAACCTCCTCTGAGCCCTTTGTATTCTTGTGATTTGGCCATTTAGTCCATTGTGTACAAAAAAGTGCCGCCCAGCAGTTAAACAACCCAACTTGTACGTATCCCTCCTTCATGTCGGTGAAGAAGGTTTGTTTGGGACTTACCAACAGAGAAATAGGACTAAGATATGAAGCATTGACGTTTGGGTTGCTTTCTGCTGAGGTCTCGTTTCAGTCTATACTTTCTTCACAGATTATTATTAAAGTATAATACACTTTTGAAAGGAGCTCATCATTTAGAATACATAAACAGAAACCTGCTGTAAGGAGTCTTTCAGTAAAATGGAATATAGAGAGAAGCCACTATTCTAACAGATTCCTCTCCATAGCTTAATATACTGACATGTTCCTCTCTAGCATATTTTACTGACGGACTTTTCTCCACATCGTGTTATAACGACGGGTTCGCCTTTATAGCTGAATATTATACTGAATGGCTACCGTCTATATAACCTCTTACACTGAATGACTACTTTTTTACAGCTTATTATACCTGACTGCATATTATAGTAACAAGTTCCTCTCTTTAGAACGCATTCCCGTGGGAAGTGAGAAAATATAATTCTCTTTACATTTTTTACATTTTATTTGATACTCGCTAATAGCATTTCTTTTATAGACATCGTAGATACTGACGTAATAATTGACTTCATGAGCAAAA
Source organism: Ryuthela nishihirai (assembly GCA_038380435.1). Lineage (NCBI taxonomy): Eukaryota > Metazoa > Arthropoda > Arachnida > Araneae > Heptathelidae > Ryuthela > Ryuthela nishihirai. The sequence continues at coordinate 92,956,231 of JAWZYU010000005.1, read as the reverse complement.
TAATGATGATGAAAGAAAGAGAACACTTTTCCAAATGCTCACGAATTTCGACCAATTTTAAACGGGAATTATCTTACTTATATGCTCCTCTATTTTTTTTTTTGCCATAGCGACTTTTCATTTTGATGACTTACCAACATTTGATCACAACGAAAATGTTTTGTGCCACTATGAAAAAGTTAAGAAATTTTTCTTGACTAGTAAATTGTTCTATGAATCTGATGAACATCTAAGCTTTCTACATGTGAACATTCGAAGTCTGAAAAAAAAACTGGGATACTCTCTGTGTTTAAATAAATAAATAAATACCCCTCAAGCAGCTGCTTGCCACAGAGGTCTGACAGGAGCCTGTCAGTTTATATGCCACAGTAGAAGATCTGAGAGGATGGCAGGACCTCAGCAGAAAAAAGACACATACATCCATGCCTTACCCGGGGCTCGAACCCAGGTCCCTTAGGTCAGTAGCCAAGCGCTAACCACTCGGCCATGGGACAGCTTGTTTTTATCTTAAAGATATTTTTAATTTTTTTGATATTATTGTATTGACAGAAACTAACATCCTCAGCATGGGCGTTCCATTGTTCAATTTAGAAACTTTTAATCAACTTTTTACGAGAACTCCTGGTCCGTTTGAAAATGGGATTCTACTTTTCTTCCGCGACACAATATTATTCAAAACGATACCTTCGCTTGTGATTCCTGCTGAAACATTGAATATAAATATCTACAAGGGTAATTTAGCTTTCAGTTTACTTGCTATTTACAGATCACCAAGCTCGGACATTAACATTTTTCTTCTTAACCTCAAAAACTGATTCCAAACAACAGATAATAATCGGAATGAAATATTAGTTGGAGACTTTAATTTAGATATCAAAAATGTCAAAAAACACGGAGTTTCCAAATACGTAGAGTTGCTAACCGAGTTTGGTTTGTCACCTATCATTACTGGTATCACCAAGGAAGAGATCATTGGTGACTCTTTCTCTCAGACATGCATTGATCACATTAACGTCCGACTTGACATTAAACTCGATACAAATTCAATGACTTTTTGCAGTAGGATCGCAGACCCTACTTAATTGCATCAAATTGGGGGGGGGGGGGGGAAACCTTGGGAATTCGTCCAATCACACTAAAAAGCCAGCAGCAATTTTAACACAAAAATTAGATCATAAAAACGTATGAAAAGAAATAAGCCTAACAAACTTTCTGGACAGAGACACTGGAAACGAAACCTCAAATTCAGAACCAATAGACATCCTTTATGAAGCATTTAGAAAAAATACACGGCGATGGTTAACAATAACAAAAATGAATAAACTATCGGATGCCTCAAAAATTAAACAACGCAATCAGTGGCGCACCCAGAGAGGGGGGGGGGCAAGGGGCCCTGGCACCCACCCACCCAAAGAAAAAGGGGAAAAAACTATAATTTTTTCTAGTTTTTCCCCCTTTTTCCTAATTAAAATTTTTTCTTAATTAAAATTCATTTTTTATATTTATGTTATGTCGTGTCTTCTATTTCTATACTACTTATGAATTAGCGGTCATATAAGGTGGGAATACCCTATAGCTCTCTGGAATCCCGGCCGCTGTGAACACAAGGCGAACGAAGTAGTGCTGGGCGGACCGAGCGCTACTTCGTTTGCCCGAGCTGGGCCAGCGGGCCCTCAGCTTCCCCCAAGATTAAATCTTGAGTGTGCCACTGAACGCAATTGTAGCAAAGACTGGATAAATCAGGAAATAATAAACTTAATATTTCGTAAAAGAGACTCGGCTTGGATTGACTACAAAAATAACAAGAGAAACAGAAATTTTAAATTACTATACACAAACATAAGAAACACAGTCACGTCCCTTATTCGGCAGGAAAAGAAAAAAATATTACTTCAAACAATTTGAGTCCTGTAAAAACAATCCAAAGCAAATTTGGGAACATCAACCAAAATATCAACAATAAACCTAAAACTGCCATTGACGCTATTTTATCATGAAAAACATGTCACAAGTTACGTCTGAAACTCAAGCAGCAGAGAAATTTAACAACACCTTTGCGGACATTATTGTCGATCTTAGAGACGATAACCGCATACATAATCTCTCTATAGTTCCTAAACGTATCCAACCTTCTATTCCCTCAATTTTTATTCCTCCCCATCTCAAAATAAGAAACTTTCAAAATTCTAAGTGACTTAAATGAAAGAAAATCACGTGGATACGATCAGATACACATAAGGCACATTAAAGAATGCAAAATCTCCTTAGCTGATCTCGTGACGAACTTTATCAATGAATGCATATCTACATGAAACATCCCTAATAAACTCAAAATTGCTATTTTAAGGCCAATTTACAAAAGTGGAACTAAATTCGATTGCACTAACTATAGGCCCATTGCCATCTTACCTGTTCTTACTTACCCGGGAAATGTAAAAGGGCATATACAGTACCTTACGTGTTCAATCAATTACCAAGGGAAATTATTTCATTAAAGAAATTAAAAGAAATCAAAAATAAGGCTCAAAAATTTCTTCTAGGCACTAAAATCAACATAAAAATCTGAACCACTACAATAGAGCTTCCACTGAAATTCACATAATTCGATGACATTTAAACTATATCTTATGTATTTTCATGTAACGTTATTCTTCTTCTCTCCTGCAGATAAGCAGATGCTTTGCGGGTCATTTGTTTAAACTCTTGTATAACCAACATGAATATAAATAAAGATTATTATTGTTATTACACAAACTTCATAAAACAATCCGTAAAGTCTCCAGAGCATTTTAACGATTTCGGTTACAACAAATCACTCCCGAAGAGGCAAATGTATTGATTGATGATCTAGGTAAGTCTTCTGCAGATTTCAATGTAAGGCTTATTCACAAACATTTCTTTGAAAGTTAGTAAAATCTTCAGAAGGCGAAGCAACCGCTTACGACTTCTACATGCCACAACTGCTAGACGCATGCGCACCGAGTCTTGCCATTTCCAGACAATTTCCTGTGGAAGGGAGAGTTTATGCAGCTTTTCTGAGCACCGAACGGGAAAGTTTATGGTTGTTTCCGCCTGCTATCCAATGTGACGTGATGGGGAACTCTCCATCATCTTTCTGGTCCTCTTGTCATCCTCTCGTTTCCCACTGTCGCTAGAGGCAGTGGCGTGTGTGTGTCTGTGCTCATGCGCTGTAGTGCTTGGTTGATGTCGTAGTCATTAGTTCACTAATTGCATCTTGTACCTCTGCTCAAGCCCCGGGCAAAGCTACAGGCTGATGTAAGGGAGGTGGGGGGCGTCAACACACCTGATGGTTCCGTTAGCTTGGCAAAGAAGGAGAAGGACGACGATGTTCATTTCCTGGTGACTGGTAACGTTGCCTCTCTGATGATCTTCTTCTTCTTCATTTTCGATCATCTCTCACGCCTCTCTCCCAGCTTTCATTTTCTCCGTCCTCAGCTGTCAGTTTTGCTTTCCTTCTCATTACCTTTGCTTGCATGTTGCATTAGTTTTTTCATCACTCATATTCTTGGCTGCAAAAACATCGGGATCAAACCTGACTTATTAAAAGAAGAGCCAGCCACCGTCTCATCATCTCTTTATCCACCAGTCTCTCACATCGACTACTGCTCTGTCCAACAGCCTGCCAACCATCTGATTTTCTTCATAATCCCATTTGTCTATATTTATACAGAAATCTCTATATGACACACTGCATATCTTACGCTACGGCTGCACTAGAATGAAGATTCTACCTTCTGGAAATAATATTAAAATACTTTCATTAACATGTCATCACCTTTTGGAAACAATGTGGTGGCGAGGTCGTCTCGGTAGCGTGTCAGACTCGTAATCTGTAATTCCCAGTCTCGAGTCGCACCAGCGTTGAGATTTATCTTCGCTAAACCCCCACGCCGTCCGTGGTCAGAAAGGCCTTGGCAAGGCTGCAGTCCGCCCGCCGGATGGGACGTAAATACGTGATTCAGTATGCACGACAGCCATACCTGTGCACGTTAAAGTACACGCTGGATAGCCTTGGGGGAGCAACGGGGTGGGGGGAGTGAGTTTATTATTTATCTCCGTAAAACTCCACACCATTCTCATGGCATTAAGGGTTGCCGATAGGCATGGAAAGTCGGTTGTTACGTTTAGCCGTGGTGCCGTGTGTGGAGAGCCCATACCCTGTGATGCTAAGAACACGCTGGATGGCCTTGACGGGAGGCTACCGTCTATCTCCCTACAGCTGTCCCATTGGGTCCCCTCCTCCAACCTTCTCTGAGCTTAGAGGTCTTTGTGACCTGGCTATTTAGCCCATTGTGTGCAAAAAAGTGCCACTCAGAGAAAAAACAACCCAACACAAAAGCCTCGACGGGAAGCTTAATCTGTCTCCTAACAGCTGTTAGTCTTCTCCCAACTTTCTTCGAACACTTGGGGTCGTTATGACCTGGCTGTTCAGCCGAGGATGTGTGCAAAAAAAAGTCCCGCTCAGAGATAAACCCCAAATCAATCTTGGAACAACATAAATTAGCCATTACAGTTCCTTGATATCCAGTTGCCGATTCTACCGATTACAGCTACATTTAATAAGAATGTTGGATATTAAAATTATTCGTAAGGACAAGGAATTGTTTTGTGAAATATTTGGGGTTTTGTTATACTTGTAGGAATTAAGAGTTTGTAATAAATAAAGCATAAATGACTTAGTTCCTTCCTAATCACTTATTATGCTATCCGGGCAACAATTAATGTTGTTTGTATAGTGTGATAAGGATTACGAATAGAATAAGTTCTTAATATGTCATTCTGCTTAATCTCTTAAATCTCTTAATTCTCAGAAATAATGTAGAAACATTTTCTCCGAACTAATCAACCACTCTTAGTGATTGTCTTAAGTATTAATAAGAGAAGTTGAGAAACATTTGTACACGCATATTAGCATTTGAGGAAATAATATTCTGTTTATCAAAGATTTAATTCTCACGTCGCTGGAAAGCATTTAGTTTAAGGACTAAGCCCTTTTACTGTCTTACATAATTTAGCTTTGCGTTAATCTCAAGCATTCACATTGCAGTTCCAACAGAAAAATTTATTTCATTTATTAAACACATTTTGAATCTAACTCTCGGACAAACACCAAGTGCTGATATTTCAAAATTTTCAAACATACAATTGGCAAAAATTGTTTAAAATGTTGGGATTTTTAAATTATTTTAAGACAAGGATTTTTTAAGCATTTCGCACTTTCTGATATATTAGAAATTTTATTCGCATTTTTATTTTGTTCCTAAGTTGTTTTCCTCTTCTCTTTCTTTTTGCGTTTTTCTTCAATGTGACGTCGGATGTTTCCGACTTAAATTTTTCTGTATCGAGATTTCACGAATGAGTCTGCTCCTGTGAGATCTCAAAATTTGTTTTTATGCCTCTAAATATTACGTGAAATAAAAGAAATCGAAAATTTTAGTACAGTCGCTCAAAAAAGTATCCGAACACTAGGTTGATTACAGAATTCAGAAAAAATATCTGGCAGCGATTTTCTTAGAAACTAGTGATCTGCCAACCTTCGTGTCACGTGATATAAAGGTTGCCAGATCACTAATATCTAAAAAAATCGTTGCCAGATATTTTTTCTGAATTCTGTAATCAACCATAGTGTTCGGATACTTTTTAGAACGACTGTACATCTTATTAAAATTTCACGATGGGTTACATTTGCTCTAAGTAAGATTCTTCAAAAGAAATTTAATCACATATTCGTATAGAAGAATGCATGATATATTTATAAGAGGATATATGGAATATTTATAAGGGGATATGATCTTATTGCTAGCCAATAAATTGCGTTATGAAAAAATATTTCGGAAAAGTCATATAATATTCTTTATACCCGAATTTACATTACATCTTTTACAGAATCAAAATTTTGTTTATTCACCCTCCAAAAACGGCAATCACCGCAGTTATTCATTACAATAAAATTTAAAGAATGAAGCTCACTACAGTACTATTCATTTGTGGTCATTAGACAAGTGTGAAAAAATATACCTATCATCCTCCCACACTTCGGGTCTCCTGGTTACTCGTCCCCCATACTCCGGATCTCCTAGTTACCCGCCTCCCATACTCCGGGTCTTCTGGTTACCCGTCAGTTGCTCTACCATTTCAGCAAAGGTGGGGCAATTTACACTTGTTTAAGAAAGATTGTGATGATTGCGCTTTTGAAGCTTTTACCATGTGATTCTAAGTGTCGGGATGCTCATGCGCTATTTATAGCGGCGGGAACCAAGCTTTTAAACCACTTTGAAAGTATGAAAAAAATCCAATATCCGCCTCCCGGACTCGAACTCGGGTTCTCCTTGTTATGGATATAGGATCACTTAATTTAAATAGTTCTATCTTTTCATTTGAAACCTCCATGTTACAGTATTAATTGAATCCCCAAAGAGCGTTTATTAATTTGTTGCCAAGCTTCGGTATCATTTTCCATTTTGTTCTTTTAGGTGCAAAAATTTACATTTAACATCCAAGGTAGATCCAAAAACTTCTCCTGAGAGTAAAGATATTGTAAAGGTTGGGGAGGGGGCGAGAAAAACAAGAATAAATCTCGCAGCTTAACTTTTTATTGATTAATCCACATTGCACTATTTTCTGTTTCGTTTTTCAAATTATAAAGAAGGTGAAGGCGTTCTGCCTAGAGAAATCAGTGTTTAGTAGTTGAAATATTCCTAATAGTGTTTCGTTTTAAAGCTTGGCTTGAACAGTGGCTCTGAAAATTCCCAATTTTCTAAAATCCTTTGGTTGTGTTCGTATACCATGTAAGAGTCTGTATTTTTCATGTATTGTCAGCTTTTAGTTATGAGATTTTATCCTTTGGTGGAATATATAAATCTACAATTGAACCCATATTTGGATTAAAAAATAAAACAAGAGAGAGTTTCATTATTCCGAGAGGTAACAATACAGGTATATATGCACTCTTCAACATTAAAGTGAAATAAAATATCTTTTACAATATAACTGTTTTATATAATGCATATTTTAGTTAAATTCCGTACATTAAATGAAGCAATTTTGGTAAAATTTAACTGTCCCGAATAGTACTTTTTCTCCTAGAATGTTCACCAAATTTTCCCCAAATAAAACATTGTTTACTTTGTAACTATTTATACGCTATTAGATTATATGTTTTAATATTTTATAACTTAATGAGTTATTTTTTAAGTTATATATGTTATTAATACTATAATTATTAATACATATAATGTTAATTAATAAGTTTTCAAGGTATAAATGATGTTTCGATTTCCGTTTCCCTTATGTACTCTTCTTACTCTTAGCTTTCATTATTATCGTAGGTAAAATCTGGGTCATGTGAAGGATCTTCCTTGGGTTCGCCATTTCGTTCTAGGTCAATTCAAGATCGGATCTGTCAGAATAACAACTATCAATTCATTGTATGAGTGACGAATTTGGCCGATCAGTGTGCGAAACAGTTTTTGCCGTGTGGATGGGAAAATATATTAAAATCGACAGTTTCATTTACTCGAAAAACTGGGGCGGGGGTGGCTCATTCGGTAGCGCGCCAGACTCGTAATCTGTAGTTCCCAGTTCGAGTCCCAGCTGGGTCAGCGTTGAGATTTATCTCCGCAAAATTCCCCGCCCTGCCCACGGTCAGTAGGGGACACCGATGGGCTTGGAAAGGCCGCCGTCCGTCGGATGGGACGTTAAGCCGTGGCCCCGTGTACGGGAGAGCCATACCCTGTGCACGTTAAAGAACACGTTGGATGGCCTTGACGGGAGGCTACCATCTGTCTCCCTACAGCTGTTCCAGTGGGTCCCCTCCCCCAACCTTCTCTGAGCCTTCGGGGTCCATGTGACCTGGCCGTTTAGCCCATTGTGTGCAAAAAAGTGCCGCTCAGAGGTAAAACAACCCAACAACCCAACTCGAAACTCTCTTGAAATTAATTATGGGGATTTATAGAAATGAAAAGTTTTCTTATCAGTTTTGATAGAATACGTTTCTTTTTAAAGGTTGGCTTGTAACAGCGTTTGAACAGTTCGTTAACTGTTAAAGTGTGAACCATTCCAAGAGGCGATACAGGTATATACAGTATATAGTGTTAAGTTCTGTGGATTAAAATCTTCTAAATAAATTCTAGCTTATTCACTTCTAGACATCTTTATGCAACAACAAGATAACAAACTTCAGGGAAGTTGGTGCTTAAATATCCTTTATTGTTCCAAATTCTTTTCAGATTCAGAGATATTCTCTCCTATATTAAATTCTAAGTGTCCGTGTCACGAAGGAGCCAAAACCATCTGTAAAATGTTTTCAGATGCATGAGGATTTTTACGTCTTAACAAGTTGTGTAAAATAATCTCAATTTTTATTAAATTTATTTGATCTTGTTTCGAAAAATCTTCTCTGTTAATCATGATATTCTAATAAAATACGTGCAGCAGTGTCTTTTTCATCATAGTGTATGTCATTGGGACAATTAAACATTTTGCATTTGTGTGAAGTGTCATTTAGGAAAGGTGTGTGAAGTTCTTAATCTAGTTATTTTAATTTAATTATGATTCTGTAGATGAATAATCTTAAAACGGAAAGATATCTTTATCACTTAGTTTTCTGCGGAAAAGGTTGTGGTAACAGCATGGAAGTGTTGCAAAAACTCTTATGTGTCTTCAGGTTAATGAGTTTACTTAGGTAAGTATAATTAAATTCCAAAGGAAAACTCTCTTGTAATCGCAATGCCTTATTAGCTAAGGAATCCACAAAATCATTCTCAACAATCCTCACATGACTGGGTGGCAGGCGCACATCCAGGTTTTTTGAGGGAGAGGGAATGCTGAGTCTAATATATTTTTTCATCTTGGTTCACTATATACGGAACGTGGTGAAGAATTTGAATTGGAGGGGGGAAGAAGGGTTTGCCTCTTTTTTATATGCATGAATTCGAAGATTTAGATTAGTTTATCTTTCGTCACATTTCTTCCATAAAAAAATTTAATGCAGAAAAAACTTCTTTTCTTCCTATAACAATTAAAGGTAGTATAAAAATAAATACCCCCTCAAGCAGCTGCTTGCCACAGAGGTCTGACAGGAGCCTGTCAGTTTATATGCCACAGTAGAAGGTCTGAGAGGATGGCAGGACCTCAGCAGAAAAACGACACCTACATCCAGGCCTTAACCCGGGGCTCGAACCCAGGTCCCTTAGATTTGCAGCCAAGCGCGCTAACCACTCGGCCATGGCCTTGTTGGAAACAACACCATATTTGTGCTGATGGCTGAGAAAATCAAAATTTTTAAAATCGACGGTTAATTTCATTGCTTGCTGATCAGCGTCTTATTGCACGTTTATTCTTTCGTAGTTGAAGATTAAAAAAAAGATGGCCGTTGATCCTTTCTCAATACTCTAATATGCTGCAACTGAATGAACATCTTTCTACTCAATTTCAGTTAATATGGCATTTACCTCAAACCCTTAAAAAGCGCCTGTGAAAAGTTTTACCATTTTCTAATTTAGAGCTTTCAAAAATTTATGGTAGTGTTGTAGCCAACTACGCACCCCCTCCAGCCCCCATGACATGAATATACATCTACTAGGGAATGGGGAGGGGGCAGGTCTACTGAATCTTTATGCATGCAAGCTTATGCTTTATATCTTTAAATGCAGTTGCATGTTTCAACCACAAAAAAAATTGTGAAAAGTGTTTCAAGAGAAGAAGGATTGAAAAAGTGCCTAACGAAAAAAAAAAGTGATCACCTCCACAAATGCTACATATATCTTTATGCTACATATACCTTTAATCAAAATATTTCATTCCTTGCCACCTGAGATCAATATATATATATATAATAATAATAAATGAATCTTTATTTTCCTATAATAATGTACTACAGAACGATTTACAGTTGTCCCACAAAGCTACATAGCTTGTCTGCAGGGAATTAACAGTTAAAATATTTATTTAGATTAAATAATTTGGTTGGGGGGAAAGATTCGAAAGCGATTTAAAAACAGCACTATTATATAATGTCATCAATAAAACAAGTTTCAATTTTCTCTTCAAAGTCGAAAATTTTGAAATGATAATATACGTACTAGATCTACATAGATATTACATCTATGAAGAAAAATGTAATTTCTTTGGAATATTAATTTCTTGCTATCCAGGCCAGGATCTAGAAAACATAAAGGGGAGACACATAAAAGGGATGGGCAGGAAACTAGATTTTCAATTCAATGTCACACCCCTCCCCCGCGTTCATTTTAGAGGTTTTGAAACATTTCTTGAAAATGGCGTAAATTTGTTTTCTTTCTCTGCAGAAGCTTAATAATTTTTGGATTCCATTACCCTTACTAGCATTCTGGAGGGGGAAGGAACATGTCCAATTTTTCCAACATGTCCCCAGATCCACCCTGGTTATAATATTCTTGGTAAAGATCCTACAATTTATTAACCTTATAAAGGACTGTTACCGCCGCCATTTGCGTACGGAATCCTTCTCTTAAAAAAAATTAAACACGTCCACAAAAAGTGAAATTTGCCGAAATAAAGCTGTTGTCTTTAATAATGTCTTAATGATTGTTTCCAAGTTCTTTTTATTAATCATGAACTTAAATGTATGTCTCCCGTTTTGAATTAAATCTAAAAATATTGAAGATATTTCATGTTTAATTGTCTGTCTAAAATACAACATTTTGATGTCAGTAATTGTTTTAATGTATTTTAGAAAGTCTTCCCAATTCAAGGAACATCAGTAACCAAAAAGGTACATCAGGTTTGTTAGCTCATATACCTTCTTGGACAAGAACATCCCATAAAGCTGAATTAGTAGTCAAGTATGCTAATCATTATGCCGCATAGGGATTAATTAAGTATTACACCAACCTGGATGAGCTTATGCTGTTAGATTGTCTATTTTGTAACAATATAAGTTCGTATCAGAATATAAATAAAAAACTTAAGACTGAAACTCACCTGTTTCAATTAGGGAACGCCTGCAAACTGTTTGTCTACTTTGAATAAACACTATCTTTAATATTAATATCGTTCTTCATCAAATTCAATGATCGAATTGATTTTAATAGAGACAATTAGTCAAGACAATTACAGAATACTGCTGATGTTATGAGAACTTAAAGTCGCATTAGAAATTCCTTAACTCATAAAAATAAGGTTTTTATGGAAAAAATGCATTAAGAAAAAATAAGCGATCCCAAATGTAGATTTTGATTTTTTTTAAAACCGCATTCATTCTGTATTAAGGAGTTATGGACTTTAACCAATGAAATCATCTGTTGCACGAATTTATATCAAAATTTAAAGCGATCGTCAATAATATCTTATATGAAGTACATTTTTCGAAATTTGCATAATGAGTCTTGAAGGTTTTATTAAATTAAATTTTCGCTACATTTCTTATGGAGAATTGAGAGTAAGTGTCTCTTAGATCTTTAACCATCGTCAGTCGCATTTCTCTACAAAAAAGGTATTTTTTAAGTAATTGTTTTGTCACTAGTAATTAGATATTTAATAAAATATTTCAGTCACTTAAGGGTTAATCGTACACAAGTAGAGGTTTTGGCATTATAATTCCTCTTCCTGCACCCTCCTTGAGGGCTTGAAATAAAGTGTAATTCTAAGGCCCCCGAAAATCAAAGATTAAAAACGTCAACACCATATTCATTGGAAGCTTCTCGGTACACCAGACAGCAATACATATGCCTGAGTAAATTATTTAAATTTTGGTGTCCAAATCGGAATAATTGAGTGACGATACTAACAAATAATACTCTTTGAAAACAATTGTACTCTCTTTAGTGTATGTAGAGGAAACACGTATGAATTCAAGAGAAAATCTTTAATAAAATACATAAAGTTAGTTCTAATTAACTGAATCGAAATTCAACACTTGAAGACATGAAAAAGTAGTTGGAGATGCTTATTATATACGATTTCCAGTTCCCGATGCTCTAATCCTCCTGGAATATCGCATTATCTTGTTGCCGATGCTCCGTGCACGTTCGCGTTCTAAAGAAATCATCGATCGCATACAGTCGCTCAAAAAAATATCCGAAACTACGGTTGATTACAGAACCTACGACGCTTGTAAAATTCGGAAGTTTTTGACTAAAACTACTCGATGGAATGTGAAATTTTGACTCGATATTTCCCGTTTCTTTGCGTTTTTTTTTAAATAAAACCGTAAAAATAATTATTGATCGAGTCTTAGAATTTAGATAACATTGGTTCAAAGAATTCGTGTTAATTTAAGCGGACATAATGGTGTGCGTTATAAATTACGAAAAATGTTACAAATTATGAAACTCGCTTTATCTGTCAATGGCATTATTTCAATTAACATCTGATTTTTCCAGTTATCCATATTTCGAAGTATATTTTTTATTCGTTTTGGTATCTAAAGCAATATTAAGTTATAGTTTATAAAAAAATGTGTATTGCAATTCCTCTGCACAGGTGTGACGTGGAAGAACTTCAAGTGTGACCCGAAAAAATTGTATTACGCAAAATTTTCATAACTCAAGTTTATATCATTATATTTCCCATATATGATTTAGTTTGTCGGCTAACTTAGGAGAATATAAAATATAAAAATGCATAAATTTATTGTAAAAAATAACCGATTATATTAACTAAAAAGATGTTAATATTTGAAAAAAATAGCTATGCATGTTTTTTCCTGTACTATAACAGTTTTGAATCTTCAAATGTGTGTCTTGGACTCAATAATCTAGGAAGCATTTGTATATTGACTAGTGTATGATCATAGATTTTTTTGAAAATAATGAATAGTTTAAAGGTCGTCATCGAAATATTTTCAGAAGAGCTTTTCTCCACTAGTTCCCACTCCGCCTTCGGTGAAAAGGGTAACACCGATGGCTTTAAAAAGGCGCCGTCCGTCGGATGAGATGTTAAACCGTGGACCAGTGTTCAGGAAAGCTGTACCTTCTGCACATCATGCTGTATGGCTTTAACGAAGAGGCTTCCATCTGCATTCTAAAGGCTGCATATTGGATCCCTTTTCCATCCCAACTCTGGGCCCTTCAAGATTCTTGTGCTCTGGCCATTTAGACCATTGTGTTAAAAAAAGGGCTGTTTAGAGGTAAACCAGCAGGATCCAAATCTTATGTGTGTTCTACAAAATTAATAACTATGATGGAAAACTCTTAGTGATAACATCACTTATTCGAATCATATTAATCGCATAAAGCTCAAAGTTTCGCTCTCGATGGATAAATCCAATTTAGAAAATCTATTTTCTTTCTCTGAAGTTAATATAATTTGTATCAGAGATCTGATTATTGACAATATCATTTGAATTATTTTATTTAAAAATTCACAAACATACAAATGCAAAAGAACTGTATGTTTACATCAGCTTAGCAGCCTATTCACAGATACTGGTAAAGAAATATCACACGAGGAATCAAAATGAAATTTTAAAGACCCAAGATATCTTGTTTTGTTTCATTTTAGTAGTTCTGAACTTTTGTTAAGTTAAAATATGGAAGTTAGTTTTATGAAATATTTTTTATACTAGAGTGTTTAGTTGTTAAACCTCTAGGGGTACCTTTTCACACATAATGAGATAAATGACCATTTCAAATGGATTTCAAGGGTTCAGGAAAGGTTACGGAATAGGATCCACTCGGCAGGTTTCAGCAGAGAGATGGCAGCCTCTCGTCAAGCCCATTCAGCATATTCTTTAAAGTGCACAGCTTATGGATCCCTGCACACAATTTACAGTTTAACATCCGATGCCACGGATTGCTGCCTTTCTGAGCCCATTTCTCCCTATAGCAGAACACATGTTAGCGGAGATAAATCCAAAGCAGACACAGTTGGGACCCAAACCTGGGAATTGCTGAGTACAAATCTGGAGCGCTACCGGCTGAGACAATTCCATTCCTTGTTTTAGAGTCCAAATATTAGAAATTGATCAGTAGCTTTGCAAAATTAAATGTACTAAATGTTTTCTTCTTTAAAGCCATAAAATTTGCTTGTAAAATCAGAAAGCACCTAAAAAAGATTTATTTGACGCTATTTTGAAAATTAATTCATTTTTAAGATATATTTTGGAAAGATTATTTACAGAAGTAATAGGCGAAGTATTTGATTTTATCTTATGTTTGATAAAGTGGTAGATAGATAAATGAAAAGCAGAACAAATACCTTCTGTAATGCGATTTAACTGCAGATGTAGGCCAAAATATCACATTATAGTTCTACAATTTGTCAGAAAAAGTGCTCTGTATACAATAAAATTTGTTATAGGATTTGACGTTTTTAACTTTTAAGATGTAAAACTAAAAGCAATTCATTTCAAGAGTGTTTCGAGAAAAGTGAGGAGGGAATTTGTATCCATCGTCTGATCCCAAGATGCAGTAGGATTTGAAAGAGATTGATCCGTGGATAACCTTTTAAAGACGAAGTCAGCTAAAGCAGCTATCAAGACTAGAACTCTCGGAGCTCAGCATTTTACGAGCAACGCTTCCCATGGTCAAGCTTAAGGATTCACCGGATCAATCTATTTTTAGCACAGAAAACATCTGCAACCCGCGCCAAAGGATGTCATCTCAGATCTCAGGGAGAGGAAGCTGTAGTGATCTCGATTTTTGTTTCTGTCAATAACACTTTCGCAGCGTCGGAGATATTTTATCGCTTTTCAGTCGGTTTCCATATCCGCACATCGTGGTGGCAAGATGTTTCTCTAACTGAGAGGCGTTCCACCAAACTGTATCTTTCGTTCTTTCCTCTTCAACTGATGAACAAGTTGTGTCAGAGAACCAAGATGTCCTTGAAGTCAGCAAGTGGAAAACTTCTCTTTTCATTCTAAAAGGGAAAAAAATCCACACTCATCATTTTCTCCATTTTCTTTTTGATTCTGTATGTGCTTCAATCTGATTGTTTCAAATCACAGCAGACATCGTGGTTAGTTTTCGATTTTATGAGATTCTGTCCGACAAGACCAGATTATCGTTGCTGAGAGCGAAAGTTGAGTAGGCCTTCCTCTCTCTATTGCTCGCCGTTTCGATGATTTTTGTTCGCTGCTATTTTTGCCTTTTCTTTTTTTTTTATTCCTGACCCTTGGATAGGCTGGCCACACCGAGCAGTTAACAAACCCACAAGTGTTTTGGGGTCCACAAAGTGGTGCAAATATTTTGAGAAAGTAAATGCTGGAAGTCCATGATAGAAGCTGTTCTCTTTCACTTGTTGCTTGATTGGAAGTCCCCCATCAGCGGCTGGAGGAAATGTTTTTTTATTTTTCAGAGTTAGGGTTATTTTACCTCTGAGCGGCACTTTTTTGCACACCATGGGCTAAATGGCCAGGACACATGGACCCTAGAGGCTCAGAGAAGGTTGGGGCCCACTGGAACAGCTGTTGGGAGACAGATGGTAGCCTCCTGTCAAGGCCATCCAGCGTGTTTAACGTGCACAGGGTAAGGCTCTCCCGTACACGGAGCCACGGCTTAACGTCCCATCCGACGGGCGGCGGCCATTCCAAGCCCATCGGTGTCCCCTACTGACCGTGGGCAAGGCGGGGAATTTATTTTTCAGAAGGCTACTGCTACAGACGAAAATAAAGTCCTGTGGGATGGAGAAATTTAAGCAGACATTGGTTCACTTGATGTCTAATATTGCAGTCTGGATGACCAAGCACATTCTGGATTGGAAATTCTTCAATTTTTAGGTTTTTTATTTCATTGAATAGAAAATTTCTCTGGTGTTCATAATTAGGGCAATTTAGTAGTACGTGCATGATTTACTCTCTCTGATGTTGGACAGTGTGAGCAATTTGGTTTTCTTTTCCTTTGAAATTAGGTTGGGTTTCATTTAAAAGACATTTTTCTGTTCTGAGCCTCAAAATATTGATCCTCTCTTCTCTTTAGAGTTGATTAGGTGTGATTTTGGATATTTTGTCTTCGACGTTCCCTCTGATTATACTTATGATTTGTAATAAGCGTGGATTTGTTCTATTTCCGTTCTTCTTTTTTTTCATTTACAAAAAATTGGTGAGTTGCCGTTAAGGTACAGATTTGACAGATTTCACTTTTCATTTAACAACCCTGAAGGACAATGTCTTTAATGAAATCATCCATGGTTCGTAAAACATCTTAATTGAAAGTTTTTTTGAAATCTCTGGAACATTTATTAATCAAGTATTCACAATATTTATAACGCACTATTCCATTTATACTTTCCAAGGTAGCCTAATCGTTTAGTCGTAGTCTAGCGTACCCCTACTAGTGCTTTCCCCCTATGGCGTCACAGGCCACGCCCACTTCCGGTCACGTAATATGACATCACAAGCCACACCCCCTTATCAACATTCATAATTCATAATTAATAATTCATGATTAATAATTCATAATTCATAATTAATTAAAAATTAATTAGAAATTAATTAAGCCCTTTATTAAAAACCTTTATTAAAAATTCCTCCCCCTTTATGAAAAAGCCCTTGGCGCCATCTAGTGCATATGCTGAGTACTATTTTTAGAAAAACCCTCTATTTTAGTCGTAATTTTTCCAATTTTTGAGAAAATATTTTTTGCCAATCTGTTGAGGTTGGTAAAGTGTTAGCTTCTTCTGTAGCAAGTGTCTGAAAGATAATATGTTTATTCTTGCATGTGAACAAACACACATACACACGCACACAGACATGAAGACGTATACACACACACACACAGAAACAAACATGAAAACATAAACATACGCACACGCACGCACGGACACGCAACGCACGCACACACAAACATACCATTTCAGAGACGAAACATGAACACATTCACAGAAACAAACACATAAACATACGTACACACGGACACGCAACGCACGCACGCACAAACACACAATTACAGAGACGAAGCATGAAACAATTATGTGACAAAAAAAACTTAGTCCATCGCATTGATGTATGCATACACTTATGTATAACGCCATACACCATATAAACATGAATATACTTTGCATAAGATCAGAGAAACATTCTCGTACATACATAATCATTCATAAACATTTCATAAACACGTTATTTACTGAGATGTAATATTAAAACATTTTGGTTGCAAAGAGTTCTTCCTGGCATTCATCCAAATAATGTTCTTATTGCATAATGGAGTATTCCGAACAGATGGGCGTATGAATGAACGAATGGTTGTTCCAAAACATATTTTTTCTATGTCAGTTTTGGTTTCCCTGTGATTCCGCAGATACTTGATCGATTTGTCCCGAATTTGATGTGCTGGTTACCCTTATGTGTGGCTGTGTTAACAGATCAGGGTCCTTTCTGCAGTGGGTCGGAATTGTACATGCTGTAAATGTACGAGATTTCTGGGGCGCTGTTATCGCCTGCCTATAAATGGAGAATTACTCTATCGATGGAGAAGGCTAAGTAGTTTAGTCGCAGTCTAACGTATCAAAATCCCCTTATCAAAAGTTCCCTTCTCTTAATATTAAAAATATTAACAGAAATATTAAAATATTATTAAAATTAATTAAAACTAATTAACCCCCTTTATTAAAAACCCCTTTATTAAAAATTCCTCCCGCTTTATGAAAAATCCCGTGGCGCCATCTAGTGTATATGTTAAGTACTATTTTTTAGAAAACCGTCTATTTTATTCGTAATTTTTCCAATTTTTGACTCCCCCCCCTCATTAAAAAACCCCTTATCAAAACTGCCCCACTGGTTGACCCACCTGTATTTTAAGCCCTCTCTCTAAAGACCCCCCTGGTTGACTCATCTGTATTTTAAACCCTCTCTCTAAAGATCCCCCTGGTTGACCTATATTTTTTAAGCCCCCCTCTTTAAAGACCCTATGGTTGACCCATCGCATGGTAAATCAGTTTTCTCTATGCGCATTTAATCTAATTGTGGTGTCATCCAACGTCCGTACTATTTTTAGTACATCTGTATTTAAAAAAAATTCCTTCTGACACAACGATTTGAACCCGGTACCTTGGTGTCAATAGCCTAACGTTATCGCACTCGACTACGCCTTATTTCCTAACACCTGAAAAAGATTTTTGGTGGCGTCATCTAGTGTATACTTTAGCAAGATTCTAACCGAAATTATTCCCAGATTCCCCCTCATTAAAAAACCTCTTTTCAAAAGTTCCCTTTATTAAAACTTCACTGATCACAAACTCCCATGGTTTCTATCCTCATCCTTTTACAAGTCCACTAAACTTTTTGAATGGCAACGCTCAGAATGGCTGATGCAATCCTCAGAATGATTACAAAGTCTCAATTTTTATTCCATCCCTTCATCAAAACCTTCCTCATTAACAGTTCCGCACCCCTTTTAACGACTACCCCAGAGTAACTGATTTAAAAGACTGTCCTGCAGAAGATGAAAAAATGCTATTGGGTAAAAAAATTAATAAATGGGAAAAAATCTGAATTTATTCGTAATTATGAAAAATATTGAGGGGTAATATGGTCTGGTGACATAAAAGACCCGCTTTAGAACACGCGTTCAGTACCGGACCATGTTTTATTGACGGATGAATCTTGCATCACCCCTTGTGCTGCTTCTGTATCAGGCGTACTGTCTTACATTGTGAAAACCCACAGGCCTTCTTTATCGTAGTTTGCGGACTCGAAATTTTTCCAAGTCCAGAGACGGTCTGTCGCATTCCTAATTCTACCCTTTATGATAGGTCAGCGTTTCAATGTACCCAACGTAGACAAACCATTTTGAAATTACGTACCCTAAACCTCCAAGTGCTGAACTTATTAAAATTAGTCTCCATCGGGTTGATGCCATCAGATGTATGTGCTTCCGCGTCAGGACTTGTCTTGGAAAGTGGTTTTACGTTTGTCTCAATTCATTAGTTTCCGTAAGTATATCCGTTATGTGACATGGTTTTAAAATACTTATCACCGCTGTATTTTCAGTACATGATGCACTCTTTCCTAGGAAGTAACGCTACTCCGAAGAAAAATCAGCTATGGGAGTAATCATTTTTTAAAAATCTACAGTTCTAAACGCTCTTACAGTTTTTAAAAATCGTCTCTTCCATCGTTTACCAGCGTGCGTGTGACTCATCACACTGATGAAATTCGCGTTGTAACGTTAGTTACACACTTTACAAGGTCAGTTGTTTTCATCGGGTAAATTCTGTAAAGACTACGCGGCAGAATGCTAAAAGTAGAATTCATACATTTCAGCTTACGTTTCCGCTTGTGTAAAAAACTTTATTTCCAACACAAATGCGTGTTAATAGGGGACAATATTCAAATGCACTAACCTACTATAAAAAACGTCATCGTACCCTCTCAACTTACCTGAACTAATCCATCGAAATTCAACTGGGCCGATAGTCAAAATTTAGCAAATACTTCAACAAGTCCGGCTAACTATGCTTTGACATATATGCTCTGATCGGGCCTGAAAATTCTTTACTTATGCTGTTGTTCTCACATAGAGCATACAAGAAGCGACAGAAAAATGTCTTTACAAACTAAGAGCGTGAAAAATCCCTTGTCCCCCACTTCGATTCTGTTACAAAACCTTCTACTATCATTGTCACGTGATCTGCTGAAATGACACATCACGGCAACAAGCTGGCCAACTGGTGACGTACAAAGGTCACGGACCACTCGCCCACGCCACTAGCGCTGACCTATGGGACAGCCCTTTGTTGTGAAAACAGATAAAAGAATTAGATATGGTTCGGCTTACCTTGAGAAGAAGAGCAGTCGCTCCGTGCTTTATTCTCCTCGAGGATGTCCTAATGGATAAGTTAAATAATTACTGTTACATGTCGCAATACTGCACTTTATCGAACAACGGAAACTCCTTGCATGGTGCATTCGGATCTTTTAGAGGGATAAGTACAAAGCAGTTTATCACGTTCTCCAAGCAGTCAGCTGATTTTACAAGTCCACTAAACTTTTTTGGTGGCAGCTCGACCTTCATTAAGTCGCGTGTCGCAACTAGTGGGCAGCGTAAGTGACAAGGTCATCTTATACTGTTCACAATTAAAGGAAGTATGGTTACAGGGAGAATATGGTTTGTAACATTAGAAAGGGAACATACAGAAAATTGTTAATGTCATAAGAAATGTGTGTGACGTATATTCAGTGTAAAAAATGGAAAAACTTAATACGTGTTTCGCAAAATGTGTAAAAATCCCAGTGTGATATGAAGTAATACGAAATCTTTAGCATTATTCTCTGCGTCCTTTGTTAGTGATAGTGTTAACATTCACGAATTTTCAAATGACATTCGGGGGTCATCACTTAAGTTTCAACTTCTTTTATTTTTTCCAACCGCGATAACGCACAGTTTCTGCGGAACAGTTCGTTGGTGACTTCAATGCAAAAAATGGCGCAGGGGCGATCTTTCTCACACTAGCGATATGACCATGCACTTTGGTAAAAAAAACAAACCTGGTTCATGCATTTCAAATAGACAATAAAGATTTGAACTAAAAAGTCATTAAAACCGTGAATGGACTGATCTGATTGATAAAAATATGTGAAACGTAATGTACTGAGCTTGAGGGTTGACAACATTAATAAAGACAGGGATTGACTTCCACGCCTGTTTTCTCTATACTATCATAAATTGAGAAACCTCGATGCTTGAGAAATGATTCATTTAACTATCAAAAATGAATAGACCTCTGTAAAGTTTAATTCTCCACACAATCTTCGGAGTTAATTTGCTGTAGATGTCTAATTCTGTCAGGATCACAAGGGATGTTTTATACATTCAATCAAGGACTTTCTTTTCTTTGTAGGAAACATTGCCCATTGCCATTGCTGCTACCAATACCAAAAGGGCCTATTACTCCTCCCCAAAGGTCAGAGTCAGTACCAACTTTGACAAGTGACTCTGTCACCTAGAACAAGGGTAATATCTCCTTTCTTGACAGAATCCAAAATATACTGAAGTTGTCCGTAAAACCTATCCTTCTCATCCTCATCGGGATCCTCAGTAGGGGCATAACAGCAGATAACATTCAAGTTTTTAATGCTTGTCTGAAATTTTGCTGTAAGAAATTAATGCACTCATATCCTAGATGAGCATCACTAGCGTGTGTGCTGAGAAGCAGACCCACACCTTGGTGACGTTTATTAAGGCGAAACCTAAAAAAGGGATCAGGAAAAGGAGGAGACGCAGGATGTTGTGGGCAGACAATATCGAACAGGAAGATTTTAGATTTGGCCTTCAGTAGCCAATAGTAACAGCTTTAGCTCAGGATAGACGCATCTATACTCTGTTTCAGATAAAGAGTGGAGCGGCAAAATCTGGAGATCAAAGAAGGCAACAACCAATGAAAAGATATCACACTCAAATCAGTTCTAGCAAGAACAAATCAGATGTAAATACACCGTCCACGCAAATAGTTACGCCTCTTATGCAAGAAAAAAAGTTATTTTCCCTAACATAAATTATTATGTATAGTTACTGGAAGTGACCAAGCGAAAATTATGTTTTCAATTTGGGAATATTAAAAAGTGCTCAATTAAGTCTAATTTTTTTTACCCCAGTATATTTGCGACTACAAAAATTTCTCTGCGTTGATCAGGTCGTTGTGGACGTCACAACACGTTCTCATAGCCGGTTACTGCGTTTCAACGCAAATTATAAAAACAATTTTGTTTCCGTTTCGGCAATATTTGGTCCCGTGCAATTCCCGAGATATTTCACCGAATGGTTCCAAGTTTCGTATCTGGGTTCCCTCTGTCTGATCCCACATTGGTTGGAAAAATCAGGTTCGTACCTGCAATTAGATGCCTAATATAACAATGTCTTTTGAGATGTGAAGGATCTGTCGACGGTTGGTGGCTTTCGCGATCGAAAACTGCGAAAGAACCTACAAATAGAGAACGGAGGAGAAACACGTTTTATTCAAAATGTCGTTTTTTTACCGTTATTGAATCTATTGAGTTAATATTTTGACTCCGAACCTAATGGTACTTTTAATCTTCTGCCAAATTTCCAGGTTCCTAGACCCTTTATGTGAAGAGTTAAGGTGACCATACACAAAGACAGTTGAGGATTGATTCATTTTTAGACGTCACATATTGCTTTTCATTGGTTTTCATGGTTTAAGTTAACAAGCCATGGTTGGACAGTAATTCTTTGAGGTAGACTTGCCGTTCCTTTCATTATGTGGAACGGAATATAGAAGTCTAAATTTCAGTCTGATTGAACCTCAGTAACATATGTCTAGATGATGATATGCATATATATGGCCAAAACCATTTTTTTTTCACTTAAAATAGTTGAATGCTTACAGATGGAAGGATGGACAGATAGGCGACGAAATGAAAATAATAGCTCGCTTTTTTTAAAAACGTGATATAAAAATTTCGCCTTCGAAAATTTTTTGACAAGCAAAGATTTATACATATACGCATATGTACGAAATCGAGCATTAACTCTACTTTTTTTCTAGATCGCTCAGATGGCCGTGTTCATACACCAGATCATCTTTTACCATTGTGTTACAAATAAGGAATTCCATTCCGCTGTCATCCAGCTGCGACGCTACAAAACTGTTCTATCTACTCGCAGTGATCCTGTCTACGTTTTAGTTAATAGAAACGTGGAACGGTTCAGACGCAAAATAACATTAGTGATAATGCAGAGCAATTACGACAGTATTGCCCATCAAATAGAGCCAAATAGCTTCGTCTAGTGTGAATATTGCATGGCCATCACGCCACCAGCTATAATAGGTAGCGTGCACTGGAGGGATGTGTCAGTGGGAACAGTTGCCATGGTTGCCCCCGTTTCGTTCAGTGAGATACTATTTTTTCTTACACCACCGTCCGAAGAGAAATGATGCTACTTTGCAACGACTAGTTATTTTCTTCCAACTGATACTTTTTTGTCGGTATGTAAACATATTTATTTGCGAAGACTTCGTTAAATGATGAAAATATAGTGAAAGAAATAAAAGGCAAAGACGAAAAATAAATTCGTAAGAGATGTGGAAAATATCCTTTGTTTTTCACGCAATGGAAACTTTATTCTCCGGTGAATATTAGGAGATTTTCGAGATTTGTAGAAATGTATTTACCTCAATGTACTTTGCATGCTTTGTTGTTTGTAGAGAGGAAGTTTATATCAAACATTTAATATCATGCAAAAAAGATTATTCAGAATAATTATCAATGCATAAGTCTCTTGTTTGTGAATGCCTATGAATAAGAGAGTTTTAAGAATTTCGAAGAGAAATTGCTTGATTTCAACAGATGCATTTTTTGAGATAATGAAATGCTTTCCAACAGTATCAGAAAATTAAAAGTAAAAATATGCACAAAATACGATATTCACATCATTACAGATAAAAGTGAAATTCATATAATGCGTGAACTTCCTCAGAGATATTTCGGTGAGTTTAAATTATACATTAGAAAATTGCGTACAATAAGTTTGTAAAACAGAGTACATAAATATTGAGCATATTTGCATCTTCTTTGTCTGTGCTTATAACAGTTTTAGCTGCTTATGTACTTACTTACTGCATTATTACTTTTTCATACACAGTTTATTTAAAAAATTGATAGAAGACAAAAAAAAGTCAATATGTAGCAAAATTTGAAATATTCACATCTTATTATAAAAATAAAAACTAGGGTAGATGTTTATAGTAGATATGAGTTTTTGTTTCAACTGGCTGACTGCACCTAGGCATTACATATGGTGACAGCCCTGCTGGAAAGTAATAAAACAGCAGTGACACCTTAAGCCACATTTTAAGTTCACAAGAATTCAGTTTATTCGTTGGAAAACTTATGAAAGGTTATGATGTAAATGGTAAACTGCATAATTGATATTTAATAACTACCCGATATTATAGTAAGAGTTTTGCGAATTTAAAATCAGCAATTTGTTTTTAATTGCTTAATTATTAAAATAACTATAATACTGCAAATGAAAAAAAGGATTTTCGTTGAGAATGGTAAACTCAATTGCGAAATACTGAACATTTAGCCCATTTTTTTTATTAATTTTACCGCATTGCAAAATTCTTACTATTGGGACACTTTTGAAATACTAATTTGAATTTGGTAAAGATTTATATCAAAACCCGCAGCATTAATGCAAAAAGCAAGTTTCATTGAGAATCTTACATAGTCAAATAATTTCTAGCGATGAAAATTTGCGCATTGCCACTTTATGCCTTATGTGAAACTAAGGTAGATGCTTTCACCGTTTAATAATTTACATTAATATTTTAATTATCAGTATTAAACAGCCAAAAATAGTATTTTTTGTTGAAACCTATGTGAAAAAAGATCCTATAAAAGACCCCCCCCCTTCCGAAAAACAATACTTATGAACTGTGAATTTAAAAAAAAAGTTACTTCTTAAGGGGGTTACTTGCCGTAGAAGTCTGACAAGAGTCTATCAGTTTAATACGCCATAGAAAGGATCTGTGAGGATGGCAAGACCGCAGCAGAACGAAAACACGGAAAATACCCATGTCTTTTCCGGGGCTCGAATTAATGTTTATGCAAAATGGGAAATTTAAATTACACTGTATAAAGATTTTTAAGTACTATGGTTTGTATCATATTATATATATTATTACATTTGCAATATCAATACAAGTATTTCTTAAAATGCCTATAACTGTAAACGATAAAATGTGTGTTTTATCAATTACAGTTATCAATGTTTCGTTGGCAAATATGCATACGCTAGCCGTCCCGTGGCCGAGTGGTTAGTACGCTTGGCTACTGATCTAAGGGATCTGGGTTCGAGCCCCGGGTAAGGCATGGATGTATGTATCGTTTTTCTGCTGAGGTCCTGCCATCCTCTCGGACCTTCTACTATGGCATATAAACTGACAGGCTCCTGTCAGACCTCTGTGGCAAGCAGCTGCTTGAGGGGGTATTTATTTATTTTTTATTTAAATATTCAAATAGTAGTAGCCAGGGCTGCACTTTACAATTTCTACTTGTATTCGTCTACAATTTAAGCCCAGGCTATAAATTAAGTTAAAACTAGCTGAGACCAGTGCAATTATAGCGAGGAGATTTTGAAATTAATTATGAACATGTGATTATATAAAAAAATACACAAAACTATTCATTGACAACTATAAAACTCAAAAGTGAATCCTTTTCATTTATCTTTTAAAATAAAAAAAATTGCGTTTTCTTGCCCCTACTGGGAATCACAGAACAAATAGTTGCTGTCAATGTAACTCTTTTGATCATTATGCTCCACCAACAATATTAAAAATTTATAGCTTAAATTAGATTGTTTATTATACAATTTTCATTCAAAGTTTTACCATTTTCCCGCCTTTTAAACTGTTAGAGGGCGCGATTTAAACAATTGGGAAGTTCAAAAAAAATGAAAAACCTGATTTTCACCAATACCTATAAATGCAAAGAGAATTTTACATTTATCTCCAGAAACAAAATAAAAATTGAATGCATACAAAATAAAAAAAAAGTTAATTTTTTTTTTGGAAACGATATATATATAATATGTTAGGGAGGCTCAGGATCTCTTAGGAAACAGAATAAGAATTAAGTTAGTGTGAAATGGAAGCCACCCACTAGACCGCTGAACGTGTTTCTTTAATATATGGAGAGTATAGGTATATTTCAACGGATTGCGTCTTAATGTCTCCCTGATGAACGACTCCTTTCCAATTCGATGGCTGCTTCCTCAGTGAGTGGAGTGAGAAAGAATCCCAACGTAGACACAATAAGGATTCGAACCTAAGTACATCACAGTAGGAATGGCGTATATTGACTGAGGCAACACCCATCCCACCTGTAATTGTGAGCAGGGGAATATTATAGGAGGAGTCATGGTAGGACCTAGCCAAGTGGCCCAACGAATAGGGGTTATCAGCCTGATTTTTTTCTCTTTTTTAAGGTACTCCATATTTTATTTTTTTAATTGCTTCAACCCACGATATTAAACAAAGTAGTGCAACTTTCATTATGTCGTATGTTGTAAACAAGGCAAGAAATGTAACTTAGCTCAGTGCAGTAACCCAACTCTACACGGGGCGGGGGTGGCTCAGTCGGTAGCGCGCCAGGCTCGTAATCTGTAGTTTCCAGCTGGGTCAGCGTTGAGATTTATCTCCGCAAAATTCCCCGCCCTGCCCACGGTCAGTAGGGGACACCGATGGGCTTGGAAAGGCCGCCGTCCGTCGGATGGGACGTTAAGCCGTGGCCCCGTGTGCGGGAGAGCCATACCCTGTGCACGTTAAAGAACACGCTGGATGGCTTTGACGTGAGGCTACCATCTGTCTCCCAACAGCTGTTCCAGTGGGTCCCCTCCCCCAACCTTCTCTGAGCCTTCGGGGTCCATGTGACCTGGCGATTTAGCCCATGGTGTGCAAAAAAAAGTGCTGCTCAGAGGTAAAACAACCCAACTCCACAGATACACAAGATACTTTATACCAGCTGGAAGATGATTCTGATAAGAAGCCTTTGCAGACACTTGAAACTAGTTTTACATCTCCAAACCTTAAACTGGACTAATGTGTCTCAAACGCTGGCCTGCTGGCACTCGAAAGAGTGGAATGGATTTTGAAGGTAAAAAAACTCCATTACGTGTCCGAGTTCCTACCACAGCACGGTGGCTTTAGATCCTAGTAAACAGAGACCGGCATTTGCGCTATGCCAGCGATTAAGAGGCTGTTTGATATTGCCCTACCCTCCTCTGAAACCTAGTTTCTTTAAAAATATACTAGCCATTTGTTTTCCACAATAACTTAGAATGTGAAGACTTTTAACAGAGAATATTCTTTGGGTTCGGCTGCTTTACCTCCGAGTAGCTCTTTTTTGCACACAAAAATTTCAAGGAGAGAAATTTCAGGGAGGGAGGATGGAAAGCTTCTCCAAGGTGTAGGTTTGCTTCTCAGCAGACACGCCAGTGATGCTCTTCTGGGATATGACTGCATTAATGAAAGATTTCTTAGAGCAAAATTTAAAACAATGGCCAAGTCACAAGGATCCAAGGACCCAGAGAAGGTTAGAAGAAGGAGACCCACTGGACAACTGTTAGGAGACAGATAGTAGCCTCCAGTACAGACCATACAGCGTTTTCTTTAACTTGCATGGGCTAATGACTCTCCCACACACGGGGTGACCGCTTAACATCCATCCGACGGACCGAGGCCTTTCGAATCCCATCGGTGTCCGTTTTTTGACCGAGAGTAGGGAAACGGAGAAAATTGTAAATGCTGGCATGGATGGGACTCGAACCAGGGAACTACAGATTAATGCCTGGCGCGCTACAAGCTGAATCCATCGCCCCCCCCCCCTCAAAAATAAAAGTATATTCTAGATGTCCTCACATACATAGGAATTCCAGCAGTATAACCTGGATATACCTAGATATTTTAAGCTACCAAGTGGACAGGCAAAGGTCAAATACTTAAATACAGTAGACCCATAACATTAACGAGGATAGCCCTTGCGAACTAATTCCTGTAAACTCTTGCGAATGTGATGTCAGGTTCATGTCTCGACAAAACCTAAAAGAAGTAAAGATATAGGAGAATAACCACATACTCTCTCCAAGAAAGGAAATTGAAACCGTCTGGTCTAAACAGAGGATTTAGAATGAAAAAGAAAACAACTCGCTGATGGTTATTTGTTTTGCTGTTTTCTGTAGTTCATTTCAAATTTCAGTGTAGGCATGGGAAGCATCTTGAATTTTTCTTTTAAATTTGTAGCTTCTTGGGACGGGGATGACTCATTTGGTAGCGTACAGTCGCTCAAAAAAGTATCCGAACACTACGGTTGATTACAGAATTCAGAAAAAATATCTAGCAACGATTTTTTTTAGAAATTAGTGATCTGGCAACCTTCGTGTCACGTGACATTCAGTTTTATTATTTCGTTCAAAGCTTTGCTGTTGAGAGTATCCATTGCAGCAGCTTCCTCCTTAGAGTCCTCATTGATGAGTTCAGCAAGGCCATCTTCAGTCAGTTAACTTCTTGTGTAGTATGCTATGAACATCGCAAATCATTTATCGCGCTTCTACGTTTCAATCTATAACTTTTGCATTCATAAAAGATAATTTGCAGTTAATTAAATAGCAGTTAAATTATTTAAATATAAAATCAAAAAATAAATCTCGAATTTGAAAAAATAGTAAAGTAAATCGCTTCGCGAATTTGGAGGAATTGTATGCCCAGGCAGAGAGTTATTATTACCACGCCTTCGAATTTCAGATTTCTGAAAAAAATATTAATTTAAATAAGAAAAGAAATAACTTTAAAAGTTATGGAAAAGTTAACAAATTTCGGTATCTAGTTTGTGAGTAGAGTTAGGCAGATTCCTGAGAATGATTTTTCCACAATATTCCATTAAGCTGAAGAATTTTAGAACTTTTTACTCGATTTATTCTCTATGATTATTGAAAAGATTTCGTCTTTTTGGTTTATATTTCGTATACAATTTCACAATCAACACTTAGAATTCAACGTACTAATGTCTGACCCGGCCTTCTCGTGGTGCCGTTAGTACCTTTCGAAAGAGATATTCTCTTTTGGAAGGGAACGGAAGGAGAGGGCTACCAGTTCAGTATGGCCTACTGATCTGGTCATCTATGGCCACTTTTTCTTTTTTTTTCAACCCTGCTGAGGAGTGGTCAACTTCACAGGGTCCTGGTGCTGACCATTTATACTTACTAGACTGCACTTGTTTATGGATTTGAGCTTGATTATGGATCCTTGACTTGCTGCACTGGTGGGCATCTGTTGAGGGAGAATCTGCTGCTGTGTTTCTTTCTCTAAGTGAACAGAGACATGGGATATCTTATATCAGCTGGTGGATAATCGTGATCAGAGGCCATTGTAGGTACCTGAACTCTCACTAACTAGTTGGATACGCCAATCCTAAACTGGAGTAATGTGTTTCAGGCAGGTCACATGGCTCTTGAAAAGATGGTGCCTGAAGTTCATATCAACATGGGTGACTTCAGCCTGAAGCGATGGGGGAATAGGTCTTTACCCCATGCCTGCGATCAGGGGGCTGTTTGATATTGTTGGACCTACTTCTCTCAATAAACCTATTTCTTTAAAAATCCTACTAATTATTTTCTCTCTGCAGGAACGTGAACGTGAGGATATTACATAGAGTTATTCTCTTCATGTCCTCACGCAGGAATTCCATGGTTCAAACCTTCATATTATAAGCTTTCAAGAGACCAGATGGACAGGTAAAGGTAAGGTACTTAAAAAAACTTTAAATTTCTCTTTTCAGGGAGGGAGGATGGAAAGCATCTCCAAGGTGTAGGTTTGCTTCTCAGCAGACACACCAGTGATACTCTTCTGGGATATGACTGCATTAATGAAAGATTTCTTAGAGCAAAATTTAAAACAAAAATTAGACTTGAATGTCATCTCTAGCGTTAATTGTAATATATAGTGTTTGTTTATATGTTGATGTTTGAATGTCTTTAGGATTTCTTAAAATGATAAAGCTGGCCTAACTTAAGATAATACATTATTTAACGTGAAATGAATTCTCTTTCAAGCTTCTCTTCTAATATTATGGCTTTTCTTTGCCGAAACGCTGGTATCACTTTTGTATGCTTGCTACTCATGTTAAAAGATAATAACGTATGCAATTGAAGATATATTCAAACCACACAAAATCACGGCCGTCTGACTTGATGGTAAACCAAACATTGAGAAAGACGAACTGAAATAATGTGCTCCTCCAACCAGGCGAACAGATTCAGCCAAGTAGTCAGTGATACAGCGAGAATAGTGCGCTTAATATGAAAAACGTTCCTTAAAAATAAATCGTTTTATTGCGAAAAAGCGTTATGCGGCGGATGAGGAATTACTGTATTTTCGGAAAGTTTGCAGGGGAAGAAATATAGCATCCATCGTATTCGCGTTGGACATTCCTGCGCTTTAAGCCTCATCTACGGAGAAACGGAAACTCCCCCCCCCCTTTAGAATTTTATAATCGGAATGAAACCAAAAAAAAAAGAGTAAACCTATATATTACACATATTTCGCAAGGATAGTCTTTTAAAATGCCACTAGAATGGAGAGAAAAATGCATATATATATATATAAAGAAACGTTACAGTGGAGGAGCGAGGTACTGAATTAAACTGGAAAAAACCGGCTCACCTGTCTGAGTTTTTTTTTTTTTGGAAAATATTCATACATAGTACATATTAAAATAACTGAAAATGAAAATACTATAATCATTATGGAATATTGTTTCGGTCCATTACAGTTCAATTTAGTATCATCTCCCAAAATATTTTCCAACATCCGAGTTCTGTCTGGGCTAGCCAAAGTGCCCCCAACAACATTTTAAACATGAACCGCTATGTTTACTCTCGTTCCAGATAAAATTCTGTGCAATATTGTGCTTAATAGGATTAAATATTTGTCTAAATTGAGAAGAATAGAGTGGGTGTAAATGTGGTAATTTGATTAAATAATAAATTAATTAAATTTAATAATTTATGCAAAGCCTACATTTTTTTCACTCGATTTTAAAAAAAATATATTCAGTATCCAAAACAGTATTAATTTCCTTATACGTATGAAAAGGTTGTGACTCTGTTGATATAGTATATTAGAAAACTTATTTGATATGATGATAGTTTTCTATAATAACACTGTATATCAAATAAATATCTCCCCGGCAAGCAGCTGTTTGCTACAGAGGTCTGATAGAAGACTGTCAGTTTATAACTCCATAATAGAAGGCGGGATCTCAGCAGAAAGACACCATAAACATCCTTGTCTTAACTTAGATTCGAACCCAGATCTCTATGATAAGTAGCCAAGCGCGCTAACCGCTCGGCCAAGGGGACGAATTTGTGAATAAGAGTTGGCAAAGTAAATACCACCAAACGCACTTGTCCCAGTGACGCTACGGGGCTGATTTTGGATAACCACCACTCCCAGATCAATTCCCATCTGCTGTCAGGTTGCAGAAAAAATCTCCACTCATCTGTGAACAGGAAGTGAGTTCATTGTTTATTGGTCCTGGGTCTACATGATCCTGATACCATTTCAAGCAGGGTAGGTCCTGTCTCGATGAGCATATAGTCTGCTTTGTGAAGCCTCCTGGACACAGTCGAAACATACACCTTTTTTCCTGTGTCTGGGTTGGGTTGTTTTACATCTGAGCGGCACTTTTTTGCACACCATGGGCTAAATGGCCAGGTCACAAGGACCCCGAAGGCTCAGAGAAGGTTGGGGGAGGGGACCCACTGGAACAGCTGTTGGGAGACAGATGGTAGCCTCCCGTCAAGGCCATCCAGCGTGTTCTTTAACGTGCACAGGGTATGGCTCTCCCGCACACGGGGACACGGCTTAACGTCCCATCCGACGGACGGCGGCCTTTCCAAGCCCATCGGTGTCCCCTACTGACCGTGGGCAGGGCGGGGAATTTTACGGAGATAAATCTCAACGCTGACCCAGCTGGGACTCGAACCTGGGAACTACAGATTACGAGTCTGGCGCGCTACCGACTGAGCCCCCCCCCCCCCCCCCCCCCCCCCCCCCTTTGTCTGCAATGAGGTATGAAGGCAGAGATGATGCTGATGAACGCCTGTTCTGTCGCGAAAGTAATCCAATATAACGATTCACTTTGAGGGGTTTAAACCCTAAATCGCCCTGAACAGGTCATCGGATAATTGTTTGGGTTATTTGTAATTGCTGCTACAGCCTTCAGATAGCAGAATAGTGAACATCAAAGAATATGGTCATCTTATGATTGTTTGATCAGCCTCCAATATTCCAATGTCTCTCCATCGTTTTCAGTCATCATGATTCAATCGGCTGTTCGAGACTGAAAATGTAGCGTTTCAATTGCAATGATCGAGTCTTTTTCGATATCATCTTCGTGCCGAATGTTAGTCTATTGAGCCATCTATCCCGGAGTGAAAGGGGCGGGGTGACTCAGTCGGTAGCGCGCCAGGCTCGTAATCTGTAGTTTCCAGGTTCGAGTCCCAGCTGGATCAGCGTTGAGATTTATCTCCGCAAAATTCCCCGCCTTGCCCACGGTCAGTAGGGGACACCGATGGGCTTGGAAAGGCCGCCGTCCGTCGGATGGGACGTTAAGCCGTGACCCCGTGTGCGGGAGAGCTATACCCTATGCACGTTAAAACACACCTGATGGCCTTGAAGGGAGGCTACCATCTGCCTCCCAATAGCTGTTCCAGTGGGCACCCTCCCCCAACCTTCTCTGAG
Source organism: Ryuthela nishihirai (assembly GCA_038380435.1). Classification (NCBI taxonomy): domain Eukaryota; kingdom Metazoa; phylum Arthropoda; class Arachnida; order Araneae; family Heptathelidae; genus Ryuthela; species Ryuthela nishihirai. The sequence goes on along the minus strand of JAWZYU010000005.1, from coordinate 92,924,023 downwards.
CCTTCGGGGTCCATGTGACCTGGCCATTTAGCCCATGGTGTGCAAAAAAGAGCCGCTCAGAAGTAAAACAACCCAACCCGGAGTGAAATGAAAAGAGACTGAAGGGCAGAGAAAGTGAAAGAGAGAAATAATTGTTTGTTATAGGATTATAGGAAATTTGAATATTTTTGATGGGGGAAGGGGATATTTTTTGCCTTCTTGTTTTTTTGTTGCTTTCTTGGATCCGTTTTCTAAATCTAGAAGTTTTGGGCTTTTCCTTTTGTATTTTCTGTCTGTTTAGCATTTAATTATTTTGTTTCTATATGCATTCTTTTATCTTTATGGTGGGAGGACATATCAGTTTTGTCTTATAGTTCGCTTTTTTTTCATTTTGCCCTCTTTGGTTTTCAGTATACTAAATTAATAAATAAATTTGAGTTGATAGTTGGTTGTTTTATTGATACGTTTCTTTATTTTGCATTTTTACCTATATGTTCCTATCATCAGACATGGGCTACGGAGGTCTAGCCGGATTATGCGATTTAATTCTCTAAACACATCTGCCCTGAGCTACATCTGCTGCATCTGGCCACTGCACACCAATTCTAATAAGGTCCTGTTTGACATTGTCTGCCCACCGCATCCTAGGTCCTCCCCCTCTTCCTGAGGCCTTCAGGCACACTGTTCATAACCCTATTCGCTACTCTATAATTATCCATACGGGCAACATGGACAAACTAACGGAGTCACTAAGCACAATATGCTGTTCAAAAGAGGTTGCCGACTCGTTTCCCTAACCTCTTCATTATTTACAAAGTTGAACCACCTAATGCCCAAGATACTGCGTAAGCATTTAGAATCAGAAGCATCAAGTTTCCTGTTATCTTATTTACAAAGGCTACAAGCTTTACCAACTCTCACACATCGTGTTTTAATACGTTCCTATAGATAAACGTATTTCTAAATTTTTATATACAGTAAACTCCTGGTTATCTGCTAACTCTAGAAAGAACCAAATTATTATACAGTCTAATTTTAGTCTTTTGGTGTATACGCCTATTTCTCCATACTCTCCATAGATTCTTAAAAGTCCCGGTAGGATCCTTTTCGTCTGTTAATCTTATGTCGCACATCACCAGTATCCACCCTGTTCTTCGGTTAATCTCATGCCGCACATCACCAGTATTTGCTACATAGCTCCCAAGATAATTAAACTGAGACACCTTCTCAAGAGTTCAGCCATTCAGATTAACTGAACCACAGCCTGCCTGACCAATATTCATCACTTAAGTTTTCTCTCTTTGTAACCAAACCTACTCTTGCTACCAGTCTCATCAATAGCTCTAATGATAGTTCATCTCATCAACATCATTTGCGAAAAGGAATAAATCATCAGCATAATCTAATTCCGAAATTTTCAGATCTCTAGCACCTTTGTCGAACGCCAGAAGCAATGCTGAACCTATTGCTACAAGAATTACCAAATCTCACACACATCATGTTTTAATACGTTCTTATAGTTAAACGTATTTCTGATTTTTTTTTCATACAGCAAACTCCTGGTTATCTAGTAATCAAGCATCCGGAATTCTCATGCAACCGGCTTAAAATTCAAATCGAACACTTGAACTTGGTACCACAAATTTCAATCCTCAAGTGTTCTTTCTGATATAGAGGTAAAAGATTAGAGCGGCGCCACATATTATTATATCATTATCATTTATTATATAATTTGGAATCCTACCCTTTTGTATTATTTCCCATTTTTTCCTAGTTTCGGTATTTTCTTCTGACACTTTTAGTCTCTTTCCTAATTTGTTTAGATCTGTTCTGTTTCTATGCTCCGCAGAAGAACTCCTTTTACAAGGCATCTGCTTTAGATATTCCGTAAAATTTTACGGAATTTAGATGTTGATTTTTCCAGAATGCATATTAACTTACCTAGCTGCTTTAAAGATCTGTTATCTATCTCTGATGAGTATTATTTATTCACATCTTGGGGATCTGAGCTTAACGTTTGAAGTGCAGTGGGAGATTTGAAGAGGTTTATACCTCTTCTTCAACGAGAAACGTTCTCGAAAAGGAGAAAAAATATTCTATAATATTCTGATTGCTATAAATATATTCTCTATTTTATGGCAATTGAAACAGACACATGTAATAAGCTGTAATGCAATATTTAGAAGATCGCATGCAATTCACAGTAATTTTCTTTCACACCAGATTTTAAGGAAATACTGGGAGGTGAAAAATATTCTCGAATCGTTGATAACGCAGACAATTCATGCCTAACATGAATTTTGGACTGTTTAATGTTTTGACTTATAAACCAACTTTTAAATGAAAATAATGTTTTTACTCCCACTTAGTCTGTAGAAAAATATAATTTATTATTCTTCACTCTTTTATATCTAAGTATATATATAAATAAGGTGTCCTTGGCCAAGTGTTTACAAATCAGGAAACCATGGGATCGAGACTCGGATAAGGCGCGTGCATCTTCTTTCTTGTGTTGTTTTTCTGCTGAAGTCCGCCTTCCTTACAGATCTTTTTTGGCAATTATATTAACCGGTTCGTTACCGACCACTGTGACAAGAAGCCCTTGAGAGGTAATTTATTTACACTATTTTTTTTATATAAATACAATTATATATACATATACATAGAAAAAATGCAACTCGAACTTTCAGACTAGTTGAAACGGTGTGAGCTTCACATTAAAACAGTCAGAGATAAAATAGAATGGTTCATTTTAAGGCATTAATTCCTGAAGCATATAAAAATCGAAATGAGTGCTTTACTTTTGTTCTGCATTGAAAGAGAAATCGCTTTATCCACCTTCTAGTAATGCCTTGGAAACGGAAGTAGGCATTGCACTAGGTTGGATGCAGAAATGTATTTCTGTGCTGCATCTTTCTTTGCTTCATAGCCAACAGAAGAGGACTTGGGAGTTTACTCCCAACAATACCGTGCTTCGAGTTCCATCAGAATCGCAGGGTTACCAAGGAAACGACGTATTCAGCTCCACGATGGCTCCTGTTTGGACCCCCTCCCCACACACCTCTCACCCCCACATCCACAACCCACTTCCCTTTTCGAGACTAGGCAAGGGGAACATAACAAAGTGGGCCTCGGAGACGACGTGAAAGGGCGGAGCGTAGAGAAAAGAGGCAGAATGGACTGATCAATACAATGGCTGTCTACCCCTTTTCTTTTCCTTCTGTCTTAGTGATGTCATTAATTAGCACGCGGTGTTCCACCACCCGCCGGGAATGAGACCATCCTCCGTCGCTGCTCCCGATCTTCCCTGACCAGCTCCCATCATCCGAGATCAACAGTCCGATTCCATTAAGCAATTAAAAATTGATCCACCCGACAGCGCCAGCCCATTAAGCCCTGCTCTTCACCTCTTAAATCCTCATCCTCGGCTCATTTCTTCTGCTCTTAGTCTTCCTTCTCCTCCCCCTTCCACGCACATGCACTTCCCTTTACTTCCCCCCCCCCCGACGCATCCCTTTTCCTTTTCCCTTCCTCTTTCCTTACGACTTGGAGGCTTCGGTTCTTCCGATTCCACATCAGTGATTCCTCTGCAGTAAACTCTTCAAAATGAGGAGTCGTTCGACTTTGCTTTTGACTGACTCTGAATGCTAAAATAGAATTAATTCGGCAAATTTTTTTTTTTTTCCTTTTTGATTTCACGATGAAATAATAATTCTAATTAAACTTGTATCTGTGATTCTTAGGAAAAGAGTAGAATTTCGATTAGTTTGTAGGATGTTTTCTGTTTTAAAAAAAAAGATTTCTGCTTAGCAGTTACATTTGGGAAGTCAAAATTCAAAATCAGAAAAAATGTAAATTCATAAAATATCTAAATATTTTTCTACAACTGAATTTTTTGCAATTTACAGAAATCCAAAAGAGAAGTCCAAAATATATAGAAAAGTGATTCTCGAAAAGAAGTCTTGTACTTCCTTATCGGGGGCGGGGGTGGCTCAGTCGGTAGCGCGCCACGCTCGTAATCTGTAGTTCCCAGGTTCGAGTCCCAGCTGGGTCAGCGTTGAGATTTATCTCCGAAAAACTCCCCGCCCTGCCCACGTTCAGTAGGGGACACCGATGGGCTTGGAAAGGTCGACTCCGTCGGATGGAACGTTAAGCCGTGGTCCGTGTGCGGGAGAGCCATACCCTGTGCACGTTAAAGAACACGCTGGATGGCCTTGACGGGAGGCTACCATCTGTCTCCCAACAGCTGTTCCAGTGGGTCCCCTCCCCCAAACCTTCTCTGAGACTTCGGGGTCCATGTGACCTGGCCATTTAGCTCATGGTGTGCAAAAAAGTGCCGCTCAGAGGTAAAACAACCCAACCAAACTTCCTTATCACGAGCTTATCCCTCAATTTTTTAAGTGATTACTCTAAGGAAAACCTTCTTGTAAAAAAAATGAATCGAGTCAGTCACCTTTCACATTCCTGTAATGTTGAGTAAAAGTCATTTTTCGTCACGTCTAGGAATGTCACTTCATTGACTTCACAACATCAGCTGAAGATTCAAATCGACTGCTTTTTAATCGTTTCTTTGCTTGTGATTTATTATCTATTCCGTTCAGGGAAAACTCCATTATTTCCGTAGGTTTGCTTCATCCGGCATTTCAGCTGATCAGTTTGCTGTTTCAACTCAGTTCACTCTTCTCTTTTTTGTACTCTCCTCTTCTTCTCGTAAGAAACTTAACTTCCGCTGAGCGTATCATGTAAAATACTTTCCTGCTGTGGCTTTAAGATGTTTTACCTCTGAGCCGCACTTTTGTGAGCAGAATGGGCTAAATGGCTAGGTCATAAAAATTCCAAGGGATCAGTGAAAGTTCGGAGAAGGAGACTTACTTAACAGCTGTTAGCGGACAAATGTAAGCCTCCTGTCAAGGCCGTCCAATGTGTTCATTTACCACAGAGTATGGCTCTCATGCACGAGGAACACGGTTTAACATCCCATCCGACGGACGATAGCCCTTCGAAGCTAATCGGTGTCTTCTTTCTCATCGGGTACAGAACAGGAGCTAGCGGAGAAAATTCGAACGTGGGAACTGCAGATAACGAGACAGGTGCACTATCGACTGAGCGAACCACCTGCCCACTTATAAGGAAAGATAAGTGGGTAAAAAGATGTCACAACTGTACTTTTCGTTCGAAATTTAGTCAGCTGACTTTGCGTGACTATTTCGCATTCTTGATCAATATGGTTTTCACAGTGTTATCTGAAAGCTTATCTACCAACACCAGCCCCCACTTGTAACTGAATGCATTCTGCTTACTCTTTATTCTTGAGCATTCCTGCTAATAGCTGTAAAGAAATTTCTTCCTTTCCCTTTTCAGATTGTTGAATATTTTAGCATTTTCAAAGTGGGATACAATTGTAAGAAACAGTCTTGCAACTTAGCCTTCCAACCTTCTTTACAATTTAGTCTTCCTTCATTTTCTTCTGACGACCAAAATAAGTTTTTACGTCTCAACTTAGGAAACCTTCTTGCTTCCTCAGCAACCAACAAAAGCCAAAAAAAAAACAACCAAAAAAAAAAACCGCAGTTCCTCTTCCCTGATCCCGAAGTTCTGGCAAACTTGAGTGACGTCACTATCTACCGAGATGCGGGGAGCTGTCCGTCGCCTTGACTACGGACTAACTAGTAATGAAGTTGCCTTGCCAACGCTGATTGCCAGACACCGACAGCACTAGTTGTCCATAGTGTGGCCACATGTGGTCGTGAGGTGGAGATGGAGGGAAGAAGAAGTTGGAAACGGCGGGGGGAGGGGGTAGCTAGGTGGCACCCCTTGCTCGCCCGGAAGGAGACGACGGTGTGACAGGTCCGTCAATTTACTCTCCTCCTGAGGGAACGATGGAGACTGATATGCACTTGGGCAGCTGCCAAAGTACAGCCTCCCATTCCTCTTCTTTTTACAGAAGAAAGCAACATCTATGTATGAGAGGTTTCGCTCAGCTAGGTGGTAAATCATGCAATATATTCCTGCCGCTGCTCGTTTGATACTTGTTATATTCGCTCATTCAACAAGTCTCATAATGGGGCCACGGAACGGCTTCCACTTCTCCCTGGAGTTGCTCTTATTAGTTTGGCTACTTACGACAACGAGAAGTCTACGTCGCGATATTGGCTATCGGGATTCTTACTCAAAGAAGAAAGGTTTTACGAGGTCGAGTTGTTGCTTCCTTCTTGTTCAGATCGATATATATGGATTTGAAGCTTTCTAACAGGAATTGTGTTGGTAGATAGATCTTTCGGAAATAAAGTAGTTGGGTTACCTCTGAGCGGCACTTTTTTGCACACCATGGGCTAAATGGCTAGGTCACAAAGACCCCGAAGACACGGAGAAAGTTGGGGGAGGGGACTGGAACACTGTTAGGAGACAGATGGTAGCCTCCCGTCAAGGCCATCCAGCCTGTTCTTTAACGTGCACAGGGTATGGCTCTCCCGCACACGGGGTCACGGCTTAACGTCCAGTTCGATGGACGGCGGCTTTTCCAAGCCCATCGGTGTCCCTTACTGACCGTTGGCAGGGCGGGGAATTTTGTGGAGATAAATCTCAACGATGACCCAGCTGGGACTCGAACCTGGGAACTACAGATTACGAGCCTGGCGCGCTACCGACTGAGCCCCCCCCCCCTTTGCCTACTTGAATAACGAATATTATAACGAAAAAAGTCCTCGAAAATTGTAAATTCCCGAATATACCAATTTCTCTGATCTAAACTTTCGAAGCGTTTGCTGATTTCCCGTCTCGTGTGTATATGAGAAACAATTTTCATATGTTCTTAGTAATTTGTTTTCACTTGATCTTAGTGACTAGGAAGTTATCTTGTTTATTTTGCATCATAACAGAAATCTGGTGCAGGCATTGTTGTTTTCCAGTTACCCTCCATCTGAAGTCTTGTCTCAAGTCTCTCTGTCTGAAGTCTTGTCTCAAGTCTCTCTGTCTGAAGTCTTGTCGAAATATTTTGAGTGATTGAATGTAGTCTTTCAGCTAGTATATATTGGTTTAAATCGATATTGTTCTCTTAGTGTTTATCACTGCACACATATCATTTTAGTCCCTGTACTGAAAGGTTAACCACATTATCTGATACAGTATTACTGATACATAAATTTTAGTTCGTTAATGGTATGAAGCAGATAAAGCAGGTGGGAGATGAGAAAAAGGCTAAGACGGGTATAATGTTTTGGCCAATGATCTTAATGAGAAAATAAGATAGAAAAAAAAAATACAAAAATGGTTTTCCTTTAAATATCATCTCGTTGTGTCGGCAAATGCCCAAGTTTGTTATAACCGTTACAGCTAATGACCCTTGGAAGCTCCGAAGGTTGAAGAGAATATTGATTCGCCAGCGAACAACGTCAAGTTAATAAAAACAAAGAAGTAATTCCGATGTTTAAATTTCGCGGTTCATTTTAATCCTTTGTATTGTTCTAAATTAAATCGTGATCGATCTTTATTTCCAGTAGGGGAAATCGAAAAATGCGCATTAATATTAAGTGAAAGAAGAACACTTTTATAAAAAATCTTAAATCAATATGACTCTCGGATTGTTTTATTTCCGAGAGGAACTCTTTCTGCACATATTCGGTTAAATGTCCAGGTTACAAGGACCCCAACGACTCAGAAAAGATTGGGAGACGGGGACCCATTGGATAGTTATTAGTAGGCATATGGTAGTTAGCGGTCAAGGCCATCCACTGTATTCTTTACTAACAGGGTATGGCCCTCCTCCACACGGGCCACTGCTGTGTCCCCTCCGCCAGATTATTTTGTCGCTAACGGAACTTGAGGTTTATCAGGAGAGATAATTTTTGTGTTAAACTTTCCGTTATAAATCTTCTCTGAATACACAATGTTTCATGCAAACACCTTCCCGTATCGCTTGTATCTTTAAGGATAAATGGGTTGGGTTGTTTTACCTTTGAGCGGCACTTTTTTGCACACCATGGGCTAAATGGCCAGGTCACAAGGACCCCGAAGGCTCAGAGAAGGTTGGGGACCCACTGGAACAGCTGTTGGGAGACAGATGGTAGCCTCCCGTCAAGGCCATCCAGCGTGTTCTTTAACGTGCACAGGGTATGGCTCTCCCGCACACGGGGCCACGGCTTAACGTCCCATCCGAAGGACGGCGGCCTTTCCAAACCCATCGGTGTCCCCTACTGACCGTGGGCAGGGCGGGGAATTTTGCGGAGATAAATCTCAACGCTGACCCAGCTGGGACTCGAACCTGGAAACTGCAGATTACGAGCCTATCGCGCTACCGACTGAGCCCCCCCCGCCCCCGCCCCCAAGGATAAATGTATTTGGCAGGTATATGAGTATGTAAAATTTTAATTTTATACACAAAATGATCATATACCTATTGATTCATCCTATGGTAGATATTGTTTCAAAAAACGTAATTAATCCATTGTTCGTATGAGCATTACTGATCATAATGCTCAGACTCATCACTTAATTGTGACGTTATTTCTGTAGGCTGATTTGCAAAATAAGCATTAAAAATGATCACCAGTATGGCAAGAATATTGCTTCTCATAACTAAAGATTAAGAAAATTAATTTTAGCTAAATTTATTAGTGGTCAGACCTTCTGCTATGGCATATAAACTGACAAGCTGCTGTCAGACCTCTGTGGCAAGTAGCTGCTTGAGGGAGGATTATTATTTATTTAAGTCTTTATCGTATTTAGTTGTTTTGGATTCGATCTCTCTATGAATGTTTGTATCATCTTCTGAGATCTGTTACAAATGTCTTCTCTCTGCTGTGTTATTGTCTCAGATCTCTGTGATAAAGTGGATTGGTTGGCTGGTTATTTTACCTCTGAGCGACACATTTTTTGCACACCATGGGCTAAATGGGCAGGTCACAAGGACTCCGAATGCTCAGAGAAGGTTGGGGGAAAGGACCCACTGGAACAGCTGTTGGGAGACAGATGGTAGCCTCCCGTCAAGGCTGTCCAGTGTGTTTTTTAACGTGCACAGGGTATGGCTCTCCCTACTCGGGGCCATGACTTAACGTCCCATCCAACGGACGGCGGCCTTCACAAGCCCATCGGTGTCTCCTATTGGCCGTGGGCAGGGCTAGGAGTTTTGCGTTGTGATAAAGTGGGTAGTCTTTAGATTTAAAAACGCACACCATCATTGAAGATTTCAGAGACCACTGAAGTGACGAAGCGTCCACGGAAACAAGGTAATCAATCAGAAGTATACTGGAAATTTTTCTCTTCTGATTCTGATAATTAGAAAACTAATACGCGTCTTTGTAGTAAAGTAAAGTATAAACCTATGGAAGTAAAACTCAATGTGATTTCGTAAATAATAATCCATCGAACGGGCGATTCGGTTAAATGTCATGCTTTTAGAAATTAAGAGATTAATTGGCATTATGGTTAGGCTATTAGCAACTACTGCAATAAATATGTTTTGCATTGTGTTAGCTCTAACCTAGGTTGTGGTAAACTAACCTGACTTGTTTCAGTGTAGTATGTCTGAGAAGGACTAAAAAAGCTAGGAATAGCTTCCAGGATACTTCTCTGTCCTTTGAAATGAAAGCATCTTCCACATTCGACGAGTTATTCGTCATCAGTGTATCATCTCTCTTCACGAATCTTTCTCTGACTCTCGGTTTGTTTTATACAGTCTCGGATTATTTTACTTATAAAAATCTTCGATATATTTGAGAATATTATGAAACTGGAACTATGCCGCTTTCACGAATGGGACTTTTATCAAAGCTCTCTCTCACATGACAGTTTTAAAATAAAAAAAGGAGTTTTTCAGTGATTACAAGTAAGCTAAGGAGTCTTATGTCGCAGGCCAGACTGAATTATTTCCTATACCCGTAGATATATAGTACATATATATATATAGGTAGAATGATATTCTATACACACATATGTACTATATACTATACTGTAATGGAGGAATTCGAGTTTTGATTTCAGAATTGAATTGTAAAATGCACAAGAGACCGCTAAGTTTCAACTGACAACAACAACTTGAAAGGAAACAGAAAGTTTCTGCCACAGGTGTAGTTTTAAAGGGGATATGGCGGTTTAACATCCCCTAAATAATTTACATAAGAAAGGGATATTGAGAAGAATGTCCTAGTATTATGTTCGGTTAGTAAAGCAAAACTAATCATTTGATTACATTCTTTATAGTTTCAGCTTTTGTCGGAATGGCTTCTACGGTACTATTCCGTAGGTGCGGTTCAGCTTCTGGGGAAATCCCAGAAAAAAATGGAAGAAACATTAAAACGAAATGAGAATTAAAGTGTAAGTATCATATAACTAGGTTTGCATATTGATCAATACTCAAGAAGCGTTGTAACATTTTTTTTTTCTTTTCAATTATTTGATCATACCCGAAAAGCTACTTACTACCTTAAGATTATGACAGAACAAATGATTATCCCGGGACTCGGACCCGGACGTTTCAGTGTCACCAACCCGATACCATTATGCGCCGAGATGGCTTATGAATATTAATTAATATTGTTTAATTCTCAATAAAAATATTACTTTAATTTGTACTTCTAGCTGTTTTTACTGTTTGTGCATAGAAATGCGTTGTTCAGGCAATGTGTTCTTTAGGTCGAAGAGAAAGATATATTACCAAACACTTAAAAAATAATTCTGATGGACAGAAAACATCTCTGTTACTTTAACCTCCCAGAAAGCATTTATAAACAGAATGATATGACGCCATATATGTGTTTTTGCTGCCTTTTAAACGTTTCGCTTTTATGTTTTCATAAATATATTTCGACGGATGTTTTTGACAGTGCGTTGACGTTAAGAGTTCAGAAAGAAATCTATGCGTTTTCTACCTTACAATCGTTTCTCAAGGACTGCTGAAACTTCGCACACTCACATACACTACCGGTATTATTCCTTTTTCCTGAAGAATAAAACTTTTACCACCATCATTCCAAACGGAAAAGAACATTTCTCAACGAAAAAATGGTTGGAAAATCCAATATGGCGCAGAATAATCATTCGGTTTCCTTTGAACCACACGTTGTGTCATTATTACGAATAACGGAACGTTATGACCGTTGGTTGCCTCAATTTTTTGGGCTCTTGAGCCCCACAGGAAATCAGAAGGAGAAAGCAAAGAGCAGGCAGTCAAGAACAAAGAGTCCTGTTTACCTCAGTCGTTTGCGCGAAGTAAATGGACAATCCGTCTCTTGTATCCTGCAGCTGGGGCTTACGGAGCACGTGAGCGGCCGTTGACGGCGTCGTAAAGTGGCCCTCGCTCTCTCTCTCTGCATCGCTACAATGCAGAGGTGATGACGTCCGCTGCTCTCTCGCCTCACGGTCGACAACGTCTCCCTCTCTAGTTTCTCAAGCGATGCACGGAATCCTTAGGGATGCAGGGAGTGCACATCTTCCTCCTCTCTCTGCTCTTTGTTCTTTTCCCTTCCCTCTTTCAGAAAAACTGGACGACGCTTCAAAATTTTGATGACCTCTTTCTCCTTTCATCCATCCTCTTTTTCCTTCTTCTTTCTGTCATTCATGGTTTTCGCTTTTTTTTAATGTCCGTTTCGATCTTTTTAGCTCAACCTTGCGAAACTTTTCCCTCTACTGTGTATGTCTTTCAGGTACTTTGTGACTCGTTTTTGGTGAGAAACGTTCACTCCTTCTTTTGTTGTTTTCAACTTCTCTCAAACTTACTTCTCAACATTCGGAGTCTCTCCCTTGTCTGAATGTGGAGAATGTTGTTCAGAGAGAATGCAAAAAAGATACTTTAACTTTCATTTGAAGTCTTCGCAAACTTCTAGAAAGCAAATAGAGTACTGCAAAAATTTGATTTATATGTCGTAGCAAAGATCTTTCATTTCCAGCTCTCCGCAAAATTCCCCGCCCTGCCCACGGTCAGTAGGGGACACCGATGGGCTTGGAAATGCCGCCGTCCGTCGGATGGGACGTTAAGCCGTGGCCCCGTGTGCGGGAGAGCCACACCCTGTGCACGTTAAAGAACACGCTGGATGGCCTTGACGGGAGGCTACCATCTGTCTCCCAACAGCTGTTCCAGTGGGTCCCCTCCCCCAACCATCTCTGAGCCTTCGGGGTCCATGTGACCTGGCCATTTAGCCCATGGTGTGCGAAAAAGTGCCGCTCAGAGGTAAAACAACCCAACCCATCTCCAGCTTTTCTGAAGCATTTTTGATTGCGATCCACAGCGGAAAATGTTCCAGTCTTACAACAAGAAATATAAATATGTGTTCGGGTTGGACAAAATAACAAAAATAATCCAAAAAAAGCTAAAAAATTAAGATTTAATACGCAAATTTATTCTAAAGAAAACATGTCGATGTTTGTATCTTAATCAAGTCTCAAAATCAGCTTAATTTGTAAATTTTAACATAAATAAGATAAAACTGCTCAAAATGCAATCTCTTAACATAGGCGCAAAGTATTCGGGAGCAGTGAGGCTGAAGACCTAAACCAAAAATTTTCGTAAGTGGAAATTGGGTTTTTGACCAAATTTCTTATCTTATGATTTTAAATTGATTAAAACTTCGGATTAACTCCTTATTTTGTTTAGTTTTCCCAGTGTTAGACATTTGAATAATTTTCGAATTGTTAAACCTCCTCCTCATCATGAGACATAGGATGCAATGAACACGAAAATAAAAATATAAATATTAATGATTTGTAATGAAAACAACTGAACTGATTTTTAGCAGTCATCTTCGACATTAGCGAGAAGACATCGCAATCTAACAAAGAGGAGTAGCCACGTGAATTGAATATAAAAAAAATAAATCCCCCCCCCCTCAAGCATCTACCTGTCATAGAGGCCTGACAGGAGCCTGTCAGTTTAATACGCCATAGTATAAAGTCTGTGAGAATGGCAGAACTTCAGCAGAAAAACAACACGAACATCCATGCCTTCCCGGGGCTCGAACCCAGGTCCCTTTGATCAGTACCAAGCGCACTAACCACAAGGCCACGGGACGGCTTTTCCACGTGAATTAGGATGATGGAAATAAAGTAAACAATCCCCCCCCCCTTCAGGAACTCGCATGGCACGGAGATCTAATAGGAACCTTTCAGGTACACAGCAGTAGAAAAGATTTGTGAAGAAGACGAAGCAACGAGAAAACCTTTCAAGGAGGCACATCAGCAGAGACTTGTAAAGAAGACAGAGCAACTAAGAAGACTCTTATGAACGACAGAGGAAAGGAGAACATGACGAAAGCACGCCTACAGATAGAAAGGGAAAACAACCTCTGTGCATTGGAAAGCACTCCTACAGATAGAAAGGGAAAACAACCTCTATGCATTGGAAAGCACTCCTACAGATAGAAAGGGAAAACAACCTCTATGCATTGGAAAGCACTCCTACAGATAGAAAGGGAAAACAACCTATATGCATTGGAAAGCACTCCTACAGATAGAAAGGGAAAACAACCTCTATGCATTAGAAAGCACTCCTACAGATAGAAAGGGAAAACAACCTCTGTGCATTGGAAAGCACTCCTACAGATAGAAAGGGAAAACAACCTCTATGCATTGGAAAGCACTCCTACAGATAGAAAGGGAAAACAACCTCTATGCATTGGAAAGCACTCCTACAGATAGAAAGGGAAAACAACCTCTATGCATTGGTTGTGTTCCAACAGATGTCTCTTTGTTTACGAAGTTAGAGAAGCTGTCTGTTCCGCCAATGGAATGAAGAATAAAGGGATCAGTTGGAAATTTATTTCACTTTGCGAAAGACCGTCATATAAATATTTTACAATTTTGAAAACTGAGAAAGAAAAACAAATCAAAATTAATTAAAATCTATGTTTTGTTAATTTTAAATCATTTTCTTTAGCAAAAGAGGAATTTTCAATGCTAGAAATTCTTGTCATTTCTTTCTAGAATAGCTTGTCAATGGTAGAATAGTTTCTTGTCATTTCTTTCTCGGGTTGTTTTACCTTTACAGCGCTTTTTTGCACACAGTGGGATAAATGGCCAGGTCACAAGAACCCCAAAGATAGAGAAGTTTGGAGGAAGGCGACCCACTGGACAGCTGTTAGGAGGCAGATGGTAGTCTCCAGTCAAGGCCATCCAGTGTGTTTTTTAATGTGCACACGGTTTGGATCTCCTGTAAGCAGGATGGAGATTAGAGGAGATAAATCTCAACGCAGGCCCAGTGAAGACTCGAAGCTGAGAACTTTAGAACACGTGTCTCACGTACTAGCGACTGGACCCAACTCTCGCCTCTTGATTCCCAGAAAACATTCGACTGCAAAAGCTTGTTCTCTCAACAACATCAGCATCAATGCAACGAAATGTACTTTTGTGCTCACAGATGGACTTTATGAATGAACTCAGCAGATAGTAACAAAATGTTTTTTCTTATGAATCATCATCATCATCAAGCAGCCATGGGCTACGGAGGTCCAACCAGACCGCGCAGTTTAATTCTCTAAGCATATCTGTCCTGAGCTACATCTACTGCATCTGGCCACTGCACACCAATTCTAATAAGGTCCTGTTTGACATTGTCTGCCAACTGCATCCTAGGTCTCTCCCTCTTTCTGAAGCCTTTGGACATAACCCTATTCACCAATCTATAATTATTCATACGGGCAACATGGCCAAACCAACGGAGTCTCTCTCTGCACAATATGATGCTTAAAGGAGGTTGCAAACTCCTTTGCCTAACCTCATCATTAGTTACAAAGTTGAACCACCTAATGCCCAAGATATTGCATAATCATCTGGAATCAAAAGCATCTAGTTTCCTGTTATCTTGTTTACAAAGTGTCCAAGTTTCACTACCATAACTAACCCTAGAAAGAACCAAACTATTATACAGTCTGATTTTAGTCTTTAGGTGTATTCGCCTATTTCTCCACACTCTCCATAGATTCTTAAAAGTCCTGGCAGCAATCCCTATTCGTCTGTTAATCTCATGTCACACATCACCATTATCTGTAACATAACTCCCAAGATAATTAAACTGTGACACCTGCTCAAGACTGCAGCCATTCAGATTAATTGAATCACAGCCTGCCTGACCAATTTTCATCACTTTAGTTTTCTCTCTGCTTATAACCAAACCTACTCTAGTACCAGTTACATCAACAGCTCGAATGAAAGAGTTCATCTCATCAACATCATTTGTCAAAAGGGCTAAATCATCAGCATAATCGAAATGAGAAATTTTCATATCTCCAGTCCATTTAAGGCCAAAATCTTTCCCTTGAAGTGAATTACGCATAACATAATCAATAACCAAACTAAAGAGAAAAGGAGACAAAATGCACCCTTGTCGAACACCAGAAGTAATGCTAAACCAATTGCTACAAGCCTTACCAACTCTCACACACGACTCAGTGTTATTATAGAGCGCTTTCATTATGTTAACTAACTTGCCTGGTATATCATATGATCTCGCAATCAACCACAAATTATGTCATCAACAGAGTCGAAAGCCTTTTTGAAATCAACAAAGCTAGCAACCAAAGGTTTCTGAAACTCTAAACATTTCTTAAGAATCTGACTGAGTGAAAATATCTGATCTACACATCCCCTACCACTTCTGAATCCACATTGTTCATCACGCAATTGACTGTCAACCAGATTCTTAATTCTATTAAGCACAATCATGGAAAGAACTTTACCTGGAACGAGAGTAGGCTGATACTCCTATAGTTATCACAAGAACTGCGATCACCTTTTTTGAAAATACTGATAACAATAGCTCTGGTAAAATCCTTAGGAACCATGCCTTTATCATAAACGATATTCAGAATTTCAGTCATCCAAGTGGTAACCGAAACATTCCCAGCTCTAAGCATTTCAGTAGTAATTTCATCTACCCCTGGGGATATATGAAGTTTAAGTTGAGAAATAGCCAAAATAACTTCAGATTGTGTTATAGGGCCAACATTAAAGCCACCAATGCATTTGTCATCATTGCAAATAATTTGAGTAGAACTAACCAAATTGTTTAGAACATCACTGAAATGCTCAGCCCACCTAGCCATGACAGAAACCTCACCTTCTATAACCTTACCTTGTTTACCCTTCAATCCTTGTATGTCTGTCCGTTTTCTACCACACAAAACATTAACTATCTGGTACGGCTCTCTGCTGTTGTGCTGTCTAACTGCTTCCTCGGCTTTGTCAGCCAAGCCATCAAGCCAAAGATTCTTATCAGCAGCTAACTGATCCTTTACACGTTTATTAAGTTCTCTGTAGTGTTTTCTACTAGGACTAGTTGGATATTGATTAAGGACATTCCTCCAGTTTTTTCTTTCTGAAATAAGCTTAAGTGCCTTATCATTCAGATAATTCTGTCTCTTCTGCTCCTTTTTTCCTAAAAGAGTACTGTTAGTGTCCAAAAAAGCCTGTTTAAAATGATCCCATTCTTCCTCAACTTCAGTAGTAAGCATACCATGACTGTCATAATGACTAAGTAACCTATCATGGTAAGCTTTAGCTATAACTGGGTCTTTCAGAGCTTCAGTATTAAAAGTAAATTTTTTAACTCTAGCACAACACTTTTTAAGTTTAAGTTGCAAAACACTTTTAACAAGATAATGGTCAATTTCACCTCCCCTATATGACCTTGTATTCCTAACAGAACTACCCCATTTGCTGTTAATTAATATGTAATCAATCATATTCTTATACAGCCCATCAGGTGAAACCCATGTGTACTTATGTATGTCGCGGTGTTTGTAATAAGTGTTAATTATTCTGCATCCATTGAGTTTACTTACCTGTAGGAGACGTTGCCCATTGTCATTGCAGCTACCAATACCAAAAGGGCCTATTACTCCTCCCCAAAGGAGTAACTAGATCAGTCAGAGTCAGTACCAACTTTGGCATTGAAGTTACCAAGAACAAGGGTAATATCTCCTATCTTGACAGAATTGAAAATATCCTGAAGTTGTCCATAAAACCTATCCTTCTCATCCTCATTGGCATCCTCAGTGGGGGCATAGCAGCAGATAACATTCAAGTCTTTAACGCTTGTCTGAAATTTTGCTGTAAGAAACCTTTCATTAATGCACTCATATCCTAGAAGAGCATCACTAGCATGTCTGCTGAGAAGCAGACCCACGCCTTGGTGATGCTTATTGTCGTCCCTCCCTGAAAATAGAAATTTAAGATCGCACTCGAAGTTCACTCGTGGTGCAGACCGTTAGTGCCTTTCAAAAGAGATACTCTCTTGTGAAAGTAAACGGAAGCGGAGGGCTCCCGTGTGACGGAGAGCCATACCCTATGCACGTTAAAGAACACGCTGGATGGCCTTGACGGGAGGCTACCATCTGTCTCCCAACAGCTGCTCCAGTGGGTCCCCTCCCCCAACCTTCTCTGAGCCTACGGGGTCCATGTGACCTGGCCATTTAGCCCATGGTGTGCAAAAAAGTGCCGCTCAAACAACCCAACCCTTATTATGAAGCCTCAAACAAAAAAAAGAATGTTAGCCGATTAATTTTCTGATATTTGAGCATGTGCTAGCAAACGTAATAGAATATGAAAATAAATGAAGATTCTGGAACAGAGCCCTTTCGAGCCCTATCGATGAAAGATTTTTTGCCTAGATAAGGACAAATGAGATAAATGAATAAAAGCTGTCCTAGAAGAAACTTCATAGAGACTTAGAGAGGAAAGACATGCAACGAGAAATCTGATTCAGATTTAAGTGAAAGAAAAAAAAAATAATCTGTAGCAATAATCATATAGAGAGATGAGATAATGGTTTGCCGCAAAAGACAGAAATGGAAAGGAAGAAGATTGTGAGAGATGAGAGGAAGATAATAGAGAAGAAGTAGAAGGACAATGTCCCAGATCTTAACTTCTGACAGTGATATAAAAGGTGAAAGATGATGATAAAGATACGGGGCATCTTTCCTATAGAAGCCGTTCCATGTTTTCTTTAACTGGAGCAGCAGTGGGTGGGCTGAGTAAGAAGCATTACTCTGAGGCATGCGAAAGGAGTGTCGATACTTCTGTCTCCTCTAGATGACGCGAAAGAAGAAAAAGAGATGGAACTTTGTACAAATAGTTTGCAAATTTGGTGCGAACATCTAAGTTAAGCTCTTGAGAACGATCAATATTAATGGATAAGTTATCACCTGTAGTATCTTTCAGTCAGTGACTGTTGTAACAACCATCAGGTAAAGTTCTTATTCAATTGCGACTTCTGTTGATTAAAGAGAGACCAATTTGGAAGTGGAATTGATGTGTCCTGATAGGTCTTATTGTCCATTCCGATGAAAATGAATAAAATGCCACCAACCAACTATATCGTTGCACTCTTTAAGAGAACTATAATAGCGAGTGGTTTGTCCACTCGTTATAAATAAACCAATCTATAGAACTGATTCATAAATGACAAAAAGGGTTGGGTTGGGTTGTTTTACCTCTGAGCGGCACTTTTTTGCACACCATGGGCTAAATGGCCAGGTCACATGGACCCCCGAAGGCTCAGAGAAGGTTGGGGGAGGGGACCCATTGGAACAGCTGTTGGGAGACAGATGGTAGCCTCCCGTCAAGGCCATACAGCGTGTTCTTTAACGTGCGCAGGGTATGGCTCTCCCGCACACGGTGCCACGGCTTAACGTCCCATCCGACGGACGGCGGCCTTTACGAAGCCCATCGGTGTCCCCTACTGACCGTGGGCAGGGCGGGGAATTTTTGCGGAGATAAATCTCAACGCTGACCCAGCTGGGACTCGAACCTGGGAACTACAGATTACGAGCCTGGCGCGTGACAAAAAGGAATAACGAATATAGTAAGGTGACGACAGTTAGGGATCACGAAACAAAATGAGTGAAATTCACTTCTTAGATTAATAGAATACAAGAAAGTGTTCAATGGTGTTATTATGCTGTTGAATTAGAAATAAATGAGGAAGATTTAGACCTAAGCTAAATAAACAAATTTTTATGTCCATCCGAAGAGTTCTCATTTGACAATGCAAGATAAATGTCAGAAACGTTTTCTTGTGATAATAACCATAAAGCTGAACAATAAATATTAGCTTTGGGTTGTTGAGTTATTTTATTTATGAGGAGAACTTTTGTGAACGCAATGGACTAAATGGACAGGTCACAAGGACTCCAAAAACTCACAGTTTGATAGGGTAAGGGTTACAACTATTACGAGACAGATAGAAGCCTCCGATCAAGGCAATCTAGAATGTTTTTTAACGTGTACAGAGCACGCCTTGAATGCCCCATTCGAAGAACCGCGACCTTTCCAAGGCTATCGGTACATCTTAAAGAGGGCACACCATAAGTTAGAGGAATTATTTTCGGAGTGGAATATGATAAGAAAATACTGTAATAATCCAAACTGCTAAACGTAATATCTTTCCTAAACTTAATATTAACTAGCATTTCTAATTATACAGGGTGAATCTGAAAAAGTGGGCAAAACTTTACTGGGTGGTAGAACGCAGCTATACGAGCAATATTCGTCATAGAATGTATGGTCGGAACGCAAACGGCGAGCCGCTAGGTGGCGATGGAAATGGTATAAAAGGGTCGGTCCTCGCACCCAACGTCTTCGCAAATGTGCGTCGGTCCCTATCCCGCAGGTGTGAAGCTGGCGGCAGCTCTTTTGAGCAATTTCTTTGAGCATGTACCTCAATTACATTCCTGTTAATAAAATGTTTTCTGAAGTATCTCCTCTCCTTCTTGTGTTCATTCTTTAAATGTGACAGTGGAAAACTACCTTTTCTCACCGCTTGCGTTCCGACCATACATTCTATGACGAATATTGCTCGTATAGCTGCGTTCTACGACCCCGTAAAAGTTTTGCCCACTTTTTCAGATTCACCCTGTTTATATATTTATATCATGACTTCATATGTATGAACGTCAATATGTAACTGATATATAGCAACTTTTTGTAACTACATATCTTTAACATTTCTGCGGATAAGCTACACCATGTTTCGCGGGAATTTTATTAACATTATTTTAAGTATTTACTCCACTTTTTCTATTATCTGTATGTGCTTTTGTAAGGAGTATGTTACATTTGTTTTTACAGTCAAGCTCTTAGAGCTTGCTATGGTGAACTCTGTATAAGTAAATGTAAACGAAATAAAGAGTTATTCTTCTTATTAAAAATAGGATAAATCAAATTAATTTCTGTCCATTCTACTTAGTTTTGGAACAGTTACACTCGAATCCATAGAATATAAATGTTTGTAAGCTCCTCTTTAGTTAGTCTCTTTTCATAACTCTTTTTCGTGATTTGCCCTCAAAAGTGACAGAATAGCCATTGCGTTTCAGCATAATTCTGATGTTCTCCAGGCTCGAGTCCAACTGTGACAGCTTTGAGATTTATTTATGCTAACTCCCACACTGCCCTCGGTTAGAAAGGGGACACTGTGGCTTGGAAACACCGTCTTCCCTTGGATTAGGCGTTAAATCGCGACCCCGCGCTTGGGAGAACTGTACCCTTGTACGTTGAAGGACACTCTGGATGAATTTGACGGGAGATGAATCAAGATCCCTTAAATCTGTAGCCAAGCGCGTTAACCACCCAGCCATCTCGTGGCCGAGTGGTTAACCACCCAGCCATCTCGTGGCCGAGTGGTTAGCGCTTGGCTATTGATCTAAGAGACCTGGGTTCGAGCCCCGGCATGGATGTTTGTGTTGTTTTTCTGCTGCGGCAATCCTCACAGACCTTCTACTGACAGGTTATAAACTGACAGGGTTCTGTCAGACTTTTCCCTAAACTCTGAGCCCTTTGAGGCCCTCGTATGCACAAAAATGCTGCTCAGAGGTAAAACAATCTAAATCTGGCATAGCAATGACGGATAAAAAGTTTCACAACTTACATATACGTGTGTTTAAAAAATTCAGTTTAAAAAATTGGAAGGGGAAATTGTACGGCATTTGTAATAATACCTTTATTCACGCGCACACACAATGGCAATAGATAGAAACAAAATACCTAGGAGTTATTTTACAATCGGTGACGTAGCAATGGCCAAAATATTTGAAAGGTCTTCAAAATTTTTGTTAACATTTTTATTAATACCAGTTAATGAACCAAGAGATTTTCCCTCAAACAACTGCTTACCCACAGAAATCTGAGAGGAGGATGTCAGTATACTGAAGGCGTTCAAAAAGTTCTTGAGACGAGTCTGTAGATTTACATTCATTCCTCCGAAGTTAACGGGCAACGACTTGTTTGAATGCTTGTCAATGCTTGTCTAAACTGGTAATTGCTTATTAAAAACAAAGGCCGTATCATCATTTCTCTCTTTGCCAGTGGGGCGGGGGTGGCTCAGTCGGTAGCGCGCCAGGCTCGTAATCTGTAGTTCCCAGGTTCGAGTCCCAGCTGGGTCAGCGTTGAGATTTATCTCCGCAAAATTCCCCGCCCTGCCCACGGTCAGTAGGGGACACCGATGGGCTTGGAAAGGCCGCCGTCCGTCGGATGGGACGTTAAGCGTGGCCCCGTGTGCGGGAGAGCCATACCCTATGCACGTTAAAGAACACGCTCGATGGCCTTGACGGGAGGCTACCATCTGTCTCCCAACAGCTGTTCCAGTGGGTCCCCTCCCCCAACCTTCTCTGCGCCTTCGGGGTCCATGTGACCTGGCCATTTAGCCCATGGTGTGCAAAAAAGTGCCGCTCAGAGGTAAAACAACCCAACCCAACTCTCTTTGCCAGCTCGGTGGCTCAGTGGTATCGCGTTGGCTCGCGGTGACACTGCGACTAGCGAGGTCTGGGTTCGAGTCCCGGTATGGATGGCATGGTCGTTTGTTCCCTCCTATCTGCTCCGATTGTACCTCAATATCAAAAGTATTCAATTATCAACATGTCAAAAAATTCTATGTTCTCACATTGGGCATTAAAGCAGATAAATTGGCTGTAAGTCCCAGCATCCAAATTGGAAAAAAAAAATCATTTCGCTGTTGGCGCATAAAGTTCGGTCTCTGAAATCTATGCAGCCTACTGAAAACGGGGAAACATTTTCACAAGGATGCAAGTTGGGGACGAAGCCAAAAAAACATCATTCCGATTTATTACAAGTATATGGGGAACATGGCTGCATGTTATGGGATGGAAGCGCAAATTCAGATAAGGACAGAAGAGCTTCAAAGGCCTTCCTCGTGAGTCAATATATCGATTGGCAGTGTGGAAACAATTATTCCTCAACATTTAAACTTCCGAAAGATCTGTGCCAAATGGCTACCTTACAAATTGACAGAACAGCAAAAAAAGGCTTAGAGGCGACTCGTAAGGAGATGCTGGTAATGTTTGAACCTAGTGGCCCCAAATGGTTAAGACAGTGATGAAACGTGGCTTCAAAACTATGCAACTCCCAGAAAGATCGACAACTAAGTTTGGACTGCGGGATATGAACCCGCATTCTCAAATTCCGACAATACTTTCGCTCAAGGAAAAGGATGTTCACAATTTTTTTCAAATCCTAAGGAGTGGTAGCCATGGAAATCTTATCTGAAAAAATGACTACAAATGGTCAATACTACACCAGCATTGTTTTGCCCAAAATGGTTAATACTACACCAGCATTGTTTTGCCCAAAATGGTTAAGGAAATGAAGGAGCAGCGTCCAACAACAAGCCTGTCAAGGGTTTTCCTTCATGACATTTCCAGTGCTCATAAAACCCGGCAAGTTACAGCCTATCTGGAGCAGAAAAAAATCAAACAGCTACCCCATCCTCTATATTCACCCGATCTTGTACCCCGTGATTTTTGGTTGTTTCCAAAAATTAAAAAAGGAACTTGCTTGGAGGCCTTTTTTCAAAAGTGCAAGCCCTTGCAAAATGCATTCTTTCAGGGTTGCGGAGTATTCCTCAACAGTAGTACAGTCGCTCAAAAAGTATCTGACAACTATGGTTGATTACAGAATTGAAAAAATATCTGGCAACGATTTTTTTTAGGAATTAGTGATCTGGCAACCTTCGTGCTCACGTGATTACAGAATTCAGGAAAAATATCTGGAGCGTGTACAGCAACTGTACACACTACAGTTGCTGTACACGCTCCAGATATTTTTCCTTCGTGTCACGTGACACGAAGGTTGCCAGATCACTAATTTCTAAAAAAATCGTTGCCAGATATTTTTTCAATTCTGTAATCAACCATAGTGTTCGGATATTTTTTTGAGCGACTGTAACACCAAGAGTTCCAGAATTGGCATAGACTTCTGCAACTTTGCATAGATGCTAGTGGGTAGTACTTTGAATAACAGTGAAAGTTTTATTGAGGAAAGTTCTGCAGAGGCATGCCAAGAACGTTTTGAACGCCCTTGCAATACGCTATAGAGAAGGTTTGGGAGAAAGGCGAGACTCCAGCAGAAAGAAAACATCCATGCCTTTTATCCGGGGCTTGAACCCAGGTTCCTAAGATTAGTAACCAAACCGACTAACCACACGGCAACGGGAACGCAGATGAATAAAGAGTTTGCTAAAATTGACTTCCTCAATGACGGGGAGATTTCACTCTCAACCCCCACCCCTCTTTCATTACTAGACTATATATATATTTAATACTAATATTTGATTTAAAAAGTATAGAACTACTTTCACTCAACGATTCGGAAACATCGAGTACCGGAACGGCGATCCATTTCAATGATTCGCAAACATCGAATAGCGGAACAGCGTTCGATTTAGTTGCAGTAGTATGTTTTTTAATTGCTTCCCTTATACAAAAAAAATCATGTTTCGCCACTGTCAGCGGGATATAAATTTTTACAACTTGAAAAATGAATTCTCTATCAGAATGAGGCAGGGAGAAAATGCATTCAGTAGAAAAAAGAATTACACTTAATGATCATACTCTTGGCATCTTAGGTGATCGATTCTCGGATTCTTCATCAACTGCAATTTCCTTTTTTGAAGGCTGTCTCAGCTGTTTTCTGCGACATTATGCTCTAATTTTCGACATCTTTACCTTTCATGTAAGAAGTAAAAGAAGCTTGCTCATGGGGAAAATTTATTGCAGGACTTCTACTCCAAAGATCCAACAAATTAGCAAAGGCCAGAGAACACTTGACATCGATCCTTGGCTCTTCCCCTAGAGGCAGACTTCACTGCCTCTCTTCTAGTTACACTCAGTGTTCGGGTCATACGTGAAGACATTTCTCTCTGGCAACCGTTCAACACTGTCGAGGGGAAATGTCCTCAGGGAAGGTCGGCAGATTACTTGGTACACGGTCTTACTGTTACGTGTAACAGACGACGAAGAATGGGCAGCTTTTAGCTGAATGTGTGTGGGGATGAGACTAAGTGATGTGTGTGCTTGGGGGGTGGGAGTGTCTGCAGGTGACTTTGAATCGAATCTCATTAAATTTGAGATAGTGTGTTATTATTAGTTGTTTTGCAATATGTGTTCTTAAGAGATTTCAAAAACAGATTCAGTTTCATCGTGAAAATAACGGATCTATCCATAAATGTCAAAAGTACATTATCAGAGGACATTTTTTTTTATGTATGGGCAGTGAGTTTTTTATAATCGTAAAAATAAAACCTGTTAGGAAATATCAACAGATGGGTTTAGAAATATTGGAAATCTATTAGAATGTCTCGAAACATCTGAATAATATATTCAAAACACTTTGAGTAATAATTTATAAATTAATTTTGTTATAAGCCTTCCTCCAGAAGTAAAATTTTGATTTATAATAAGGAGACATTTTAAATAAATGTGTGTTTATAACATTTTTCGGGAAATGTTTTGATTGAAAAAGAGATATAGAGCTTCATTTATCTGCACATTAGAAGTATCCTTGTTGTAGGCCTTATTTAGAGATTTAGAGATTTAAAGAATTTGAATTAAAGTAATTAAAATCGAAATAAAATAGAATTTCTTTATCCGTTGAAGTCAATGATAAAGCAAACTACTGTACAGTAGCTCAAAAAAAATCCGAACACTATGGTTGATTACAGAATTCTGAAAAAATATCTGGCAACGATTTTTTTTTTAGAAATTAATGATCTGGCAACCTTACACGAAGGTATCCCCCAGAACCTGAGAGATTAATATTCTTATTTAATGTGGTGGATTACCTGCATTTTTTATGCAGGTGTATCGATAATGCAGACCACTATACCATTTCAACTTATCCTGTTTCGTCAACGCATTCAAAACATGGACGTAATAACGATATATTTTCAATTTCTGCGATAAAAATTGGCTATCTACGTTTCAATTTCAATCTCGTAGATTACCTCTGAATTCTGATAGCTGTTGATTGAAATTTCAGTGACTTCTATTCTCTCTCGGTTTTTACAATTTTCTTAAATTATGTTCGAAGTGACGATTTTCGAAACATCTGCACCATTGATTTTCACCCAGCCCCGATCTAGAAAAGAAATAAATTGGCGGGGGCAACAGCGAAATCGCGCCGAAAGACGCTAAAAGTCGGAGGTGGGTAGAGAGAGGGGGAGGCACTGAATTTCTACTGCAGTGTAACATTTTTCCCTTTTGTTTTAGAGGTTTTTTAAAAATTTCTTGAAAGATTGAGGAACTATGCACAAGTTTAATAATTTTCGCCTTCCAGAACCCTTATTGTCATTCTCATTGAGGACACTGCTCCTTCCCCTCCTCCCAGCCCCCCCCCCCCCCCCCCCCCCCGATCCGTCCTTGGTTTCTTCTGACATAAATATATCTGTTGTTGTCTCGATATAATGAAATCAGAAGTTTTCGACGATGATTCGAATGTTTCTCATTAAGACATCGAAGAATACGTGAGTTATTTTTCATTTGAAGAAATGTTTCTTGGCAATTAAGCATTTCTTGAAGAGAAATGAAGAGTTGCATCACTTTCCTGCGACGAAGTTATGGGGAGACTATGAAGCTGCGCATTTGTGCTGTTTCAACAGTTCTCATGGATCATAGAGTAATTCTCAGGTGATTGAATCGGTCAGGGACTGATGATCTACGAGAACTATTAAAGCATTAACTGAGCAATCTCATAGTCTCCTTAGTTGGCACTCAAGAGAGACAGCCAGTTCTCTATAGGCAACAACAATCGCTCTTGTAGTAGTCTCTCTTACTGATATATTTGAGAATTATTCTTCAATTTCATTGTGGGGGAAAAACTCGCAAAGTCAAGAGCGTTCCGGAAATATTGCCAGAACAAATGCAAAAAGCAATGTGGAGAAACCTCTGAAAAGAACTTTTTTATACACAACGGTCTAAACATCCAGGTTACAGGAACCCAAGGGCTCAGGGAGAATTAGGGAAATGGATCCACTAGGAAGATGTTAGAAGACACATGGAAACCGTCCATCATGATCATCCAGCGTGTTTTTTAAATTCACAGTGGCTCACTTTTACAGGGGGGCCACGGCTTAACTTGTCATATGGCAGAAGAGGCATTTCCAACCCATCGTACCCCCTTTCTCCATAGGGCAGAACAGACGTTAGCAGACATGTGAAAAGTATAAATACTTTGGAGGATATGTATTCGCAACAATTTATAATGGGAGTTTTAACTACAGGGAAAATTGTTCCAAATTCTAAATATATGAAATTTAAAATTATCAGAAATGCTTCACATTTGGGTGACATGAGGCGGGGTTGGCTCAGTTGGTTGCTCAGTTGATAGCTCACCAGGCTCGTAATCTGTTGTTTTTAGATTCGAGGCTTAACTGTTTCTGGTCGAGAATTTCCTCCACTAACTCCCGTTCTGCCCTAGATGAAAAAGTGGACACCGTTGGACTTGAAACGGTAGTTCTTCCGTGGGATGGGATGTTATGCCGTGGTCCCCTGTGCACGAAAACTATACCCTACGAATATTAAAGAATACGTTGGATGGCCTTGATGAAAGGCTTCCATTACCCTTATTGTCATTCTCATTGAGAATGACAATAAGGGTAACATTGAGGGTGTCATTGAGAATGACAATAAGGTAACAAAAATGTCTCCTAAACAGCTGTTCAGTGGGTTCCTTTCTCAAACTTCTCAAAGACTATGAGTCCTTGTGATCTGGCCATTTAGCCCATTGTGTGCAAAAACGTTCCGCCGAGAGGTAAGACTCTCTAGAATTAACAACGCCTGCCCCGCCAAAAACGGCACTACAGGCTAAGTAGAGCTACTCTAAAATTTTTGATTCCCCCCCGCGAACCCTCGTCCGCTGGAAGGACACCATCACTTTTCTTTTACATCTTTCTTTATTTAAAACAATAACATATTTACAGAGAAATATATATACATAGAGCGCGACTTAACGCCCTTTACATAGTTTAAACATTAAATACATGTACAAATAAATATAATAACGTAAGACTGATGAGGCTTCTTTTCATACATACAGGAGGAGAGACTTATCTTCTCCTGTTTCGTCTTCTTCTTCTTCATTTCTCCTTTAAGAATTATCTTCTTAGGACCTTCTTTCTTCTAGTAGGAGAAGACTTTGTCTCCTCCCACGGAGGGAGGGGATTCAGTCCCCTCCCTAATCTAGTATTATCATTTCTTGTTGATTATTGTAGATGTAACTCATTACATCTCTCATTTGTGAACGTAGCTCTGTGTTCTCCCAGAGCAGATTTACTTTATTACGATCAACTTTCGTTAAATAGTTTCCTCTAATATTCCTTAAATGTGTACAATCATATATATAGTGAAGCGCTCCCGCATCACGAGAGCCGCAGATACAGGAACATCCTTTAATCTTAAATCTGCAAAGATATTTTGGAAAGTTACCATGATCTGTCAGGATTTGGTTCGTATAGAAATCTGTTGAGACTCTCTTCATGGACACCTTCTTGAGAAATTTATAAGTGTGTCTTCCTGTTGCGTCTTCTTGGTCCCATCTTGTTTGCCAAATCTCCAGACTTCTTTGTCTCAGTTTTGTCTTTATGCATTCCTTTGAAGTTTGAATTTCACAATCTACTTGTGGTCTTTTGCATGCGTTCTTTGCATGATTGTCAGCCAGTTCATTTCCTGGGCAGCCTTGGTGACTTTTCACCCAATGAAAATTTATCTTTCTATCTTCTTCTAACTCTGCTATTAGATGCTTAATCTTGTCAACTGTTGGATTTTTATGCTGAATCCTTTGTATCGCAAACAATGCTGATTGACTGTCCGAGTACAAGTCCATTTCTTGGTCAGTACACTCTGTAGCAAACCATTCAACTCCCTTCAGAACAGCAAATATCTCAGCTTGAAACACAGTAGCTGTGTCTGATAGTCTGTACTCATTTTGCTTTGTTGGACTTGTACCTCTGAAGATACACATGGACGCACCCGTGTGCTCTTCCATTCTGGAACCATCTGTGTAAATTTTAATATCATGGTTTGAGTCTTCCGGTGGGACCTTATCCCACCTTATTTGCATTTGCTTCGCTGGGTGTCTTGCCCCTTTAATAATTTGTTTTTCTATATTTTTTCCATCTATGGATTCATCCCATAGTTCTACCTTTTGTTCTAAAGTAAAACTTCGAAAAACCGCAGCTTCTTGTTCGATAATAAGTTCAATTGGCAAAGTACCTGCCAAGACCTGAAGTGCTGATGTTGATGTCGTCTTGTAACATCTTGTGATGCCCAAAAGGGCTAGTCTTTGAATCTGCTGCAGTTTATGAATCATTCTTACTGTCCCTCCTTGGGGCCACCAGGCCCCACAGGCGTAAGTTACTATCCTTTCTATTCCCCTTTTATATAGTTCTTTTTTAACTGTACCTTTCAGCCCCCATGTCCTAGTTGACATTCTATGCAGGGCATTTAAAATCGTTACACATCTTTCCTTGACTTTATTCAGATGACATAACCAATTCCTCTTGTCATCCAGCCACACTCCTAGGTATTTCAATACTTTTACAACTTTTACAGGTCTCTCTTTAAACCTTAAGCTTGGGAACCTTTTCATTTTTCCCTCTTTAGGAAATACTATAATGTTTGTCTTCTCAGGGCTGAATTCCAGCCTTGTACTTTCTGCCCATTTCTCTAAGTCTATTAAGACTTTTTGACAATCTTGTTCTAAGATATGTCTCCCCGAAGCAGAGACTATGACTATAATATCATCTGCGTAGGCTTGAATTTGTGTATCTTCTTTAGTTATGATATTTAATGCAGAATCTGCAACTATGTTCCACAATAGGGGCCCAGAATTAGACCCCTGCGGACAGCCTTTATAATATTGTCTGGAGATTTCAGTATCTCCATCTTTAACTACTATCTTCCTTTTTGATAAGTAGTTACTAAAAACTTTAAACAAGTTCTTTGGAACTCTATGTCTCCTTAACTCTTCCAGCAGGAACGGCCACCAGACGTTATTAAAAGCTCCTTTTACATCTAACGATATCACACACGTGTGTTTCTTTAGCGCCTTGTTCTCGTCTATTGTTGCCATTAACTTTGATATTGCCATAGTTGTGCTTTTGCCTGGAATGAATCCAAACTGATTTGGATTCAACTTGTCATTACTCTGTAGATAGTAACTCAATCTATTAGTTAGAAGCTTGTCTAACACCTTGCTCCACGACGATAATAGACATATTGGTCTGTAAGCTGAAGGATTTTTTCTATCTTTTCCTTCTTTATTGAACAGTATCAGTTCAGCTACTTTCCAACTGTCTGGAAAGATTCCTCTGCAAAGACATTCATTAAGAATGCTCACGAACCAACTTTTATTAACCTCAAAGAGTTCGATAATTAATTCTAGGGAGAGCCCATCAAGCCCTGGCGCTTTCCCCTTATTCATTGAATCCATCACTTCTTCTACCTCTACTATAGAAAATGGAATGTCGTCTTCTGTATTAACAGGTCTCCTTGACCTGTTTCTGATATTTCTGTGATATTCATTATCTTCTTCCCTGTAATCCTCAGGGAAATGATATTCCAGCAAACAGTTTAGCGATTCCTTAACGTTCTTCGTTAAAGAACCATCTTTTTGCATAATTGTTGAGAGTTTAAACGTACCTCTTGTTGCTTCTTTCGCAACTTTAAAATGTACCCCAAAGGGTTTTTCTTGTGATACTTCATCACATAATTTTTTCCAGCTATTGTTTTTAGCTGTATTTATCTCCTTCTTGTATTTTGCTTCCCATAGTTTAAACTCTGTTCTAAGGCGTTTTCTTTGCCTTTCATCTGTATAACATCTTTGGTATTTTCGTCTTCTCTTTTTAACTTCTTTTCTAAGTTTGGTTAACTCTTTGTTCCACCATGGAACTTTTCTATATCCCGAACTCATTTTTCGACTTTCCTCTTTTTGATTATCACTACATATCTTTTGTAGCGTTTTAGTAGCCTTTACAATGTATTCATCTAGATCTTCCTGTTGTTTAACCTCTTCAGAGGTCTTATCCGAGAACTTTTCTGAAAGTTCCTTTCTAAATTCTATCCAATCCAAGTTCTTTATCGAATACCTCTTATTAGCACTTGTGCTAACATTCCCGAAGTTTAGGGAAAAGCTAATATATGCGTGATCACTGCAGCTAATCTCATCCTCCACTGCCCATTGTAAAACGAAGTCTTGGTTCACTACTTTATGCAGAGTAACATCTATCCAGCTTGTACCTAGACTGCTGGAAAAGGTTGGGTCACTATTCGGATCATTGACCGTTGTAAATCCGTTTTGATTAATGAACTCCAGGACTTCTTTTCCTCTCTGGTCCTCCCTTTGAGGTCCCCAGAGTTTGCTACTTGCATTGAGGTCCCCTCCTAGGACTATGTCCCAGTTGGGATAGACTTGAACTATGTTATTAACAACTTGAAAATTCTCCTCAAACGATTCTTTAGGTGGGCAGTACATAGAAATCAGCACACATTTCTGGCCACCTTTTTCTACTGTTACGATCACCACATCTCTTGATGTGTAAATCTCTGTGACACTTAAATGTCTTTTCCCGATAACAATTGCACTTCTTGGCTGTGGGTGAGATGCTCCAAAGACTCTCCAGCCTGCTGGAAAACCTCTTATTTTGTCTTTATAGACATAAGGCTCTTGCACCAATGCTATGTCATAGTCTCTTTCCTCGATATACAAAACGAGACTATTTGTAGCAGCTTTAGCATGATGTAAGTTTATTTGTACTGTTTTAGACAAGCTCGAATCAGTATCGAATTCGTTTAACCAATAACTCGAGCTCTCTTCTGTAACAAGAACAGTCCATGTCCAGACTTGAGTGCTGGACATCTAGTTTCAATCTGTACTTTTCATTAGCTGCTTTACAATTGACGCATTTTAATTCTTTTTCTTTACACTCCCAGTGTTTGTGGTCTTTTTGACCACATTTTCCACAAGTCTGCTCCTCCGTACACCTGGTCTGAAAATGACCATATTTATTACATTTAAAACATCTTACGACCTTTAAATATTCTTTGACATTAAGTCGAGACCAGCCTACATTTACCTTTTTCTCTTTCATAAATACTTTAAAGTTTTCTGGGTCTACTTGCACTACCCAGTGCTTTTTGCCATTCTTGCCTTTTATCGAAAATTTAACCTCCATCGAGGCTTCGTTAAAAGCAACGTTTTGTGCTTTTATTCTGTCCACTAGAGCCTCTTGCTCTATGTCACCATCCACATCATAAATTATTATTTGTGGCAGTTTCATCTTAGGCTCCCTTGCGGAGCACTTATCTTTCAAAGCTGTATTCCTTTGAATTTCATTCTTCAGAATTTTCTTATCAAATTCATCTGTGCATTCTATTAGCACACCTCCTTTTCCAATCTTTTTTACATTCTTAATTCCAATCTTTAACTTTGTTGGATCAAGGTTTTTCGAAAGATCCTTTTTGAGTTCATCTGAACTCTGTTCCTCGTCTTGAGGATATATCAGCATTATATGCTGTTGGTCTCTTTTCTTTGGTCTTGGAGTAACAGACCTTTTAGCTACTTCTGCATAGCTCTTTGCACCTGGTGCCTTACTTTTGACACCTTTTTCTGTTAACCTTCCCTCGAGGTTACTGATTTTAAGTTCTTGTTCGTGGACTACGTCTTGTAGCCTTGTAAACAAATTTCTAAGTTCAGCTCCTTGCTGCTTAGTAATTTTACTTGCACTGCTGTTTAATATAGAGTCTAGTTCGTTGAACAGCTCTGTTGTCTTTATGCTGGCGCTCTGCACTTGAGAGGCCTTTGCATTCTCCTCGCTCACTTCATCAGCCATTACTGCCTGGTACCCTGGGGTTCACACCAGGCAGTTATATCTTACTACACGGAGAGAGTGTTAGACCCTCCTCCAAGGAGGGAGCCCCTAGACGACGACAACGTCCTCTCTCCTAGAATTGGTTCTGATATTTTCCTAACAACAAAATATGGCCTATAGCCTTGCACTTAATATATAACACTTATAAACGCAGTAGCTCACAAAAACTTAATCAAAACCAATTCCCCCTAGGGGCCGCCGAGAGGTAAAGCAACCTACCCCAACATTGGATGACAGAGGTAAAAAAAAAAAAAAAAAAAACAATGTGTAGTTGATGTTGTCTTTTCATCTAAGTAAAAATTAATGCAACTGAAAATTTTATTGCTATTAAGTTTCATAATTTAAATTTATTTAGGGATGATTAATTTGGAAATTATTACATAAATTATTTAGATATTTGGGATTATATGTCTTTGAAGTGCCTTTCTAATAAAATTTTATAGAGAGAAAAAAAGCATTCTTTCAGGTTCTGTAAGATTTTGGCGAGGTATACAGTTTTTACTCAACTCTTACCAGAAAAAAAAATATCTACCGAGGGAAACGTGTTTTATATGTAATACTTTGTGTGATAAATGATGAATAATTAGGGTTGGGTTGTTTTACCTCTGAGCGGCACTTTTTTGCACACCATGGGCTAAATGGCCAGGTCACATGGACCCCGAAGGCTCAGAGACGGTTGGGGGAGGGGACCCACTGGAACAGCTGTTGGGAGACAGATGGTAGCCTCCCGTCAAGGCCATCCAGCGTGTTCTTTAACGTGCACAGGATATGGCTCTCCCGTACACGGGGCCACGGCTTAACGTCCCATCCAACGGACGACGGCCTTTCCAAGCCCATCGGTGTCCCCATACTGACCGTGGGCAGGGCGGGGAGTTTTTCGGAGATAAATCTCAACGCTGACCCAGCTGGGACTCGAACCTGGGAACTACAGATTACGAGCTTGGCGCGCTACCGACTGAGCCACCCCATGAAGAATCAAGAAAGGTCAGAATATTAATACAGAACCATTTAAAAGGTTAATAAGGTGTTAAAGTATTTAGAGAGTAGAAAATAGCTTAGCACAAAGACATTTAATTACTGCAAAACCACAAACGTACAAAGAAATTTAGTATATGGAAGTCAGCTATTCTGCAATATGCTAAATGGTGCAAAAATATTTAGTCAGTGGGAAACAGCTCTAACTAAAATATTAAATGCTATAAAAGTATTGTAAAATGTTGCTGTAATTGTAAAATTCAAACGCTACAAATAATTTTAACCAGTAGCAAACAGTGCAACTACAATATATTAAACGGTTCAAAAATATTCAGTCAGCGGAAAACATCGATAATTCGTTAAACGCTTGATATTTCTGTTCAAACATTCTCAGTAGCCTTCGTATTTCTATGTTTCTATGTTTAATTCGTCAAGCGTGTTTAGCTGACTACCTCATTCATAAAGACAAGAAAAACTTCCTTTTCGGACACGCCAGCTGATACCCTTGAGAAGAACTCACATTTGCAGTTTTTTGGTGTTTTCGCGCAATTCGTCATCACTTGTGATGTCAGCATTCACTCCTGTACTAATCTTTCTTAGTACACACGTGATTCATTATAGGGATTAAGAATCCATCCTCTTTCTATACTTCTTCACACGATGTATCCATCACGAACCTTACTTCCTCTAGTCGATGACATGGAAATCAAGTTCGCACTGCGGCCACATCACGCATCAGCTCACCTTATACCGCGCTATACTTTTCATCTTACCGAAACCACGCCACGTCGAAAAGACTCTAGGATATCGTTAGGATTCGCTATTGCCAGCAAATTAATGATCTTTCTCGAAACAAAGTAGGCTTCCTTGCTCATTAAAGACGTTTTCGATCAGCCTTTGCTGGGAACGAGGTTTACTTCGGACAACGTTAATTATTTCAAATAAAGTCGAAGAAAAAGTTAAAAAAAAAAAAGCTTGAAGGATGAAATTGGGAAGCAGACTATTCCGTTCAGTTCATGCGAAGGGATTCGAGTATTTATTGCCTCATGCAATTGCAATTAATGATAAAAGCAATGGCTGCAGAAATAATTGCATCCCATGCCGTTTGCATATTTCTTAGCAGAGGAGTTCCTTACTGACATTTCTTCGATGTCACGAACGGTAAGAAAGAATGAAATCTGGATAAAATCCTGGATCAAGAACAATGCTTACTTAATTCTTGAAGTTATGATTTTTCCACTGCATGCATTTAATTATTTTAGGAAAGGGGATTAAAAGCAACTAATTCTTTTTGTTTTAAATGTCAGATGTGAACATTTCAATGCCAAAATAATGATAAGCCATTTGATGCCAATTATAAGATATTTTAATTCGCTGTTTTTTCTTCTTCATAGGTGTGTAAACATCGAAACTGTTAAATATTTAATAAAAAAGGAAACATAATCAGGTTACAGTTTTTTTTAAAGGAGAGTAAAATTAGTTAACCCCCCCCCCCCAAAAAAAAAAAAATTCTTAAGTACTGTGATAATGCGAAAAAGGATAATTTTTTTAGTCATGTCACAAAACAGGTATAAAGTCGAAAACATGCCAATTAAGTCTCTCAATATAAATTTAAACAAAGCATTAATGAAGAATTATCACTCCGGTTTAGGGAATTAAAAAATTCTTTAAAATAAGTTTCGAAATAAAATTTGATAAAATCAGGTAAAACCAAGAATAATCCGCGAACAGACTTCAAATTTTATTGAAGAGAAAGAATTTAATGTTTCTGTCCCTGTTTCTCTCCTGATGCTGTTCGTGTCCCTGCGCAATCGAGTCAGACTCCATTTCCCTCCTTCGTCCCCATCTTCCTCCTTCCTGGATCTACGAGCATCAGCACGTTAAAATGCGGAAGCCGCTCCAGCATCATGCCACTTTGCATCCATTCTCTAGCAGTTTGGTCACGTGGCTCGTGGTTATGACATGTGTGCGAGGATGACGTAATGGAAATGTCGTCTATATGTTAATTTCATGGAGGAAAACAGCGTGCATGTAAGCCTTTACCGTTTGTTGGGCAAGAAATGTCGCGAAGGCCATTTGTTTTTCAGAAAGAGCAAGGGCTTTAATCCTCGTTATAATGTTTATCTTTTTAGCCGAGGGTTGTAGTGCTGTTCATTCTCCTAATCTGCTGTAACGTTGTGCATATTATGCTAATGCGTTTTACGTTGTTCATCTTGCTAATATGCTGTTCTGCTTATTCTTTGTATTCTACTTGCTTATTCTGTTAACGTGATGCAGTGATGATATCCAGTTGCTCTTTGTGGTGTTCACAATAGTATAGGGAATCATTTAGGAGGCACTAAACGTTGTTGGGCTAATGTGCCTCAGTATTATTCATAGTGCTATTTTGATCAGTATTGTGTATTGTGATAATTTCTTATGTTTTCTAAATCTAACTCAAATTTTGTGTGGGCGGGGGTGGCTCAGTCGGTAGCGTGCCAGGCTCGTAATCTGTAATTCCCAGGTTCGAGTCCCAGCTGGGTCAGCGTTGAGATTTATCTCCGCAAAATTCCCCGCCCTGCCCACGGTCAGTAGGGGACACCGATGGGCTTGGAAAGGCCGCCGTCCGTCGGATGGGACGTTAAACCGTGGCCCCGTGTGTGGGAGAGCCATATCCTGTGCACGTTAAAGAACACGCTGGATGGCCTTGACGGGAGGCTACCATCTGTCTCCCAACAGCTGTTCCAATGGGTCCCTTCTCTGAGCCTTCGGGGTCCATGTGACCTGGCCATTTAGCCCATGGTGTGCAAAAAAGTGCAGCTCAGAGGTAAAACAACCCAACCCAAATTTTGTGTTGAGTTTCCACTACGTTAACGTGTTTTAGTGATACTCATTTTATCAGTTATCTAATTTACCCATAGCAAATAGGAATTATAGTATATTTTTCCACATATGATCATAATTTTCTAGTGTTAGACACCCTATAGATGTTCAAGTGTTAAGAGAATAGAATTTAAAATTAATATGATCAAGGCAAGAACATTTCAATGGAGTTCTGGGTTGCTAAGAAATTAAAATATAATCATAAAAATTATAAGAAACAAGAGCTCAAAGTAGTAATAGATAGCATGCACAATTTCTGCATAATATGCTCACATTTCTAAAACTTAAGTATAGTTTCACGCATACTTTACTATATTACACTGAACATGTATTACAAAACTTCTTTACAGTTCTGACAAAGTATACAGCTTAATGTTAATTACCATGTTTATCACAACTGATTTTCGGGGTGGCTCAGTCGGTAGCGCGCCAGGCTCGTAATCTGTAGTTCCTAGGTTCGAGTCCCAGCTGGGTCAGCGTTGAGATTTATCTCCGCAAAATTCCCTGCCCACGGTCAGTAGGGGACACCGATGGGCTTGGAAAGGCCGCCGTCCGTCGGATGGGACGTTAATCCGTGGACCCGTGTGCGGGAGAGCCATACCCTGTGCACGTTAAAGAACACGCTGGATGGCCTTGACGGGAGGCTACCATCTGTCTCCCAACAGCTGTTCCCAACCTTCTCTGAGCGGTGGGTCCCCTCCCCCAACTTTCTCTGAGCCTTCGGGGTCCATGTGACCTGCCCATGGTGTGCAAAAAAGTGCCGCTCAGAGGTAAAACAACCCAACACAACTGATTTTCATTACAATTTTGCAGACTAAGATTTATAATTTTTTATATTTACACTAATGTAATTGAAACTATTAATGAAATTATCAAACAAAAAATCACATATTCTAACCTAAAAATACATTCTATTAATTGTTTATTAACGCATAGTAGTTACTGTAGTCGCTTAAGGTAAGAGATGAAGGTTGTATGCCGTAATTTAAAATGATGTTCATTCATTACGTCATATTTTTGTAAAAAGATTAATAAACATGTTTACTTTGTTCATAAGGGAACAATAGTCAGTAGTAAAGAATAACAGGATGTATCCTGTAGATATGTAGGCATCCCACTCATGGTAAAATCAGTCGGTTGCACGCCAGGCTCGTAATCTGCAGTTCCCAGGTTCGAGTCCCAGCTGGGTCAGCGTTGAGATTTATCTCCGCAAAATTCCCCGCCCTGCCCACGGTCAGTAGGGCACACCGATGAACTTGGAAAGGCTGCCGTCAGTCGGATGGGACGTTAAACCGTGGCCCGTGTGCGGGAGAGCCATACCCTGTGCACGTTAAAGAACACGCTGGATGGCCTTGACGGGAGACTGCCATCTATCTCCCAACAGCTGTTCCAGTGGGTCCTCTCCCCCAAACTTCTCTGAGCCTTCGGGGTCCATGTGACCTGTCCAGTTGGCCCATGCTGTGCAAAAAAGTGCCGCTCAGAGGTAAAACAACATGGTAAAATCATTTTTTTCATCTTATTATTTCATGAATAGTTAGTTTTTTTGGTTAATAGCGAGCTGTTAATTTCATACATTATTAGTTTATATGTATAATAAACAAATTATTGAACGTATATGTAAATTTCTCTGCTTTAGGATCGGTGTATTATATAGTCATATTTACTAGAAATCAGTGTGACAATGTTATTGTATACTGAGATTAGTATTATAACTTCGGTAATACACTGTCTTACATGTAGCACTCTACCTACTTTCTGTACGGGGGGGCAGGGGAGGGCTCAGTCGGTAGCGCGCCAGGCTCGTAATCTGTAGTTCCCAGGTTCGAGTCCCAGCTGGGTCAGCGTTGAGATTTATCTCCGCAAAAATTCCCCGCCCTGCCCACGGTCAGTAGGGGGACACCGATGGGCTTGGAAAGGCCGCCGTCCGTCGGATGGGACGTTAAGCCGTGGTCCCGTGTGCGGGAGAGATATACCCTGTGCACGTTAAAGAACACGCTGGATGGCCTTGACAGGAGGCTACCATCTGTCTCCCAACAGCTATTCCAGTGGATACCCTCCCCCAACCTTCTCTGAGCCTTCGGGGTTCATGTGACCTGGCCATTTTGCCCATGGTGTGCAAAAAAGTGCCGCTCAGAGGTAAAACAACCCAACCCAATTTTCTGTACGGTTAATATCGTTCTTTCCTGTAGTGAAAGTTTTATTGTTTTCGAGTTGCTTTTAAATATCGCACAGAGAGGGATTCAGCAAATACAGTGCTGTCATCTGTCGTGATAAAAATATTTAAAAAGATGTTTCTTTGGATCACTATTATGCTAATTAATTACGCTCTTTGCATTAAAGACAAGTTAAAGCGGCATATTTAAAAGAAGTATTTAATACCGCATTTTATTTTAAAAATTAGAAGTATATACTCTTTTGTATTGTGTCAGCGGCTTCATTACATCAAAGAACGCTATTAACCGTATGGAAAGTAGGGAAATGAAAATGGGAAGATGTCAAACAAATGAATTGATTATATTGAAATTTAACTATTTTTAAAATTTTCGCCCCAATCCGACAGATAATTTTAATATAAAACAGAGAATGCTAAAAGCACAGAGAATTTTTTATTCCATGATATTGCTTTTAGCAATATTTAACAACTTGTTCGAAATTATAAATGCAGCAATGTTTAACTCAGAATGTTATAATGTTGTTTAAGTTTTCCGATTGGAATTATTTGCTATATTAGAGTTCGCTACGGTTTTATGACATGAACTGGAAGAAAGATGCTAAAAGACAATACACGCAGTCCCCGACTAACTAGAACTTACCACCACGAGTTCAGTTTTTTACACTTTTTTTTAAATAAAGTAGAGCTGTTTTTCGACTGACACGACTGGTTGTTATTTTTACTACAATTTCTGCACTGCTACTCTACGATCGTTTATATTATTTTATT
Source organism: Ryuthela nishihirai (assembly GCA_038380435.1). Lineage (NCBI taxonomy): Eukaryota > Metazoa > Arthropoda > Arachnida > Araneae > Heptathelidae > Ryuthela > Ryuthela nishihirai. The sequence continues at coordinate 92,885,129 of JAWZYU010000005.1, read as the reverse complement.
TACCATACAAGAAGACACCTTGGGTGCTTTTCTTGTCTCATCTATATGATCAATATTTATTCATATTTTCAGCACTTTAAAAAGAATTTTCATATTTGCCCATTCAAATTACTTTGTTTAAACATCTATAACACCTAATGTATTTATAAATTATAAAGAACAGTTAGATTGTCGCTAACCGAAGACCAATGCAAGCATATACAATTTTACCTCATCGGTAAAAGCGATATTTAAAGATACACGCTGGATGGCCTTGACGGGAGGCTACCATCTGTCTACCAATAGCTATTCCAGTGTGTACCCTCCCCCAGCCTTCTCTGAGCCTTCGGGGTCCATGTGACCTGGCCATTTAGCCCATGGTGTGCAAAAAAGTGCCGCTCAGAGGTAAAACAACCCAACCCAACTTTCTGTACGGTTAATATCGTTCTTTGCTTAACAATAACTTGTCACAAGTAAAATAGAAACGATGGTAAACATATACTTAAGCATCTTTATTACTCCACAACAATTTTTGCACCAATGAATTTCTCATTTTAAATTATCATTACTCGGTAATCAACTCTACGTTCTATTTATTAAAATAAAATTGTATTTAACTGTTGTTTTTTGTTTCTACCTTTATCGTTGCTTATTTTCCGTAAAAACGAGTTATATGTAAGAAATAAAAGAGACCTATACACATATATATTGCATTAATCAAAGTACAATCATAATAATGAAATAATATTAAAAATATGTTAATCAATAATAATAGGTTAGGATTCTGGAATGTATCCTCCTCTATTTATATTATGAGAAATTCGTGTCTGACAGATATGATTTTTCTTCATGCGAATTTTTAAGAATGCATCTGTCATGTTTGTCAGGTTGGGTTGTTTTACCTCTGAGCGGCACTTTTTTGCACACCATGGACTAAATGGCCAGGTTACATGGACCCGAAGGCTCAGAGAAGGTTGGGAGAGGGGACCCACTGGAACAGCTGTTGGGAGACAGATGGTAGCCTCCTGTCAAGGCCATCCAGCGTGTTCTTTAACGTGCACAGGGTATGCCTCTCCCACATACGGGGCCACGCCTTAACATCCCATCCGACGGACGGTGGACTTTCCAAGCCCATCGGTGTCCCCTACTGACCGTGGGCAGGGCGGGGAATTTTGCGGAGATAAATATCATTTCTGACCCAGTTGGGACTCGAACCTGCGAACTACAGATTACGAGCCTGGCGCGCTACCGACTGAGGTCAGGAACTGGGTTCACATAGCAAGGAAAACTCAGTTTACTGTAAACTTAAATCGAATTTTTTATTCGGCAAAAGGCATTGAAGAATCTAGTGTTGATTCTAAATTTTGAATATTTGACCAAAAAAAAATCAATTGCATTTTTATTTCATGAAGTATATGAACAAAATTTAATATTTTTTTAATGTTTCTTTTTCGAATATTTTCCCCAATATTCTTAGCAGAAACTTTGACTCATCTGTTTGAATTTTTAAATTCCACTTCGTATCTTCTTTCTGATTAGATCTACTCGCATAGAATTCAACACACAGCTATCTTGGAATTACATATACACGCAGTCCCCGACTTACAAGAACTTACCTGGGGCGGGGATGGCTCAGTCGGTAGCGCGCCAGGCTCGTAATCTGTAGTTCCCAGGTTCGAGTCCCAGCTGGGTCAGCGTTGAGATTTATCTCCGCAAAATTCCCCGCCTTGCCCACGGTCAGTAGGGGACACCGATGGGCTTGAAAAGGTCGCCGTCCGTCGATTGGGACGCTAAGCCGTGGCCCCGTGTGCGGGAGAACCATACCCTGTGCATGTTAAAGAACACGCTGGATGGCCTTGACGGTAGACTGCTATCTGTCTCCCAACAGCTGTTCCAGTGGGTCCCCTCCCCCAACCTTCTCTCAGCCTTCATCAGTCATGGGCTCAGTTCATTCATCAGTCATTCTCTCAGCCTTCTCTCAGTCATGGGCTAAATGGCCATGTGACCTGGCCATTTAGCCCATGATGTGCAAAAAAGTGCTGCTCAGAGGTAAAACAACCCAATAAGAACTTACCACCATGATTCCAGATTTTTACAACTTTTTTTTTAACAACGTACAGCTGTTTTTCGACTAACACGACTGGTTGCTATTTTTAGTACAATTTCTGCACTGCTTCTCTGCGATTGAGATGTTAAAAACTACGAAAACCTCTCAGATAACAAAAAAGAAATGAATGGGCTTCTTACTTTATGAGTTATTCAAACGCTTTCCTGAGAAGCAAATCTCCAGAAATTAACACATTAAACCTCAAGACTTCGAGCTGATCTTTATCTGCCTAAATTTCCTTTCAGGTGAAGAGCAAATCACAGTGTCAGAGCGTTTACATTAACCTACTTTCGCGATATGTTTCACTGCAATACATCCCGAGTCGAGAAAACTCCTTTTGTTTCAATAGCTCTCGACTTATTTTGTTCCCTACGACTGACAGAGTGTATTTAGTATTCACCTGAGGCTTGTAAAGCGAAACAAATGCAGAAGGAACAGAAGAAAAGAAAGAAAATGCTCTATTTGATTTTCTCAATGCCCAACAGGCTGCTGCATGAGAAGAGCTGGGGAAGATGGAGAGCGAACGGAGGAGGGGAGGGAAAAAAAGGAGGAGATGTAAAGCAGACTTGTTCAGTTTCCTCCTTTTCCGTATCGATTGGGCGGATCCCGTAGCTTAGACACTGGCAGCCACCACGTGCCGTGCATGCGACCGGTGCCTCTCTCCTGCGTGCAGGTAATCACTAAGAGCCGCGCTCGGCCGACAGAATGACACTCGGATTGAGCCCTGATTGGTAGAGGGGTGTGGAGAGTCGGTCTCGAGACAATGGTCTGCATGAGCGATGTTCTTCTTAATCCTGTATTCCTGCCTGAAACCGTTGAACGTCGACTTGCAGCAAGAGAGAGAAGAGATCGGGGGGATGGAATCTGGCTGCAATGATGCATTAACCGTTGCTCGGGAGGGGCAGAAATCGGGCATGTCCGAAGGAATGGGGTGGATATATTATATATATATAGCTATTGATAGGAAAGAACTGAATAGATGGAGTTTAGCTAGAGGGTGATTCAATGAAACGATAAAAGTCCACGTTTTTTTCCCATCCCTTAAAGGAGAATCTAACTGATAAGCTTGTGTTGTGAGATATGAGAAAGAGATGTCAAGGGCAAAGTGAGCAGTACGATATCGTTTTTTCTTTTAAAAAAGTAACTCTCTGGCTTAAACATTTTAGAACCATTCCCCATGTCTAAACGTTGACAATTCAATACAGTAGGCATCAAAATACAGTAAACCATCGATTTACCGGACTAATAGAGGGCAGAGTTATCTAGTAACGCGAAAGTTGGTTCGTTCCGAATGTTTACATGACGATTTACAGAGTATATGACCATATCTTACAATAACCAGTGCAGTACATTAGGAACACCATTAAACAGACACTAATACATGTGGCAGTGGTATTAGTGGAGTTTCTGGACCACTATTAAAGTACAGGGAATTTTATGTTAACTTATGAGCGGTATAAAACGGGGGTTATATATTAATAATAAATAAATACCCCCTCAAGCAGCTGCTTGCCACAGAGGTCTGACAGTTTATGTGTCATAGTAGAAGATCTGAGAGGATGGCAGGACCTCAGCAGAAAAACAACACAAACATCCATGCCTCATCCGGGGCTCGAACCCAGGTCCCTTCGATCAGTAGCCAAGCGCGCTAACCACTGGGCCACGGGACGGACCCCCCACTTTATACCGCGCTACTTGTATCTAATACTTATAAGAGAAGTAGGAACATTAAAATAAACAATACTGTGTGCTAACACCATATCAGCAACACCACTCAGCAGAAAGACAACACCGAATCTGAGGAGCCACCATGCTCCCCCTGTCTCCACGTGATTTACCAAAAGCAGCATATTTCAATCGATATAACTCCTCTGCATTTGGCACCAGTTAAAGCCGAGGTCCTTTGAAAATGGTAGGGAAGAAATGGGGGAATTTGTCACACTTGGATGATTACTACGAAATGAATGTCACAGGTGAGATTTATTCCTGACTGTTTTCTCCTTGGTTATCCTACGACCAGGTGTAGAACTTTAATTTTTATAGGACGGACAGTTTTCCTGGAGCGACCGCTAAAACTAAACAGTCTCAAAAACATTGGAAATGATCAGCGCTTCTTAATGAGTTCGTTCAAAGTTTTTCTAAAATTTTCAATCTCATCCATTAGTGCATGGTTAAGATTCGCGAAATGTCCTATTGTTTTCATATAGAATTAAAATATTCCAATTATTGATTACCTTGGGTTGGGTTGTTTTACCTGTGAGCGGCACTTTTTTGCACACCATATTCTAAATGGCCAGGTCACATGGACCCCGAAGGCTCAGAGAAGGTTGGGGGAGGGGACCTACTGGAACAGCTGTTGGGAGACAGATGGTAGCCCCCCAGCGTGTTCTTTAACGTGCCCAGGGTATGACTCTCCCGCACACGGAGCCACGGTTTAACGTCCCATCCGACGGACGGCGGCTTTTCCAAGCCCATCGGTGTACCCTACTGATCGTGGGCAGGGCGGGGAATTTTGCGGAGATAAATCTCAACGCTGACCCAGCTGGGACTCGAACCTGGGAACTAGAGATTACGAGCCTGGCGCGCTACCGACTGAGCCATCGCCGCCCCAAATTGATTACCTCTCAAGCAACTGCTTGCCACAGAGGTATGACAGAATCCTGTCAGTTTAATACTCCATATAGACGATCTGTGAGGAAGGCGAGACCTCAGCAAAAAGACACAAGCATTCATGTTTGTATTGTCAAAAACACCCGGATATAACCCAAAGCCCTTTGATCAGTAGGATGCCAACTGTTCAAAGTAGCCTTGAGCTCTAACTCAAGTCCCTTTGATCAGTAGAAAATGGCGCTAACCACTCGACCATCGGGAAGGTCACTTGTAGAAAGTCTAACCTAAATTTGAGAACGAATTGGGATTTGTCACTGAACAAATGCAGATCAAATTAATTTGGCTCAAGGGGAATGGATGCTATTCGTAAATTCCAGAGTTAATAAAATCGGGGTTTTACTGTAATATGGAAATAAACTCATTTCTACATTGTGCATAATCTGCCAGAGAGTAGATAGTAAGAGTTCAATTTTTGCAATGTTTAAAAAAAATTTTAATATCATGAATTTAAATCTTGAAAAAGGCATTGTTAACAGGCTGCATAATACTTTAGCGTGGCAGAATTAAAATGGTTTTTAAAACGCTTCTGTCATTCGCTTTATCTACCTTTGCGAAAAAATCGAAATTCTCCGTAATCGTCTACATCAGTTGTTTTAAAAGTATGGTATAATTATCTTTCAGGTGATAAAGGGAAGATTTATATAAAAGCATTAACTATTTTTTCCCTTTTAAAAAAAGGGGGTTGATATTAATTTTGAACTCGTTTAAACACGTTTCAAAGTTTATTTCAAGATTATTATAGCGTACCAAACCTAGTACTAAAATATGCGCAACATTTTAGAGAATATAATGACTCAGGCTTCGTTGCTTTGGGTTATTTGGTTTGTTCTATTACTTCTGAACGTACAGTCGCTAAAAAAAGTATCCGAACACTATGGTTGATTACAGAATTTAGAAAAAAATGTCTGGCAACGATTTTTTTAGAAATTAGTGATCTGGCAACCTTCGTGTCACGTGACACGAAGTTTGACAGATCACTAATTTCTAAAAAAATCGTTGCCAGACATTTTTTTCTGATTTCTGTAATCAACCATAGTGTTCGGATACTTTTTTTGAGCCATTGTACCTTTTTTTGTACAAAATGGACTGAATAGACTAACACGATCCTAAGGTAGGAAGTCCAAATTTCGATCAATAAAGACCGGGACGTTTTAGTAAATGTCAAGGTTTCAGTTTTCTGAATGCTAGTTCCTAAAATTAGTTTTGATTCTGATTTCAGTTCTTTTTCTTGGAAGTGTAACTCCACAGAACATTTAACGAAATTTAACTAATACATTGGGCAGTGGTGCAGTGGGACGAAGTGGAGCGATACATTCGAGCCCGAAGTGGAGCGATACATTCGAGCCCGAAGTGGAGCGATGCATTCGAGCCCAAAGTGGAGCGATACATTCGAGCCCGAAACCCACCATCAGCAACTCTCGGCGCTTCAAGGACGGCTGTCCTTTAATCATGGGCGGCAATACCACCCAAACGTTTCCAACACTTGGTAGAATCCATACCACGACGTGTTGCTGCTGTTGTAAGAGCGAAAGGTGGATGCACGCGTTATTAGATGGGCGTGTAAACTGTCTTTTCAGTGTAGTATGTCTATGTACTCATAAGACAGGTTAGGTTATAATAGGAGGTTAGTGTATAATAAACCCGCTTTTTTAATTCGAAACTGTGTCTAAATCTTAGGGTTTATGACACTGAGGAAACGTTTCATTTTTGAACTTTTTCAAAGAAGTAACACCGTAAAATGACGATTTCAAACAAAATTAAAATGAATGTAATTCTTTCTGAAGTTTCACAAGCGTTAAAATGTTCTTAGCTACAATCAACGTCTTTATGCACACCTTTCTGTGTTACTAAACTTGTCTTCCAGTCTACAATACCCAACTCCTCAAGCTCTCCGGGAATTCAATAGTTTTCGTGGTCGTTGGGTTAAAATAACTGTTTTTTATGCCTCTCTTTCTTCTTTCTTTCTGTGTGATTCACCCATAAAAATCAGGTCGGTACAATTTCTTCGTAGACTAAGAGAAGTGTCATCCTCTCAACTGATGATTTAGGGTTTTTACTACATATTGCAGAAGACGTAGACAGATCTATATGAGTGGTTTGCCAGGAAAATATATTTGGAGAGAGATAGCAATACTAGTACTAATATGATAGCGCAGCAGAAATTTCTTCGATGATTAAGAGAGCTTTGTATTGAAGATAAAGAATGTGCTATTACATACAGAATTTACAACTAAATATATTGATATAAAGCCAAACACGGTGGCTTCACTTTAAAAGATAAAACCCTCCCTCCATCCGAAAAACAAAAATCGCCCAAAAACGTTTATTTGCTTATGAAACATATCACTCAAATGCTAAAAATATTGCTTGATATGTCAGTGATACATTTTGTATTCTTACCTGTTTAATCCTATGCATTCAATGATATATTTGTTCCTCGGCATCTTTAACTCGGCTTTCCCCTACTGCCATTGCAGTGACTGCTGTTACATCACCTTGTTAACTTGTTTTTTTTGAGGGGTGCAAGGGGACTCTCTTTGAAAATGCTAGTAAGGGTAATAAGGGCCAAAATTATCAAACTTGTGCATATATTACACATTTTTATGAGAATTTTTCAAAACCTCTAAAAGAAGGAAAAAATGTCACACTGCAATGGAAATTCAGTCTCTTCCCCCCCTACCTTTTCCGCCCTTGACTGCGTTGCTGGGCTCCCTTCCCTCCTTCATTTTTTTTTCTAGAGTTGGGTTGTTTTACCTCTGAGCGGCACTTTTTTGCACACCATGGGCTAAATGGCCAGGTCTCATGGACCCCGAAGGCTCAGAGAAGGTTGGGGGAGTGGACCCACTGGAACAGCTGTTGGGAGACAGATGGTAGCCTCCCGTCAAGGCCATCCAGCGTGTTCTTTAACGTGCACAGGGTATGACTCTCCCGCACACTTTTTTTTTCCTAGATCCGGGCTAGTTAGGAGATGAGGAAGCCCTAACTATTGAAAGCTTGGTAGATTCTGATCTATTGAATAGTAAATGAATAGTAAAACTAACTACTTAGCCAGAGTCAGTGGTCTTTGCGTAAGTGCTTATACTGTATGTTGTATGAGAAGCCAGGAAGAACGTCTGCTTAGTTATCTCTGTCCTTTGTGTTGAGAAGTCCTCACTTACTTTAGTAAATAAATAAACATTTGTGTTAATAACAGTTATAGGCATTGCTAAACTGTACGGGTAGAGGGTTTTTGTGTAACCAACATTAACCTACTATAAAACTGTGAACGTTTTACCTTGAAATATTAACAGGTCAATGCAATTATGTCTTTATATTTCCCAAAATAATGAAAGTGCTGTATAAAAATATTTCCCTTTTGGCATCAATAAGCTGTATTAATATGTAAAATATTTTCTCTTTTAATATTAATCATTTATTATAGTTGTAGGTTGTTTAAGTTTAGCGACGTCAGCAAATCTGTTTAACTTAAAACATAGGAAAATTTTGCATGTTTCACTAAAACGTTTTAGGCTTAATTTTGAGATGAAAATTCTTAATAGGATTAGAGTGAAGGTTAGAGCTTTCTTTTAGGATCAAACAGGGACGTAGCTATGGTGAATCGGAATTGGCAAACTTCGAAGCGACTTTCTAAAATCCAGGTGAGTTGTGAAAATTGGGAGTTTTTTGTACAATTATGGGGAGTTAGCAAAATCTAGGGTAGTTATCAAAATCTAGGCAACTTGGCAAAATCTAGGAGAGTTGGCAAAATCGAGAAAACTTCGCAAAATCTAGGAGAGTTTGCAAATTCTGAGTGACTTGGTAAAATTCAGGTAAGATGTAAAAAATGGGGTTTTCCCCCTAAATTTATGATAAGTTGACAAAATCTAGAGAAGTTGGCAAAATTAAAAGCCACTTGGTAAAATACAGGCGAAATGTGAAAATTAGGATTGGTTTTGTGAAATTAAGGATAGTTAACAAAATCGAGACAACTTGGCACAATCTTGGGAAGTTGGCAAAATCTAGGAGAATTGGCAAAATACAAGTGAGTCGTGAAAAATAGATTGGTTTTGTGAAATTAAGGAGAGTAGGTACAGTCGCTCAAAAAAGTATCCGAACGCTATGGTTGATTACAGAATTCAGAAAAAATATCTGGCAACGATTCTTTTTAGAAATTAGTGATCTGGCAACCTTCGTGTCACGTGACACGAAGGTTGCCAGATCGCTAATTTCTAAAACAAACACGCTCCAGATATTTTTCCTGAATTCTGTAATCACGTGACACGAAGGTTGCCAGATCACTAATTTCTAAAAAAATCGCTGCCAGATATTTTTTCTGAATTCTGTAATCAACCATAGTGTTCGGATACTTTTTTGAGCCACTGTAGGTGGTCATATTATTTTGATACTAGATCGTGTGGGCTCACTCACGGAAATATTGAGCGTGTGCAGTTACCGTTCACAGCAAACTGGAGCGTGTGCAGTAACTGCACACGCTCCAGTTTGCTGTGAACGGTAACTGGAGCGTGTACAGTTGCTGTACACGCTCCAGATATTTTTCCTGAATTCTGTAATCACGTGACACGAAGGTTGCCAGATCACTAATTTCTAAAAAAATCGTTGCCAGATATTTTTTCTAAATTCTGTAATCAACCATAGTGTTCGGATATTTTTTTGAGTGTCTGTATATATAATTTTTCAGTTGGCAAAATTTGATTCCGAATTGGAATATTTTCTTTCGCTTCCCTCCCCCACAACCATAGTCCCTTCGCACGCCCCTGGTAGCAAATAATAAATGTATGCAAATTATATTAATGTTAATTAATATTATTTATGTTATGCTATTTTGAGTGATATACAATTGTTTTACATAATATATTTAGTTATTATAAGATATTATTCGCTTTGTAGCAAATTTCACGTCGCAATACTTCGTTTCATGAACTACTGATTAATTATTTTCCATCACTATATTGCAATTTCCAAGTAAATTTTCATAACCTACGTTCGTCTGCAGTTTCTTGAACAATTTGGAGCCATATTGACGCTGTCTCAGTTGATGATTACAGAAATGGTGATCACTCTACAAGTTCCAAACGTGGCAGCATGAAAAATACCTGGAAAACATGGAAAAAAAAGTGTTAACCGATTATCTCTAAATGATGATAAAAAACTAATATTATTTTTATGTAATAAAAACGTACACTTTGTTTCTAATAATACACTGCTGGACATTGAAAATGCTACAACATGAAGGAATGCACAAAATAAGACGAAACTTACCACTCATGTAGACAAGTAAGTGGGAAAGAAGTGATTTAATTTCTGAGGGATTACATGAATGCGATGGACGAGGAGGACAATATAATGTGGCTTTAGTCAGTAGGTCATCTGATCGCCATGCTAGGTTAGACATTCGGCAACACGGCGTGGCATCAAGCGGAAAAGTCCCAGGATGGTGTGCTGAGGTATCGCGACCATGAGTCATTGACCTGTTCCATAATTCATCAGCATTGTGAGGGAGTTGTGCAGAGGCGTGAAATCGTCTGCCAATGACGTCCCACACGTTCTGTATTGGGGAGAAGTTTGGGGATTGCGCTGCCCAAAGCTGCACCTAAACACCTTGTAGGCACTGTCTGCAGATGTTGGCAGTGTGCGGGTGGGTCTTATCGTGTGGAAACTGAGCATTAGGGATACCACAAAGATATAGCAAAAAATGGGCTGCTGCACCTTATCGATGTATCGTCGTGCTGTCATCGTACCCATTATGTGTTCGAGTGGTGAACACCTGTTGAAACTGATAGTGCTCCAAGCCATGACACCAGAAAGAGGAGCCATATGACACTCATGGGTGGCAGCAAGATCAGCCTGGTGACCACATCATCTCAAGACGCTCAATCGGCGAACATCGGTGCTGAGACATAAGTGAGACTCGTTGCATTTGTCCTGCCATGCATTTTGGTACGGCACCACTGCAACCCTGCGCAACGATGTTCTGCAGTGAGTGACAGTAGTATGAATGGCTGACAAGAGCGGAAACCTGCCTCAGCCAATCTGCGATTCACAGTCTGTGTGTCGACACAGCGATATCCATAGCTGCCTGTATGCCATGTCGAACGTCATCCACTGTGAATTGTGGGGCTGCTACGGCTTGCTGTCGAATGTGACGATCGAGGCATTCGGACATCTACCTACGTGCACCAGTCCCACTATGGCGACGCACGTTACTTTCCTCCGACCACTGTCGCCAAATTCCGCCGACAGTTGTTGCATTCCGATGTGTTTCCACGGCGATGCGACAGAAGGACCAACCAGCTGTATGCAGCCCTTTGATGAAGTCTCTGGTAAAGGTGTCAATGTGATGGTAAGATTCCCGATGACACCGCCCAGGCATTCTTATTCCTCGCACGTGCTTTCGCCATCGAGATAACTCCGATGCAGTGGTCCATATGCACAGGTGAGGACGACCAAACTTAACTTCATGAGCCGTTTGCCCTGTTATCTCCCTCACCTATCACGTGATTGGTTCGCAATTGCACTCAATTCCATAACCCGACTGTTGACACATACCCATCTATTTGCATGGTGCTCCAACAAATACTTACTGATGTGGCATTTTCTATGTCGAGCAGTGTAATTATAAAACCCTCAATAAATTAAAATAATATGTAATAAATAATGTTGAGGTAATGGTTTTCGCTTGTGGAGAAAAAATATTATGTACCAATTTTTTATCAATTTATTTATTTCATTGTTTTTAACTTGTGTCGTAGACAAGCGTAATTTTGTTTCCTTAAGACCAGTACAAAATTAAAACTGATAAAGAAGCATTAAAATCCATATGAGAATTCGTTAAAGATTTAGCAAATAGTTTCTTTGCAAAATTTTCACTTCTTTTTTTGCCTTGAGAACGTAATATCTTCAGGACGCATTGAGACACCTTCGAAAGCACCAATATGTAAGTGGGGCAGGGGTGGCTCAGTCGGTAGCGCGCCAGGCTCGTAATCTGCAGTTCCCAGGTTCGAGTCCCAGCTGGGTCAGCGTTGAGATTTATCTCCGCATAACTCCCCGCCCTGCCCATGGTCAGTAGTTGACACCGATGGGCTTGGAAAGGCCGCCGTCCGTCGGATGGGGATTTAAGCCGTGGCCCCGTGTGCGGGAGAGACATACCCTGTGCACGTTAAAGAACACGCTGGATGGCCTTGACGGGAGGCTACCATCTGTCTCCCAACAGCTATTCCAGTGGGTCCCCTCCCCCAACCTTCTCTGAGCCTTCGGGGTCCATGTGACCTGGCCATTTAGCCCATGGTGTGCAAAAAAGTGCCGCTCAGAGGTAAAACAACCCAACCCAATATGTAAGTACCGTTTTACGATTTTTGCAAATTAATTGTTGCAAACGTTCCATCATTTTTTTGGAGGTGACTTACTCTTAACTATCTTTGGAACTTCATTTAATTGAAAGCAGCCAATGTCGCCCATTGCAACTTCAGGGCAAAGGTCGGCTTTTGCGACCGCATCAGGTTCTCAACTGCGCCATTCATTAGAGGGGAGGGATGGCTGTGATAGTGATCCTTTCCTCCACGCTTTACGCGCTCACACACACACGATCGCATCTGCGTCACTTCCTGTCATCAGTTCCCGTTGTCAATCACTCGATGCCCGTGGGGACTAATCACTAAGCAGAAGATAATCGCTACAGCTTCCTCACTGTGACGTTGGCCTTGGAGGTCACCGCGAACCCGAGGCTGTGAGGTTAGGTATCGCAGCATCCATCCTCTCCTCCTCTTGCCCTTTACACGGCTGATCTGCCGAAGGAGCAATTGCACGCTGATCAGATAGCATCATTGCTATTCAATGAGACGCAGCTGGACAAGACGCTGATCTTCCTTTGTCTTTTATTCAATCGCAATCGGTCTACTGAATATAGAAGCTCCGGAAAACAACGCGGCATCCGGTCGTGTCGTGTCTCCACTTTACACATAGAGGTGTCTATACTTATTTCATCTATTCAATTGTGAAGAAAACTATCCCTGTGTTATTCTGGAACGTATTGAAATAGAGAATGTAACAAGTATCTTCTGAGGCAGACACTTGTTATTAGAGCCTGTTGGTTTGATTGTGGTAGACAAAATATGAGGGTGGCAAGCCTCAGTTAAGAGACAAGACGAATTCCGTTATCTATTATGGGAATTGAAATTAAGGTGTTATAATTTTAGGAATGGGTGTTTCGTTTTTAAAGGAGATGAAAATGAGAGATGAAAAAGACTAAATTGACAACCCTGCATGTGAGATCACAAGGACTCAAGCTGATTCTTAATGAAAGTTGTTAAAGGAATTCTGAGATGTGAGGGAATTTTTCGTAAAAATTATAACTCTTACATGAGATTCTAAATGAGGGCCAAATTACAACAGAGCGTTATGCTCTACATGTGGAATTCAATACATATCTATATAGCTATGGGACCAACAACAGTGGGAACTGAGTTTATGTTTAACTTTACTCTTAGATTTCTTGGAACCTTTCTTGCTTAGAAGTGGGTTAAAACAGTGTTTTATTCAAGTTCTCAGTGGGGAGGGGGATTGGCTTGGTGGCTAGAGCGTCAGAGTTTCGTAATCTGATGTTCTTAGGTTCAAGCGTTCATTTGTGGATATTGTCTCACCAAGAATGATGAAACACGGGCAACGATGGGCTTGGAGAATCTTCAGCCCCCCCCCCCTCCCTCCCTGTTTGTCGGATGGGATGTTAATCTATAATCCTCTGCGTAGAAAGGTTTCCGAGTTCTCCAAGCCCATCGTTGCCCGTGTAAATGAACACGCTGGATTATTAAGGAGCATGCTGGATTCCTGGGTATGTGCCATCCATGGTAATTCCATGTTAATAACATGGTAATTCCATGCTGGAATTCCTGGGTATGTGCCTTGATCAGGCACATACCCAGGAATTAGTTTAAATCTGGAGGTCCGAGCATTCTGTTTTTGGCGGCCGAGAATTCAGTTTCGGGAAAGCTCCGAGAATTTAGTTTCGGAGAGAAGGGGTTGACTGAGAATAAGACTTAAATAGCGTTTCCCAATTACTAAAATATTCCACAGAACAGGAAAGGTTAAAATTATATTCTATATGGAATAACATTATATATATATATATTTTAAGCCTATTTTTGGTGTCGGACATAAAATACGGCGCTAAAATAAAATTATACAAAGACAACTGTTTTGGATTTCAAAGCAGGTAGACAGGTATGAAATTTCGTAATCAGAACACAGAATCCCCCCCCCCCCACGAGGTGCGTCCCTGGTCTTTGCAAGTGGCCTCCATCAGTCTTCCAATAGTTGCCCAATGGGATCCCTCTACCTAGCCAGTTCTGAGCCTTTGGGGTCTTTGTGACCTGACATTTAGCTTAATACATGCAGGAAAGTTCCTTTCAGAGGTAAATCATCTCAGCCCAGATTCTCAGCTTAGTTCTTTTACCTAGAAGTCGAATACATTAAACATTTGGTCACTTGAAACGAAACAGTTTTAAATCATGAAATAATAAAATAGATTTAAAAAGGTTGATGGCTTTTTTTCAATCAACTAATTATTCATAACGTAAATGCTTCGAAAAACTGGAATACTTACCTTAGATACGTATAATGTTTCTCTTTATGTAATAATGCATTACGCTTTTTTCGAAATAATGCCTGCTTTTCGAAGTCAGTTGTCCGTGGTGCTTCGTTTAATCCAGCTTGTAAGACTCTAACCCAGGTCCATATACACCGCAGACAAGCATGCTAACCACTAGGTGGTTCTGACAGTTTACTTCAGGTATATGCTTTTTCGTATGACACACTGAGGTCATCTATAATTTTCAGCACACCTTCCTCGTCTTTAAAAATCCTTATGTGTATGTATTAATAAAACAATTGAAATGTCAGCTAACTCTAAAATCCATCCCAGTTGCTTCCTATCTTTTTACATTTTATTTCATTGCCATTAAGCAATTTCATTTATTGTCATTACAGATTCTTCGGCTTTAGAAATGCTTGACTATATCAACAGAAAACAACAATTCAAATTGCAGCTAACTCTAAAATCTCTTACAGTTTTATCCCAGCGATTTGTATCTTTTTGGAGTGTTTCTGTTTCGTCATCCTCCTCCTCCTCCTCAAGCAGCCATGGGCTACGGAGGTCCAACCACACCGTGCAATTTAATTCTCCAAGCAAGTCTATCCTGGGCTACATCTACTGCATCTGGCCACTGCACACCAATTCTAACAAGGTCCTGTTTGATATTGTCCAGACAGGTATGAAATTTCGTAATCAGAACACAGAATCCCCCCCCCCCACGAGGTGCGCATCCTAGGTCTCCCCTTCTTTCTGAGGCCCTTAGTCACACTGTTCATAACCCTATTCGCCAATCTATAATTATCCATACGGACAACATGGCCAAACCAACGGAGTCTCTCTCTGCATAATATGCTGCTTAAAGGACGTTGCAAACTCCTTTGCCTAACCTCATCATTAGTAACAAAGTTGAACCACCTAATGCCCAAGATACTGCGTAATCATCTGGAATCAAAAGCATCTAGTTTCCTGTTATCTTGTTTACAAAGTGTCCAAGTTTCACTACCATAACTAACCCTAGAAAGAACCAAACTATTATACAGTCTAATTTTAGTCTTTAGGTGTATACGCCTATTTCTCCACACTCTCCATAGATTCTTTAAAGTCCCGGCAGCAATACCTATTCGTCTGTTAATCTCATGCCGCACATCACCATTATATGTTACATAGCTCCCAAGATAATTAAACTGTGACACCTGCTCAAGACTGCAACCATTCAGATTAACTGAATCACAACCTGCCTGACCAATTTTCATCACTTTAGTTTTCTCTCTGTTTATAACCAAACCTACTCTACTACCAGTCTCATCAACAGCTCGAATAAAAGAGTTAATCTCATCAACATCATTTGCCAAAAGGGCTAAATCATCAGCATAATCTAAATCAGAAATTTTCGTATCTCCAGCCCATTTAAGGCCAAAATCTTTCCCTTGAAGTGAATTTCGCATAACATAATCAATAACCAAGCTAAAGAGAAAAGGAGACAAAATGCACCCTTGTCGAACACCAGAAGTAATGCTAAACCAATTGCTACAAGCCTTACCAACTCTCACACACGACTCAGTGTTATTATAGAGAGCTTTCATTATGTTAACTAACTTGTCTGGTATACCATATGATCTCACAATCAACCACAAATTATGACGATCAACAGAGTCGAAAGCCTTTTTGAAATCAACAAAGCTAGCAACCAAAGGTTTCTGAAACTCTAAACATTTCTCAAGAATCTGCCTAAGTGAAAATATCTGATCCACACATCCCCTACCAAGACTCCGCGAAATCGGCTCAATATTTGTTTGTTCATACTTTTATTTTTACACGCCTGTGTTACATAATAATGCAATCATAATATACTAAAATTTATAAAATTTGTCGAAAACTCGGACGCAAAACCCATTTTCGCATGGAATAAACTATTTCAGGTTGAAAAAAAAAGTTAAACCATCGCTTGATATCTGTTTATCATCAGGCAAAACGAATCCAGTAAACGAATTAATCTTCTCAGTCAACAATATTTTTATACGTCGTTTCGTAACAAGGGAAACTAATTTGAAAGAGGTAAAATTAATGTTTTGACTCAGCTTGTGGAACGCGGAGAGGCGGCTGGAGATGATTATATGATTACAATGATAAAGAAGACAATTAATTGGAAAAATAAACAACATTCTAAACGAGAAAATTACCCCCAAGTAGAAAAATGCAGTAATTAAACCATTATTTAAAGGAGATAATGTAAATATCCCAGTTATTTAAAATTTTTTACTGTCGTTGATTAATTTATTAGGAATGTAAAGCAGTTACGAGTTATTCGATGTTGGGTTGTTTTACTTCTCAGCGGCACTTTTTTGCACACCATGGGCTAAATGGCCAGGTCACATGGACCCCGAAGGCTCAGAGAAGGTTGGGGGACCTACTGGAACAGCTGTTGGGAGACAGATGGTAGCCCCCCAGCGTGTTCTTTAACGTGCACAGGGTATGTCTCTCCCGCACACGGGGCCACGGCTTAACGTCCCATCCGACGGACGGCGGCCTTTACCAAGCCCATCGGTGTCCCCTACTGACCGTGGGCAGGGCGGGGAATTTTGCGGAGATAAATCTCAACGCTGACCCAGCTGGGACTCGAATCTGGGAACCACAGATTACGAGCCTGTCGCGCTACCGACTGAGCCACCCCCGACCCATTCGATGTTGTATATTTTACGACTGTAAAAGGAGTTGTAGTTTTGAATAAAACTGTTTACCTCGCAGCTAATCGATGATGAAATCTAATTTTTTTTTGCATAATAGACCCTGCGTTTATTTCTGTTGTGATTTGTGTGCTATATACTTGGCATAACGAAGCAGATAAGAATCATTTGCACACGAAAAAACTTAAAATATTTACTACAGTATATAATTGACGAATGTACAGTCGCTCAAAAAAGTATCCGAACACTATGGTTGATTACAGAATTCAAAAAAAATATCTGGCAACGATTTTTTTAGAAATTAGTGATCTGGCAACTTTCGTGTCACGTGACACGAAGGATGCCAGATCACTAATTTCTGAAAAAATCGTTGCCAGATATTTTTCCTGAATTTTTTAATCAACCATGGCGTTCGGATACTTTTTTGAGCGACTGTACAAATTATTTATTCGTATCTTGACCACTACAGGCAAATACTGCGGGCAAAACATAATAAAATTAATAATAAAATTTAAAAAAAATGAAAATATTTAAGAGATGAACAAAAATGAACAAGAAAATTGAATTAGCGCTGACAAAAAATGATGAAAATGAACAAGAAAAAATGATAAAAATGAACAAGAAAAAATGATAAAAATGAGCAAGAAATTTAGAATTTACGCATAAATGCTAGGAATGGTCAGCGGCATTGTTGGATTGGTCAGCAGTAATGCTATTTTAAAAAGTTATAGCATTAAAGTAAAAACTGCGATTTTGTATCAAAATATTCACATAGAAATACGCATTTCTGCGGAAAAAAAATATTTTTCTGTATAATTTTCATGACAAAGTATAGGAAACCTTATTTGAAATTGTAGAATATTTTATTTAAATTTAAAATATTTTTTTTAAATTGTTATTACAGTTTTTTATTGTATATTTTTTTTACCGGTGGGCGAGTGGATAGCGTGTTTGGCTACTGATCAAAGAGACCTGGGTTCAAGCCCCGGGTAAGGCTTGGGTGTTTGTAACGTCTTCTCTGCTGAGGTCCCGCCATCCTCACAGACCTTCCACTATGACGTATAAAACTAGCAGACTACTGTCAGCCTTATGTGGCAAGCAGTTGCTTGAGGGGGGTATTATTGTTTTTATTATTTATTTTTATTATTAATAACCTATCTGTAACTGTAGTATGATCCTGTGTTATATTCTGTTGTAAGAAATCGTCAATGGTTGTAAACAATTGGAAACTCCAGATTTAATTAAGAGTAAAGTTTTAAAGAAAATATGAGATAAAAATAATGAGAAGAATTATATTTAAATAGATCTTATACTTAAAATGAAATAATAGAAGACATTAATAACTGTGTTCCTTGGGGTGGCTCAACCGGTAGCGTGACAGGCTCTAATCTGTAAGTCCTAGCTGGGCCAGCGTTGATATTTATCTCCGCCAAACTCCTCGCCTTAACCTCGGTCAGTAGGAGACATCGATGAGCTTCGAAAGGCCGCTGTCCGTTGGATGGGACGTTAAGCCGTGAGAGGTACAGCTATACCCTGTGTACATTTGAAGAATATGCATGATGGTCTTGATGGGAGGCTTTGTGTCCCCCAACCTTTTCTGAGCCCTCGGGATTCTTGTGACCTGGTCAGTTAGTTCTTTGTGTGCAAAAACAAATACCACTCACAGGCAAAACAACCCAACCAACAGTTGGGTAAACTTATAAGTAAATATTTCCAAAGTTTAAAGATTAGTTTGGCGCTAGCAAAGTTTTCACTGGTTTCAACGCCTCCGAACCAAATAATAACCAAAATGTTTTTTATTACACTACTCATGCAAAACTGTACGAAAAGCGTAATCTTAGCAACATGAAGTGAATATTTCTTTAACCAAGATGTTCTTTCAGTAAAATAAGTTAGGCAAATGATAATGACATTTACGTATAGTGATCATTAAAGGATCGATTTCTCTTAATCAGTTATTAACTTTTTTTATTAGAATTGAGAAACTTCTTTCACAATAAACTTGAGTTAGGACTCTGATGTTAATTATAATAATTATAATAAAGAAATTTTACGCACAAAATAAGCTGTTAAAAAAAAAGATAAACTTTAAAAAAGCACCTCATTACATTGCAATAAACTCTTATGACACCTCATTATTTTGTAATAACTCTTATAATAATAATACCGGAACGAAAATGAACATACAGTGATGGAGAAGAGAGGTAGGCTTTCAAGTCATTTCCTGGAATTGCAAGCCTACTTCTCCTCTCAGTTTGAATCTTTTTGAAATATTATTTATTAGTGCTTATAATATTTCCTGCCATTTTAACGGAAGGAGCACGTGCAGCAATGAAGACGTGATTGTGGCACCAGATGACACTCGAAATAGAGCTCGGAGCGCGAATTACGTCAGTAACCACTTCGAACGCTGAATCAACTTAAAAAGGAAATTCAGTTGTTATTTTGGAAGAATTAATATGAAGCAGAAAGTGAAATATATATTTGTATTTTGCGCGTTAGTCTGTGAAGAAACATTTATATTAATCTGTGTGCATTAGTAGTAAAACGTGTGATCTTAGGACATTTTTAGTTTGTGCTTAGCCGTACTATGGCCGAGTGGTTACCACGCTTGTCTACTGATCTAAGGGACCTGGGTACGGCATGGCTGTTTGTGTTGTTTTCCCGGTGAGGTCCTGCCATCCTCACAGACCTTCTACTATGGCAGGGGTGGGCAATTGTTTTCGTATCTACACTTCGCATACGTATTGACGTGGCCGTCCTAGTGGAAAATACGAGACGAATCTTCGGTCGCGCACGGGAAAGAAATCTCGGTTCAAGGCGGATTTTTCTGACTGTCTTGGCGGGCCGTAAAAAACTCTTAGCGGGCCGAAAGTGGCCCGCGGACCGCTATTTGCCCACCCCTGTTAACTATGGCATATAAACTGACAGTCTCCTGTCAGACCTCTGTGACAAGCAGCTGCTTGAGGGGGTATTTATTTTTTTTAAAGCGCGATGAAAAGTTTTGGATGTTTAACTGGTAAGAAAGGTTTTGGTTTCAAGTAAAATAGCCATTTATCTGTTTCGCAGAGAAATGTGCTTGGTTAATAAATAGTCTGGTAATTGTGAATATCAGGATCATTTTATACTGAGAGATAGCATATTGGTGTTTTGTGTACATAGTAAAGAAATGTTTAATGATTTATGTAGTTTTCATTGCCTTAGTTATTAAATCAGTCCTTTATACTTTGCTTATTTATTTTTGAATTCACACTTGGTTGACTAATATTCAAATACAGCTAGAAATTGTAATACTATTGCAGATACTTCTAAGGCACTGTACAGAATCACACATTGCTATATACAATCATGAACCTGATATTTTCTAGATTTTGTGAACCAATCAGGTGTTACTCTTCAATATTTACGTATATTTTTCATTATTTTCATAATTACTACTCTATATACAATTATGGAT
Source organism: Ryuthela nishihirai (assembly GCA_038380435.1). Taxonomy (NCBI): domain Eukaryota; kingdom Metazoa; phylum Arthropoda; class Arachnida; order Araneae; family Heptathelidae; genus Ryuthela; species Ryuthela nishihirai. Next base: position 92,864,649 of record JAWZYU010000005.1, on the reverse strand, counting down.
GGGGCCAGTACTGAATCAAGGGGGGAAGGCGTTAGTGACAGGAACGGAGGCGAAAAAATTCGTAAACATATATTAACCTTATTTTTTTTAAAGAAAATTTTTAAGACCTATAAAATAGAGGGTTGGGTTGTTTTACATCTGAGCGGCACTTTTTTGCACACCATGGGCTAAATGGTCAGGTCACATGGACCCCAAAGGCTCAGAGAAGGTTGGGGGAGGGGACCCACTGGAATAGCTGTTGGGAGACAGATGGTAGCCTCCCGTCAAGGCCATCCAGCGTGTTCTTTAATGTGCACAGGGTATGGCTCTCCCGCACACGGGGCCACGGCTTAACGTCCCATCCGACGGACGGTGTCCCCTACTGACCGTGGGCAGGGCGGGGAATTTTTGCGGAGATAAATCTCAACGCTGACCCAGCTGGGACTCGAACCTGGGAACTACAGATTATGAGCCTGGCGCGCTACCGACTGAGCCACCCCGCCCCTGTATAAAATAGAAGGAAAAAGTTGATACTAGAACGTCGCTCCAGTTCATTCCGACTTCATATTTCCCCCCCTACCCCTTTTAATATTTTCTAGATTTCTTTTAATAATAATTTTGTAGAGTTTGTGAACGTAAATTAGTTACTCATCAGGTGTTACCTATTAGCTGGTTATCTCCTCTGCGTCCAATAATCTGCCTCACTACTTAACTTTAAATGACTTCATATACTTTAGAATTTTTATTGAATTTCATGAAATTTTAAGCACAACGGTTGAAGATTTACCATTGTTCTTGTATTTAATCATACATACATGCATATATACATAGGTGTCTCCATACTCACAGATCTTCTACTATGGCATATAAACTGACATATCTTGTTAGACCTCTGTGGCAAACAGCTGCTTGAGGGGTATTTATTATTCATACATACATACATTCAGATATACATAATCTTCAAGCAGTCACATACTACTAAGGAGGTCTAAACAGACTACATAATTTATTTCCCCATACATGTCAGTCTTGAGCAACACCTACTGCGTTGGGTTACTGAAAGTCACTTTTGTTAGCCTGTTTGACATCATTTCTCGCCTTGTTTCCTTTCCTTAAGTCTTTAAGCACACTATTGATAACTCTATTTGCTAATCTGCAGTTTCGCCTACATACATCAAGATCAAACCAACGCAGTCTCTCTCTGCATAGGATGATGTTTAAAGGTTGTTGGTGACACTTTCTTCTAATCTCATCATTATTAACGTGCTCAAACAACCTAATACTCAACAGAGTCATAGAGTTTCTTGTTTTCCTGTTTATAAAGGATCAAGGTTTCACTAGTAACAAACTTTAGAAACAACAAAACTCTGTAAAGCCCAAATTTCGGTTTCAGGGCTTATGCACGCTAAAGTTCTTTCAGAGGAAGTTACCAGAACAAATCTATTATTAACAATCATCTGTTGTCTAGGAATATTATTTTAATTTTTCGCATGATATTTTCCGTGTTAATGAAATGAAAACATCACAGAAATTTATTTTGGTGTATCCTATTTCGTAAATTATCTAAATGAGAAAGAGAGAAGCAGTAAACTAATCACCTTGATCCTCAAGTAATGAGATCGAGAAGAGGAAATATAGATTAATATCTTTTGTTAAATTGCAACCGACCAAGTTATATCAGAAGAAACTAATTAATCATCTTGGATTGCTCAACGACATCGGCTTTGAATGCAACCAATTGCTGGATTGCCTTTTGATTTCTGATCTGGCTCTTGCATTCTCATTAAATGAAGCTTAACTCTTTCTGGCTTGCTGAAATTAGTCAATAATGCAATCTTTAATTCCTCCTGTTGAAAGGATTAAGAGCAGCAATTTTTATATATTCACGAGGTACAATAGAACACTTACTCACAAAATATTAACTGTGCAAATGTAAAAATCACTAAGAAAAAATATATATATAAAAAATGAACAATAATAGTTTAAAAGAATAAAAAATTATGAGAGGGAAATTCTCCCCCCCCCCCCAAAAAAAAAGTCTATTTTAACTCTCCAAAACGAAAAGCGAAATCTGAAGTTGTGCTTCGCCAAAGCAAAGGGATGTCTTGAATTTAGTTTGACGAAGGATATTTTAGCCTGTTGATATAAAAGCAAATATTTCAGCCTCTTT